>OX589611.1:22913137-23513137 GCA_951329385.1 Polia nebulosa | reverse complement strand
TTAATTTTTATTCTAATGAACTATTATTGAAATAAGTAAACGATTACTCTGAAGTGCTTTAAGTAATTGGTTTGATCGACCTCGTGCCAATTACCACTTTTGCCAAAAATGCTCAGCGTGGTCACTTATAAATGTAGGTACCTATCGATCTTGCATGACAATTTAAAAAAAAACTGAAATTTATAGAAAGAAGAAGATCAATGGTTTTCGAATACTATAGAGCAAAAGAATCTAAAGCATATCTTCTACTAAAAAAATTGTGCACTTTAGCTTTGGGAGAATGCAACTGCACTTTTGACCCGTGACAGTCATTCTTTCGAGACATTTAATCTTAGATTGGTGAAGCCCATCATCCCTATCATCAGGTAGAGAAAGTGATCAAACGCGAGCCCATCAATAATTTAATATAAAAAAAAAAATTGTTCATAACAACAAGCTAGTTACTGTTAAGTAATTTTCAAACCAAGGTACTAGGAGTATATAATTGGACCTCAAATAATTGTATTCCTGATGTAGGAAGCAAAAATGGTTCTCAAATAAGTTTCTATACATTTGTAGCACTATTTTATTAGCTTGGTATATATTTAATAAAAAAAATTCAGTTATTTAAGTAGTATCTTCAACCAAACTAGCGCCATCGAGATATTGCGGGCATTTTTGGTACTATGATTAGAGACAAAGAAAAAATGTATTTGAATGATTACTATAACAATGTTTGAGAATAAACTTTTTAAATTATGTTTAAAGAACCGTCTATTCTTTAATTAGTACAGACATTTTAAGTACATTGCCGGACATGAATATACCTGATCGTACTGGTTCCATACATAATACGCAATGTACTCCTACCTACTAATTAAAGTGTAAACGATACTGTCTTTTCCTCTATCGTAGTAAGTTAAGTCAAATCGAATATTATGAACTAAAAACTTCTAGTATGTTTTATGTATCGCTGGAAAATACGCCTAAATAAAGTAATTATTAGTTTGAATTTTTAAATACACTGTGGTTTCATTTACTTACCTGATTAAACTTGCACTTCACTGTTGCTTGTGAAAGCAAAACTAATATTCCTACTTATTACTTAGTAATAATAAAACTGCTTTTATAAAATACGACAAAATTATTGTACTGAGCAACAAAAAACCCCCACAGAAAGAGTCAAGCAAAAGAAACCTATCAGAGTCCCCGGAGATGCTTCACCCTGGCAACCAAAATGTTCAACAGACTAGTAAACAACCACCTAAGAAAAATAAAGGGGACATGAAGAATTATATAATACAGAAGCCCAAACTAATTCTCGCTCAGACAGAATCAACTCAGCGCCAATCGAAGACATTAGACCACAACACAGCATAGCAATCAAAATCGGACCCTCTTCCAACCCCTAATCTCCCAGTACGGCCGGTCACCGCGGGAGAGTTCGATCAAAACCCCCCAAGAACAATTATCAAAATGAAAAATACCGTCTACATTTGCACCCTCAACGTAAGATCATTATCTTCTGATCAAAAATATATTGAACTCAAAGCTGCACTAGAAGATATTAAGCATGATATAATAGGTTTGAGCGAAGTTCGCCGCCTAGGAGAAAAGACAATCGAAGACGACGAATACATCTTCTACTACATCGGCCAAACAAAAGGACTATATGGAGTAGGTTTCCTGGTAAGGAAGAAACACAAAGAAAACATCATAAAATTTAATGGAATATCTGAAAGAGTGTGCGTGCTGGAAATCAAAATGGAAAACCTGCATTTTGCAATAATTCAAGCGTATGCCCCCACTGAAAACTCACCACAGGAAGAAATAGACAGTTTTTACGAGGACTTAACGAAAGCTCATGATTCCACATCTACTGATTACGTATTTTCTATAGGCGATTTTAATGCTCAAATCGGAATTCCAGAAAAGTACGAACGTTCCACTACAGGAGAGTATGGTTACGGCATCAGAAGCGCTCGAGGCACGAGATTAATTCAATACGCGCAAGAGTATAACCTAAAAATTATAAATACAATGTTCAAACTAAAACCAAAAAACCGCTGGACATGGATCTCTCCAGATAAAAATACAAAAAATGAAATTGATTATATCATGACCACGAAGCACCACATGATCTCTAAATATGAAGTATTACCATCTTTCTCCTTTGGATCGGACCACAGACTACTAAGAGCAACAATACACCTAAATTCGTCAAAGAAAAGTAGGCGCAATTTCTCTAATACATGCACTAAGCTAAAAACTCTCGCGGAGCAGGAAATGTACCTTACAAACCTCTACAGCTTTATACCGGAACTTATAAAGAATCAAAACAACTATAATGTGGAGGAGTACTACCAACAAATCATGCACTACATCAAGATAAGTCTAAAAAACATTAAAGGAACACAAAAGAACAAAATCCTATCCGCGAAAGCGCTAGAACTCATGAAAGAAAGAAGCGAACTACAAAATAAGCCCAAATTAAGCGTAGCTGACAAAGAAAAACTAAAAACTTTGTATAAACTTACCAATAAAGAAATAAAAAGGTGCTACGATACCTACAGAACAACAACTATACAAAGACACCTCAATAATACTAGATCTGCCAAAAAAGCTTATAAAGAGCTAAACCAAGCCAAAACATGGGTTCCTTTTCTCAAGTCTGGAAACAACAAATGCAAATCTCGCACAGAAATCATAAATGCTGCTACTGACTTCTACGCTAATCTATACAGACAATCAGACACACAAAATCAAAACGTGGTTTCCTATAGCTACACAGTTACCTTTCCAACACACCAGTTTACAGAAAATGAAATATTGAAACAATTAATGAGACTTAAGCCAGAAAAAAGCCCAGGACCGGATGGAATCACCAACGAATGTATCAAGGTTGCGAAGACTCTACTACTGACACCAATTACTATCCTATGGAATAAAATACTTGATGAAGAAGCTGTGCCACATCAATGGATGGCATCAGAAATTATACTACTATATAAAAAAGGTGACCCAGCTGATATAGGTAACTACCGTCCTATAAGCCTAATGCCTTGTTTTTATAAGCTTTTTGCCTCCTGTCTACTTGAAAGGATAGCCCCAGTCATCGATGCTCACCAACCGATCGAACAAGCCGGTTTCAGAAGCGGTTTCAGCACGATGGATCATATCCAGGTGGTTGACCAGGTGATAGAAAAATATTTAGAATTTAATAAACCCCTGTATTTAGCTTTTATCGATTACAAAAAAGCTTTTGATTTAATTTCACACGAGAGCATCTGGGAATCGCTGAAAGCACTAAACACAAATGAAAAGTATATCAATATCCTAAAAAATATTTACTCTAACAGCACAAGTAGAATCAAACTGGATAGAGTAGGCGAAGTAATCAACATAAAGAGAGGTGTCCGGCAAGGAGACCCGATCTCACCTAAATTATTCATTGCCGTCTTACAACACGTAATGGGAGAGCTGCCATGGTCCAATCAAGGTATTAATATAAATGGGAATTTTTTAAGTCATCTCAGATTTGCCGATGACATAATTTTATTTTCGGAAACCCCTCACCAATTAAACAAAATGGTAAATGAATTAAACCAGGCTAGTTTAAAAACTGGTTTGGAAATGAATCTGGAAAAAACTAAAATTATGTCTAACCGCAGCGCAACGCCTATCCTAGCAAATAACACACCTCTCGAGTTTGTCAACCACTACATATACTTAGGAAAACAAATCTCCTTTAGTAAGGAAAGAAACAATGAAGAACTTAACCGAAGAGTGGCGATTACCTGGAACAAGTTCTGGCACCATAAGGAAATACTAAAATCGCAACTTCCGCTACCGACCAAGAAAATAGTCATGGATACAGGACTTCTACCGTGCCTCACCTATGGATGCCAAACTTGGACCTTCGATCTCAAAACCAGGAACAGAATTCAGACTACCCAAAGAAGAATGGAAAGAAGTTGCCTAGGTATAAAACTGAAGGATAAGGTAAAGAACGTTGACATTCGAAAGAAGACAAAAATATGCGATGCCTTAACTTTTGCAATGAAGGCTAAATGGAAGTGGGCAGGCCACGTGGCCCGTTACAAGGACGATAGATGGACTCTACGGTCAGTAAAGTGGTCTGGGCCAAAAGGCACCAGATCAAGAGGTCGACCAAGAGCCAGATGGGCAGACGAAATTGTAGCGTGCGCGGGCGGAAGGTGGCTAGACAGAGCTAACGACAGAGAAGGATGGCATTCCTTGGGGGAGGCTTTTACCCGAACGGGGTCCATGCATTAAATAAATAATTTAAGCAAATAATAATTAAAATAATTACAAAATAGAATTTATAATTAAAATCAAATTCATGTAAGTGTATTGAATGTAATTGATTATTTTAGGTTAAAAAATTACCAATTGTTATCGCGTAATATGTAATATGCATGGAATTAATTAATTAAAGCTTTATTATTTATTATTTTATTATTAATAATAAAACCCTTCCCCAAGTCCCTTTGTCAGCCACCCCAGTTTTTAAACCTTTTATTTGATGGATTATGCGCTGATCTGTACGCGCTCCCATTTTTAAAACACTGAATGCATACACATGTCCTAACACAATGGTAGGTAAGCTAATTTAGAGCAGCGCCCTCTGTTTATAACCTCTACAACTAGCTTGTGTTTTAAATACATAACGCAGTGTTTTAAATAGTTACCTTTCACAAAACTATTACAAGATGTCGCTACTTGTCTCTTAGTACCTAACTTAAAAAGTAGAGGTCACTACTTGACACTGTTGATGAAAGATGCCTTGAGTGCCATCACAAAGGTGGACTTTAATAAGGGTTTATCCACCTATCGGTAGGGCCAATATAGAGTAAGATCCCAGAGCAATCAGACATAACTTATTTTCACACGGATGAAACCTGAAGTTTTCAGTAGCGTCTCGTGTGCCTTGAATACCTACGCGCTTTGTGGAACTTGCCGAGTGACACCTGGGCAGGTACCAGGTGAGAAAGGTAACTAAAAATAAGAATTATTTAACTTAAATTCACATGGCTGATTTTTATATATGTCATGTAGAATATTATTTTAAAGTAATATCATAAGTGTCAGACACTTTTGATGGACAAGAGCTTTTTTCAGACGCTTTTAAGCTTCCCAAAAAATAAATGAACTTTACTTATTTTTACATGTCTGATTTTTTAATATGTTATGGACGTATTTATTTAAAAGTTATATTCAATCATTTGATTGATTTTGATTGATTGAATAGAACTTTTAAATAAATACTTCAATAACATATTAAAAAATCAGACATGTAAAAATAAGTAAAGTTCATTTATTTTTTGGGTAGCTTAAAAGCGTCTGACAAAAGCTCTGGTCCATCAAAAGTGTCTGACACTTATGATATTACTTTAAAATAATATTCTACATGACATATATAAAAATCAGCCATGTGAATTTAAGTTAAATAATTCTTATTTTTAGTTACCTTTCTCACCTGGTACCTGCCCAGGTGTCACTCGGCACGTTCCACAAAGCGCGTAGGTATTCAAGGCATACGAGACGCTACTGAAAACTTCAGGTTTCATCCGTGTGAAAATAAGTTATGTCTGATTGCTCTGGGATCTTGGACTAATAGGAATGAAATATTTTAATAGTTTTCATTTGTCTTAGTTAATTTTAACCAAGAAATCGCAAATGTCATAGCTAAAGTGATCTCAGCGGTCTAACATTCTCATCTATGCATTTGTGCAGAATCATATAAAGATCTCATTACGAAATAATGAACTAAGAGTGTGTTTCACTCCATTTCCAAGTACCTGTTAGGTATCTGCTGTAATAAGTGGCCAATTACCTACTTTTAATTGCACCTTCATTATTAGATAATCTGTTGCAGTGTTAATAATCTTAGTCTTGTTAAAACCTAGTGCAATAATATACTTATTTATTTCAGCATTTTCTCTAGTCCTAGTTGTTTTAACGATTGCTATACAGCATGTAACAAAAACCCTGTCCGATCCAATAAAGGCGTATTCCTGGTTTAACATCGTTGAAACAAAACAGTAGGTGAGCTTTGTCGAGCACTCAGTGTTGCCTTTGACAACTTTTTCTTTTTTTATAAATTAATTATTTTCATTAGGGAAAAATAATTATCTCGTATCCATTAAATGATTACATATATGTGTACGCAGTACGATACCAAGTAATACCCTTCAGGATCGGACAGGGTTTTTGTTACATGCTGTATAATCAGTCGAAGATAATAATATAATTACACTAAAAATATTTTGCATAAACCGGTAGTCTAAAGTGACAAAAGAATTATACTTTCTACTAATATTATAAATGCGAAAGTTTTGAGGGATGGATGTTTGTTAGGTACTAAATCACGCCATAACAGCTGAACGGATCTGGATGAAATTTGGCACAGAGATAGATAAGATTATAGTCTGGATTAGGACATTGGCTGTAATTTATATTGGGGGAAGTACCTACTAATTCCACGAGGCCGAAGTCGCTAACAGAAGCTAGTATGAAAATACATTTACGCAAAAAATATTTTGCATAAAACTTTAGTCTAAATTGACAAATTAATTCTAAATAAAATCTTTTCAAATTTTATTAAGAACTCTATTGGACATACATAGTTAAATATTTAAACAAAGGGGGAGGCACAACTCAAAATACAAACAACTCAGAGGGCAGTGGAAAGGAGCTGTTTAAATATAAAACTGAGAGATAGAGTAAGAAACATAAAAAAATCGGAAAAACCAAGGTAAAGGATGCTCTACACTTCTCTCAAAGTCTCAAATGGAGATGGGCTGGCCATGTTGGGAGATACGGTGACAATAGATGGACAATTAACATCACAAAATGGAAAGGACCCCATGGCGTGAGAAGTAGAGGTCGCCCGGGCGCCTGGTGGCAGGACTTGAGATTTGATTGGTTGATCCGTTGCAGGAAGAAACTGGATGAACACAGCTAAAGATAGGGATAAATGGAATCCTTTGGGGGAGGCTTTTACCCTGAGGGGGTCCACATTAGAACGAGATGAAACTGCATGAGTAGTTATACAGGGTGTAACGGAAAGGTGTGGTCATATTTTAAAAACTGCATCTGCCCATCGATAGGAACAACTTTCTTCAAGAAAATCCAAGAAATTCTAAAACAATGTTTTTACCTCCCATACAAATATAGATCAGCTGATGATAACTTTGTATAGAAATTCCAATTTTTGTTTTTCTATTTTTTCTAAGAGTAAGTTGTTCATTTCCATGGGCAGAACCGGCTCCTAAAATATGACCACACCTTTCCATTACACCCTGTATAATTATTAAATATCAAAATTAACTAATCTAATCTAATTATTGTGGAATCAAATAAAACCTTATTATTTATTTATTTATTAATCGTCAAAAAGGCTATACCAACTCTGATAAGATTTTACTGCCAAGTAGTTGACTATGTAAGGAGTAACTTAGGCTAATAAAATTCTTCTCAAGCGAAGCCGCAGGCAGAAACTAGTATAAAATAAATATGTTCCACAATCGAGGTCATATCGCCCCAATTAATATTAATAAAACATTATTATCATCAGCACCACGTTTAGGGGGCTTATGCTATCAATGACGGCTCCCATGCTCCCAAGGGGTGTCAAGTCAAGTGTCATGGCCGCCAACAATAGCGCGCGTGCGAGGTGCGATAAAAAACGTATTACTATCAAAATGTGATTGAAAATTACTTACGAGTATATTTAGGTCGAGATTTTAATACGTCTGGGAAAGATTTTTGCGTGATTATACTATTTAATATTTGTTACGCTAATCGTTGCATTACTTGTATATTTATTGAAGTGAAAACTTCTTTAAGCACGTTGGGCATTTTTGATATGGAAAAAACAATTGAACTCGAGCGACATCGTCATCGACCGTCATAGCGGTAGCGATCCGCTACGACGCGTAGCACTTCGTGGACCTCGTAATTATTTAATTCATATTTATTTAATGAATTTATATCATATGGAGCGGGTTTTATAAATGGAAGCCCAAATTTTGGTTATTTTTGGGATTTAATTTACCGTTTTCGAGATATTTATGATTTTATATTTCGAATCGATCGCTACGCGATTCGGCGGATCGCGAGGTGCGTTGGGCATTTTTGTTAAAGTTTTCACTTATGTCGGCACTCCCAGAGCGCCAATGTTTTTTTTTACCTGAAAGGAACAAACATACATACAGACATGACTATAGTGCTAGAAAGGAACAAACATACATACAGACATTGTATGTATGTTTGTTCCTTTCTGGCACTGTAGAGATCAAACGCGTGGGCCGATTTTGATGATTCTTACGTCAATTGATTTGTCTTAATCTTGCGAGTGCTACTAAAGACATGACAGTAATCAAAATACAATATAGCGACAACCAGGAGCCATATTGTTAAAACGAAAAAAATGTAGGTAAGTCGACGAACTATATTAAGTTGGGTATCAAAATAATGGGCTCGAGGAGGCGATTTCAAAAATATAACTCATTAAAATATAGAAAATAAAAAAATTGAAAATTTTCAAAAATCCCGACTGTAAAAAACAACTAAAAAGTTCCAAACAAGTCACTTTTCAAGCAGTCTCATGCGGTTGGTGGCATGACATCAATAATTGAACTAAAATAACTGCCACCAACTGCATCAGACTGCTTGGAAAGTGACTTGTATGGAACTTTTAGTTGTTTTTTACAGTCGGGTTTTTTGAAAATATTCAATTTTGTAATTTTTTTTATTACTTAAGGCTAACTTAAGACTATTAAAGTTCAACATAGCTTCTAAAACCGGTCAATGTTTAAAATGCTATTTTTCAATTATTAGCTTGTATTTATTTTACGTTGATTTTTAGCCAATAGATGGCGTTGCGTGTATCTGCATCACGTAATGGTATGAATCACTTCTTGAACACTTTAAATTAATATATCTTTTGATAGAGTGAACCAATTGTGATATAAAAACTAAGTAGGTATTACTCAAAAAAACTTAGGTGGAGTGAGCGTGAAGTAAACTGATATTCCATCTTGATTGTATGGATTGACAGCCCACTTCACGTTCACTTCACTTAAGTTTTCACGGTGAGATTTTGCAGAATAGCAACACTGTTAGTCATCGTGTTGCAAATTTATTTTATGTAATTTGATTATATGTTTAGATAACAAAGATATACATAGCAATAGTGATTTCTTTTCATAATTTCCATAAGAATTTTTGGCCTTTTTGACGGGTAGAACAATCCTTAATAAAAAAAAAGCAAAGGTGACAGCGGAATGTGAACTCAAAAAGTCTGTGACTAAATTAATCACTATGCCCAAAGAATTTCACAGTGATTAAAAATACAAATTTCAGCGTACGGTGCTTAATTAAACACTTCCGAAATATTCTTTAAGCTGTAAAAGAATAAGATTAAAAAGTTTAACTCCCCTTCGCAAATTAATTTGTCTTATCTTGACTGCACGGTCAAGATAAGACAAATTAATTTGCGAAGGACGCTATAAAAGAAGGAAAGAATAAGAAAACAAAAGAACAGCGCCTTCCGTACCACGTTGTTGAAAAGGTCTATTTTCCGATCGAAATCAGTAAAATAATTACCGTTCATAAACACTTTTGAAACCGTATCACATTAATGTTAGTTTGAGGCAGAAAGTGTATGAAATAATTACTAGCTTGGACGCGATCGTGAAAAGTAAAAGCTTTTCACTTTTCTGCATGACTGCACATTCATGGGAACAGAGGAAATTGACAGAAAATTTGGTCTTTCGATACAAATGTAATTACCTTAAGGCGCTATAAACTGACAATGACCTTGAGTGGTTAGCTTGCGTGTTTTGTGCTGAGCTCACGTAACGCGTCGTACGTCCACCCAGTAAAAAGACTCACCCATCAAGGAGCGCTGTCCGAAATTAGACACATTATTAATTTATTATACTTAAAAAAACAAGTTATGTACTTAAACACGTATACTAAAATGTAAATAATTAAATTATCTTTAAAATGGTAAAGATTCAATAAAAATACGTTTTACAGTTTTGCGCGATTCTCAATTTTTTATCCGCGTTAGACATAACTTTAGAAATTAATTACACTTTGTTATAAAAATATAATTTTAAATATTCACATATAAAATTGCGAAGAAAATTGTACATAGTAACATATATTTTTTTCAAAGAAATAAGACCAGTCGTTTAGATGTGATGTTCAGTTAAAAACCATTAGACATTAGACAAAAAATAAATGCAACAGGAATTTCAATGCATATTTTAATGATGGTCAGAAGTCTTTCATATTATTTTATTTCTGGTCTCCGCAATGTACCTACTATATTATAATTTAAGCACAGTTTTAGTATTAATTTAATTAGTTCTCATGCTATTACTTAGGAATAATAGACCAAGTGTTTGCAAGACCGTAGATTTAAACGCATCGATGAATGAAAATAGCAGCTGTTTTGCACTACGCGAAGTCTGACACGGTTGTGTCTATAGATAGACGATAAAGTGTATAAAAAAACTTTATGTGTATAAAAAAGTGATAAATTATAAAATAAAATATTGTCAGAGAACAATGAAAGTTCTATTGAAACTGTTTTCGTTATGTTTAGTAGTGTTCAATATCAATTGTATGGGGTTTTTTGGGACCCCATCAGTGCCTCGCTTTGACCATGTGTGGTGGGGTCCAGCGTATTCAAAATATCAAAATGATACCAGTATTAGACCCTTTCAAGTTCATTTCGATGATGAAGTGAGTTTTGATACTATTAAGAGTGAGATCCGAGAGCTGCCAGGTTTAATTATTTTACAGTTAACAAATTTGTGGGATTGAGTATTGTTAGTATTTACTTTGAATGTACTTGTACCTGCTAGTTTGGGCCGATGGCCAATTTACCGGTATCAAGGCAAACATCGTGAGGAAACCGGCATGTCCTAGAAAAAATTCGAAGACATGTGACATCCACCAATCCGCATTGGGCCCGCGTGGTGGGTTATGGCCCACACCCTCTCACAGAGAGGAGGCCTGTGACCTAGCAGTGGGGACACTAAAAGGATGATGACGATGATGATGATGATGCGCTAAAGTTACTTAATATATTTCATTATTCACTTTTCTTAAAGAGTGCTGATTTTCATGCCTGTTTTGCATAAAATTGTTAAATAATCCGTATTACAATATTATTTAAAAACCTAATTAGTTATTATAATAGCCTAAGGGCTGGTTTCCAATTGGGTCGACAATTGGGCATAGTTTATTTAATAGGAGTAAACGTAATAATAATTATTTAGGCTTTAAAATAATATTGTATTATGAATTATTTAACAATTTTCTGCCAAACAGGCATGAAAATCAGGACACTCTAAGAAAAGTGAATAATGAAATATATTAAGTATCTTTAGCGCCTGATACGTATGCGTACGTTCATAGTAAATACTAACACGACTCAATCCCACAAATTTTGTTAATCAGAAAAAACGTAATGTCTGGCGGCTCTGGAATCTAAGACTGACACTTAGTGGTGACAATCGAGATAGAACTAATCTCTTGTTCTTATCGATCACTGCAATCAATGGGTCAACTGTAGGTCATTGATACTAGTCTAGTTTATATTTCAACCTATGCTGATTATTTTCTTTAGTTTTTGATTAAGAAGAAAATTTTAAACAGGGAATTTATTTTAACATGAAACCTGTATTTCCCTGGAGGGTTAGGCAGATATACACATAAAGATCATCTACTTTATGCCAGTTATACAGAGTGGAGTGAAAATACGTGTTCATAATTTAAATAAGTACTGCAGACTTCAATGAAGTCAAAGTCAATTCTAAAAAAAAATACTCATTTCAATTTTCAGTTTCAACTTGTCATCAACTGATCAAAATTATTAAAGGGAGGTTAAATTTTTTTTCAGGAATTGACTATATCTTTCTTGAATAAGGTTGTTCATTTCTATAGGCAGAAGTGGTATTTAAAATATGACCACGCATTTTCTTTACAGCCTGTATGCAGGGTGTAAGAGAAACGCTTCTGAAAATGGAGACAGGTGATAAGGCTAGTGGTTCTCGATACATTACCATCAAAAAATCTGGAAAAATTAATATAGTTTTACCTATATTTTTTATCATTTTGCGTGCACTGTTCTGTGTGTGCTGTGAGTTGTTTACTCAAAGGGTGCGCGCGCTTGCTGATAACCGCGCGGCTAATGACCCCACGTCCACGCGACGCCGAAGTAAAGCGAAAGATCACTAGTATCCGTTTGCATTTAGGTTGTTTATAATATACATTCTGGCTTCGGCAGCGTTCCCCTTACAACCTGTATATACCTAACTTCCTCAAAATTGTTTGAGCGGTTTCGGCTTCAAACGTAATATACAGAGTTTATATATAGAGTGTATAATACTGGTCTGGATTACAGATGATCCTCGATCTCCGGTACCGTCTCAAGAACCACCGTCCATTCACTCCTCCTCTAGAAGGAGTGGGCTTTGAGTACGGTTTCAACACTGACTACTTGCACGGATGGGTGGACTACTGGGCTGACCAGTACCCTTTTCAGCAACAGGAGAACATCCTCAACCAGTATCCTCAATTCAAGACCAATGTTCAAGGTCTTGATATACACTTCCTTTGGGTTAAACCTCACGTAAGTAAAGTCCTTAAATAAACATAAGCAGGTTTTTGATGGTAACACTGTTAGGAAACAGGCCTCATCACTCACACGGACCCATTGCGGACAGATAGATGTCACAATTATACATGCTTGTGGCGACATCTATGACGCAACATACAAACTAAACTAACAAATCCTGCATCGCACAAGCAGAGTTATCAGCGCGATTTGAACATATACAATAGTTCGAAATCAAACATCTGGCAGTTGCCCGGACCAGACACAACACCCGTCTGGTCTAAGGATCCTTTTCTATGGAGTATTGTGGGACTTTACACCTTGTTCCGCATACCACCAAATAATAGAGCACGTGCTAAGTAACACTTATGAATCTCTGTTTGTGCAATGTCTCTTCCAAATTATGCTACAACACTGTTGCTACACTTCATCATCATCATCCTCAGGAGCTCTTATCCCAGTTTATTTGGGGTCGGCATAGCATATCTTCTTCGTCCTTATCCTCCTTTGGCACATTGTAGTCAAACATCCTTAAAATTAGCACTACTAAAATGCTTATTTCTATCTCTTCGAATTATTTAAATCCTATTTGTTACAGTCTTAATTTGTGTAATATTATTTGATTCTATTTTTTACCTTGTAAGATGTGATGCATGTTGTGGTCTCCTATGTGTGAAGGAGCATACGTTAAAAAACCTTCGGGATCATTGAGATTTCGCAAGATTTTCCAATAAATTCTCTACTTTATCATCTTCAAGGTACCTCCAACCGTGGAAGTGGTTCCACTACTGCTGCTGCATGGTTGGCCTGGCTCTGTGCGTGAGTTCTTCAGCACTCTGCCGCGGCTGACTGCTGTACCCATGTACCGGGACTTCGCTGTCGAAGTCATCGCTCCCAGCCTGCCGGGGTTCGGGTTCTCTGATGTGAGTAATGAAAATTTTTATGTTAATTCAGATCGATCGGTTACCTTCAGCCTGCATCGTTTTACTGCTGGATAACGATCCCTCGCTGCCTATGACTACCATTTCAGCGTTAGTATTTCATTAGGAGACATTGTATACACGGAGAAGTTTAAGCGAATTCTTTTGTCATGTTTTAGCATTTCCCATATGCACAGGATCTGGTAATGCCGAGACAAAATCCTCCACAATCTCTCAATAAAACGTCAACCTAATTCAATATTGTCAATCTCATTCTAAAGTTCTAAAGTAATAGTATCTATTAAAAAAGTAATAGTCTACTTTGGATTCATGAAAAAACGCTTTTTTTATTAATACTCTTATGTTTATTGATATAAAACTTGTTAGGCTTAACGAAAACATTCATATATAACAAAAAAAATAAAAATGATTTAACTACTTTTTTAGAGTGAAAATGCCAAGTAAACGGACTCCTCAAAAAGTAGGTAGGTGAGCTCTGTTGAAAAAATATGAACAACGGCCAATCTGAACAAAAAAAAATTGAAGGGTTTTAGGTTTAGTGTGACAGTGGTTATATCCCGAACCTCAAAATATTAATGTTTATGCAAAAATAATAAAATGGCGAAACGTGCAAAAAACAAGTTTTTTTTGCATGTTTTTAGCCAAAAAAAAATTGTTTAAATGTATGAAGTAGACAGTCGCTCGACGTTTAATTTTCGTAATAGGTAAATTCTGGCAAGGCGCGATGATAATAGGTAGATTAACGCATTGACTCAATTTGAAATCATTAGAACTACTCCGGAAAATATGAACAATGTGGTTTGGCATGTTTAAATATAATAACTGGGTGCTATTTTGTCACTAATAATGTACGTAAGACAAGCGTGCTGTGAAATGACTGCAACAAGTTGTGCTTAGTGCAAATAAGGGATGATGAAACGCGCGGTAATCTTAGGGTTACTCTACTTACTACCCAGAATCAGACGATATCTACTATATATTATGCAGTCTAAGTGATTACAGCGATCGTATCGTTTCTAGGCACCTACACAATAATTATTATAAGTATCTACCGGGCGATTGAAGGAAATTCTCCATTTAGATGTTATTATCCTCTACGTGTAGTTTCCACCGCAGTATGTTATTACAAAACGGTGATAATATAATACCAACGTTACGTAACTCAGAGGAGTATGACCGTTTAGCGAATTTAAATAATTACATCCAAGTTTCTCTACATTATATTTTCCTACATTTACGCAACATTTATAGGTATTTAGAAATACGCTCCTGTTCAGACTATTTTTCTTTTCTTTCTTTCATTATTAATTTATTATACATTAAACAACAAGTATTATACTAAAACACGTATACTAAAATATAAATAATTAAATGATCTTTAAAATGGTGAAGTATTCATAAAAATATGTCTTATAAGTTATGCGTGATTCTCAATTTTTTATCCGCATTAGACATAACTTTACAAATTAATTACACTACGATAGAAAACTGTAATTTCTAATACTCACATATCAAATTACGACGGAAATTATTTAAAGTAACATTTATTTTTTTCAAAGAAATAAAACTAGTCGTTTAGACGTGATGTTCTATTAAAAACCATTGAAAGTCGTAGAATTGCGCCTTAACCTGCACCGTGAAAGATCTGAGTAATTCTTCCAAATAAGCAGTTAACGTAGCCACCTACTAGGCCCCAGTTTGATTTAAATAATATACTTCCAAAAAGAGAAGAAGAAGAAGAAATATGCTCATCATTGAATGGATGCATTTGGATCATTTGCAAGGGTGGTGATATTTACTAAAGTATGGTGTAAGCACACCAAGAGCATAAAGCCTAGGGGACCCTAAAAAAAGCAACATGCCAATAGGTCAGTCGATCTTGCATATGTTCAAAACAATAAAGTGAATAATAAACATACTACCGGTATCGAAGAAACAACGAAAGTTCTGCTTAATTCTCTTATACCTGATGATTCATTAGTAAATGACAATGAATACCACCAACATATCAGAGCGTGGGCTGCTGTACCCCCTGAATTAACAGCGTCAGACCTTCCATCTACTGACGAATTCACGAATTTTGTCCAGAGACTACCAGTAGGTGAAGATAAAATATCTAATAGAATGATTATATAGGTAGAAGCGGTTCAAACAGCGGGTGACGCGATTTTAACTGTTTATAACCGATGCATAGCGAATGATATTTTTCTCGAAAATGGCAACAGGGCTATACGCATAATTTGTGACAAGCCCCTGGATGACCCTAAGTCGTACCAGCTCATTATACTACTTCCATCTTTGGGTAAAATCCTAGAGCGACTAATCGTGCCACGCTTGCTACGGAACGGACCAAAATTTCACAATAACCAATACAGTTTCACTATAGTAAAATCTACCGCCAACGCAACACTCTGTCCGTCCGTAAAATTGTTAACCTATTCGAATAAATACGTAGTTGAGATTTTTCGGACATTTCTGGGGACTTGATAATGAATGGTGACCAATGCTACTACTTACTTAAAACCCATGGTTACAACAAAAAAAAAAAACCGCCGCAAAGACCGACTCCTCCACCAGTTCTTCACAGTCGTTTGTGAGCGACTCTTGGGCAAACTGGACGCGATATTATCGAGATAGTGCTCATGTTAGATCTGACGTTGTCTGCTACACGGACCTTGTGGAAACTTCAACCAATTTCCGTACGTTGAAACGTTTTTGCCATACCTTTTATTAGAATCAAATGTAACCGCTGACAATTTAGGACTCATTAATATAAGTGTCTTACCCCAGTTGAAAATATCCATTTCTGCCTATTGGTCTTGTTTTGTTCCGTCTCCTGTTTTGTAAGGAGGGAAGTGGAAATTATGTTTTTCTTACTCATTCTCTGTTTCTTTTCTGATTAATTTCAATGTGCGACTCAAGGTAGTTCAATTTAATTGTTTCTGCGGGACTCGGCCAAGCTTCATTGCCTCGGTGGTCTTCTGGTGGTTGCCACTGTTGATTCTGGCTTTCATGAGTTGCAGTGGCTGGGAATAGTGTGGTGAGCTTGTTCTAACGTGAAATGCAATAACGATTGCCGATTTGGCAAACTAATTGAGATAAGCCTGGTGACATTTTGATGGTGTAATCTCATATTTTTTGGGTTCCGTACTCGAAGGGTAACCAACGGGACCCTATTACTAAGCCTCCGCTGTCACTTTGTCTGTCAAAAGGCTGTATCTCATGGTCCGTAATAGGTAAGATAGTGGTCAAACGCGTGCCTATCAACAATAAAAAAAAGGTAGATAGTTGAAATTTTCACAAAATGTTTATATCTTAACAAATTAATAATAAAATCGTACGGAACCCTTCGTGTGCGAGTTAAACTCGCAATGAACCGGTTTTTTTAACTCTTCGACAATCTTTATCGCTGACAGAATGTCACTTTGTTTAGTGGCTCTGCAGCCAACTTTCTAACATTACACTCAAACGAGCGGGTCCAGCTGACTCATAAGCATAGCAGGACTCTGGTGTTATCCTGATATAGTTCTTTTTGACAAGTGAGAAGGAATGAATCATTACCTAATCTTACTATTTCAATCCTTTCTTCTTCCAGGCAGCCGTCCGTCCAGGGCTTGGAGCCACAGAGATGGCAGTGGTGCTAAGGAACCTTATGCACAGGCTTGGCTTCAAGAGATTCTACGTCCAAGGAGGTGACTGGGGAGCCTATATTGGTCTTAGCATGGCAACTTTGTATCCGAAGGTACGTCTTAAGGCTGCAACAGTTTTTAAGTGCGCCATGTGACCTCGAAATACGATATGATATGGATTACAAGACCTACACATAACTAACTATGATTATGGAAGTAAACTTCGTTCTAGTTAAAATTGAAACAAAATAAATGCATTTTATGTACTATCTAAAAAAACGCAACACATTTTCGTACAGCACAAAAAATATTGATATTTGATTTTAAAATATTTATAGACTCACGTGTGGCAAAATTAGATAGTAAGCGATGATGTGTTTGACGAAAGAGCACACTTGCCTATAATTCACTCTTATCTTAAAGAACCCAAGGAATTCTACTCCTTACCACGCACAATGAAAGTATTCCCAAAACGTTTGTACTTAAGGACTGTCTATCATCACTTTTTGGTACTGGCGTTTTTAGCGTGATAAGATCATCGTTTTAATTTAAGTGTTTACTCCAATTTATATCTTCTTTCCAGGAGGTCCTGGGTTTTCACACAAACCTGCCGCTGTCAATATCTCCATCATCGGTGGCAATATGGGTGCTCGGCTCAGTGTACCCTCCTCTAGTGGTAGACCCACGCCTGGCCAATAGAATGTATCCCATTCTCAGCATTGTGTACTGGCTGACCAGGGAGACGGGTTACTTGCACTTGCAGGCCACCAAGCCTGACACAGTCGGTAAGTTATTATTTGGTCGAGTTCATTTAAGATGTAGGTGATATTCGCTAGCTGCGAAATTTGTAATCTGCTGGGTACTAATTTTATTCTATTTTATTAGGATCTCCAACTAAGAATAGACCTTACATGCTATATTGTAAAGGACAAGATTAAAATCTACGTGCCCCCTCAATTATAGCAGACCACATTACATAATAGATTAAACAAACATTATGGTATACCTAGACAATTCTAATTCAAATGGAAATAACACAGTTAAAAAATAAATGATCTATTATTATTAAAGTTACACTAGTATATTGTTAACGTTGACAATTTGAATTTAAATTGAATAAAAATAAAGATTAAAAAGCGAAAAGAACATAGTAGAAAAAATTATACAAGACAAATAAAATAAATAGGTATGCACTTCCGCAGCTAGTGTTTCTACAACGTTATAGCGAATGTCGTCTATGTCTTATTATTCACTTTAGTTGAAAATTTGCATGTCAATAACAACATCATCATCATCACCATCATTATCACCATCGAAAGATGTCCACTACTTGACAAATCTTCCTCAAGCATCGATATTTATTTTTATTGCAAAAATTATAGTCTTCTCCTTTCACGATTATTACGCCCCAAAAACTAGGAAGCCTTTAAATATACAGCTTCAGATGTTTAGTGAAGTTTGTTGCTGGCATACCATGAAACATAAGTAAACAGATTTAAACAAATAAACTATCTCTACAAAGTGGAGTGGAGTGGAGTGGAGAGTGGCCATTTTGGCCTCTCACAGTTTATTCGTATTTTTTATTTTGTATTGTGAGTATTAAGTTCTTGTGTCAAAGGTATAGATAAATGTTTTTCTTTCTTTTTTTCTTTACTAACAGAATCTTTGTCTTGATAGACCAGTTAAAACTTTTTTCTTAAATTTCCAGGAGTAGGCATGTCAGACTCCCCCTCAGGCCTCCTCGCCTACATTTACCAGTTGTTCTCGACTGGCAGCCGCAGGAAGTTTTACTACAGGAGCGACGGTGGGCTCGACGAGCTCTATACCAGAGACGAACTGATCGACAACCTCATGATCTACTGGATCACCAACAGCTTCACCACCTCCAGCAGGATTTACGCGGAGACGTTGAACTTGAGGAATATCAATATGGGAGTTTTTGCGTAAGTATATCACTGTTTTTATTGAAGATGATATCATTCAAAACTATAACCGGAGGGGTTCGTGGATAAGCAATGCTTGCCGAGGTCAGTCCGTCGATAGATAACCATCCAAAACAATTGGTCCCGGCTCTCATTTGTAGATCTTTAACAGTCTTTACGGATAGTCAGAGGCCAAGATATCCGATATCAGTCTTGTCAAGGGTATTCAGTTACCGGGTTGTGGAAGCCAAATAGGCAGTGGCTGTAAGATATATGATAGATGTATTTAGCTTTGTCTGGTTAGGAGGACTAGAAGAATTAGAAAACAACCCCAGCATATTTGGAAAAAGGCTAGACAGATTGATCATGTAAACTTTTTAAAGAAAACTAGCTTGTAGAGGCAAAATAGACAGTAGCTCTATGCTAAAAACTGGTATTCAGCTGCCACAGGTTAGAACAGAAGTAAGTGGGAAAAGGCTAGGCTGCTGACGATAAATCGTTCTGTCTGTATATAATTTATATTTTTACAAATCAAAGGTTTCAACTTGGTCTCATGACCCATTGAGTGGGCCAGTGGTTTTGCCTTTTTGCTCACCTAGACCATCGTTTAATAGCTTTCGCTTTTATTTATTTTACAGAATTCCAACACCAGTTCCCACTTGGACAATTCACGCAAGAGACGAAATTTTCTACCAGTCTCCCACATTGCTGAGACTAAAGTTTCCAAACCTGCTGAATTCCACAGTACTAGACACGGGAGGTCATTTTCTCGCATTGGAGAAACCAGATGTCTTCGCCGATGATGTTCTTAACGGCATTGCTGCTTTCAGAAGATGGCATAGACACAATAAGAAAAATTAATATTAATTTTGATGTTTTTTTGAAGGCTCCTTCCTAATGGGTGCCAATAGGACCTTATGACTAAGCCTGTGACAACCATCGGTCACATGCCTATTTAAGCTCAGCTATATTTAAGGCGTTGAGTTTTACTATTTGGATCCAACTGAGTGTAAAACTAGTCGGGCATAAATAAAACACACTGAAATTCGTGTTTATGTAAGACTATGAAAGATAATAAAAAAATATGATTCTCACATTTAAATATTTTATTTGACAGAAAATATACCACTACTTCTAAGCTACATGTTTCACCTAACATTAAGCAGAGTGAACATCTTACTGAAAATCTATCTAATAACTGCTTCGACATGACTAACTTCAAAAACGTCTCGCTCATTTTTCACGATAAGTAAAATAGTAAGGAAGATGATCAACTGCACGTTCAAAACGTGTTGAAGCAGGATCCTTCTCACAGATGAACATGAGCTCTAGCGTGCACCAAGTTTCATCTAGAGTACCATCGCGTAAGATACAGCCACAAACATTGACGCCTTTGTGATCCGGCTGACCTTCAGCCCATGTGTTGTACAAAGTCTCTATTTTCTCCCCTGAAACAACATAACAATATGAAAAGAAGTCACTCCTTATGTATAGCAATCCAACTATATACCTATACTTGAAAGTTTAATTCGAGATAAATAACAGTAAGAATGAAACTTATTCTTCACTTCCCTCCAAATCAAGCAGTAGACAGAACAGAGTTAAGCCGCTAGGCAAAAAGGACGTTAATAACTGGGATTAATCCAGTTGCCAAGCACCACGTATTAAAAATAAACATTATTTGGTCCTAAATTTATGAAAATATTCTTTACTACTCATTCGTTTTCTTGATTGCTGAAGGTCGTGCTCGTCCTGGAGAGCTTTGACGGATTCACTGACGAGCTGCTTTCGGGCCACTCTGTCTTCGGCTGTTCTCAGGGCAGTGGTAACCGTAAGTCCCGTTATCTCCTTAATCTGGTCTAACCAGCGAGTAGTAGCAACTGATAAAAATACTGAAGTTAAAGAAGTCACACTCACCGTGAATGGAGAGCCATGAGTTGTCCTTATTCCAGTCTCGCAGTCCAATGTGCGCTGGATCCCACCGCCATTCGTCAGAATCGTGTTCCTCCTCTTCAGGGAACAGAGCTGTAACAGCATCAGCCTCTTGTTTATCGTTGATGATGGCGAGGTGGCCTCCCTCGGCTGCGCATATCTTGTATGCCATGCTCCATGTTTTAGGCTCTTCGTGTAACTTGTAACAGCTCCCTGTGGTTTCATTCAGGTTGTATTCTGTAAATATGAGTAATAGGAATGCAGGGATGAATAGAACTGCCAGGGTCACGGGAGTCCAGGGCGTTTTCACCTTCCGCCTGGCGGAGGTTCTCACCGGACACGGCTGTTTCGAGAGGTTCCTGTATCGGATAAGGCGGGAGGAAACATCCGGGTGTCACCATTGAGCGGATCGCCCAAAAAATGGTGCGATGTATTTTTACGTGAATTGTTTATTTAACTAGAATTTTCTTAAAATCGAGTGTAATTGTGCATAATATCTAAAAAATCCTCAAAGAATCAAGTTTTACGAATAAGTAAACATGTCAGAGGTTCAATGTGTGTTGAAAATGATAATATTGAAATATGAAACATCGAAATAGCCGGAATGTTTACGTAAGTAAATAGTGTGTTATTTATTTATTTTAAGTACGATTTACTAAGTAATATCGTAAAACATCATTGGTATTACGATACTTAGTTAATAATTAGTATTTACAAACAGATAGAACAGTAAAATACAACGAGAAAATTCATAGGTAAATATTCCATCTTGGCGTAACCTTGACCCGCCGTCGGCGCTAAAATTCTGTGGGGATGGGGTGATTGTTTGGGCCTAATGTGGTACTTAGAACATTTCACGTAGCAACTCAGGGGTACCAAAAAAAAAGCTTATATAGTCTAGTTTAATGAAAAGTAGGTTTTAAAGACCCAAACTACAAAATTATTGGTAAAAACATAGGTTAAACAAATTTTAACGTCTCCCGCTAACGGTTACGTTAACGTTTACATTTCTTTTAAAGTACTTATATCACGTTATCATACTTTAGCTTTCACATAGGTCTTTATAGTTTCAGCTATACACACGTATTTCATTTTTTTTTGTGTAGTTTCAGTAGTTTAGTAGATATTAAGCTTTAATTTGCAACCGGCGCGGGCCGCTTGATCGGGAAACCTTCATTGCGGACGTTGGACGTCCGGCGCATGTTTAAGGCTCCTGTATGGCTCCAGTGGACATGGTATTGTGGGGTATCAAAATAAAGAGCTTAACGAGACCGTTTAAAAAAAATACAACTTTTTAAAATGAAGGGGGAAAAAAACGACAACAACCCGACGGAAAAAAACTAATGAAAAGTTCAAAATAAGTCACTTTTGCAAATTTTCATTGTCAATAAGTACACACTTACCATTGTCAAATGTACCACAGTTATTCATCATTTCAGAAGTCTCGTCTCTCTTCTTATAACACAGGTACGGCAGCCACTGCTCGCATGAGGTTGTATACACTTTGCCATCTCCTGACAATCGCAGGCAATCCCCAGGTCTCTCGCCGTAGTCATACGTGTTCCATTTCACATTCATGTCAGCTAGCGGGACTCCTGAAAACAATATGATAATTCCTTATTATAACATTTTTGCTCGTAATACTCGCATATATATATATATATTAAAACTTTGCTCCACACTAGGGAATTAAGTACTCCTGTATCGTGGGTGCGTTGACGAACATTTAAACTCATATACACAAGACAACCAGCAACTATCTCTAGGCAATAAAAATATTTATACTACACCTGCTTGGAAAGTACCTTGATACTTTATCAAATTTACGGTAGAAAGTACGTCATTGCATATCGAACAAATATGCGGGGAGAAAACGCATCTGAGCGGGAGAGAAAAGTGTATGAAAATCCATTTCTTACGTGGTTTTTCTTTTTTTAATTTTGGGTAAGACTATGCGCCGGTAACCTAAATATCAAAAGCCAAAAAGTTTTTACAGTGAGTTTTTATCTCCAAGTTCGCAAAATGACACTGGCCACTAGCTGTGTGTTGGATGGTGTCGGGCTGGCAGTGCGACCGTGCGGCGGCAAGATAAACATTTTAAAAAAAGAACATGTGAAAATTGCAGACGCCATTGGCGCCATTTTCAATTTGTGTGTTGTTTGTGGATTCAGTTTTCGTAGAAAGTAAAATAAAACTATCAAAATGATAAGTAGTGATAGTGATGATGAAGATTTTTTAACTCCGCCGCAGTTGAAGAAAACAGCAAAAATACTGATTGATAACCTTTTACCACAGAAATCAATTAAAAAATATAATAAAACTTATGACGATTTTTTGCAATGGAAAAGTGAAAAAAATGCGGCATCTTTTTCTGAAACTGTTTTGCTAGCTTATTTCAGTGAAAAAGCGCAAAAATACAAACCAAGTACGGTATGGTCTATGTACTCAATGTTGAAAAGTACTATATTGACAAGAAACGACATAAATATTCAAGAATACAAAAAACTTACAGCATTTCTGAAAAGAAAATCGGAGGGATTCCGTAGTAAGAAATCAAAAGTGCTTACTACAAAGGATGTTTATTCCTTTTTGCAGAATGCTCCAGATGAAAAATATTTGTTGATGAAGGTAAGTTTATGAACAAAATGCACTGGTTTATGATTTATTACGTACCTATTTATGAGTAGAAATCTACTAGGTTTTCATGTTTGATATTTTTGTTTACAGGTTATTTTGATTTTAGGAGTAAATGGGGCCTGTCGTTCGCAAGAACTTGTGGATATGACAACAGACGATATCGAAATCCTCGAAAATGGAATAATTGTCAATATTCCTAACACAAAAACCAAAATTCAGCGATCATTTGTTATATCGGGCTTATTTTATGAGATAATGAAGAAATATAACGAAATTCGCCCCAGTGACCCCAAAACCAATCGGTTTTTACTACAATATAAAAACAAAAAATGTACGAAACAAGTAATTAGGAAAAACAAAATAAGTACTGTGCCAAGACAAATAGCTTCCTACCTTAATTTACTCAATCCACTAGAAAACACTGGCCACTGCTTTTGCAGAACTTCAGCGACTATTCTTGCCGATTCTGGTGCTGATTTAACCACAATAAAACGCCACGGTGGTTGGAAATCGTCCTCTGTTGCAGAAGGTTACATAGAGAATTCCGTAGAAAACAAAACACGAATAAATAACCAAATATCGGGATCGATTAATGTGCATCAAGACTCAGCAACCGACTGATGTAGTCTTGGCCGATTGTTGGCTTTTCGTATGGAAGAAGCAGTCATTAAAAAAAAATCGTCACAAAAGCGCCACCTACCGGATCCAAATGTCCCAATAATCCAGGAACCCACTCAAACATATACAAAAAAAAAATCGGTCCAACCAGATACGAGGAGTTCAGTGAAATACATACGAATAGAAGAATTTGTAAAAAAGATTACTCTAACAATAATATACTAGATCTTTCACTTTTAAAAATGTTTATTTGATTACAGTATACATAATACATAACTAAACTTATAAATAACTTAATGGGATAAAGAAAGATAAGGCTAAAAGAAAATAAATAAAATATGTACAAGCGGCATATAAGAGGGAGGAGGTATAGCTCATTGGTCATCAAAAAATTCGTCCATATCGCTGTCAACGGGAAAAGTGCCCAAAACGCTGGCAGCATTGCCACGTTTATTTATTACACACATTAAGGAAAACTTAACCCAAAAAACATACAATCGGCGTCCTTTTCGCATTCCGCGATCTCTTCCAGGCAACCTGGAATGGACAGAGATTGCCTGGACACAAAATGGGGCTGCACTTGGTGCAAAACA
This sequence comes from Polia nebulosa, assembly GCA_951329385.1. Classification (NCBI taxonomy): domain Eukaryota; kingdom Metazoa; phylum Arthropoda; class Insecta; order Lepidoptera; family Noctuidae; genus Polia; species Polia nebulosa. The sequence goes on along the minus strand of OX589611.1, from coordinate 23,488,225 downwards.
CAGTTTATAATAAAACAAAAACAGACATTCTTAATATATATGACGGCGCGACACATGACATTTGACGTTTGCTGTCGACGACGTCGGAACAGAATGACAGCATGACATATGTCAGCTGTCTGTCAGCTGCCATTCTTGCGGAACGTCACACCGGTGGGAGCGGGGCGGCCATCTTGTTCACTTCGGAATCGAGAACCGCCAACGCACCACGCGCTCGACGAATCGCTTACTTCCGACACCATCTTTAACAGTTTCGAAGTTGATTTAATTTAGTATCGTTATCTATGCCTAATTAAAGAGTGTTAGCGTTATATTTTGTTAATCTGTGAAGTTAAGGAGAAATAAATCATTGGAGAATCAATTTGTGACTTTGTTCGAGTTTCTGACCCACGTGAAACATGGAAGATTCTGATATAGGCCATCCTGAGTCTATATATAAATAGGCAAAAAAATAAGTGACAACGATTGAATAAATTAACAGCTAAAACTAAATCACAGTGACAAGTAATGCTTTTTCACAAGTATTTTAAATACAAGTAGTGATTGCGCGCGTTTTGACTGGCAATACTGATTGCTTGGCCGAAATAAAGGCCAGCTCAGCAACTTTCACTGAACATGTTAATAAAACAAGCTAATAAATGTTTGCTTATGTGCACGGCCATAAATTCTATGTTGCAGTTGTCACATCGAGTTTTAAAATAAGTTGTGATTTGTATAGCGCCGGCTCTGCCACATATGCGAATGAGACAATCTCTGTGTTAAACGGTATAAAGCAACATAGCGTTCAAGTATAGTGTCTCCATATTTTTCGTCTTAAATGGTCCTGCCATTTCCTATAACGCGTCAAAATTTCATAGTTTAATTCTGCGAAGCCTGTTCCATCATCAGACCACTAGAAGTATGGCGATGCGACACCAGTAAATGGGAGGCGACCCACACGCACAAAATGTTTTGGGAACACAATTGTGCGTTAAGCCTGTGGTTCAGCTTAGGAGTGCAATTCCCTGCCGGAGTCTGTGTAACTTCCTGATAGCTATAAACTGCCATCTTTAAGGCAAGAGTGAAAAGATTACTTCTCGGTAAACGTGCTCCATCGTCTATCACATCATCGCTTACCATCAAATGAGATAGTGATCAAACATGAGCCTATCGATGATTTAAAAAAACTGACCTTCAATTGAGATGTAGTCACCCGGAGAGAACTGTGCGTTGGCTCCGATGTAGATGGAGCCCAAGTCGAGTTCCGAGCGGCGCATGATGAACCGCATAGCAGTCGCGAGCTGCGGGTCGACTGGAGAAGCAAGTACTGCACCTGCAAGATTATCAATATTAAAACCTATATTTCATTGAACTGGAGGGATTCATGCCTATATATATAACTAGCTTCTACCAGCAGCTTCGCCCGCGTGGAATTAGTATTTCCCGCGCTATAAATTATAACCTATTTTTTTCATAAAAGGTATCCTATGTTACTTCTAATACCTCCAAGAATATGTGTACAAAGTTTCATGATGATCGGTTTAGTAGTTTTCGCGTGAAAGCGTAACAAACAAACTTACATTCACATTTATAATATTATTAGGACCGTTAAACAACGCTGTAGAGGTCGGTTCGTGGATGGGTTAACTTTTCATACCGAATAAAACGTCAAGCCGTTGGTCCCAGTTGTCGCTTAAAGATTTTTGACAGTTGTCCGTTACAAGTAGTCAGAAGAACTAAAGACTGGGTGGTTCAGATTGGAGGCTGTCGTTTCTTGTGAAATACTAATATTCAGCTGCACCTGATTGGACTGTATGGTTTGGTCATGTGAAGAAGAGGGATGAAACACATGTAACTAAAAGAGTAATGAATATAAATGTGGATGGATGGAGTGGGAGAGGGACAGAATGAAAGAAGAAAACATGTTGCGTCGACCCCAAGTAACATAGGATAAGGGTAGGAAGATTATCATGATGACCTGACTGGACTGGCAGCCGACCCCAACATAGTTGGGGGAAACAGACCCCACAGATAATTTAATTGGTTTAAGTACTAAAGCATAGTACAGAAACACACGCTTTTCTCCATGAAAGTAGGGAGAATCTTCATAACGCCATCTATAACGATCTGATACATTACTTACGTCTGCTTCCTGCTTGTAATGGAGCAAGCTAGTTCTGATTTCAAAAATTGCTTTAATAGTTTTAGCAAGGGGTCTCATTCCGAAGAAAGAAAAGACAGTTCAAATAAATTTCAATAGATGGTGATACTCGTATATATCAATTTCTTGTTGAAGTGTAAATAATATTAAAATTTTGTACTGAACTGCTTGATGTTGTGTTGATGATCTTTATCCTCATTGATCAGATAAGCTAGATTACCTTCATAGTAGCAGCTGAGAAAAGCTTGCTGCCATGTCGCCGGTGCCACGTGCAGCTTGAGCCAGCCATCAACCTCCGGATTGAAATGGTAGTCGGGCTTGGATACCACGAAATCTACAAATCAAACTTTATCAATATGAATTGGTTCTGAAAGATCAAAAGAAATTATAACAGGATATAAATCGTACTGCTACAAATAGGTGATTATATTTTGTATAATTTCGAAACATTTTCTAATTTTGTAAATATGATTATCGCGGGGCATTCTAATAATAAGTTATGTAACTACTTTTAAGGGTTCCGTACCAAAATGGTAAAAAGGAACCCATATGATCCTTAATTCCCTATCCTTAATTTTCTGTAACTTGTATGGTGTACATCTACGCAGGGATTGTGCGGTCCATGGCCCTTTACGGGGCACCGGTGTGGGCACGTTCCCTGAGGCGGCGACCAGCTCGCCGGTTGAACACGTCCCAAAGGGTCATGGCCATTCGACTCATCCGAGGATACCGCACGGTCTCCTGAGCCTCCTTGCCGGACTGTCGCCATGGGATCTGGAGACCCGGGTCCTCGCGCTGCTCTGGGAGTCGCGCGAGGAAGCCAAACGCCGGAGCAAAACTCTGCTGCCGCGACACCTCGCGGCTTGACAGACACGCTCTCCCGCTCCACCCAGAGCGGGAGAAATCATTGTATGATTTGCCAACCCCCAAAAAAAAAAGTGGTGTACATAATAAAGAGTATTCTATTCTATTCTTATGGTGTGACTCAGTCTGTCTGTCTGTCTGCCTGTTCAGCTACGAGACGTTTGTAACTTGGCTAGACCCCTGAACTTCACTCGAAAAACGATGCTACATAAATAAATGCAGTACTTACTAATAAAGAGCAGAGTTAGATAAATCACTGATTTTAACATTTTCTATATCCAATGTTGGACTTTATATAGTTAAGATGCAAATCGTTTAATGAGATTACTTAGCTAAAGACTGTACTTATATACGAGTACTTCAGCAAAATAATCGTATCTACAATATTTTGATGTGATGATAATAATAATGTTTACAAATCCCTACTTACTAATATCTCACTGGACGTATTTTCCTTCGTATCTGGCACTATAAGTACAACTATCTATATTTTAGTAAAAACTTGTTAAGTGCGAGTTTGATTTGCATACGAAGGGTTGCGTACGATTTTTATTAAATACACACTTTGTGGAAATTTCAAGTCTCTACCTATTACGGTTCATGATACCCGAGGACAGACCGACGGACGGATGAACAGCGGAGGCTTAGTAATAGGATTCCATTGGTTACCCTTTAGGTCATCATTCTCCTGCCCTTATCCCAATTTATTTGGGGTCGGCGCAACATGTCTTTTTCTTCCATACTCCTCTATTAGTCGTCATCTCTGTAGTCACCCCCTTTTTACCCATATCCTCTTTCACACACTCCAACCATCGTTTCTTTGGCCTTCCCCTACTCTTATTGCCATCCACATCCATACACAAGACTTTCCTCACGACATTTTCTTCATTCCTCCGCATCACATGCCCATACCACGACAACCGATTTCCACACAATTTTTCAGTCAGCGGTGCCACTTTCAGACTTCCTCTTATATACTCATTCCTAATCCTATCCATGCGCGTAACACCACACATCGCTCTTAGCATTCTCATCTCAGATACATGCAATTGCTTTTCATTCATCCCTTTTGTGGCCCAACATTCTGAACCATACAAGACAGCAGGTCTGACCATTGTTTTATAAATCTTCCCCTTAAGTTTTAGGGGCATGCGGGAGTCACAGATAGTCCCGGTGACCTGCCGCCATTTCATCCATCCAGTGTTAATTCTGTGCTTAACAGTCCGATCTATTTCGCCATCGCTTTGCACGAGTGAACCGAGATACCGAAAATCGGAGCAGACTGGGAGAAGCGCGCCATCTAGCACTACAGCTTCAGAACTGGAGAGACCGCCGAAATCGCAGAACATGTATTCAGTTTTGGTTCTGCTGATTTTCAAGCCAACTTTCTCCAGCTTCTGTTGCCACTTCTCCAATCTGCTCTGGATCTCAGGTCCATCTTCACCGACCAGAACAATGTCGTCGGCAAACAGCATGCACCAGGGTGCCTCTTCCTGTATTTCCGACGTAAGAGCGTCCATAATCAACAGGAAGAGGTAAGGACTTAAAGCCGACCCTTGATGCAAGCCTACAGCCACACTGAACTCATCGGTGTTGCCAGCAGCCGACCGGACGTAGGTACTAGATTGTCTGTACATAGCACGAATCAACTCAACATACTTCCCAGGCAAACCTTTCTCTTTCAAGGCCCACCACAACACATCCCGAGGTACCCTATCATACGCTTTCTCAAGATCAATGAACACCATATGCAAGTTCTTGTGCACACGTCTGTACTTCTCGCACAATTGACGGAGAGCGAAGGTGGCGTCCATTGTCCCTCGACCTGGCATAAACCCAAACTGGTTCGGGGTAATCTCACTCTCCTCTCGCAATCTTTTCTCTATCACTTTCTCCCATACTTTCATAGTATGTGACATGAGCTTTATCCCTCGATAGTTGTTGCAGTCCTGTACATCCCCTTTATTCTTGAAGATGGGCACTAGCGAACTATTGCACCATTCTTGTGGGATCACTTCTTCATACAACAACTTATTGAAGAATAAAGTCAGCCACATACACCCATCCTCTTTTAAACACTTCCATACTTCTACTGGTATGTCATCAGGTCCCATGGCCTTTCCATTTTTCATACATTGAACTGCCTTTCTTACTTCATCCATGCTAATTTCTCTCACCAAACCCATATTTACTTGTACCTCTTTGAGCACACCATTCCATTCATTCTCTTCGTTCATCAACTTTTCAAAATAAACCTTCCATCGCTCTTTTATTTCGTCATCTTTCGACAAGACTTTACCGAGTTCATCCTTCATACATTTTATGTGCATTATATCCCTCGTTCTCCTTTCTCTTAATTTTGTAATCCGGTAGAGCTCCTTCTGGCCTCTAGGGCTGTCCAATAAATCATATAACTTTTCCTGCGCCTTAGCCCTGGAAACTGCAACCGCCTTTTTTGCCTTCCTCTTCCATTCTTTATAAATTTTCTTTTTCTCTTCTTTCAAATTATCATTTCCGGTTTCTACATTCTGCCATACTTTAAACGAAATTTTCTTTTCTTTTAGCATCTTTTGCACATCTTCATTCCACCACCATGTATCCTTTTCTATCATGCCTATACCTTGCGATTCTCCAAACACATCTTTTGCTACTCGCCTTATACAATCCGCCATCTCTTTCCAACATTCATCCACAGATTTTCCTTCCATATCCTTCATGTCTAACATTTTATCTACCACTTGACTCTTAAACATACTTGCACACTCCTCATTTTCCATCATACGCCATCTGATTTTGGGTGGGGGCCGTTTTTTGTTCCTACTGGACGAGGCACTGACTGTTACGTCCATCATTATGAGCCTGTGTTGAGAGACTAAGCCTTCGCCTGGCAACACTTTACAGTTTTTGACTGTTTTGAGACTGTTTCGTTTTACCAAGAAAAAGTCAATTTGGGTCGCGTGCTGGCCACTTTTGTACGTGATCAGCTGTTCGTCTTTCTTTTTGAACCAGGTGTTAGTTATTGCCAGGTCAAAAGCCGAAGCAGCTTGCAGCAATGTCTCGCCATCAGTGTTACGGTCTCCGTACCCCCAACCACCATGCACTCTCTCATAACCGTACTTCAGACTTCCTACATGCCCATTAAAATCACCCCCCACAAACACCTCTTCACTCTCCTGTACATTCATCATCACACAATCGAAGTCCTTCCAAAACTTCTCTTTTACACTATCCTCACATCCTGATTGGGGTGCATACGCACTAATAACATTTACTATCATACTCTCCACAACCACTTTAATAGCTATCACTCTATCACTTACTCTTTTAACATCCACCACACATTCTTTTAACTCACTATCCAAAACTATGCCCACACCATTCCGTTTGCCATCACTTCCACAGTAATAAAACTTATATCCTTCTCCTAATTCTCTTGCTTTTGCACCCTTCCATTTCGTTTCTTGCAAACACGCTATATTTATCCGTCGCCTTTTTAAAACATCTGCTAACTCTCTTCCTTTTCCAGTCATAGTACCTAAATTCCAGCTCGCACACCTCAATCTTAATTCTCTCACTCTCCGAGCTTGCGTCTTACGTCGCACCCGCCCGTTCTGGTGCGACAACCCTTGTCCATTTCCCACAGGAGCCGGGTGCTGCCCCTGCGCGTCGCCTGTGGGGTACGCCCTAGCCCTATCGCACATCATATTTTTCCAGACCATGTTGCAAAAAGGTTTTGGCAGAAGTTTTGTAGCCGGCCGCCTGCCTGACGCCAACCCTCCTTGGGAATGCTGTTGTTGGTGGTTTACCCGCCACCGCACGGGTGGCCCATGGTGCTATAGTAGTATGCACTAGGTCTCAAGCTCCCTTAGTCGCCTCTTACGACACCCACGGGAAGTAATGGGATGGTACTATTCTTTTACGTCCGACACCATACGGTACCCTTTTGGTTACCCTTTAGGTACGGAAAAATAATAAAAATGAACATTAATAACCATATCACTGGAGAGCCGCTGGATCTATGGGATATTATGGCAATCTATGGGATTTTTTTAGATCAGTCAGTCAGAAATATGGACAGGATGTCTGCTTGTCAGTTCAGCAAGTACATTATAGTCATTTTTGTATCTGCTGAATTGGTTTATCTATTCTGTAGATGTAAACTTTCTCAGGTGTGGTCTGACTGTGGTTATGGCTCGTCTAGTAAAGTATATCCTGCCTTAATCTTGACCCCAACCTTGGTTACCGTTGCTGCATTAATTTTCGCGTGTACTTGTTTAATCTATCATCTTCGTCGCCTTTAAGGTGGAAGCTCCAGGGTAGCCCGCGAAATTCAAATTTTCTTACGTTTTTTGCAATTTGCAGGTCGGTGTTAGGTTGTATCTTGGTCAAAATTTGATTCGCGGCCGTAGCAAGAATGTGTCTATAGAATTATAATCATTAAAATCATGAATACAACTCTCTCAGTTAGAATTGATATCAAATGTAAGTATATTTTCATGATATATTATAATATATGATATAATATTATGAAATATTATTATATAATAATATATTATTTGGCATCAATTCTAACTGTTGAACCACCTGTTGTTCTGTGAAGACCTGTTGGTTTTATTTCGGTAACATTTCGGGTTTAAATTCTGACAAGCCCGTTACATTATCGGTCCACTAGACGTACGGCGATGCGCCACCGGTACATCGCCGGACATTCCACCCACACGCACAAATTTTTTGGGAACACATATTTATTGCGCGTACAGCTAAGGAGTGACATTCCTTGCTGGAATCTGTATTTACTGATAGTTACAACCTGGGAGTCTAAGACAAGATTGAATAGGTTACTTTTATTCAAACATGCTCCATCATCAACCACCATCGCATAGCATCAGGTGAGATGGTAGTCAACTAACTAACAACTATGATGGGCTGCCCAGCCCAACATTGGTAAAGAGATACATTTTCAAGATTTTGTTTTAATCTACATTCCCACTTTCTTCGTCTTTTTTTTTGGGTTGATAGAGAGTTACCGCGGCCTTGGCACAAGCAACTGATGGAACAAGGGTGAGTTTGTTAGTAAAAGTCTGACACGCCCTCCGGCTCCGCCTAGAGCGGAAGAAGTCATTTAATTTTGAAGATATCCCGACCACATATGTATCAATACATTAATCCGCTGTAATTTCTGCCCATTTCACTTTTACTTGAAGAGAAACTTTACTAAATATTGTTACGCAAATCCGTGTTTACATCATTGTTTGTAATTCCTATCTACTTATGAATTAATGAATTGCTTATCTGCGATCGGGTCCCGGAGGTTAATTTTGTTTATATTTGAGACGCCATTTATGACACTTCGGTTTCACCCGTAAATTAGGGAAAACCTATTTATATATACCTACCTACATTCTAGAAAATACATTCTGATTTAATAAGCCAGAATACGACTCCTGGCCGCTACTCCGAAAAATAACCGAGCCCATAACGTTAAATAATCCTCAAGCCCCGCGCGCCGTTGCCGCAGTTTCACATGTTTTCTACTAAAACTTTTAGGCCCACAAGTTTACTGTAACGCTAGACTTAACCCAGCTGGTGAATGTGGCAACGCGGATACCGGGTGTTGACGGCCATACACTCAGTTGCTTAGACCTTCTGCTGACAACTTATCCGGACAGTCATTCAGTATCGGTCTCAGCCCCGCTGGGCACGTCTTACCACTGCCTGGTGAAATCTGTATCCACCTGCTCTTCTCCAGATGAAAGACCTAGAGGCACGAGATGAGTGTGGCGATACGAGTCAGTAGATTGGGATGAGATGCGGCACTTTTTTGCGTCTTATCCATGGCGGCAAGTGTGCTTCTTCTCGAGTGACCCCTCGTGCTGTGCTGACGTGATTGCAAACGTGATTCAGCAGGGAATGGAGTATTTTATTCCATTCTCCGACATCCCGCTCGATCACAACTCCAGGCCTTGGTATAATGCAGATTGCCCCCACGCTGAGGCCCGAAAAGAATCTGCCTGCCAAGCCTGGATCAAGGCCCGCGACAAAAAAGTTGAAGCATATAGGGTTCGCACGAGGAAAAGAGCCTTTAATTCTGCCGCCAAGTCCCGCAAGCGGGTTCTGCGTCGAGCTCGTTTTGACAATGTCGGATGTATCGGGGCCAAGCTGGCATCGTACCCCCCGGGTAGTAAACAGTTCTGGTCTCTGTCGAAAGCGGTTGAAACGAATTTCTGTCGTCCCACTTTACCTCCAATGTTGAAACCTGATGGGTCACTGGCTCACTCTGCAAGTGAGAAAGCAAATTTATTTGCATCTCTCTTCGCAAACAATTCACGTTTAGACGCTGGCTCAAAGAAACCTGCAACAGTACCTCGTTGTGACTCTGCGATGCCGGAGGTTAGAGTTCACACTAAAGAGGTCCGAACAGTATTGTGCAATCTTGACGTGAACAAGGCCAGAGGGCCTGACGGCATTCCAGCGAGAGTGTTCTTGCAGTGTGCACTTGAACTGTCTCCTGTGTTGACACGCTTGTTCCACCTCTCTCTTGATAAAAAGACAGTGCCAAAATGCTGGGCTTGCAAATTTACAACCTGTGCCCAAAAAGGATAACCGTGCAGACCCTGTTCAATATCGTCCGATCGCCGTTACCTCCATTCTGTGCAAGGTTATGGAAAGGGTACTTAACAGTAAACTGCTGACATACCTTGAAGACAATGATCTCATCAGTAACCGTCAATATGGCTTTCGCCGGGGACGGTCTACTGGCGATCTTCTTGTGTATTTCACGCACTGCTGGGCGAAGACATTGATAAACAAGGTGAAGCACTAGCGGTATCGCTTGATATCTCGAAGGCCTTTGACACGGTCTGGCATGCGAGTCTACTCAGCAAGCTCTTATGGCATCCGTGCTGATTTTTGTAGCTGGATAACAGATTTCCTTAGTGAACGATAGATCCGAGTAGTCGTTGACGGCTGCTCCTCTGACCTCATGGCTATTGATGCCGGAGTTCCTCGGGGGTTTGTTCTCTCTGCAACTCTTTCCTGCTGCACATCAATGACCTACTTCAACCAGGTATTGTAGGGTACGCAAATGACAGTACGGTTTCAGAGAGATACGAGTACTTGTCCAGCGCAAAAACCGACGTGGATGAAGTTTGTGAAAACAATAATCTGATTATTAAATATCTAAATTTTTTAAGTACGTAGAAATGAAGATGGCTAGATGTAGGTAATTAATAATTTTTTTATTTGGCGCCGACTCAAAATTAGTTTATATAAAATTTGATATTTTATGTAGGTAAATAAGTTCAATACTCAAGACTTAAAAGGTTTATTTATTTATTGCTTTTTAGTTCTTTTTCGTCGGTTGAATTTTTTGTTAAAAAGTTTTTTTTTGACGTCATCGGCAAACACTAACTAGAATCAGTGGGAGCTTCACGAAAACATCAAGAAAGTCGGCATCAATATCAAGAAGGATGGCTGGGACAGGAAGAACTAGGACTACTTCAAACGGCGTATGCAAATGCTGGAAAACTTATGGAGTGAATTCCAGTTCAATCATGATCGTCTGTCCACAGATGTAAGTGCGGATCATCCTTATTTTACAAGCGATTTACATAACACAGCATTGAAGTGTTATAAAGAAGTCAAAGAGTTAATTCTCCAACAAAATCAGCAACTGTCTATTCACAAAGGGTGCGCAGGGGGACCGGCGGCGGCGGTACAACCAACACCGTTCGGAAGTACCTTTGAGCAAGATCAAGCAGGTACATCGAGCAAGAAAGTACAACAACAACAAGACAGCGAGGTAGAAGAAGAGAATCAATCGCCTCCTCAACAAAAACAAAGCCCTAGCAAGAGAGATACAGGGTCCAACAGTAAATTGGACGACCTTATACGCAAACAATCAGCGAACTTCAAGGCTTTCATGAGAGCTGTCGACAACATTCAAGTGGAATTTACTACAGAAAAATGGGAATTCCAGGATGCGTTGCGAACGTTTCAAGCGCGTTGGACCGCTATTGACAGTCTCCATTCGGAAATCGAGTGCAAACTCAACGGGGACAAGAACGCAATATATGAAGAGTGCTATACGAGATTCGAGAACCAATATATCAATCTGAAGAATGCATTAAACACCAAGACGTGGTCCGGAGCTTATTCTTAGTCCGAGAAAAAACAACATAAAAGTTGGAGGATTGGTTGGTTGGGGTTGGGTTGGTTGGGTTGGGGTTGGGTTGGGGTTGGGGTTGGGTGGAAGTTGGTTGGGGTTGGGTTGGGTTTGTTGGTGGTTGTTGGTTGTTGGTTGGGGTTTGGTTGGTCGTATTCCACGGAAAATTTAATCAGTGGATACCGTTCAAATACCTTTTCACGGAAGCCATCCATAACAATACATCCTTGCCTAATGCGCAGAAGATGCAATTTTTGAAAAAAGGTGCATACCATGCGTCAACGTATACTTGTCCACTCTGCAAAGACGAGCATGGCCTCTATTTTTGTGCAAAGTACTTAGAAATGTCGAATGACGAAAAACTTAACACAATAAACAAACTACAAGTCTGCATTAATTGCCTGTACAGTCATAAGGGCAAAAAATGTACGTCAAACAACCGATGTCGCAAGTGCAAAGCTAAGTCATCCTACCCTCCTAACGTTGTCGCGAGCGAACGTGTTATTGAGTTCTCCGTTATTTTTAATCTAAAATAATAGTAAATAGTGCAGTGACTATTGTAAAAGTCTTATAACTGTGTGACCAATATCAATACTTGGAAAACAGTGCATAAACTATAACAGTGCTCAAACGATTACTCGAAATATTAACAAAACCATTTTAAGAAGTGACCGGTGTTGTGCAAAGTGAATTACCTCTATAAACAAAAAATAGTCATTAGCGCACGTCAATTGTATTGCGTGTACTAACTGATTTTCTATTTGAACTACTATCGCTAGAGTCCAATTGGCGTTGTGGCGTAACTAGTGGTCTTGAAATCGCACCTTCAACTCGTGGGTTCGATCCTCGCCCAAGCAGATCTACTTTTTGCTATTTTTGGTTTTTGTCCTTATTTTTTGTACAGAAATATCAACGAGAATTTTTGAAAATAATTAAATATTAGCAACAAAAAGGGCTCAAAAAATGATTAAAACGCCTCCTAAATCTGCTATGGAACATACTACTCCATCCCGCTCTGAGTCTGATTTACAAAAACTCTGCATGGAAGAAGGCTTCTTGTTGGGTGACAGCCCTATAAATATCACCCAGAGAGCTAAGCGTCGCCGGCAGTCTAATGATCGTAGCCATATGGACGGGTTTGAAGTAAAATTTCTGGATCTGAAAAACGATATTAAATCCGACCTTAAGGACTTGATAAACGATTTGGTAAGTTCACAAAACTCCCGCATGGACAAATTTGAAAAGTATATCTTGGAAATTAAATCCCATTATACAAAGATAGGGGAAACCAATAAGGAAATCGAGAAATCAATGACAACAGTATCAAACCAATTAACCTCTTTAGAAACCAAAATCGCTAACTTAGAACTTGAACGTAAAGAAATGGCCAAAAAGCTTATTTCCCCAGAAGAAAAACTCGACAATATAGATCGCAACTGCATTAAGACCTGCATCGAGATACGTAACGTACCTAAGTGTCCGAAAGAAACTAAAAACTCTCTCTACACCTTGGTCCAACATCTGTCTAAACAATTAGATACGGATATACAACTCTCTGACATCCGGGACGTTGCAAGATTGCCATCTAAAAAAGAAAACAAAACTTCCAACATCAGTATCGAGTTTTCAAACACACTACAAAAAAGCAATTTTTTGATAGCAGCCAAGCAGTTCAATACCAACAACGCCAATAATAAAATTAACACAACTCACTTGGGCATTGAAGGACCTAGTGCCCCTGTCTACGTAGCTGAACAGCTCACATCCCTTTCCAAAAAGCTTTTCTACACAGCTAGAAACCTCGCCAAGCTGAATGGTTATGCCTATTGTTGGACGTCAAATGGTCGTGTCATGTTGAAGAAAAATGATCACAGTCCATACATAATTGTTAAAAATGAACAACAACTGCTGCAAATGTCGCTTCCTAATACTGCATGACTAATTGTAATTACCTTTGCATGGATTAAATGTAACGTATTGTTTTCGTCCTATAAAATCTTCTCAGAACTTAATAATAGCTACTACAGCATGTATATTTTTTTAATATTAAATATTGTTAACTCACACTATCATACACTAACTTTCGTACACAATATTTACTGCACTCACCAATCCAGAATACACGCTACACGCTCACATTCCATTCAACATGTGATTCCTAAGATCTTACTACCCTGGCTTTATACGCAATACTCGGACCCCTATCTTTACCATAAACAATGCTTAATAACGTAAATGTTCTCTTGAATGGTATTGACGAATTTTCTGTATCCGAATCACACCCCTGCACTCCGGAGCAGGCTAAAACTTTTATTAAACAGCCAATTAACTATCTAAAAATCCTAACACAAAACATTAGATCTATCAATTGCAACTTTAATAGTCTACAAACGCTACTACAACGTATCTCAATTGACTGTGATATTTTGGTTCTGACAGAATGCTGGTTGTTATGTTCAAGTAACCACACTATACCTGTAATCCAAAACTTTGTCATGTTCAGTACTGCCCAAAACCTAAACCAAAGTGATGGTGTTGTGATTTATGTGAAATCCACCCTTCCCGTCACTTGTAAGGAACATTGTTTTGGCGGTTCCGCCACTGGACTAGTAGTAGAGGTGGGATCTGACATTGCCATACTGTGTGTCTACCGGTCGCCGTCGAATCATAACATTGATGATTTTCTTACTGCTCTTAACCTCGTTCTTCCCACTCTTTCCAAATTCAAAACTGTAGCTATAACTGGAGACATTAACATAGATATAAAACCTCTCTCACTTGACGCTCGATCACATAACTACCTTAACACTCTCGCTTTTCACGGATATCTCCCTACACATTCTTTTCCTACCAGGGGAAATAACTGTCTCGACCATCTTCTATTAAGAACTAACACCACATCTATCTCACTAATCTTCGACACGACTATTACTGATCACTGCTCTTCCCTGCTTTGCATTCATAACAGAAACAAAACGCAAAATGATATGACTACACTCATTACCAAAATTAACTATGACACCTTGGACAAAACTATGGAGTTACTAGATTTTACACCCATTTGCTCTATGACTGACCCAAATGTTGCTACGGAATTCCTGGTTGGTGTAATAGCTAAAGCAATTTCCGAGAACACCCACACTAAGAAATTACCCTCCAGAAAGAGGATAATTAAGCCCTGGATCACCCCAGGATTAATACGTTGTATGAGACATAGAGACTTGCTACATAAAAGATGGCAACTATCACCAGAAAACGTCACACTCGAAATCTCTTACAAGCGATACAGAAATTTCTACAATAAAATTCTAAGGAAAATCAAAAGACAATTCGACACACAAGAGCTTGATAAAGCTGGTAATAATTCGAAAGTTCTTTGGGAAACAATAAAAAGAATCACAAACACACAAAAACAACAACATGCATCTACACAACTACTTTCGCACTCAGATACTCCTTTTCAGTCTTGCAATAATCTTAACGAATTTTTTGTTAATGTAGGTAAAAACCTAGCAGAAAATATTATCAACGATCATACTACATTCAACACCACTTGCTCACGCACTACCACTCCTACGACATCATTTGTATTAGAAAACGTGGACACGAATGAGATAGAAACTGAAATTAATTCTCTTAGATCCAGCGCCGCCACGGGATGGGATGGCATCTCTCCTACCGTGCTGAAGAGATACTGTGGCACTCTGGCGCCTGTTCTGACCTACATCTTTAACCTCTGCTTTCAGACTGCTATTTTTCCGTCAATTTTAAAAAAGGCTATAATTCACCCTATTTTCAAGGGTAGTGATGGGAAGTCGTTTAATAACTACCGTCCCATAGCTGTACTTCCTGCCCTGTCGAAAGTCCTTGAGCGCCTAATTAACAAAAGATTAGTAGGTTTCCTCGAGAAAAATAAAATTATTTCTTCCCAGCAATTCGGTTTCAGAAAAAATAAATCTACTCGTGATGCTGTACACGAAGTAACAAATTTCATTGTGGAGAAAATTAATAATAAAAAAAAGGTTCTTACAATATTTCTTGATCTCGCCAAGGCTTTCGACACAATTCCCAAATCTACCCTTCTATTAAAGCTGGAGAGAGCAGGCGTCAGAGGGCTGCAGCTTAATCTCTTCAGCAGCTATCTGACAAACAGACTGCAAATGGTCAAAATTGGTGAGCACGTCAGCAATGAACTCCCAATTTGCTACGGAGTACCACAAGGTAGTATCCTCGGTCCTACACTCTTTCTCATCTTTATAAATGACCTATGCAATCTCAACGTTATGAATTCAAAAATTGTGTCTTTTGCAGATGATACGGCCCTTACATTTTTCGCGAATTCTTGGTCAGAGCTTCAGAATATTGCACAAGACGGTATTAATTCTGCCTTTGATTGGCTTCTCTCTCACACACTCACACTTAACACATCCAAAACGAGATTAATGACATTTTCTATCTCATCGACCTCACAACCAGAGGTTCCTATCATACTAAAAGCTCACACCTGTCACAACTCACATTCGCGCACATCATGTCATTGTCCACATATTGTCGCAGTTGACAATATAAAGTACTTGGGCATAACTTTAGATAGGAATCTCAGTTACAAAACACACATTAGCTTGCTCACAGGTAGAGTCAGAAAGCTCATGTATATTTTCAAAACTCTTCGTCACGTCGCTAAGCAGTCGGTTATACGCAATATATATTACGCATTATGCCAATCAATTATTATATATTGTATTAGCTGCTGGGGTGGCGCAACCAAAACTGCTCTCAAACCCTTGGAAGTGTCTCACAGAGCTATACTGAAAATCGCAACTTTTCGACCCATTCTGTATCCAACCTCAGAACTTTATCGTAACTGTAACGTCCTTAACGTAAGGCAACTTTTTATTCTGCAAACCATTCTTCTCCAACACTTACAGACCCCGTTTACTACAATTACCAAGCGCCGTAAAGATTTGATTTGTTCTGTGCCGCAACCTAAGTTTACATTCACAAAAAGATTTTTCTACTATCTAGGTCCATACCTATACAACAGAATTAACGCGTCCTTACCTATCTATGATTTACCATATGCCAAATGTAAATCTGTCCTTCGTTCCTTCCTTCTTAATAAATCTTACGACGAGACTGAAAAATATATTTCGTCTTTTTGATTGTTTACACTCACATCGTACGTACCACGCACATCACACCGCTCCAAACCACACTACACCACACCACACCACACCACACCACACTCCAACACACCAAACCACACCTCCGCACCCCACACCACACCACACCACATACACTACACTATATGGCACTACACATTCACTTTTTAACCACCCATAATACAAGTACCCCACCGTACCATAGCTTCATAGAATTTGTAATTTTAATTTAATTGTATACATTTTTTCTTTATAAACTTCATTAAGTAATACACATGGCTGCCTGTACTGCCCATGTACCTTCATTGTGGACTCAGTAACTTGAACGCATCTGTGTTATTGCTGCCCCACTAGGGAGTGGAATCTGTTTCTCCTTAACACAGATTACTTTGTGATCTAGCTAGGAGAACAGGGCTTCACCCAACAATTTGTGTGTACAACATAATTTTAGATTTATTTTTATTATGTCGATAATTTATAAGCCCTTTATGTACTACAAATAATCTTGTATTATCAATAAAAAATTATTATTATTATTTCGTTTATTCATTTGTAAATACATATAAATTATATTTTTAAATATTTCAATGAAAAAATAAAAAAAAAACATTTAAAAATATAAAAAATAGTATCCCACCGGTATCGGGAACAGGGTCTAAGCTACCGGCGGTTAGGGCTCCAGAGAGAGGAACCGCCTGACAATGCGAGCCGTGTCCAGAAGTACTGCTTTCTGAATCAAGCCCTTGATCCAGCCGCCTAACGAGAGCCTCCTGAGGTGTTGGTCGAGGCTCGTGGCTATTAAGCCATTGGCTGACACGACTATCGGTACAATGATCGCTGAGTCCACATCCCACATGTCGACAATCTCGCGAGCCAAGTCAATATACTTGATTTGTTTATCTTTCTCGGCTTTCACGAGGTTCTCGTCATGTGGGACGGTAATGTCAACAATCATTGCACGCCTCTCGATTCGGTCCACCACCACTATATCAGGCTTATTGGCTATAATAGTCCTGTCAGTGATGATGGACCGATCCCAGTACAATGAGATATGACCATTATCGAGAACTGGGTCGGGCGCATATCTGTAGTACGGCACTTCCGATTCCACAAGAGAGTATTTCAGAGCAAGTTGCTGATGGATAATCCTGGCTACGAGGTTGTGCCTATGCAAGTACTCACCGTTAGCTAGACGAGAACAACCAGAGATTATGTGGCGGATTGATTCTCCCGGACGATGACATGCCCGACATATGTCAACCGTGCCGTCCTTCATAATAAATCTCCGGTAATTTTTCGTCATGATAACTTCGTCCATAATTGCACAGACAAAACCTTCGGTTTCCCCAAAGAGGTCACCGACACGCAGCCAGGCTACGGACGCTAGTTGGTCTACATCGGGCCCATGTAGGGCCCGGAAAAAGCGTCCGTGAAGTTCCTTACTCTGCCATACTTCTCTGCGATCGTTAGTGTCAAGCACTAGAGGTTTGCGCCAGTTCTCGTTAGCCAAGGAGAGTGGAGTAAGGCCCTTGTCCACTGCCACTACATCTCGATGCATACCCACGTCAGCAGCTAGGAAATATTCCCTTAGACTGCATACCTCGCGGTTGTGTAGGGTCTTAGCATTTAAAAAGCCTCGGCCTCCACACTTCCGCGGGATATACAGTCTCATCACCGACGAACGTGGGTGATGCATTCGAAATGCAGTCAGCAGCGTACGGACTCGCCTATCCAGGGCGTCAAGTTCTGTTTGAGTCCATTTGAGTACGCCAAAAGAGTACATCAATACCGGCATGACCAAACCGTTGAAGGCGCGCACCTTGTTTCCGCCCGAAAGAAAGCTATTAAATACTTTCTTCAGGCGGCCAAAGAAGCGCTCCTTCAACGATTGCTTCATGTCAGCAACATTGATACCTAACGCTTCCGACATACCCAAATACTTATAGGTTTCGGTTGGAGAGAGGGATCTCAGGTTTATGGAATCCGAGAGTTGTGTTCCCACGGATTCCACAATCTCCCCTCGCTTTACATGCATGACCGCACATTTATCCACACCAAACTCCATCCTGATGGCACTACTGAAGGTTTCAGTTACCTTCAGTAGCTCCATCAGTTGCAGATTGTTGGGGGCAAAAAGTTTCAAGTCATCCATGTAAAGGAGGTGAGATATAACCTGACCACCTCTCTTCAACCGATAGCCTAGCCCTGAATTCTCTAGCAGTGTGCTTAGAGGATTCAAAGCTAGGCAAAACCAAAGCGGACTCAAACTGTCACCCTGGAATATACCCCGCTCGATCCTTATCGGTTCGCTATTCCTCTGGATTTGTCGACATCCTGGATAGCGAAGGACCGTCCTCCATTGCCCCATACATGACATCAGGAAGGTGCGTAGCGTTGCATCAACTTTATACAATTCCAGCACCCTCATGAGCCATGTATGAGGAACTGAGTCATAGGCCTTCTTATAGTCTATCCAACATGTCGACAGATCCTTTCGGAAACGCCGAACCTGTTGGCTAATGGTCATATCTATGAGGAGAAGCTCCTTAGTACCGCGGGACCCATTCCTACATCCATTTTGAGAGGCAG
Organism: Polia nebulosa; assembly: GCA_951329385.1. Taxonomy (NCBI): domain Eukaryota; kingdom Metazoa; phylum Arthropoda; class Insecta; order Lepidoptera; family Noctuidae; genus Polia; species Polia nebulosa. Next base: position 23,469,306 of record OX589611.1, on the reverse strand, counting down.
ACATGATACAGTTACTATCTATATGTGTGTTAATCTTAGCTCTCAAAATGGATGTAAGAACCTTATAGACCGTCGGTAAGCACGTGATCGGTCTATAATTTTTAGGTTCCGCAGTACTACCTGATTTATGGAGCAGGTGGGTTATTCCTGTAGTTAGAAATTGGGGCAGCGACCCTGACTCTAAGGCAGACTGGATCTGAGATGCCAAGTGGGTATGCGACCTTGTAAACCATTTGATCCAGAAGTTGTGCAGCCCGTCCGGCCCTGGAGATTATTATAAGTACAATACGTTAATACACGAGCCTGCATCAAAAAACAATGAACAAGATCAATCAAATTCATCATCTCATGTCTCTCAAAATGATGAAGCCGCTTCGGAGATTCTACGAGTATTAGCGACCGCCATAGTGAAGGTAAAAGGAGCTATAAAATAATTCACTCCATAAGTTTTCCAGCATTTGCATACGCCGTTTGAAGTAGTCCAAGTTCTTCCTGTCCCAGCCATCCTTCTTGATATTGATGCCGACTTTCTTGATGTTTTCGTAAAGTTCCCGCTGATTCTAGTAAGTGTTTGCCGATGACGCCATGTTGTCAAACTAGCCGACGACTTGACGAACTTTTGTTTTGAGAAGTAGGCTGTTGCTCCACACTCCAGGTTCTTGGTATTGTGCAACCTTTCTCTTCTACAATATGCGCTTCTCATTTGGTTAGTGGGACGACTCGCTTGTGAGAAACCAGTCCAACCGATTCTCGACCGTAAAAGATATAAATCACACAACACTCAATTGCTCGAAGGAGCAATTGAGCAATTGAGTGTTGTGTGATTCATATCTTTTACGGTCGAGAACCGGTCGAGACAAACTGCTGATACTCACTGTTGGGCACTAGCCCAACAGTGAAAATGATATGCTATGGTTGTTATGTTATGTAAATGAGTAGACCAACGATTCCCTTGATGGATTTATTGCTACTTAATATAATAACAATATTGTTGGAGAAATTCACAGCGAAACAATAACAGATTTGTGCATAATTAAGAGTGACGTACAAACTTTCTTGTGTACTTGTGTGTGCAACGTGCATAAATTATTAGATAAATAAACAAATACTTATTAATACGAGCAAAATTCTTTAACCAATGGAACTATTCAAGGACTGGCTTTTATTTTTCATGTGTAAAACTTTTAACAGTGTAGTTAATGTTTTAACTGACTTCAAAATAAGAAAGTTATTAATGAATCTTATTCAAACGTACACGTCCGCACAGTATCAAAACTCATTTAAAATTGTCTGTCAAACCGCTCGGTTCCATGACACTGTCGGAAAAATCACAAACAGACTGGGACCTAATCGTGCTAACAGAAAGTTGGCTTTCCCGTACTCATTCTGTATTCTATTCTCCAACTACAGGGCTTTTTTGTGGGGGTGGGAAATCATCCAATGACCTCTCTCGCTCTGGGTGGAGCGGGAGGACGTGTCAGACTTTTACTGATTAAAACTCACCCCTGTTCCTTCCTCGCCTGAGTGCCCAGGGGCACGGTAACTCTGTTACGAATTTATCCGCGACCCCTTGGCATGCAGGCATCGGCCATGATGGCCCCGTCAGTGGTGGCTGACATATTCTCTTTGAGGCGCGCGTGGAACACTACGCGCCGTCGACTCTCGGGCCTGATGCTGATCGGACGGCGAGCTACCCATTACTCGCCGTCCGCAGGCCCACGTCTACGGTGGCCGGAGATCGTTCTGCGACCTGCGATGCCCAGGGCGTCTCCTGCGGCGGCTGCGGCTGGGGACGTGAGATATTACAATGTACCTAGAACTGCGATGCGTCGAGGAGCGCGTGTGCCCCGGCTGTTCCATACCGCAAGGTGCAATACTCACGCTGGTGCACGGGCGCTTCTTCGACGCATTGTAATCTACGTATAACACCCACTTCATCGATTTGTATATTTTCACGCTTACACACTTTAAGTTCAAAAAGATGGTTATTGAATCTTTAAAATAGTCATTTTATAACTATTTCTAAAAAAACGTACTTCCTACTTTTCTATAAAATTAACGCACGCATCAAAAATGTGTCTATATACCTACCATTATTTTGCGGACATAGGTGTGAGTTACACGTTTAATTAGTTTTTTATTTAGTTTTGTAATGTGTAACTGTTTTATGTCCCAAAAAAGGAAAATAAAATAAAGAACCTGATTTAGAACGAAGAAGTGGTTATCTTTCACTAGCCAACAACGATGCGATTGAAGTCAGAGGAACCTGTTTTCATGGGCGCCAAATTGATTAGATTACTAGAATATGAGATTTAATGAGTACCTATATAAACTTTTCATTAAATATTTGGCTTTTTCAAATATCATACTAGAAGGAGATATTAATATCAACATTACACCTGTTTCCATTTATTTTTCTTACTTAAACTGGTTGGCCTCCCATGGTATGTTACCAGCATAATATACAAATCCCACGCATAATCTGACATGCCTAAAGTGCCTAAACCATATCATGCTTAAAACAAGGCTTCCTGCTTATTAATACGTAGTAGAATGTTCTACAAAAGACCATGATTGTATATTTTTAACCGAGTTCCAAAAGGAGGAGGTTCTCAATTCGTTTTTGTTTTTTTTTTGTATGTTTGTTATGTGATTTCGCCGCCACTTGTGAATAGAATAGTGCTGCCTATAATTGACTATGCTGATGTTTGTTACTCTGATCTAACCCAAGAACTTCTAAACAAGTTAGATTGTCTTCTCAACAACTGTCAGTATTCGTTTTATTTTTGGCCTTCGAAAATATGATCACATTTCTTCCTACCGTTCTCAGCTTAAGGCGCAGTTATACGACTTTTAATGGTTTTTAATTGAAAATCACCTCTGATGTCCAGTCTTATTTCTTTGAAAAAAATATATGTTACTCTTGACTATTTCTTTCGTATTTTAATCTCAGAATATTTGACATTATATCTTTATAACTTTGTGTAATTAATTTGTAAAGTTATGTCTAACGCGGATAAAAAAATTGAGAATCACGCAAAAACTATAAAGCGTATTTTTATGAAACCTTCGCCATTTTAAAGATCATTTAATTATTTATTCTCAGTGTTTTAGTTTAATACTTGTTGTTTTATGTATAACAAATTAATAATGCGATTAATTTCGGACAGCACTCCTTGAAGGGCGAGTCCTATTACTGGGTGGACATACGACGCGTTACGTGAGCTCAGCGCAAAACACGCAAGCTAAGCACTCAAGGTCGTTGGCAGCTAATAGCGCCTTAAACGGCTGCCTATCCAACACAGGAGATCCCTCATATCCCTCTGCATGCTCTTCACTATTATCAACGATCCTTGTGCTCCTGATTATTTAAAACAACATTTTAAAATATTGGGCTGTTCTCACAGTCTGAACCTTCGAGCATCCAAAAACTTACTTCTACACATTCCTTCTCACTGCACTGGGTTTGTGTCGAACTCTTACGTTATTTCAACGATTAGACTCTGGAACATGATTCCCCTTGACATCAAAAAAACTAAGAGTAAATTTTCGTTTAAGCGTAAAATCCGGAACTACTACTTAAAGTCCTCTAAAACCTCGTCCTAGTCATTGTTTTCGGTTTTTATTTTTGTGTTTTTATATTTTAATATTTGGTATTTATAATAATGTTTTTTACTATATTATTTTAGCATATACAGGGTGTAACGGAAAGGTGTGGTCATATTTTAAGAACTTCACCTGCCCATCGATATGAAAAACTTTTTTCAAGAAAACTTGAGGAAATTCTTAAAAAAAAAAATTACCTCCCATACAAATATTGATCAGCTAATGATAACTTTGTATGGAAAGTCCAATTTTCTTTTTGGGAATTTTCTATTTTATCTTAGAGAAAGTTATTCATTTCCATGGGCAGAGCCGGTTCTTGAAATATGACCACACCTTTCCCTTACACTCTGTATATGTATTTTATTATCGGTTTAGTATTTTCGATTTTAAATTTTTATTTTGTTTTATTTGTGGTCACCTACCACAGAGTAGTCTATTTAACCCAAAGGTAGACTGGTAGAGAATGCCTTGTTGCATTAAGTCCGCCTCTGTACCACTATTGTACTATGAAGTTTAAATTAATAAATAGATTTTGATGATTCTTTTTGTTTGGTAGGCCATACTTCAGGGTTGGTCCCATACAAATTTTATCGAAAATGATTCAGCGCTTTTTGAAAAAATCAACATAAACAAAAAATGTGTATAAACAGATGACGTTTTGGTTGTCTCCAATTACGCTCAAATTCCATGGGGTTATCCATTTGGGCATAACTTTACTATTTACTTTTAGTTCTGAGGTAGGTACAACAACCAAAAAGTGAAAAATAAAAAACTTTTTTACCAAAAATACAACCGACTTCTAAAAATTGAAAAATAACTTTAATTTCGGCAATTGGTGTCAAATAATGAAGAAACAAAATACGAAAACCGACTTTCGAAATTAAATTTATTTTGCAATTTTTAGAAGTCGGTTGTATTTTTTGTAAAAATGTTTTCTTACAACTTCGTCATAGTAAGGCTAGTCCTAAAACAATAAAATTATAAAGTAGCTGTGACACCTTGGAACATCAATGACTCAATCGACTTTATCTCAATTTTTAGCAACAGTGTTATCATTCACCCACAACTATTTTATTCCTATCCTGAATCGGGCAATTGCGAATATAAATGATAAATGATTTTATTTTTGTAAGTAGGTTTTAACAACACTTTTACAAGTAATTTTTTTTTTTGCTAGATGAGGCCGGTGTTTCCTAGCTGACCCTGAGAAGAAACACCGAAACAAACTCAGAGGTCAAAGTCTCTTTTAAAGTGTTCAAATCCATACAATATGTACTGGTTAAATCATATGAGAATCATGTACGTTTATATCTGGGATGAGCTTTTTGAAGAAAGCAACACACAAATTCGAGTGGACCTGTCCAGACAGTGCAAGCATTTGTCAGTTATCGTGAAGCTCAACTCAGAACTTTGAGGAGCTCAATATAATATAGGTAATCCTACTAATATTATAAATGTGAAATTATGTGAGGATGTATGTTTGCTACTCTTTCACATAAAAACTACGGAAAAGATTTTGATGAAATTTTACAAAAATATTGCTTATACATCAGAATAACACACATGCTATTTTTTTATAGTAGGTACTAATACAACGCGGGCGAAACCGCTGGCATAAGATAAATAATACTTCTACAACTGAGTCACCAAACAGGAAAATTATTGAAAACCTTGGATAACCAGAAGTTTGTTAAAATGTAACATGAGGAATTGCTACATAACAAAGTGATAGAAATAACCTATTAAATTATTTACACACATTTTTTGCAATGTATATAAAAAAAAAAACAGAAAATTAGTGATGGGTAATCAATAGTGCTGTTAGCAATAATAAAGCTCTGGCAAACAATTGAGATAGTTACAGACACGAAAAATTACAAGGATATCCCTACTGAACTAATATCACAAAGCAATCCACAGAAAGACACAAAAAATATATTTTTTTGCAATCATGGGTAAAAGTTTCGATGAGGAAACCACTAAATACAGCAAATAATCAAATTCCTGAATCAAACTTTTAAACCTCACTCACTAATTTTGGGCAAAAAAACAGTCTTACTGCTAGTTTACTCCCCTACCTCCCAGGGTTTAACCGCAAGTTGTGATCATATTTTCAGAAATGCAGCAATGCAATGCATGGCAAATACCCATGTAGCACCCAATCCTGTCAAGATCGGAGATTCTACACTCGAAGTTGTAGACGAGTACGTCTACCTGGGACAAACGGTCCAGTTAGGTAGGGCTAAAATCGAGAAAGAGGTTAACCGACGAATCCAACTCGGCTGGTCGTCGTTCGGGAAGCTGTGCGGTATCTCCTCGTCCCACATACCAGAGTATCTCAAGACGAAAGTCTATCTCTTTGACATATCCTACTATACTACTAATCTTATTAAATCCTACTAATATTATAAATGCTTGGTTGAATGATGGATGGTTTAATGGATGTTTGTTAGGTCAATCACGCCAGAACGGCTGAACGGACCCGGATGAAATTTGGCACACATATAGGTTGTAATCTGGAATAGCACATAGGCTTAATAATTTATAATGGGGGAAGTAATAATTAATTTAACAATATAATATTCATATTAATAATAATACCTAACATGTACAAATGCGTTTGAAAACAACTCATTGGGCATCAAAAAATTCATCCACATCGCTGTCAATGGAAAAAGTGCCCAGAACGCTAGCAACATTGCCACGTTGAATAGCAATGCTGATTCGATGGCCAAAGAAAAGCCCAGCCCTCTGGTCACGTGAAGAGTCGACTAACAGCTTGCTGATATGCCGATATACTCGTATATATTCAAATTGTTTTTTTTTTATCAGTACACCTAGTTACTAATGAAACGTAAAAACTAGGTGCACGGTTCTAAAAGAGCCGGCAGAAATAAACAGATATTAATTCAAATTCAAATTCAAAATCTTTATTTCGAGCGAAGACTCATATAGGGTTAGTAACCATGTCCTTAAAAACTAAGTTTTAGTAAACAACACGATACGGTGATGCAACTGACAGCAGCGAACTATATACGGACAGTCCACTCTGTCAGCAATCATTTTTAGAACCCTGTTGGGGCTGTCCCTGACACGGGCCACCAGCGAAAAAAACAATCTACACGCGCCGCGGTAAACATCCCTGACGCACTGCAACGCCATAGCAACCCCATAAGTTTTCTGAAAGCGTTATTATATTGGACATGAAGGGCTCCATACGCCACCTGCGAATACTGCTCCCACAGGCTGCAAGTGTAGAAGGTGGCACAGCATGCTCTAAAAAGAGCGTCACCTTTACTTCTACAGTACAACGTCCAAACCTGCGGGCTATCATATTCGCACGCATGGAGAGAACCCTCTGTTCCCTTTCAATGTCAGCATTGTCCCTAAGGTCAGTGGTGACCAAGTGACCTAGGTATTTAAATTGCTCCACTCGCTGAAGAGGAACACCGTTTAGGAAGGTACTTGGTCCCCGCCTCAAAAACAATGTACTGACTTTTCTGAACATTATACATCAACCTATGTTAAAGTATAAATATAATAATTTCATACACATATTTATATTTCTATATACTTACTGATTTTTACAATATTTTGACTTTAAACTGTTAATGCGTCAATAAAATAAAACATGGCGTACATACTAACATAACTAAACATACTTGTAACAGAAAACTTGTTACCATAAACCTGTTAGTAATAGGTACACTTACGAACTAATTGTCTGTAAGTAAAATAAATACAACGGTACAGATATATTATATAGATATATGTAATATCATTATAATTCGTTCCAATGATGATTTTTGTCTATAATCCTTTCCCTACAGGAAAATCAAACCAAATCATTTTCGTACATAAAACATGCGTCAAAATCAAACTAGTTCAATAAATTCTACTCGTAAGCAAATAAAAACTTAATATTTATAATATTATAACAAACATGAAAAAAAATGAAAATTCAAATTTCATTGTGTTAGTTACACCTCGTCCGAAGACCCTGCAGGAATTACAAATATAATTGTTAAAGCCACTACACGAAACGAATTGAGCAAATAGAAAACATAAATTACTGCTTCACTCACTGTAAAGTATGCCATGATAACAACTTCTATAGCCATCAAAGAGACCAATGAAAACGAGATGACACATTTTCTCATAATAGCAGAGTTAATACTAACCGTGCACATAGTGATTAAGTAAAACAAAACGGTATTTAAAGTAACAATAACCTTAATGGCGTCATAAACTATATCGTAGATTATAATACTTTGTATACGATCACGTAGAACAAAATGTAACACTCCCACTGGTATCGTGCATATCCAAATCAGTAGCGAAAGAACAGTAAAATTCCACTTTTGCATCGGAATCTTCGACAGCATTTGGCGGCGTAAGTTCTTATAGTAACAAAACGTCCAGCACACTACCACGGCTTCCATATAGTAGCTCAGTGCCCAAAGCGAATCAATGATCTTCTGGTTACTGTTAAATGTACCATATGTGGTTGTAATAAATACATATTGTAGAAATGTGAGCACCAATCTCGCCACTGACAGCTGTGTGATGATCTTCTGGTCCACGTGCCGAAGCACGGGTCTGAACGCGGAGAGCGCAGCTTGCAGTATCAAGCATAGTGCTGACAAGACGATACCAGTCGCCCAAGCGTAACGCAGTCCAGGTTTGAACGCCAATGCCATAGATATGGTGTGCAGTTGTTCTGCTGAGCCGCTGGTCATGATCGAACTATTCACAATTTATCCTTAAATACTCCGACCGCGTGAACAATGTCCGACTAGTACAAAATAAATGATCTACTAATTTGTGTTATCTGTTGCTTAAAAGGAAGTAGGTTACAAAAACACTGTATCTATGGCGAATTGGCGACTGAATAACATCATAATATATTTGGTTATATGTTACTAACACTTTGCCCGCAACTACGTCAGCGCAGATTTAGTATATTCCTGTACAAAGTTGAACAGAACCTCCATCTCGTTTAAAGAGTAGTTTTCGATATTAATCAACCACAACGAACGAAGAACGTGGGTGTGGGACTACTGAGAGCCACCGTGGGGGATTTTTCATTAGAAATCTCTCAGTTCCAGCTCGGAGTTTGGAAGTTCACGGCGTCATACCCTCGTGCCACAGTGAGCACTTCAAGCAGTTGGTCCTGCGCTAGTCTAGGCTAGTCTCCCTGGTCGTGTCGGATTGCCATACCATTGGACTATAAAAGTGCTCCTGTGTTTGAGCACACACTTGTACGCTACAACTATATCTCCCACTCCGAATGGCTAGTCCACCGAGATTGGCCACCGTAACCGAAATTAGGAAAATAGTATAGCTTCTACCTATGATGTCACAACCAATATACCCCCGAAGTTTAAAAATTTCTCAGCTTGACAGCGATGTTGTTCTATGTGCATATATTGTGGCATTATAGCTCTTAAACAGATGGCCTGATTTCAATGGTCTTGCTAAAAAATTGTTTCAATCTTTATTCTAGTTCTAAGTTTCAGGATTTTAAATTTAAGGAATGAGATTTTTCATTCCTTATGGAAAGTACGACAGCGTTCTGTATGACCTCCAATGGAATAAATTAAAAGTTTTTTAAAGTGAAAACTTTTGAGATGAGGAAAAATAACTGAACTCGCGTGACCGTCACGCTCAGGTACATATAACCCAATGATTAATATGTAGGCACGTTGGGCAATTTTGGGATCGAGAAAAAAAACTGAACTCGCGGCATTGTGTGAAGCTAATGTGACCGTCCACCCTTAATCCTATTTAATTAATTTCATAAAAATTATATTTATTTCAAAACTAACGCCTTGGGCACATGACCGAGTTTTTATAGAAACACACTTCCATCTGAATTTTAGGATTGACAAGAGAGCGCAATTAAAAATGAAATATCTATTCGTTTAAAATAACATCTAGGGATAATGGCCTCTTACAAAACAACATTTCTTTCAATGGCTGCCGACCCTTTTTGGAAACACATTATTAACAGAAAAAAAAGGATATTCTATACATGCAAAATACTAAAACATTTGAGTTTTGGAAAGTGCCTATAATAAAGTATTGTGTTTTACTGCAAACATATGCCGAAGGGTCGCTGAGAAGCGATATCTTTACAAATTCTAAGAAGTTAGGAAACAATTAAGATTTGGTACAAAAACTAACATAAAAAGCTATTCGGTGCGAAAGCGTGGGACCGGCAAGACTTGTAAACTGGAAGGGAGCGTCATTAGAAAAAAAACTATATGGTGTTCGCGCGGGGGTGAGAGGACAGTCGAGGCCAGTCAGGTAGGAGTCAAGGACAGACGGGCTTGAGACTTGAGATGGCGTGGGTCGTGGTCGAGGAGTTAGGATGGAGGCCTATGTCCAGTTGTAGTTTTAGAAGTATGAGTGTCGTTATTAAGTTAAATATAAATGGACTAGTCCAGTTAAGTTGATTAGTATTTAACGTGTGTGTGTTTACGTCTCTGAAGAGATTAGGCAAGAGTATTAGTTTATACTTGAATATTATGAGTGTAGAGTATACTAAGGTTTAAATATCCGTAAGTAGAGTGTAAAGATACGTGTGTGAATCTCGGTGACTGCGATGGAGAATGAATGGGTGAGTTTTGGCTGTTTTATGCGAGCATCAGTTTACTCGTATTTATAAACATTTATCTTAGCGTAGCGAGCCTATTTCTATATTCTATCATATTTTATAGTTACTGCTATATTATCATATTTTAATATGTGCCCATATATATTTAAATTCACACCCTGGCAGATATCTGTCACTGGCGTTTGGCAATAGAGAAGCTGGAGGGTGAGCAGTTGATATTCAGGCTTAATGGCCACCCCGTAAGTGGGATTGTAGGATTAACTAAACGCTGGTGATGATTACTACTTCCTGTATTTATGGTCTAGCACAGAATTCTTGCGTAGACCTTGGTTCATAAAGGCTTCCTCTGGGGTAGACACCTCAAGGGGTAACTAATTGTTCTGAAAACGCTAGGTTATCGTGTTTCGTTAAAACCAAACCCCGGCCGTTTTGTAGGCCTATATCTGAATCGACACTATTTGGCGAAACACGAGAATTGGATGGCATCAGCCTCTAGCCTGTACCGTATATCCACGAACTGGGGAGTTACCCTTGAACGCCCGACGGCATACCCGTATGCCGATCCAGATTACGCGGCTTAAACCTCTATTATTAAATAACTAAAGATCTTATATCCTGTGGCATGTTGCACATGCATTCTTAGATAGTTATTACATAGTGTTAGAAAAAAAACGCAACACAAAACGCAACACAAACGCAGAAACGCAATTTTAAAAAGCCGTTATGTTGTTTTGATTTCGTAATTTGAAGTTTTGAGTGTGAATAATAGGAAAATATGATATCGGACTCTACAACTCCAACACAACATCTCTATTACTTGTCTATTCATAGTGCAACATGCAAAATTTCATGTAAATTGATACAGTGGTTTTAACAACTACCCACACACACACACACACACACACACACTATTCCCGACAAATCGTTGATAACAGAATTTGAATAAAATTCAACTCTTAAATTACAAGTATTGTTTACATGTTACTCTAAGGTCTGTTTATTCAACAACCCAAAAAAGTTTACTTTAAGTGCCTCGCTCCAATAGAAACCTCAGCAAGTTGTTTTTTATGAGCCCGGTCGTAAATATGTCAAACTGCGATAAGAGGCGGGGGCGTTGAGGGGTTAAGGAAGTTTGGAGTGACGATTGAACCACTTCGGTATGCACCAAGGATGTCGCAATGAATTCTGCTACAGACTGAGCCCGCGAAACGCTTGTGCAAGTTTTGTGTGACCTTAGAAAAGGGGTAAGCTAACGTAATTGGGTTGTTTACATTTGTACGCGTTTAAAGTATTGAACCTAGCTTTAGTTAGGTATTGGAAATCCATCACAATTTAGGATATGTGTGAATAACCGTGAGTGTGACAGGAAGTGTTCTGTTATTCTGATTTATTCTAGGCTGATATTGTGTTTAAGTAATAATTTAAACAGATACGGCGGATGGAGCCGCGGGGAGAGCCAGTTGGCTAAAGTTCTTAGAACTTAACAGGCAGAAGCGTGTTGTTGGCGCTATTGAACTGTCTGTGTAGGATTTCAAGGGAGTTGGAATGTTCAACTCTATTTACTTCTTGAGTGAAGACTCAACTATATTATCAGTTAGTATTTGTATTAATTCCTGGATTTATATTCTCTATCTGTGACCTTTGTTTCGGTCAGATACGAGCACCGTACTTTATGAATGTACTTGTTGTACGAATGATGCACCTTCCTTGGGGTTGGGCCGAATATATTTATCACAATATACAGTCTACGACTGTTTAGGGACCATGTCTCCTAAGAGCATGTTGACGACGTTTCTGCCGCTGAAATAGCCGCCCCGTCACGTTTTGCAGCTTGAGGGTTGCTAGGAAACAAGCTTCTTATAAGCATGGTTACGACGCATTGACGCTGGAAAGCTGATTGCGTCACTAAAGGAGTGTTTATCTGAAGTATTATGAGTACAGATGTGGAGTATCGTGTGAGTAAAAATCGACCAACTACCTATTACGCTAGCGTAAAGGTTATTCACACGAACTATCGTTAATTAAAGATTTACTTAGCATCCCTTAGTTATATAATATGTTTCTAAACCACTTCTTATGTGTTTCACAACTTGAACTCCTAAGTCTCACAAATCATTTCTTTCCGGCCCTTCCTCGTTTCAATAACAAGGCTTTGGGCTGCTTTATACTTATGGAGTTCGAATTATCATCGGTTGGAGCCATGACCAGTCAGGGACGGGTGGCACAAGGTACGTGCGGTGATAGTCTAAGTAATAAACTTAGTACTGGCGGGGCACTACCTTTTCCCACAAAGGAAAACCGAACCTCCACACAAAATCTATGATAATAGGGAAAAACGAAAATTTTTTCAGCATAGGGTCGGTTAGGGAGAGTTACATTTGATGCGCGTGACCAGGATTCTCGTCAATAAATGTTTTGATTCAATTCAATACAACGAGAAAGAACATGTATGGGTTACTATAAAAACAACACAACGTAATTAAAAGTTCTATAAACTGATAGAGACGAAACGAGTACGACGGTTAGACGATCTTCCATCTATTGGTTACTATAAAAACAACACAACGTAATTAAAAGTTCTATAAACTGATAGAGACGAAATGAGTACGACGGTTAGACGATCTTCCATCTATTGGTTACTATAAAGACAACACAACGTAATTAAAAGTTCTATAAACTGATAGAGACGAAACGAGTGCGACGGTTACACGATCTTCCATCTATGGGTTACTATAAAGACAGCACAACGTAATTAAAAGTTCTATAAACTGATAGAGACGAAACGAGTGCGACGGTTAGACGATCTTTCATCTATTGGTTACTATAAAGATAACGCAACGTAATTAGAAGTTCTATATCTTGTAGAGACGAAGCGAGTACGACGGTCTAGGCTATTTTACATCTAGTGGTTATTAAAAAGATAACACAACGTTATTAATAGGTCCTATATTTGTCAGAGACAAATGGAGTTACAACGGCTGAACTATTTAATGTATTGAGGTAGGTTGTGGTTACTAGAACTATAACACAACGTAATTTTAAGGTTCTATAAATAGTGAGGGACGATAAGAGTTACAATGGCTAAAATCTCTTATGTGTAATGTTCATTACAGTAATAACACAACGTAACATTATAGTTGTATAAATTTTAGAAATGAAAGGAGATACAACGGTTATAATCACACTAATATATTAAAACCGAAGGTTTGTGAGTGTGTGTGTTTGTTTGTTGCTTCTTCACGCTCAAACGGCTGGACCAATTTGGATGAAATTTAGTATGTAGATAGATTATAGCCTGGGTCTTACTAATATTATAAATGTGAAAGTTTGTGTGTGTGTATGTTTGTTACTTCTCCATGCTCAAACGGCTGGACCGATTTAGGTGAAATTTGGTATGTAGATGGTTTATGGCCTGGATTAGCATATAGGCTACCTTTTATTCCGGACTAGGCAGGTAAAACCGTGGGGCGCAGCTAGTACTTGTATAAATTGTAGAAACGAAAAGAGTTACGACGGTTACAATCATTTGATAATGAACTGTTGATAGTGGTTAGATTAACCAAATACATTAAGCGAGTTCGATTCTCGCATGTTTAATTTGTCTGAAAATTAAAATTTAATTTCATTGACACAGCTTTTGGTTTCGGTTCCTAGCTAATGTACCGGTTGACGAGTATGTAAATTTCTTTGTCTTGGATTTTGGGTTTGAATAATGCATGAGTATTTATGGTTAAGTAGTATTTTCATAGTTTCAATGATGTTGAGTGAGTTCGATCCTCACAAGCACATTGCACACATTGCACATTCACAATATTAATGTTATAAACGTGAAAGTAACTCAGTTGGGTTGTTACACTTCACGAATAAATAACTGATCCAGTTTTGATGAAATTGGATATAGGTATAGATTGCACTTTGGAAAGGCAGTTATAATACTTTTATTCCAGGAATGTGTCCCCATGGAATAACTTTCGAATTGCACATGTGCGAGGCAAAGAAGTAGGTAATAGTTTTATGACTGTGTGCGTGGGTTTCTGTAATAATAATAATAATGGGTTTGGTCCCCATACAATTACAATGAGGAAGTTTTGAATAGGTAATAGCACAGATAATATAATACTAGCGTACAGATGCCTCATCCCATACAAAGAAACGGTACCGTCGTAACTTCGGGTTTACGACTTGCTATGGCAACTTTTGTTCTTCGTTCGGGGCCGTCCTCTACACCTCGCTAGATGGTGTTAGCAGCGACGGCTTGCAAGTTGAATGAATTGACATAAAGTTTTATCAATATTTTCTCACACATTGAGAAATTACTATATAGTATTTTTGGCACTTCATAACAGTTTTACTGTTTCAAAATGTTTCACTATACAAATTTTAAAGAGGCGAATGGATAAACTCTAAAACTTCAAACAGCGTCATCTATTGGTGTAAGAAATATAAATGCCTAACGAATCGTTCCAATAAACATCTAAAGTTTAATTAGGAGCCAATTATTCAACAATTTTATGCTTAGGGTAGTTTATTAAATCAGAAAATACAGTTATAACCATATTTTACTTCAAAATATTAATGTTAGCCAAACTTCAATACGAAATCGATGCATATTACGCCATCTATTGTTTGTTTGTTTGAACTAAATTTTCTTTGTTCGAGATGAGACCCCGTGGTAATAGTTTCAGTTTTACTGATCTAACGTTCATCATGGGTTCGACTCCCTGCCAGCATGAGTTTTAAGGCTACAAAGTTTGTGATAGTGAAATGTGGTTTCGTGGAAATTAATGTAGAACACATCCTCACTTATAGGACTGAACTTCAAATCGTTAGTGCCTATGTAAGGTATAACAAACGTGCAAATTATTTACGTAATGACACGTATCTACGTGATCAAAATTATTTGTAATTTACCCAGAAACAAGTTGTACACACTAATAATTATCATAGTAAGTTAACATTAATCTTGCCAATGCGGCAGTATTTGTTGTGATATATTTGAATGGATACTCGTGTGGCCTTATTTCAAATTCCAGGATATTTAAGACTTCACGTTGCTGGAACTACGCGTTATATAAAACTACGGTTTGTGCGTGGCGTATGGTCCATAGTTCATCTAGTTAGCTGACAACAATGGATTCCAGCAGATGCTGCAGCGTGATTCCTGTTGCAAAGCTAAGTTTCACTTTTATCTAACTAAAACTGTTAATACGCGCTGTGATCTTTGTTATATGCCATTTTACATCAACGTTTATGGCTATGGCGAGCTATCACTTGAAAAATTAATATGCCGAAGAGTTATTGTGTCAACAATTTTACAGTCCGAGGGAGGGCCAAAGTACTGACTTTCCAATGAGTATAAGGAGAATAATTATTTATTTTAGAACATCTTGTGTGTCTACAGATTCTAATATGTATAGCTTTTCAGACTCTGTTAGTCTGCCAAACTGACGAAGGATCAGTTTGTTATGTTTTACATACATTGTTGGATTGAAAAACTGATTTGCCATAGTGAAATTAGTTTGATATAACCTTTTAAAGCTTGTTTCATTGTCAAGCGGATATGTTCTCGTAAGATCAGTTTAATATACTTACCAAATGTTGCCCAATTGCAAAACTGATTTGGTTTTGCAGATTGAGTCTGCAAACTGATTTGGTTTTGCGTATTCAGTCTGCAAACTGATTTGTTCTCATTGAGTTAGTTTGGTATTTATTTCTAAACATTGGTGGATTGCGAAACTGATCTGGTACTATAAATCCAGTCTAATATGATCTTTCAAGCCTTATTGGATTGTAAAACTGATCTTTTCTCATAGGACCAGTATAATTTGACTTTACAACCAGACTTGATTTTCCAGACTGCTTTATCCTCTTAGAATTAGAGGGAGGCGTAAAAGTGGAATGTTATCTAATATGCTCGTGTGCGAACTATTTCAGTTACTCCTGAAGCCGACTTCAACTGCTGATTGGCGTTGAGGTGAATGAGGAATGGCTTCTGTCCAGCTGCGACTGCGGTAGGCTGAGCTTGCAACGAGACAGCACCGTAGGTAGCGTGGCCTGATAGCACAAATATTCTTAGAAGAGACCCTGGTATGTACAATTAAAGTATAAGCATGCACAGGAATTCCGTAATTTGAATACATCGAGAGTATTTCTTAGAGAAATAGCTCAAATGCAGCTGTTATGTATCGATTGAAGGCTAGATAAGACTCTGTTTTGTAAAACTATATTATAAATGAACAGGTCTTTGGAACCCTTGCAACTTAAACATAGCGGCTATTGAGCCTTATTCGAATGGTGTTCCAACTGGAAAGGACATAATCAGATTCATTTGACATACCAAATAGGTATTGTTATTGTTTTTTCTTTTAACACTTAGGTGGATATGAAACTGAATGTAAGATGAGATTCTGGTGACCAATACTAAACTAAAAGCATGCACAGACTCACAGCATAGTTAATTATTTATGCGTGCCAAGAGTGTTTTAAGGAACTAAGGTTGAAATAGGACGAGCAATTGTGTATCACTTGGAGAAGTGTAATTGAAACATTACGAAGTTATACCAGACGTTATAACTGATTGAACTTATGTCTCAATCAGAATAGTAAGTTAGATTCTTGTAACATACCAGATGGGTTATGTGTATTATTTTCTTATGATAATTCTCATGGAAAGTCGGACATCACCCTGTTGTGAAACTCCATCCGCTGTACTGCGTCACGCGTCTGATTTTCAGAGGGAGGAATGTCCACCCTTAATCCTATTTAATTAATTTCATAAAAATTATATTTATTTCAAAACTAACGCCTTGGGCACATGACCGAGTTTTTATAGAAACACACTTCCATCTGAATTTTAGGATTGACAAGAGAGCGCAATTAAAAATGAAATATCTATTCGTTTAAAATAACATCTAGGGATAATGGCCTCTTACAAAACAACATTTCTTTCAATGGCTGCCGACCCTTTTTGGAAACACATTATTAACAGAAAAAAAAGGATATTCTATACATGCAAAATACTAAAACATTTGAGTTTTGGAAAGTGCCTATAATAAAGTATTGTGTTTTACTGCAAACATATGCCGAAGGGTCGCTGAGAAGCGATATCTTTACAAATTCTAAGAAGTTAGGAAACAATTAAGATTTGGTACAAAAACTAACATAAAAAGCTATTCGGTGCGAAAGCGTGGGACCGGCAAGACTTGTAAACTGGAAGGGAGCGTCATTAGAAAAAAAACTATATGGTGTTCGCGCGGAGGTGAGAGGACAGTCGAGGCCAGTCAGGTAGGAGTCGAGGACAGACGGGCTTGAGACTTGAGATGGCGTGGGTCGTGGTCGAGGAGTTAGGATGGAGGCCTATGTCCAGTTGTAGTTTTAGAAGTATGAGTGTCGTTATTAAGTTAAATATAAATGGACTAGTCCAGTTAAGTTGATTAGTATTTAACGTGTGTGTGTTTACGTCTCTGAAGAGATTAGGCAAGAGTATTAGTTTATACTTGAATATTATGAGTGTAGAGTATACTAAGGTTTAAATATCCGTAAGTAGAGTGTAAAGATACGTGTGTGAATCTCGGTGACTGCGATGGAGAATGAATGGGTGAGTTTTGGCTGTTTTATGCGAGCATCAGTTTACTCGTATTTATAAACATTTATCTTAGCGTAGCGAGCCTATTTCTATATTCTATCATATTTTATAGTTACTGCTATATTATCATATTTTAATATGTGCCCATATATATTTAAATTCACACCCTGGCAGATATCTGTCACTGGCGTTTGGCAATAGAGAAGCTGGAGGGTGAGCAGTTGATATTCAGGCTTAATGGCCACCCCGTAAGTGGGATTGTAGGATTAACTAAACGCTGGTGATGATTACTACTTCCTGTATTTATGGTCTAGCACAGAATTCTTGCGTAGACCTTGGTTCATAAAGGCTTCCTCTGGGGTAGACACCTCAAGGGGTAACTAATTGTTCTGAAAACGCTAGGTTATCGTGTTTCGTTAAAACCAAACCCCGGCCGTTTTGTAGGCCTATATCTGAATCGACACTATTTGGCGAAACACGAGAATTGGAT
This sequence comes from Polia nebulosa, assembly GCA_951329385.1. Taxonomy (NCBI): domain Eukaryota; kingdom Metazoa; phylum Arthropoda; class Insecta; order Lepidoptera; family Noctuidae; genus Polia; species Polia nebulosa. Next base: position 23,451,006 of record OX589611.1, on the reverse strand, counting down.
GGCATCAGCCTCTAGGCTGTACCGTATATCCACGAACTGGGGAGTTTAAGGAAGTTTGGAGTGACGATTGAACCACTTCGGTATGCACCAAGGATGTCGCAATGAATTCTGCTACAGACTGAGCCCGCGAAACGCTTGTGCAAGTTTTGTGTGACCTTAGAAAAGGGGTAAGCTAACGTAATTGGGTTGTTTACATTTGTACGCGTTTAAAGTCTCCTAAAACCTAAACTTGTCTTCCTCAACGGCAGGTGGACTTCGCAGTTCTCTGTCTTAGAGTTGTGTAAGACATTTATATAGAGCATAGGGGCCGTGTTCATTTAGATTAGCTACAGTGCCCAAATAGTGGTCCTGTTGCATCAGCCCTAACTGTACACGTATGACGAGGCAACTGTTCCATGTCACTAAATGGGTTCCTAGAGCGCTAAGCATATAATTTAACGTAACTGTAATGTTGGACTTCCTAAGCATAAAGCGTGACGCACCCACCTTATATAATGCACTTTGCATCCCTCTTGTCTCATTAACTTCATACCTTGTTGTTATTTTGTTTATGCTACTACTACTTATTTTATTTAGTTTATGTACTACAATACTAACCGTGAATTCCCAATATTAATCTCACCTTGTTTCCCCTCCTTGTTCCTTAGCTTATATAAGTCGGAACAAGGAGCTGTAGTATGGGAATTCACTTCGAATAAACGGTGGGGGATTATCCATGTCAGGAATTGTCGTAAATCCACAAGGAAGGGCGGGGAGTGAGCCCTTTCTCTTCTCTGTAAGGGAAGCCGTATCAAAATCCAAATATATATCTATGAAATTTATCTATTTAGGAAAATCGAAAATTTTACTCAGCATAGGGTATTTTTTAAGGTCAGTCACACTAAGAAGTTTTCACTTCTGACGTGCTATCCGACGACTGACCTTTTTTTTTTTTTATGTTTGATAGGCTCGCGTTTGACCACTATCTCACCTGATGGTAAGCGATGATGTGGTCGAAGATGGAGCACGCTTGCCTAGAAGTAACCTATTCACTCTTGACTTAAAGACTCCCAGGTTGTATCTTACAGGAAACACAGACTCCGGTAGAGCAACTACCAAGCAAACAACAACAACAATTAACAAGCTTTATGCCCTTGTCCGTGGCCCATCAGCGCCGCACTCCACCGGACCACTAATCGTAACAGATGAAGAAAGACCGTAGACAATTTCTTATGAAGTCACGATTCTTAGCAGTAAGAGAGCGATTTGAATAACCAATTACGTACAGGCAGTGGGCCCACGACCAAAACAATGTTGACCTATTTCCAGCAGTGAACGTCTTTCGACTGAAATGATGAAAGATGATGATAATTTTTTTTTCAAAATATACATCGTTCAGAGTGCCTAGTCCCAAAAAAATAAAACCGGCCAAGTGTATGTGTACGGACTACTCACATTTAGGGTTTAGTACCAAAGATTAGTATTTGTTAGTAACTACTACTCTATGAGGAGCGCGAGGAGGCAAAACGCCGAGGCGAAACTCCGCTGCCGCGACAACTCGCGGCTCGGCGGACAGAGCTCCGGCAGGATCTCATGCCGACATGGAGACAGCGATTGTCACAACCCCGCGCTGGGCACGCCACCATTGCGGCGGTAGTGCCCCTCTTTGAGGCTTGGCTGGAGAGGCCCCACGGCGCCCACACCTTCCGCCTGACGTAGGTCCTTACCGGACACGGCTGTTTCGGGAGGTTCCTGTTTCGGATCAAGCGGGAGGCGACGCCCGGGTGTTTCCATTGCACAAGGACACGGTGGAGCATACGGTGGAGGTCTGCCCCGTTTGGGCGGAGCCCCGCCGTGTCCTCGTGGATGCGATAGGCGGCAGCGACCTCTCGCGCCCTGCCCTGGTTCAGGCCATGGTACGGAGCGAGAGGGAATGGGAAGCCGTCTCCTCCTTCTGCCAAGCAGTAATGCTCGCGAAGGCGGAGGCGGGACGCGTGAGAGAGCACCAACAACGGAGTCGCCCTCACGAGGGCGAGGGGCGAGGTAACTCTGTTTCGAATTTATCCTCAACCCCAAAAAAAAAAAAAAAAAAATCAAAAGTCATTTATTCAAACTAGGCTGAGAACCAGCACTTTTTGAACGTCAAAGTTCTACATAAAGACAGTCCCCCAAAAAACGCCCGCCCGTCACCACTTCCTAGTGTTTTAGCTGTGAAGAAGAAGTGGCCAACAAACTCCCCAGCAACACATCTGTCTGTTAAGTTTTAAGAACTTGAATCTATATAATTCTAAGCAACAATCTTAACATTATGTAAAACAGAAAAATAAATATATGCCGTCTAAAATATAATCATAAAATTAAATAAAATAATCCGCCACTTGCCAGCTAGCACACTCAATCATGCCATTAAAAACCAACTCAAGCATAAACACTAAACCAAATTAAAAAAGCCTCCATACATAACTGGTGTGCCTGCTTACAAGAACAAAGATTGAAACTATCAAAGGGCTGTGATTCGAAGCCACAAGTGATGAACTAGGGCCATCACACTAAATTTGGTAGACAATTATTATATGAACTCATACAATCTGTTATAACCATAAGCTAAATATGGAGAAAGAACATCAAGTGTAACATTGTCTTGCGTTCAACACAGCGACCAACTATTATTATCTTCTAAGTAGTCGTTGATGGAATAGTATGCTTTCGAACAGAGACTAGATTTAATTTTAGTTTTAAATGCATTAAAAGGCAAGTCAAGAAAAGAACGGGGTAGCTTATTGTAAAATTCGATACCGAGACCCTCAAACGAACCATGAACCCTACGAACACGGTGGGAAGGAACATGAAGTTTATACTTATTTCTGGTGTTAAAATTGTGGATATCACTGGTCTTTTTGTACAAATGTATATTTTGTCTAATGTATAATATGTTTGCAAAAATGAATTGAGATGCCACCGTGAGAATTCCAATCTCTTTGAAAATTTCTCGTAAAGAAACTCTTGACCTTAACCTATAGATTGCTCGTACAGCACGTTTTTGTAAAACAAATATATTTTGTATGTCCGCAGCTTTACCCCACAAAAGAATACCATAAGACATAACACTATGGAAATAACTAAAATAGACTAACCGTGCTGTGTCAACGTCAGTATATTGTCTAACTTTTCTGACGGCGTAGGCGGCAGAACTGAGCCTTCCTGATAGGCCTGATATATGTGCGCCCCATTGAAGTTTGGAATCAACAGTTATACCCAAAAAAACTGCCGAGTCCACAGTTTCAAGCACTTCTTTATTTAAGATGACATTAGGTCCTAGATTTATAACATTAGGTAAGGCAAACTTTATACATTTAGTTTTCTTAGCATTAAGAACCAAGTTATTTGTCGTAAACCAATCCGTAACCATTGAGAGAGCGCTATCTACGTTATCAAAATCATTTCTATTCCTATCTACTTTAAAGATAAGAGAGGTATCATCTGCAAACAGTACTACGTCACAGATACCCTTTAAAAAATATGGTAAATCATTAATATACACCAAAAACAAGAATGGTCCCAATATCGAGCCTTGAGGCACACCTAAATGAACTGGTAGCCCGGAAGACTTAACACCATTGATATCTACACATTGGAACCTATTACATAAATATGAATCAATTACATTTAGAGCTTCGTTTTGGAGACCATAATGACGCAGCTTACGCAAAAGCGTGTCATGGTGTACGCAATCAAAAGCTTTGGAGAGGTCACAGAAAACTCCGATAGCATTTTGCGAGTTCTCCCATGCGTTGAATATGTGTTTTAGGAGAGCAACACCCGCATCTGTAGTCGATCGACCTTTTGTAAAGCCATATTGATCATTATGAAGGAGGCTATTTACATTAAAATATGTTAGCAACTGCTTCAGTATTAACTTTTCAAAAATTTTGCTAAATGCAGGCAGGATGGAAATAGGCCTGAAGTTGCCTATATCATTTTTATTGCCTGATTTAAATAGAGGTATGACTTTACTACACTTCATGAGATCAGGAAAAGTTCCTGAGTCCACGCATTTATTAAAAGTTACAGCAAGATAAGGCGCTACGATGCCTATTATATCACTCAAAAGTTTAATTGAGATGCCCCAGTAATCACCTGTGTTTTTTGATTTTAGAGAGTTAAAAACGTTAACTACGTCAAGTGGTGTTACATGCTCAAAACTAAATGATTGATTGCACTTAGGTACACTACCGTTCAAAAGACTTTCAGCTTTAGACGGGGATGAATTTAAGAAGCGAGTTGTAGTTATAGGTATGTTGGCAAAAAACTCATTAAATGCCTGAGCTACGTCAGCTGGTTTACTAACTAATTTGTTTTCGAATAGAATCTCTAGCTGATTTACTTTTTTAACCGACTTTCCCGTTTCATTATTTATTATTTTCCAAGTGGCTTTTATTTTATTATCAGAATTTTTAATTGTCTCGCTTAAGAATTTTGATTTAGCAGCAACACAAATCTTCTTAAACAATTTAGAATATTTTAAAACATACTCTAGAAAAGGAGTATCGAACCTATATCTTTTTAAACCGTATAACTCGTATAGTCTCGCTCTACTTTTATATATACCAGCAGTGGCCCATTGGTTGAAGCCAATGGAGGTACCCGTAACGTCTATAGTTTTAGACTTAAAAATGGCTTGGTACTCTTTTTGCACAACATCAAAAAGGGCTCTATAGATTTCATTAGGATTATCGTTGTCTACTAGAGATGGTGTAAGTTTATTTGCTATATTATTTTTAAACTTATTACAACGGCTTACCGTATAAGGCCTGCATTCTATTTTAAGCGGCTTTTTATTTTGTGGCATAGGAAAGCTAACTAATAGTCCACAGTGGTCAGACGTTAAGTCACTTAACACTAAATTTTTTTCTGAATTACAATTACTAAAAAAGTTATCAAGGCAAGTCGATGAGGATGCCGTAATCCTAGTAGGTTCATAAAACAAGTTGTTTAAATTATAAGACCTAAACAGATTGATTAACCTGACACTTAATGAAGTATCATCTAAAATATTAACATTAAAATCTCCACATATCACTATACTTTTATTACTTGATTTTATTTTATTAATTAAATCCTCCATTACCGATTCGAAAAGGCCAAAATCACCAGAAGGGGGTCGATAAACGCAAATTATAACGTATCGCTCAAGTTCAACACAAGACAACTCAACAATGTGCTCGATGGAAAGATTAACTAAATCTAAACGTTGTTTGCATTTCAAGTTATTTGAAACAAGGATTAATGATCCACCGCGAATTATATTTTTTCTTACAAAGGCACTTTGTACAGTAAAATAATCATCATTAATAAAAACTACTTCATGTTCTTTCAACCAATGTTCAGTTAAACATAAAACCTGAACGTCATAGTTCTCTATAAATAAACATAACTCTAGTTCTTTGCCGGACAGACCTTGCATGTTTTGATGTACAACATTCAACATATTATGAGGCTTACCCGTTGTCGCATCTAATAGTTTAAAGAACTAGGGGTATCAATTGAAATTTTAGAATTATTACTAACTGTAATCATTGGTACACAACATGTACCTGTGTCACGCTGTATATTGTATGCTAAAAGATTAGCAATTTGTCTCCTACTACTAGGTGATAAATACATATTAGTATTGGTTAGTTTGTAATCAGTAATAAATTGATTACAATCAAAATATAAAATAGCGTCACTGTGACGATAGGTCCTATTATAAAAAAGCAAGTTTAAATTATAGATGTGCCTATTTTGCTCATCAGACAAATAATTTGAATAAGGCAAAGCGCAGAAAATAAATTTAATCTTATTTGTCTCACTGAGATGTAACATCAAATTGACACAATCAATTACATCCTTTTTCTTAATAGCTAAACTGTCCCCACACAATAGTATAATAGTTGAACTGGGGTGTATTTTTGTCAATCTAATATTATTTACTAATTGGCTAAAACCCCCGGGCAGGCATCGGCCATGACGGGCCCCGTCTCTTGCTGACAACTCTTTGAGGCGCACGTGGAACACTACGCACCGTCGACTCTGGGATCTGGTGCTGATCAGAAGGCGAGCTACCCATTACTCGCCGTCCGCAGGTCCGCGTCTACGGTGGCCGAAGATCGTCCCGCGACCTCCGACGCCCAGGGCGTCTCCTGCGGTGGCTGCGGCTGAGGGCGTGAGGGCTCCTCCGTAGAGTCTCCCTCACCCGTTCCACCTCCTCCTTCGCGAGAATTACTGCTTTGCAGAAGGAGAAACTGCTTCCCATTCCCTCTCGCTCCATACCATGGCCTGGACCAGGGCCGGGCGCGAGAGGTCGCTGCAGGTACTCCACCCTCACCTTCACTAATATTATTTCAATATCTACGTCACACTGCTTTATGTAACTAATACTATCGTTAAACACATATACATTCACACTCACATACTCTCACACACCCCACACATAACAGCGCATCTATAACAAATTTTTGTTTTGTTTTTATTTTGCTACTTATATATTTTTGATTTGTATAGCTTTTTTACTATTACATGCGGGAATTCTACTCAATAGCTTGCACTGTAACTAATGGAGGAGTGGTATTTCTAACACAAGTATTACTCTTACTCCCTAAATATCTTGTAAACGTATTGTATTGTAGTTATTAAAATAAACATTTTATTTTTATTGTATTTTATTTATTAAGAGGATTGCTCCAACTGCTGCCCTGCAGGTGATGCTGGGGCTGTCACCACTACATCTCAAAGTGCAGGAGGAAGCAGGCCTAGCGGCATTCAGGCTCAGCATTTCTGGCACCCTAGGAAAATACTCTAGAATCAAACATAATACGCGCACAACAGAAGATGCTAACATCCCATGACAGTATCTCCCGTATACTCACCGTTTCACCCCCTGCACGCACCGGTTTGGCATATTATGTGTTACCGGCAATCTTTATAATTCTATAGAATTTCTTCTAGAAAATAACTGAGGCAGAGTGACCGTGAAGTTTCTTGCACATTCTTCTCCATCTATATACGCTTTGGAATGTGCACATAATTGCAATTAGCTTAATCTGTTTGTTGTTCTTCTTCATCTTATTCTTGTAAATAGTTGATTGGAAATACCTACATAATTACTTTGTCTTTGATTTGACAAAGCCTTGTGAGGCTGTTTGCCCCTTGATTACCAATTTTTTTTTTCAAAAAATGACAGTTTTAAACAATAATTTTATTTTTCTTATTGTTACTACCTCACCTTCGTAAACTTCCGCCTTTGCGGAGTTTACTTCTATAGAGGCTCTGCAACTCAGACTCTTTTAAATATCCAACGTTACATCAGTCGAAAAATATTACTTCCTCTAGGGCAGTGGGGTAGTAAAACAAACAAAAAAATACGTGTTGTTTATTGAAACAATTAATTCAGTAAAATATGTAAACAAAATTGATTTATGTGTTCTCTAAAGCTAATGAGACCTATAACAATGTAGTTAGGAACAATGGTTATCTTTTGAATAGGTTCTTGTGAAATCTTGTCAAACGATCTTTCACCTGCAGATATATTCGCTAACTCAGTGTACATCAATTTGATAGGCACTTTGCAGCCCAGCATTTGCTCGGTGGACATCGATTATAATAGGTACTACTACGGTTTTCCTATACGTCAAAGCAACAATGTACGGCAAAGTGCCTATCAAATTGTTGTCAACTGAGTTAGCGAATACGCTTGCTGTCCGTCTTCGGCAAATTTTGTCAGTCACAACTAGTTACTTAGCTACAGCAACTTTCATCACAACAAGGATTCTGTGATCATGATGATTCATCATTTTCATCAGATACATTTTCGAAACGTGTAGTATTTTTAGGTTCCTTTTCGCAGACAAACTTCATCATTTCATTGTTACAATGCACGTCGTCATAAGTGCCTTCTGGGTAGATTAATACACAAAGATTGACTCCTTTATTGTCCGGCTGTCCAGGGGCCCATACATTGTAAACTTTCCCAATGGGTTCTCCTGTAATAAAATACAATATTTTAATTTAAAAAGTTCTCATCTTAAAGCTTTACTGAACGGTAAAGTCCTTTACTGATTTTTGGAACTAAGTTCTTTAGCACTCATTGCAATCAAGTTACTTGGCAAATGAAAACTAGGTAAAAAATGTGTTTGACTTAGATCGTCACGACACTTTTTCGTTTTTGCCTTGTTACAAGCGCTTGTTGGTGCTTGTTAAATGCGTGCCTACAACAAGTAAAAAAAAATACTAGCGATAACTGTATTGGCAAGTGAAACTTAGAACGGCCTCAGCTGGCTGAAGCGACGATCCACGGTGTAACTCATAGCAGCTTTATAACCAACGCGAGGGTCGAATCAAAATTGTGCGACTGGAGAGGTCTAAGTCAGTAGTTAAACAAAAACACATATTATAAAATTACATACCATCCAAGGTAAAAAAAGTATGGTCCTTTCCTCTGTCCAGGAGTCCAATGTACGCGGCGTCCTCCCAACTCATCGCAAAATTCGGATTATGCAAGAAACCAGTAACAATATCGGCCTCCTGTTTGTTATTAATGATGACCAGGTGAGCTCCTTCGGCAAAACAAATCTTGTGCGCTTCCGTCCAAGTCCTGCGTATTTCGTGATATTTGTAACAGCTGCCCGTGGCACGGTAGAATTGATAACCTGAAAATATGACAACAATTATTAACCAAGTTCCCGTCTAGCGTAGCATGTCGACTCTGTCATAAATAAGAGAATTAGAAAATAAAGGAAATTCCGCTGATAAAATTTCGGGAAAACATGTTTCAAATTCTGGAAATATCCTCTTTAAAAAAAATACTTACTATCGTCAAAGGTGCCACATTGATTTAAGATCGTGGTCTGATCTCTTTTCTTGTAGCATATGTACGGTCTTAACTTGTCGCAAGAAGACATGTACGTTTTCCCGTCAGTGGACAGTGTTAGGCAGTGTGCTTTTTCTTTACTGACATAAGTGCCCCAGGTGATTGATAAGTCGGCTAGCGGAACCCCTGAAATAACAAAATTAAAAGTTAATTTATAATCATTGGAGCTAAGACATTATTTTACTGTTGCAGGTTGTAGTGTAGCTCTGTTATCAATGCTGTTGATTACACTTTGCTTATTATATCAGCTCTGATTATTGTATTTTGTTGAGGTTCTCACAGATGAATTTACTTCTATTACAGAACCAATGGGCTATCACAACATACCCTCGTGGTTAAAAAATTATACAACTATTTAACCTTGATAACATTTTTAAATAACATTTGCAGATCTCAGAGACGCACTTTACTAAGAAAAGTTATTTTAGCATGCTAGGATAATATCCTATTTAAATGATGTTATAACATCACACCATGCACCCTGATGGTAAGGCTCATGTGAAAGTGCAATACTCACTAAGAACAACATTAGTAATAATTACTGCAATGGACAATTCCATGCAACAAATATTGTAATAGAAATCTAGTCGGGACCTGTCACAATGTCAGCCGTATACAGTCCACTGCTCCACCCAGAGCGGGAGAAGTCATTGGTTGATTCCCAACCCCACAAAAATAAATACAGTCCACTAAAACAAAACGTAAAAAGTTGAATTATTCCGTTTTTTATGTATATATATATATATATCTGGGAATCATTTGTGGCTGTCGGTAACTTAAACGCTAAGCACACATTCTGGGGCTCTCGGATAACTCCAAAAGGCCAAACAATTACTGTCAACCGTAACAAAATTGCAACTTACCGTGGTGTCAACTGGTGAACCGACATATTGGCCCACTGACACAAAAAAGAAACCACCGCTACAAACAGATGAGGATGTCATTAACTCGGTAGAACATTTCAACTATGTTATCCAACAGGCAGTATGTCAAGCCACGCCTCCTTCTTCTCCCTTTACACGCAATGGGCTGACCGGGAGCTACTCCTGGAAGCCTCGATCGTGCAGGCCTGGGTGACATCACCGGACAGGCCTGCCGACATAAACGACGAGGCAGAGTGGTTCCAGGAGGCCATGTCCGAGATTTGTGACGTGGCAATGCCCCGGGTCCGGCCTTGTGCTCGGCGCCAAGTGTACTGGTGGTCGGCGGCGCTTACGGCTTTACGCCAAGCGTGTATTGCCACGCGACGCCGGTACACCAGGTATCGCAGGCGGCTCCGTAGCCGCACGCCGGAAACGGAAGCCGTCGAGGCGGAGCTATACGAGGGGTACAGAGCTGCGAGGACCGCCCTCCGAGCGGAGATCTTGCGGGCCAAGAAATCGGCCCGCGAGGAGTCGCTGGAGGCTCTGAACAGAGACCCGTGGGGGCGCCCGTACAAAGCGGTGCGTGAGAAACTCCGCCCATGGGCCCCCCCGCTGGCGCAGAGTCTCCGGCCGCAGCTCGTGGAGGGCGTGGTGAGCGCTCTGTTCCCCTCGCGAGGGGAACATACCCCTCCGCCTATGGCTCCGGCTCCTGCGGTACCTGACGCGGACCAACCCGACGACGACGACGTTCCCGAAGTGACCGAGGTAGAGCTGAGAGCGGCGGTGCGTAGGCTGAACGCCAAAAGCACCGCCCCAGGACCCGATGGCTTTCATGGGAAAGCCTGGGTCCTGGCCTTGCAAGAGGCTCTCGGGCCTCGACTCAGAGGGCTTTTAAGCGCATGCTTGGAGAGGGGCCAGTTTCCACGTCGGTGGAAGACGGGGAAGCTGGTCCTGATCAAGAAGGTGGGGCGCCCTGCGGACTCTCCGTCCGCTTACCGGCCCATTGTGCTGCTCGACGAGGTGGGCAAGCTCTTTGAAAGAGTAATTGCAAACCGCTTCGTCGGGCAGATGGTGCGGGTGGGGCCGGATCTGGCGGAGAGCCAGTACGGCTTCCGCAGGGGGCGCTCCACGGTGGACGCCATCATGCGCGTACGAGCCCTCACGACGGGGGAGGCAGTTGCCCGGGGCAGGGTCGTCTTGGCGGTGTCTTTGGACATCTCCAATGCCTTTAACACCCTGCCCTGGAGTTGCATAGTGGAGGCACTCCGGTATCACCGGGTGCCGCCCTACCTCCGTCGCGTAGTCGAGGCGTATTTGACGGACAGAGCCGTCATCTACCCCGGTCATCAGGGAGAATGGAACCGGCGAGAGATGTCGTGCGGTGTTCCACAGGGATCGGTCCTGGGGCCGCCTTTGTGGAACATCGGATACGACTGGGTGCTGCGCTGCGACCTCCCCATTGGCGTCAGCGTAGTGTGCTACGCTGACGACACGCTAGTCTTAGCGCAGGGGTGGTCGCACGAGGAGGCGGCCGACCGTATGACACGCGGGGTTGCGACAGTCATAGGGAGGATCCGGCAACTGGGACTCGAGGTGGCATTGCACAAGTCCCGAGGCCATGTGCTTTCATGGCTATCGGAACGAGCCACCGGCGGGTTCCCAGATCACGGTAGGAGGGGTTCGCATCGGCGTCGAGGGTACGATGAAGTACCTGGGACTCGTCCTCGACAGCCGGTGGAACTTCGTCGAGCATTTTCGACGTTTGGCTCCCAGATTGGACAGGGCCGGGGCCGCCTTGAAGCGGCTCCTGCCCAATCTGAAGGGGCCAAACGCCTCCTGCCGGAGGCTCTACGCGGGGATCGTGCGGTCCATGGCCCTCTACGGGGCACCGGTGTGGGCGCGTTCGTTGACGCAGCGGTCAACGCGCCGGATGAACGCGGCCCAGAGGGTCATGGCGATCCGCATCATCCGCGGATACTGCACGGTCTCCCGTGAGGCAGCGAGCCTCCTTGCCGGACTGTCACCGTGGGATCTGGAGGCAAAAATCCTCGCGCACCTGTACGAGTGGCGCGAGGAGGCTAAACGCCGGGGCGAAACTCCGCTGCCACGACAACTCGCGGCTCGGCGGACAGAGCTCCGACAGGATCTCATGGTGACATGGAGAGAGCGACTGTCGCAACCCAGCGCTGGGCACGCCACCATCGAGGCGGTAGTGCCCCTCTTTGAGGAGTGGCTGGAGAGGCGCCATGGCGCCCTCACCTTCCGCCTGACGCAGGTGCTCACCGGACATGGCTGTTTCGGGAAGTACCTGTGTCGGATCAAGGCGGAGGTGACCCCTGCGTGTTTCCACTGCGAGGATCGCCCCGTGGACACGGTGGAGCATACGGTGGAGGTTTGCCCCGCCTGGGCAGAACACCGCCGTGTCCTCGTGGATGCGATAGGCGGTAGCGACCTCTCGCGCCGTGCCCTGGTTCAGGCCATGGTACGGAGCGAGAGGGAATGGGGGGCCGTCTCCACCTTCTGCGAAGCAGTAATGCTCGCGAAGAGGGAGGCGGCACACGTTAGGGAGACTCAGCAGAGGCAGAGTCGCCCTAGCGCCCTCAGCAGCAGCCGTCGCAGGAGACGCCAGGGGCTGCGAGACGATCTCCGGCCACCGTAGTCCCGGGCCTGCGGACGGCGAGTAGCGGGTAACTCGCCGTCCGATCAGCACCAGCCCCGAGAGTCGACGGCGCGTAGTGTTCCACGCGCGCCTCAAAGAGTTGTCAGCAAAGGACGGGGCCTGCCACGGCCAGTGCCTGCCCGGGGGTGGAGGATAAATTCGAAAGAGTTACCTCGCCCCCGGGCGCGTAGGGCAGGGAGGAACAGGGGTGGGTTTTAGTCAGTAAGAGTCTGACACGCCCTTCCGCTCCACCCCAGAGCGGAAAGAGTCATAAGATGATTTCCCACCCCCCAAAAAAAAAAAAAAAAAAACACGCAATGGGCTTCAATGTTCATTACCTATTAGAAAACTAATCATTGAAAAGCGGAAAACTAGAAAACGATGGCAGACCACAAAGTATGTATCCAGGAGATAAAACAATCTATAAATTGGCTGCACAGCTTAAGCTAGTAGTTACTAGAAGTAACCAAAACCTTGCAACATATCTTCATTTGTATGCTAAACCCTCGACAGATTACTCATTATGGAAAGCGACTAAAGGTCTCAAATGCCCAGTAGGCAGTCGACCTTGCTTAAAGTAAATGATACCTGGACAACAATGACGTCGAGAAAGCTCACGTGTTCATGGAACATCTTCAAGAAGTCTTTAAACTAAATCCTGACACCAGTTTCACATAGATTGACACAGTCTCCGAATTTCTGGATCAAACAAACCAATTAAAGATATCAATTAAGAAATTTCCGTAAAACCGAAGTAAAATGTGCAATCAGAAAAATAGACGAAAGGAAAGCACTTAGCTACGACCTACTTATAGCAACTGCCCTGCGAAAGCTACCAGAGGTGAGCATACATAACATACCCCACAAAACCCGCCGCCGCCGCCACAGCACGCCGTTTAAGGCGCACTTATACGATTTTTAATGGTTTTTAATTGAACATCACGTCTAATTATTTCTTTGAAAAAACTTTTTTACAAAAAAATAGAACCGACTTCCAAAAAAAGTGCAAAATAACTTTAATTTCGGCAGTCGATGTTCCTGTTTTGTGTCTTCGTTTTTTGACACCGACTTCCGAAATTAAAGTTATTTTGCACTTTTTTTGGAAGTCGGTTCTATTTTTTTGTAAAAAAGTTTTTTATTTTTCACTTTTTAGTTGTGGTTCCCCATTAAACTGTGTTAACAATTCATAGACATACGATAGCAGCAATCGCGGTTGATTTGCTGTCAATTTTTGAAGAGTTCCGTTGTCTGTCTCCGAAACCCACCATCAGATATTTTTGAAATTTAAATGGGACCATTTCGGAATACACCTCTATTGATCAAAAAAAGATTTTTGCAAATCCGTCAATATATGACGGAGTTATGCCCGAACATACATAAAAAAAAAAAAAAAAAAAATACAAACGTCCGAATTGATAACCTCCTCCTTTTTCGAAGTCGGTTACAAATATATATTTCTCTAAATACGAGTAATATCCGTCGTAATTTGATCTGAGAATATTTGAAATTAAATTTTTATAACATAGGATAGAGGAAAAAAAATTGAGAATCACGCAAAAATTATAAACCGTATTTTTATGAATCCTTCACTATTTTAAAGATCATTTAATAATTTAATCTCAGTGTTTTAGTTAAATACTTCTTGCTTTATGTGTATTATATCGACCGTTGATTCGAAGCAAATTGTAAGTCTACATACACTACTAGGAGATTTTTCATTTCCGGTACCTGTCAAAGGAACTACACCGATTTATGTAATACTTTTTTTTTCATTACAAACAAAGTTAACCAATATTAAAACATTGTAACTTGTTACAATTAGAGTCCAATTAAAGAAAGTGTTAGCGAAAGAAAAACCTATTTGAACTTACACTTAAAAAAAACACACTTGTTTATCAAGCGCCTACCAATATCTCAGTGAAAGCGAAACGTATATCAACTTACAATGTTCTTATGCCTAGGGGTAGCGGATAAATTCTAAAAATGAGCTACCGCTCCCCTGGGCACTCAGGCAGGGAAGGAACAGGGGTGGGTTTTAGTCAGTAAGAGTCTGACACGCCCTCCCGCTCCACCCAGAGCGGGAGAAGTCATTGGGTGATTTCCAACCCCAAAAAAAAAAAAAACTTACAACGTTCTTTCACTAACTGAATCGCGCCCGTGGCTTATGGAAACTTACGTCACAGATAATATAATACTAGTACTTACATTACTGTTTCACCGAGATATTGTCAGAACGGATAGACAATTATGAGCGTAAACGTCATTACTGTGTTCTTATTGGTCAACACGCGAAACTATCGAACTGTTATGAAGTTCGTAATTCTTATAACGAACTTCATAACAGTTCGATAGTTTATTATGTCTTATAATGTTCGCTCAGAAGACTCTGCAGATTAGTAAAATTAATGTTTCAAAACACAATTTATTTTGGTGAATCATACATTTTTGCTACAGTACTTACAATACTACTACTACTACTAGTACTTTGCAATTATTTTAGTTTCCTTTTCCTAAGTACAGAAAGTAACTCATCAGCATAGCCTTATTGTTTGTAATGTCATACATTCTGTACAAGGAAATGATAAGGAGATTTTATTTTTTATTTGTTTTTATTTTGAATGTCGTACTTACTTATTATCTTATCTATCATGCAAGCCTAAACCTCTATCCATCCATCTGGATCATTACTGGTGCTGGACATAGGCCTATTCATAACTCTTACCTATTGGCAATGTTTATTCAAAATATTGTACCTACAATGCGATCTAAAAAATAAATAATAATATAGTTTGATTTTTTTTTATAATTTTACAGTACCTCGGTGCTGGTATGGACAAAAGGAAAGGGCACAATAGATAGGAATACATGGAAGTGATTGACAGAGATACAGAAAGTGTTGAAGGAAAAAAATAAGAAATTCAAGGAATGGCACAGTGTAGAACTGGAAAACGTGAGTTTAAAAGCTGAAAAAAGAGTGAGTTTCTTAGCTTTTTTCTTTAACTCATCATTTAAAGAAAAAAGCTGAGAAAGCCGTGGCAATAGCGAGAGCAAGCGCTCAGGACAAATTGTACGACACACTGGACAGTCCAGCTGGCCAAAAAGATCTGTACCGGCTTGCTGGAGCCAGAGAGAGGAAGGGGAAGGATGTTAGTCGGATAAGATGTGTAAGGGATGAAGCTGCAACGCTTCTTTCAGAGGATGAAATGATTAAGGATAAATGGAAGGGCTATTTTGATAGACTGATGAATGAAGAAGATATCTGGAGTGGTGTTCTAGAGACTAAACCAGTGAACGAGGGATTAGTGAGAATAATAAGTGTGGATGAAGTGAGAATAGTAGTAAATGGAATGAAGAATGGTAAGGCAATTGGTCCAGATGCAATACCAATTGAATTGTAGAAGTCATTACGTGTAGATGGATGGACATGGTTAGCTTTGTTCTTCAATAAGTTGTTGCTGGAAGAAGCCATACCTGATGAATGGTGCAACAGTTCGCTGGTGACCATCTTCAAGAACAAAGGTGATGTGAAGTGCAAAAATTATAGAGGAATAAAGCAGTAGTTGCCACATAGTATAAAAGCATGGGAAAAAGTTATTAAAAGGCGGCTGAGAGAAAAGTGTGAAATCTTACAGAACAAGTTCGCTTTATGTCTGGTCGGGATACAACGGATGCCATTTTCGCTATTCATCAGCTGTGCGAGAAACACAGCTGTGCACAAAAACTTGCACATGGTGTTCGTTGACCTCGAAAAGGCATATGACCGGGAGCCTCGTGATGTTTTGTGGTGGTAAGGAGAAAGGTGTGCCTGGGAAGTATGTGCAGTTGATCCGAGCGATGTACAGTCGATGCAGTACTCAAGCCTGGTCTGCAGTGGGCACCACTGACAGCTTTAGTGTGGCAGTGGGTTTGCGCCAGGGGTCGGCCCTCAGCCCTCATCTCCTCCTGATGATAATAGACGCTCTGACGTCGGACATCCAAGAGGTGGCTCCCTGGTGTATGCTGTTTGCTGCTGATATTACGTTGGTTGGTGAAAGCGGCTTAGAGGTCAAGAGCAGATTGAATACGTAGTGGCAAAGACTGGAGAGTGTTGGCCTGAAATTGAGCAGAACCAAAACAGAATACATGATCTGCGATTTCGGCGGTCTCTCCAGTCCTATGTCTATAGCTCTCACCAGAACGCCTATACCGATCTGCTCCGACTTTCGGTACCTCGGGTGGCTTGTGCAGGGGGATGGCGATATAGACCGAGACGTAACGCACAGGATCAACTCAGGATGGAAGAAATGGCGACAGGTCACTGGAACAACTTCTCATTCATCACGGGTCATTGTGACCCACGGATGCACCTCAAGTTAAAGGGGAAAATTTATAAGTCCGTGATTAGACCGTTCATACTGTCATCATTCTCCTGCCCTTATCCCAATTTATTTGGGGTCGGCGCAACATGTCTTTTTCTTCCATACTCCTCTATTAGTCGTCATCTCTGTAGTCACCCCTTTTTTACCCATATCCTCTTTCACACAGTCCAACCATCGTTTCTTTGGCCTTCCCCTACTCTTATAGCCATCCACATCCATACACAAGACTTTCCTCACGACATTTTCTTCATTCCTCCGCATCACATGCCCATACCACGACAACCGATTTCCACACAACTTTTCAGTCAGCGGTGCCACTTTCAGACTTCCTCTTATATACTCATTCCTAATTCTATCCATGCGCGTAACACCACACATCGCTCTTAGCATTCTCATCTCAGCTACATGCAATTGCTTTTCATTCATCCCTTTTGTGGCCCAACATTCTGAACCATACAAGACAGCAGGTCTGACCATTGTTTTATAAATCTTCCCCTTAAGTTTTAGGGGAATGCGGGAGTCACAGATACCGTTCATACTGTATTGATCAGAATGTTGGGGCTGTGAAAAAGACGGATGAAAAAAGATTGCATGTGGCGGAGATGAGAATGTTGAGATGGATGTGTGGAGTAATGAGATTGGATAAATTGAGAAATGAGTACAATAGAGGTAGTTTAAAATTGGCGCCAGTGACAGAAAAGTTAAAAGGGAGCTGTTTATCTTGGTATGGTCATGAGAAGAGGAGGCATGAAACACATGCAACTAAAAAAATAATGAATATAAATGTGGATGGATGGAGTGGGAGAGGGAGGTCAAAGAAAAGATGGATGGATTCTGTGAGGAGTGATATGAAAGAAAAGGGAGGGCTGACAGGACAGAATGGAAGAAAAACGTGTTGCACCGACCCCAAGTTACATGAGATAAGGGCAGGAAGATGATGATAGGTGCTGGTATGGTGCTGCATTCACATTTATAATTATTACTCACTATTTTCGTAGGTACAGTAGTACTCATTGACTTACTCTATTTTGTTCAATAATAGATAGAATACTCCTTATTATGTAGACCATAAAATTAAATATAAATGTTGAAATTTTACATAGGGTGACACAATGGGAGATAACCTTTGAATAGATTAATAATGTGCTTTAATGTATTGTCATAGAGTGCGTGCCACTCACTAACTTACCCTTAAGTTAGTGAGTGGTTTACAGTACTTAAAAGGAAATTTGCTAGTCAGTATAACAAAAAAAAAATTTGGAGGCAGAATCTTGTGTTGATTCTGTCTCTGTCTGTCTTCTGTCTTCGTCTCGAACGTTCTACTACTAGAATCAACACAAGATTCTGTCTCCTAATTTTTTTGCATATCTAACATACTACTTAGTCTAGAAAATTTCTATATCTAGGCATATGCCTACGAAAATACTACTACGCAATAGTATAAAACTTCACACATTCAGGAATTAATTTAGTCTCCGTAAGTATATTTACAATAAAACTATTCTTCTCTATTAGCACATTGCGATGTTTGTAACTATAGTTACATTATCTTTTCACATAAGAAAACCTAGGATGTCTTCGCTATCAATTGTTACGTTATTCTACGCCGTATACGTACCCGTTTATAATATTGTATGAAAAGTTACAATTTTCTTTCACAGATATTTTGTAATTTTTGCTATCATAGCTCTGGAAAAAATCCTTATTAAGCTAGTTACCAAAAAAAACCGATGGATAAGAAATGAAAAACTAATGAAATAAGTAAAAAAAAAAGCCTGAAAGTCTAAAAAATACCCTTTTTATAGCGATTCAAAATATGCGAAAACGTTTTTTGGCTCTCCTGTAAACCATCATTTTTGAGTTAATAATGCGTCTAATTTCGGACAGCGCTCCTTGATGGGCGAGTCCTATTACTGGGTGGACGTACGACGCGTTACGTGAGCTCAGCACAGAACACGCAAGCTAACCACATAAGGTCTTTGGCCTTAGTACGAGTACAATGCCAATTGACTGGCGTATAATCGATTGGCGTATAATCAATTGGCCAATGAAACAAAACCTGTGCAAGACGCATTTACTACCCAGACGACAGACTTCTCCACAAGTCACGTTAAACATTACCTTGGAATGTATCTGGATCCACGTTTGATTTGATATGGAGGAAGCGTTATTTTTTCCAAGCGCCTAGCATTGAGGCAACAAGTACGCAAAAGGTAATTTGCTAATTAGCAGAAAGAGTGAACTCATACTGTAAAACAAACTTCTGTTATACAAATGTATACTAACACCAGTTTCGACGTACAGTGTAAAGCTCTGGAGCACGGCTGCCAATTCAAATGAAGAAATTTTGCAAAGGCTCCAATCAAAAATGTTGAAAATGATAGCAGACGCTCCTATGTATGTCATTAATGAGAGACTTCACCATGCCCCTGGTATAAAACGGTAAACTAACAAATAAAAGAGAAGGCCCAATCATATAGAAACAGATTACAGCAATATCCAAACATATTGGCATACCACCTTATGGATGAAATATTTCCAAGCGCTCGGAGACTAAAGAAGAGAGTACCGCAGGTTACTCTAATTCATAAACTAGCTGACCCAGCAAACTTTGATCTGTGATTAAAAATGGGGATGGGAAAGGAGGGTGAGAAATACTCTACGACCTATTCTCATACCTACTATAAAAAAAAAAAAAACATTACATTCGGTCTAGCTGTTTCCGAGTGCAACAACAAAACACCGTGACACGAGATTTTTGTATATTAGAAGATGAGATGAGGTTGTGTCACTGGATATATACCTCGCGTACCATTCCAAGAAAAAATTACAAAAATTGCTGAATGTTCCTTAGACAGATTGCTATAATAATTTAAAAAAAAAATACTGAATGGGTGTGTGAAGGTGTTCGTACTGGACACTAAAATGTCTATGCAATAGTAATGCAAACAATATAAAAAGTAAAACCTAACGTTTGATTAGAGCAAACTACTGCCACTTGTTTTCCAACTCTGCAAGAGCGAGCTGAGCGAGCTCGAGAATTTTGGACATCCTGATAAGAAACTGGAGAGAACGAGCAAATAGAATCCAGGTGTTAGGGTCCTTTAAACTCTGCAGACAGAAAAAGCAGCCTCACATATCGGGGTTCCGTTGAATTTGCATTGGAAACACAAATAACCACAACAAAATCTATGTATCCTAACAGTACATACCTTCAACAGACAAATAGTCTCCTTGTTGAGAAACGTCATTTACTCCTAAGAAAATAGGAGTATCTAGGTCTGATTGACGCATGATGTCGCTCAGAGCAGCGGCGAGCTTCGCGTTGATAGGAGACGCTAACACAGTACCTGTAAATTTTAAATAAAAAGACTCAAAATGTATAAGAGGCAATACCGTTTTGGGAACACATTCACGGTGCGTACAGTTAAGGAGTATATTTCCCTGCCACAGTCTATATTTCCTCATAGCTACAGCTAGTGTAAAAAATTAACCCTATGTATGTCTACGTTTCCTGATAGCAACAGCCAGTGTTAAAAAATTAACCCTCGCTACTATAAGGAGTGTTTTAGACCATTAAACTGAAAAACTTTCACTACGGGACCAACTTAGAAATTGCGAAAACAAAAATCTGCTGTTCCGTACATATTGACGAGTTATGCGAACATAAATGAAGACAACAGCTGATTTTTTTTCGTGATTTTAAAGTTCTCTCTTTTAATACTTTAAGGAGTTTAAAGCACTCTTTAAAGTTTCGAGGGTTAATTTTTAAACACCAATACCTGTGCGAATTATTGGTTTATATGACTGCGCCACACAGAAAGGACAATCTCTGTCAAGCTTTCATAGAGTGTAAGCTACAGAGTAGAGTATCTGATAGCTATAGACAAGGTGACTTTAAACCAAAAGTTAAAAGGACACATCTAGATAAGCCTGCTCCGTCGTCGACCACAACAATGCTTCCACACTTGTGCATAATAATTCATATATCTCACGCGTCATTGGCGTACAGCACTCGTGTAGAGTTGCCATGATCGAAAATCGGTCAGAAGGACTTAGTCAACCAATCTGTCGGGAACTGCACAAGTACTCTAGGGGCGAACTTCTTTGGTCACCCCCTTCCTGATTTTCTCATTGATCACTTTATTTGGAATAGTATTTTTTATTTAATTTACATTTCAGTTAACCTGTATATGTTTAGTTTATGCGTTTGATTTTAAGGAGGGCAATAGGTAGGGGTAGGGCAATAATTCTGCACCCCACTTCTGCGGTTCCTGCAATTTAACCGGCTTCTAGTTTAACCGGATGCAGCTGAATACCAGTATTTTAGATGGAGCCACTGCCTACTGACCCCAAAGCCCAGTAACTGGGTAATACAATACCCTTCGGCAAGACTGGTGTCAGATTTATGGCTTCTTTTTTTTTGTGGGCGTGGGAAATCACCCAATGACATCTCCCGCTGTAGGATGGAGTGGGAGGGCGTGTCAGACTCGTACTGACTAAAACCCACCCCTGTTCCTTCCCTGCTCTGAGTGCCCAGGGGCGAGGTAACTCTGTTTCGAATTTATCCTCAACCCCCTGGGCAGGCAGATTTATGACTTCTGACTATCCGTAACGATTGTCAAAGATCTACAAATGACAGCCGGGACCAACGGATTAACGTGTTTTCCGAGGCACGAAGAAGTAATAGTATGTTTGGATGGACCCATCCACAGACGGAACCCATCATTAAGCGATGCTTAAACTTGAAGATCGATCCGTGGGGCTGCACAAATTCTTCTTTAATAAAAAGTCAAAGTCTGCCAATAAAGCGATAATGTTTATACCAAAACATGCCTCTTAGTGTGCTTACCTTCATAGTGGCAGTTGAAGAAGGCATCCTGCCATGTCGCAGGGATTGAGTGCAGTTTGAGCCATCCGTTCGCCCCCTGATTGTATGGGTAGTCCGACTTACACACCACGAAATCTACAATTAAAATAATCACTATGTGTATCAATTGTGACTATAATAGTAACAGTATCAAGTGTATAGTAAAAAAAATATACGCCAACTCCCGCTTTCCGAATTAACCATATGAAATTGAGTTTTTCTCTTATTTTACCCTGAAAACCTGTCACGACTGTACACGAAATTTTGGTCGATTTCACTGACTTACGTGATTTTACAGATGTGATTTTACAGTTAAAATAACGCATTTCTATAAGTTTTAATGCACAACATGAAAGATCATTTCAATTAAGATCTAATGAATGAGCTAGATTCTAAGCGAGATTTGGGTTGTTTTAAAAGATTTTTTATTGCCAATTTTTTTTAATTTTTACATTTTTTCTCGAGTTATGGATTAATGGTGAACTGAAGTTTGATTTTTGCTATTTTAATTTTATAAATAAGACTTCTAAATAGCCAAAACAAAGCGACGATAGACGACTTTTGCAACAATACATTCAATTTTTTTCATACCTTTTAAACAAATCATAAATGATGATAGATGTTGACCACCTGTCGAAGCTGTCGTTGCGCGGTTGGATCAAGGGCCTGATACAAAAGGCAGTACTCCTCGATACGACTCGCATTGTGAGGAGGTTCGTGTCTCTGGAGCCATAACCACCGGTAGCTTGGACCTTGCTTCCAATACCGGCTACTTATGATCATGTGGTCTTGATGGGCGATTTTAATACATGTTTTCTTAAAAATGACTGTCGTTCTCTTAAACTTCAATCTCTTGTATCTTCTTTTAACCTCAGTGTTCTATCTCTCTCGGCTACCCATCATTTTCCTAACTGTAACCCTTCTCTCTGGGATCTTATGATTGTTTCTAAACCTAATAATGTATCTGACCACGGTCAGCTGACTGCTGGTTTTTCCTACCATGACTTAATCTTATTGTCTTACAAGATTCGACCTCCTAAGCGGAAACCGCAATATCTTTTTCTTCGGAACTACAAGGGCATAGACCTGGAGGCATTGTTGGGTGATGCCGGTGGCATTGACTGGACAGATGTTTACCACAGTTCCTCTGTCGATGATATGGTTAACATCTTAAACCTTAAAATACTAGAACTTTATGTTCGTCGAGTTAGAGTTAGGCATGTTACTGCTCCCTGGCTCACTACTGCCTTTAAGGATGCAATGGCAAGTCGAGACCTAGCCAAAAGAAGGTTAAAGCGCTGCCCCTCTGAGCGCAACCAGGGCTTGTACAGAGAGCTGCGTAATAGCTGCAGTCGTATGTGTAAATATGCAAAGAGACGCTACTTCCATAATTCTCTTGACAACCGGAACTCCTCTGAAGTCTGGAAGTTTCTGAGAACTGTCGGCATTGGTAAGGCCCCTGTTGCTTCTAGTAAAGACACTGAAGTGTGTGCTCTGAACAAACATTTCTCACTTCTTCCTGTTACTCTAGATCCACACGTCAAAACAGCTACACTAAATAAACTCTCCTGCTTGCCAGTGCCGCAGTGTTCCTCTTTTGAATTTAGTCCAGTGAGTGAAAATGATGATAAAAAATCTATCGGTGCTATCTCCTCTTCCGCTGTTGGTAATGATAATCTTTGCTCAAGAGTGATCTCCCCTATCCTCCCCGCATTACTTCCAGTTTTGACCCACATTTTGAACTTCCCCTTTTTTCTTGCAGTTCCCGTGGCCTGGACACAAGCCCATATAATTCCATTACCCAAAATCCTTAACCCGGTGTCACTGACCGATTTCAGACCTATTTCCATCTCTCCTTATCTCTCTAAAGTTCTTGAGCACATTGTCCATCAGAAACTTTGTGTTTCTTACTAGTAATGATCTTCTTAGCCCTTTTCAATCTGGTTTTCGGCCTGGTCGCAGCACTGTCACAGCTCTCTTAAAGGTTACGGACGACGTTCGATGGCTAAGGACCACAAATCTCTTACCTTACTTGTACTTCTTGATTTCAGCAGCACCTTCAACTCCGTTGACTTCGATATCCTTCTTGGAATTCTTAAATCTTTCAACTTCTCCTCTTCTACTATTAAACGGTTTGACTTCTTCCTTAAAGGCCGCTCGCAGCGAGAACTCCTTGATGAGTTTTCCTCGGATTGGTGCTGTCTTTCTGCGGGTGTGCCTCAAGGTGGCGTTCTCTCTCCTCTTCTTTTTTCTATTTTTATCAACTCTGTCACCAGAGTAATCTCCTCTAACTTCCATCTCTATGCCGATGACCTGCTGCTTTACCACCAATTTCCTAGGGAAGATGCGGAAGCCGCCGTGTCCGCCATAAACTGTGATCTGGAGTTGATTGGGAAGTGGTCGCGGTCCTTTGGGCTGCAAATAAACCCCAAGAAATCTCAGGCCATTATTATTGGCGGCAGGTATATGCGGAGCAGGCTTGATGTCGCTTCACTGTCTTCACTCTGGTTGAATGGAGTTCAAATTGAATACGGACTCAAACTTATCTTGGACTGCCCATGTCGCTGCAGTCAGTCGCAAAGTCCACTACACATTCCACTCATTGAAATGCCTCCAGAATTTTTTGCCCTTGAACACCAAAATTTCCCTTGCCCAAACTATCATTCAGCCTTTCATTGACTACGCCGACGCGTGTTATTTGGATGTCACCGAGGAGCTTTTAAATAAACTTGAGCGATTGCAAAATATCTGTATTCGTTTTTTTTTTCAACCTTAAAAAGTATGATCATGTTTCCAACTTTCGCAAGGTACTCAAGTGGCTCCCTATCCGTCTTCGCAGGAACTTTCGCATTTTATGTCTGCTGTTTAATATCCTCCACAACCCTAAAACGCCCGCCTACCTGCGGGAACGCTTTTCCTACCCGCCCTTTTAATGCGCCTGTAGGTCGCATCTTAGGAATCTCCTAAAATCCCCTCCCCACACAACCGACTTCTACTCCTACTCCTTCACTGTGCACGCAGTACGGCTGTGGAACTCTCTGCCGCCTGACATTAGGGACTGCCACACTCTTGCAGTTTTTAAAATGAAATGCAGTATAGTTGCATATAAGTATGTATTATTATTAAGTTTATATGTGCTAGTACTTATCTGTATATATATAATATTATTTAGTAAGCATTAATCTTTACATTGTATGTGTCCTAACACTATTACACACGGTGTCTACTTCTCTTTTTATCCATCTCTCCATTCACAGGTATGCTGTAAGAGATTTCTTTAGAAATAAGCATAACCTTTGTACATATTTCTCTGTTTCCTTCTTCTTATCTGTTTTTGTATGTGTACATTATTTGTTGATTAGATAAAAATATAAAAATGTAAATTATATGGTGTAAAAATAAATAAACGAAATGATAAATAATAAAAATAATAAAAATAATTGGATGGATGGATCAAGGGCTTGATTCAGAAAGCAGTACTTCTGGACACGGCTCGCATTGTCAGGAGGTTCCTCTCTCTGGAGCCCTGACCGCCGGTAGCTTGGACCCTGTTCCCGATACCGGTGGGATACTATTTTTTATATATTTAAATGTTTTTTTTTTTTTCCATTGAAATATTTAAAAATATAATTTATATGTATTTACAAATGAATAAACGAATAAAAATAATAAAAATAAAAGAAATTAAATACCTTACCAAGTAAACATTCATTGCAAAAAATAAAATGTCAATCAAAATAAAAATAAATAAATAATAATAATTAAATTTAACAGGTGTATAATACTTTACAATGTAAATATTAATGTCATAAAATAATAAACAAAAAAAAACTATTTAAAAAATTGTGATATAAAAAGCATAAAGTATAAACGAAAATATTAGCTAATGTATATCATTGAAGCAGCTCAATCCCAAGCCTTTTTGTGCTCAAGATAGTATTTTACTTTCGCAAGGTAAATAATTGTATTTGGCTAGGAAGTTTAATTATAGAAACGTATACATTGACATCTAAACGAACCACCTATTTTCTTCTTGATCCTGGTTTTAGGAACAACAAATTTGTGTTTGTTCCTAGTATGTGCTATGAATATCACTGTATTTTTTAAACAGATTAATATTTTTATGTGCATACATGAGATTTTCATAAATATACTGAAAGGGCACAGTCATAATATCAATCTCTTTTTTGTCTCTGAGGGAGTGTCGGGGACTTAATAATAATAATAATAATAATAATATTCCACAACTATCACACAACGCCATCTAGTCCCAAGCTAAGCAGAGCTTGTGACTAGACTTAATTTATAAATTGCACGAATAGCCCTTTTTTTGTAATACAAAAATCGTCTAAATATCGGCAGCTTTTCCCCACAATAGAATGCCGTACGACGTCACACTATGAAAATTACTCAAGTATACTGAACGGGCTGTCTCTAAATCAGTTAAACCACGATTTTTCCTAATAGCGTACGCTGCAGAGCTAAGTTTTTTGGACAATTTATATATATGGCGGCTCCACTGAAGCTTCGCATCCAAAGTCAAGCCTAAAACACTGTGACATCTTCAAGTTTCAACTCTTCGCCCTTTATTGACACACTAGTGTTCATTTTTGTTACATTAGGTAATGTGAATTTTATGCATTTCGTTTTATTTCTCGTTAAGGCGAAGATTATTGATATTAAACCAGTTAAACACAGTTGAAAGGGCATTATTTACATCATCAATAACCATCTACTGACGTTTGAATTTAAATAAAAGTGAAGTTTCGTCTGCAAACAACACTATATCATGTTTATCCTTTATGAGGTAGGGCAAGTCATTAATTTACATTAGAAACAAGAAAAGACCTAGAATTGTGCCCTGGGTAACCCCTATTCTCACTACAGATCCAGGACACCTTTTGCCGTTCAGTGAGATGTCCCAGATTCCATAGTAGTGGAGCTTCCTGATCAATGTGTCGTGGAGAACGCAATCGATAGCCTTGGACAAATCACAAAAAATGCCCAACACATCGCATTTATCTTCTCATGCATTATAAATGTGTCCTAAAAGTTCAACACCAGCATCAGTTGTTGAACGATACTTTGTGAAACCAAACTGTTTGTTATGTAATAAAAAATATCTTAAAATTTGGTCCAAAATAAGTTTCTTAAAAATTTTACTAAAAGTAGGTAGCACTAATATAGATACATTATTAGTAGGGTCTGATGTTCTACCCGATTTAAACAATGGTATTATTTTACTGTATTTCATTATATCAGGCAACTCACCACAATCTATACAATTATTAAAAAAATACTGCTAAAGTAGGTGCTACAATGTATAAAACATACTTAGCTACGTCAACAGAATTATCCCGTAGATCTGCAGTCTTTTTAACATTATTTAAAATATTAAAAGTTTTAATGAAATCATTACAAGTGACATACTGGAAATTAAATCGGGATTCACAAACTGGAACGATTTTGTTAAGTAATATTTTTGCAGCAGTTGGTGATGAATTTAGAGATTTTGTAGTCGATACGGGAATCTCTGCAAAGAAATTTTCAAATGCCGTGGTGACTTGCGAATCTGATTTAATGATACTGTCATCAATAGCAAGGCTGTAATTACTACTACGGTTGCAAGACCTTCTCGTTTCGCTATTAATAAAATCCTAAGTCATCTCAATTTTGTTACTGCTATTTTCAATTTTCGTGATTTCGCCAAATATCAAACTTTTTTAAATCATTTAGAATAATTCTTAACATATAAATTAAATTGTACAGTTTTATTATAAGCCCGTTCCTCATACCGCTCATAAAGCCTTTCTCAGCTTTTACAAAATACCAATGGTGGCCCAGTCACTGAAGGAAGCGTTGCTATTTACCGAAATTGTTTTAGGAATGAATGTGGTATCCAATTGCTTGCGATACATTTTGACAAAATCGTTATAATGTTGATTAGGGTCATCATTAGTTGACAATAATGTGATTTTACTAGTTTGATGCGTTTTTTCTAATGTTTCTAAGCGACACAGCGATTTTGGGTTACAGTGATATCTTTTTTGGTTTATTTTTGATTAAATTTGGTACAGTGATCAATTATTGATCGCTATGATCAGAGTAAATTAAATTAATATATTTTGTAAGTAGGTAAAATATCTGTATAAATATTATCAAAGCGTGATGCACATGTGGGAGTTATTCAAGTAGGCTCTATAAATAGGTTTGCAAGATTGTAGGACTGAAAAAAACTTATAATTTTAGTACTTAAGCTAGAAGTTTCTAACAAATTAACATTAAAGTCGTCACAAACGATGATGAACTTTTTCGAGTTACAGATTTTGTGTAACACTTCATCCATTACTTTTTCAAAATAACATACAATCATACACCTGAAGGTGGTCTGTACACACTTAATATAACAAACTGCTCCAATTCGATACAGGCTATTTCAATAGTCCATTCAACAGAGAGGCTCACAATATCCTTGCAGTCCTTAAACTTAAGTTGATTATTTATTAAAATTAATGAGCCACCATGCATTTACTCTGCTGTACGAACTAGCAACCTGGTGATCACTATAATTAAACATAAATTGATGGTTTTTAAGCCAATGTTCAGTCAGTTATATGAAGAATATCAATATTGTAAAATTTGAGGAATAATTCTATCTCAGTCCTTATATGTATATAAAACCTTTAATATTTTAATGCACCAGGTTGATAATATTTTTTTAATTTTTTTTTTCATTGATTGATAAGTTTAATTACTCGTAGAAATAACTTAAAAGATATATACACAAACTAACAATAATACCAAACATGTACAAATGCGTATGAAAACAAGTCACTGGGCATCAAAAAATTCATCCACATCGCTGTCAATGGAAAAAGTGCCCCGAACGCTAGCAGCATTGCCACGTCGAATAGCAATTCTGATTTGTTGGCTAAAGAAAAACCCAGCCCTCTGGTCACGTGAAGAGTCGACTATCAGCTTGCTGATATGCCGAAAAACTCGATGAGCACTCGGACTCAATGGCCCTAATGTTTCAACCCCAAACGGCTCAAACATGTAACTCCCAATAAGGTTGTTATATTTGCGTCATTTGAGGTTTTCTGCACCTGCAGCAGCCGCCCCAGCACAGCCCGCCGAGCTAAGAAGATGGGATGGCCCAAGGGTGTCGACACATGTTGCATCCCACAGCAAAGGCCTACTCAACTTCCAAGGCATTATGGTCATTCCGTCTGGCCTCTTCCCATCGTCACGTGCCAAGCCATTGGGTTCTAAAACAGCTGGCACACCGGCGGTGACAAGAGCCCGACGGATGATGTCGTTAATGCTGGCGTGCCGTGCTATTCGACCAGCGCTCCTACCGCAGGATAGGCCATGGTGTCCGAGGCGGTCGACTGCTTCACCGCATTGACAACGATGTGGAGCTCCACTCTGAGCACCCAGACTTAAACATGTAGCGATCTGGAAAGTGGCATCACTCAGCATGGTACCAATGTTGGGTGACGGTAGTGCCTGTAGTCAAAGGTCCGACTCCCATTCACCCACAGCCAGTAGGCAGGCACGCTCAGCAGTATTGGTGGACGTATAAATGAGATTATTCCGTCCCAACCTGCAGAGCGGCTCATCCCACTGTCTCTGGGAAGATGGGTTCTCGGGCAACGCCGTGTTTAGGCAAGCCGCTTTCTAGGCGTTCACAGCATCAGTCAAGCTCGGCACCTCACAGTTAACCAGCGACGGGGTTAAAATTCGTGTGGTTAACTGTCGAGTGCTGTGGACCGAAGACAGGAACGCCGGTAGTCTTACACTAGAAATTTTGCGGATGCCGAGCCCACCAAAGCGAATGGGTAGCGTGGCTTGCAGCCATGCTCGGTCATCCAGGGCCACATTTAAGATGGACGTAAGAGTGGAACGAATAATTTGATCGGTTTTGTCCAAGATATGGTGGCTGCTTCCATAAAAGGGAAGACCGAAGAAAATATATGTAATTTGGTCCAAAACAGCAATACCTGATGAGGGTGACCGCCGAATGTAAATTAATTTTGGAAAGTCTATCCGAAATATCGTTAAACGTTTAATTTTGTCGTTGATGAATGAAGAAAAACTGTCTTCCAATATTGGAGGTGTAATGAACTTTTCTCTAAAATTTTGATCTCTGGAGCTATTGCATTGAATTTCTGTATGGTCGATTGTGTATCGGTATTGTCACAAAGAAATATTTCACATTTAGAGTAGTTAAGGTCAAGGCCAATGGACTGAAACTGGTTCTTTAGGAATTTTAAATTTTCGAAAACGGTGTCTACGTCACCTCCTAATGTTCCATCATCTAAATACCACAGATTAAATTTTGAATTTAGTTGTTGAATTAGTGGGTGATTAGCCAAGCTCAAAATGACTGGCCCGAGAGGGTTACCTTGTTGGCATCCAACTGCAGATTCCAAAACGTCTTTATATAACAATTTTGATGGATGCCTATAGATTTGCCACAAAAAGACGAAAATTTCTGGTAACTCTTTTTTTCCTTCAGCCAACAAAGTGCCCCTGTTAACTGAATTGAAGGCGTTTTTAATGTCAACCTTGAGGATGACCTCACCTTTACCAGAATTTAGAAAGGTGAAAAAGGCGTGTACGGCCGCTTCACAGCCCCCTCTGGAACCAAAACCAAGCTGTAGGGGTTGGAATTTGTTGGTCAGTGATTTGCTGTACATTTTGCAACAAAATTTTGGCTGCTATACGCCTGTAGGTGCACCCGACGGCAATGGGACAAATGCCGCCGTCCTTCTTGTGCAGGGCACATAGGTTGGCCCCGTACAAGACATCGACGACGGCATCGTTCACGCCGCCGGAGAGCATTAAGGTAACTAATGCCAAGAGCTCGTTCAAAAGCGACTCACCAGCTTCCCCGGCACCTGAGCTTTAAAGATCCTTCAAGTGCTGAGGAGACAGGCCGTCGAGGCCGCCGGCGGAACCGCTTCTAAAGGAGCTCACGGCTGCTAGCAACTGGGGGGCTGTAATTTGGAAAAATGAGAATTAGGGGTGTCCGGAGGGTCAGGGAAAGTGAGGTCATCCACAGGCGCTAGGTGTTTACTCTCTAGGGCTGAAATTGTATCTGGAGAGTAAGGCGCCACCACATCACTGCTGAATAGTAGCCTGGCAGCTCCCCTTATGTCACCCTCGCTTAATTTGGATTCTACATGTGAACATAAATCTTTCTGGGGAACGTTACTAAAAGCGGGTAATTTTTGATGTAAAATGTAGGTCGAATTGTTGCAATAGTCTTTAATTTGGGTCGTTAATGTTTTTTTTGTAGCCAAATTTTTTTGAACATGTAGAATCCTATAAGGCAAGGTGAGTAATTCCTCCCAGGAACTTTGTGTGTTTTCCTGGGCCGCAAGACGGACGCATCGTGCTAAACTCAGCGCAACAGACCGTTTTGCGCCCCGGGGAACTCTCTTTAGATTGGAAGTTGAATTTTTTCATTTTGACAGTGTTTTCCAAAGTGATTCGTTAAGTGTTGATGTTTGAGATGTGGCTGGGGGCCACAGAGGTACACTATGTGGTTTGTGAGCCTTGCCATAGTGTATCTTTAACCCCCGTTCACCTTTAAAAAAATGTGCCTGGGAGCAATGGGGGACACCTTACCAACTGGGTGTCGAGCGATGTGGCAGGTTGAATGCTACAGTTTCCTGCGTCGCGCGTCGCTACAGTCGGCGTTTGATATAAAGAAAAGGATTCCTTACCTATAAATTACACAAGCACTATAAATAATAAAATAATATAAAAATTCACAAACTATACAGCGTGGAGAAGACAATACGACAATAAATGAAAACACGGACAATACCAGTTTATAAGAATAAGTTTAAGCTATCAAAAATATCCTAACATCGAAAATAAAAAAAATAAAAATTTCAAACAAACTAAATGGCATAAAACTAGAAACGAAATAGAACACCACTTATAAATATGAGTTCACTAACCTGTCGTAAGAGCGGCAACAACGCGCGGTCCTGTAGCGACTTGATTTTTTGGCTTTTAATTATGGATTAACGCTCAGTAAAATTACACTAAATCACAGATTATTTAGCACAGAATCACAGCTATGAATGCCAGCCCAAACATTGGCACCAAATCTGTACTGGTGCGAAGACTCCCGTCCTAGACGCGGATTCACGCGGCTCCAGTAACGAATATTCTGTCTGTTCCATAAACCGTTCCTTGTAAATGTACTTTCATCAGTCCACATCACATTGTACAAGAAATCCGGATTCTCGAAATGTTTATTTTCAATCCAGCGACAGAAGTTTTACCTAACTGGTTTGTCTCTAGGTAACAATGCATGCAATTTCTTGTATTTATACGGCTTCCGTTTGTCGCGTTTTAAAATTTAAGAATAGTTGTATGGTCAACACCTGAACTACACGTTGGGTTGCGTTAAAAAAAACACGAAAACAATAAAAACTAAGCGTCTAATTTCGCACAATTCACTCACTGTTTAACTAAATACCTATTAAAACGTTACGTGTCCTGTCACCAAAATAAAGCGTCCAATTTCGCACTAATACCGTCGTAAATGAATTTACAAAAAACACGAGCGGCGGGGAAGTACCTAGACGCGTGACTCGTCACAGGACCGCGGCGACACACTAACATAAATTTGTTGTAGCAAATTTCTTCAAGAAAGCGAACTAACAAACGAAACTAGATTTATCTCTTTCGCACACACTAAATTTTCTATTAACATTATGAGTGCATTGCAATTTCCGCATTCGTTACTTTCTTATCCAACTCTGATGACACGCTTTATGACTCTTATTACTCAGAGTTAAGGTATAATTTTCACTAAATCAGATGAAAATACTAATTTGGCGAAAGTGCGTAGTAGCGAGTTGGCAACGTGACTTTAATGTTTTGATGTTTATACCGATGTGGGTCGTTAACCTGACAGTGTTTCCCTATTATCAGATACATCATGTAGCAAATGTTAAAAATGACAAATAATTTCCTGTGACTAAACTACTGGATATATTCAAATGATTTTTTGTATGTAGACTGAGAACGTCTTGAGGTATGCGAGGTTTAATTTAATGTCGTATTGTCATCACCACTCTGTATAGTCAAAATATCGTCTGACGGCTTGCACTGACGTGACGGCGCACAGAGTACCGGTGGCACTCCTTCGCGACCGTTGCCTGGGTAACGACACGGGCGTCGCGTCTCACGTATATTTACAAAACATACATGTCTCCATTTGATGCAAGCAATTAGCATTTGATATTGTACAGGCTCTCGATCAGCTGATGAGCGCGCTTCGTTACATAATGTCTTCTGTACGGTTGGTAACTGTACCAGTGTTTATAAGGTCGACGTAGCTTCTTCCTGAGTAATAATTGGCGAAGGATATTTTGGCGATGATGCTTCGCTCCCCACTGTATTCTATCTCCACAGGTTTGAAGGGCAGATCTTCAGGAATCCGGGGTTGAAATAAATTACTATCAAAGATTGGGAAAACTATTTTTATTTATTTAATTTTCAACACAAAATCAATACTATTTATTGATTTTAAAACATTATTTTTGCTATTCTTTACCATAATTGCTAGGGATTATCTCTGTTGTATTAATTTCTAATTTAAATTATTAATAATGTCAAATTTTGATGCCAATTCATTGGCAGAATTATTATGAATATCCTGGCATTGCTCAATTAATAGGAGTAATTTGTTTAGCGAAATTTTTGGCTGTGATACAAAAGTAATATGATAGCGACATAGCTATCTGTCTCCACCTATCTTTTTTCAAATAAAAACGATTATCAATGTAATGGTTAATGTCAATTAAATGGAATACGTCATTATTAAATATCAAATTGTGCAATGTTATATTAATATTATATCTAGTTTGGTTTTCTTCCTGTGGCAAAAACTTTGGCTACATATATATTGGGGAAAGTGAATATCACAGTTTTACTTAAATTAAGGTGAGACTAGGTTCTATAATATTGGAGCAATTCTCCTTTGTTCACAGTACCCCTATCACCAACTAAAATTAAGAGTACAGATATCCCAGTTAAAATTATACTTTATAATCTTTTTCATTATTTCCAATAATGAACAACCAGATATACAATTATTTATTATTGAGTGTCCCGGATATTCACCCATCAAAAAGTGGCCTAAATTCTTTCCAATTTGTAACTCACAATATATAACTATTTCTTCATTTACAATTTGTTGCGACAAACCATTAGTCATCTCTACTGGCAAACTGGCAGAAGACTGCGGTATGGGCATATAGGGCAGGGAAGAAACAGGGGTGGGTTTTAGTCTGTAAGAGTCTGACACGCCGTTCCGCTCCACCCTAGAGCCTGTCATAGGATGATTTCCAACACTAAAAAAAAAACGGTGGTATTTTATAATAATAATATGTTGTATATTGACAATAAATTAATGGTCTGGAGTGGATGCCATTGATGGTGATTGGCAATGTTCACAGTTTTATTTTTGTAAGCTTACCAGCTCATTCATTGCCAACACATATTCCCTCATTTGTTTCTCTGAGGCTGTATATTTAGTGGTAATTGAACTTAGTTGCTGTTGTAACCGGCCAAGTTCACACTGCAAGTCTTCCGTGTCAGTTCGGTATTTTCCTAAGTTCAAAGAATATATAACTAATTGTTTTAATAGGTTTAACGTTTCAATGTTAAGTTTTATATTTTTAACCGACTTCCAAAAGGAGGAGGTTCTCAATTCGTCTGTATGTTTTTTTTTGTATGTATGTTACGCGATTTCTCTGCCACTTGTGAATAGATTTTGATGATTCTTCTTTTGTTTAGTAGGTTATACATCACAGGTGGTCCCATAGAAATTTTATCGAAATTGATTAAGCGCTTTTTGAGAAATTGAACAAAAACGAAAAATACGTATAACTCGATGACGTTTTGGTGTTCTCCAAATGTTTAAATTACACGTTCCATGTTATTGAGGTTTTAAGTTCTGGGGTATAACAACTAAAAATTGAAAAATAAAAAACTTTTTTACTAAAAAAAACAACCGACTTCAAAAAAAAAAAATACACTAAAAATTAAAAAAATAACTTGTTTTTTTAATAAAGAACTTTTGTTTTTAACAAATCAGCGAAATCTGCAAAATTTCGTGTGAGACCTCTTAACTTAAAATACTCAATACAAAAACCCGTCCTGAGCCGCTTACATGAGTCATAAAGTAATAAATAAACAATTGATTAAAAGCAAAGACATTTAATGTATACTACTAATAGACTGGACATAGCGAACAAAATCGTTATCCGATTCTATGTCCTAGTTGACAAAAGCCGCTCAGTCTTGTGAGGTACCCACTACCCCTGCATGTCAAGTCGTATTTGTATCCACTATATCCACCAAAATAAAATCATTTTCTGAGAAAATATGCCGAGGTGCGCATTACGCTATTGCAAATCTCGTTATGGTAAAACGACGGGATCTAACATCGGTTTATTTTCGTAATTTTTTTTTATATATACTCATTAATCAATTAGGATTCAATAATTTTCGTTAATAGTTCTAGAAAATTTGCTAATTTTGTAATAACGCCCTCTATTGCTGAAAAGCTTAGTACATCTCTAACCTTGCCTTGTTAGAGATGTACTATGCGAGTGAATAAGAATAGGACCGTCAAGACGCCATTTTGTTCCGCAATATTCGTCAGCTTCATTACCAAAGCGTCATCATCATCATTCTCCTGCCCTCATCCCAATTTATTTGGGGTCGGCGCAACATGTCTTTTTCGTATGTTTGTATGTTTGGCTGAAGGTAACGCAAAAATGGCTGAAGAGATTTGAATGAAATTTTGCACACAGGTAGGTCATAGCCTGGATTAACACATAGGCTACTTTTTAT
This sequence comes from Polia nebulosa, assembly GCA_951329385.1. NCBI lineage: Eukaryota > Metazoa > Arthropoda > Insecta > Lepidoptera > Noctuidae > Polia > Polia nebulosa. The sequence continues at coordinate 23,415,479 of OX589611.1, read as the reverse complement.
CCCGGTAAATGACAAGACTTAGCGAAGGCTGAGGTGGAAGTAGAAAATCAGAGACGGGCTGAACGAGTGAACACGCTCACGAAGTACCAGGAGACCAGAAACATGAGAAGTATTTCCAGGGCTGAAATCATGACCGGTAAAGACTAACAAAGTACCAGGAGACCAGAATCATGAAGAAATGTTTCCGGGGTTTAAATCCTGAGCGGTATAGATTAACAACCTACCAGGAGATCAGAATCACAAAATATATTCTGAGGCTGGTATTACGAGAGATACAGATTCACAAATGACCAGGAGACCAGAAACTTGAGAAGTATTCTAGGACTGAAATCATGAGCCATAAAGACTCATAAACTACCGGGAGATCAGGATTAACGAAAAAGTGTTTCCGGGGCTGGAATCATGAGAGGTATAGATTCTAAAACTACGGGGAGACCAGAGTCGTGAATCAGTATTTTTGGGGCTAGAATCAAGCGGTATAGATTCTCAAACTACCAAGGAAGGGGCTGGAATCCAGAGCGGTATACATTCATAACCTACCGAATATAATATTCCGAAGCTGGTATTAGAAGATGTAGATATTTACAAATTACCAGGAGACCAGAAACGTGAAGTAGTAAAATTTCCGAGCAGTATAGATTCACGCACTACCAGGAGACATCGACATCACAAAAAATATTACAAAAAAAAAAATAGGATGGGATCAAAAGAGGTAAAAAAAAAAGCAACTTGAATAAGTATTTTCGGAAAGATCTCTGCAGTGTGATTCTGTAAGAGCACATTCGAAACTTCGAGTCTGAATCCGCTGTGAGTTTCTTGATTGGCATTCTAAAAACTCGGTTGATAACTCGACTCTACACTAGCGCTGCCCTTGCGAGTGTGTCAGCGAGTTGAACTAAATTCACAGGGAGATTTTGACAGATCAAGTATGGGATGACGTAAGAAGTGGTATTCAGTAAGGTAATTCCGCCGTCACTTCGACGCTCCCTTCGATCTCGATCCCGATTCAAAGTGTCAATTTATAAGTATCTATTTTAAGAGTGAAAATATAAGAAATCCAATAAAAATAGTGTTAAAATAATATTTATATGTCACAGCGTTAATATTTAGTACAATAACTAAGTATTTAATTTTGTAAAGTGATTAAGAATGGCAAGAATGTTTTTGTTTAAATATTTATTAGAAGAGGCTCATACTTTGGATAAACTAGAAAAGCGTCGCCAATCTATCCAAATTCGAAGTTTATCTTTATTAACCCGAGATGACGACTATGTGAGCGTGTATAGATTGTCAAAGGAACTAATTAACCAACTAGAGTATGAGTTACTGCCTCTGATAAAGCCCACAAAACGTCGAGGCAAAGGACTTTCAACTCGTATAAAAGTAAGTGCCTTTTGTTAGTATTTATACAGTTTATAGCTTGTAACCAAGCACACCAACATAATTTATCGCATAACTCACGAAAACAGTTCATAATAAGGAGTATTCCCTTTATGTTGTTTCCCTATTTTGTTTTGACTAGATCTAGATTAATTAATTTTTTTATTGTTTCACAGATATTATGCACCTTGTCATTCTTGGCTGTTATCAGAAAATAATAAAAGAAAATATAAGGACATATTTATCACAACCATCAGCATCTCGTTGCATAAATGAAGTAGTGGAAGCTCTTAGTAATCCGGCAATAGTAAAAAAATATATAAGGTTCCCTAAAAATATACAAGAAAGACAAATATTAAAAGAAAGGTTAGTAGGTACCTATAATTAAAGTGACTGTTCTTTGATTTTTATATTTTTGTGATAGTTAATAATGTTAGTGGTTACTTTAAATTGAAGGTTCTACAAAAAGTTTGGCTTTCCAGCAGCTCATGGATGTGTCGATGGCACTCTGGTGGCATTGAAAAAACCGGTTACCATGCAAGAAATGTGCGATTGGTAAAATGGATTTCAATGTTGTAATCTATTACTATTAGGTATTCAATTAGTCTACTTATTATTTCTTTTTTCTATTCACTTAATATGTTTTTTCAGATAACAGATGCAAATCTAAATATTTTAAATGTGGATTCAACATATGGTGGAGCTACTCATGATAGCTTCATTTTTAACTATGGTGGTATAAAAGCCCACGAGGCATTAACAAATGCTGGTGAAGAAGTAGTTACTTAGTTATTTATAAAAACTACATAATTATTTGATACTTATTAATTTTTTTCAGGTGATTCAGGATATGCCTACCTTATGACGCCAATTAGTGGTGCTGAAGATAATTCCCCAGAAGCTTTCTACAATGACCGACACTTAACTGCTCGCAATTCAGTAGAGAAAACATTGGTCTCCTAAAAGGACGATTTAGGTGCTTGTTAGTACACAGAGTGCTCAATTATCATCCAGACATAGTTGCAAAAATAGTTATTGCATGTTGTGTTTAGCACAACATGTGCAATCGCGCAGGCATTCACAATTTCAGAAGAAGAGAGACTAGAAGAGCTCCAAACAATTGTTGAAGTTCAAAGGAGACAATTGTATTCCTGGAAACTAAAAATTGCATAACTTTTTGTTTATTTACGTTTTTTATTTTTGCAACAATTAGAACAACAAATTAAGACCGATATTTTGATGTATCATTCGCCTATCTGCATTATTTAGTTTCTGTGTAATTAATTACAGGCGATGACTAGGTAGGTACGGCAAGTGGCGGTTCTAGCGGCCAACTATTAATGATCATAGTGTCTTAGTTTTTTTTTGCAACAAATTCAGGAATGGAGGTATATATAGTAACAAATTACCACTAATTCCTGGCAAACTTTCATCAAATTTTATGAGTTGGCCTCGCGGTTGAAATTGACATTGCGTACTGTGCACCGTTTTTAAGTCTTATTTCGCCATTTCTCTCTTGGAGAGCCCTCCCAATATGAGAAATGGTTGTAGATTCAATGAATTTCTATTTTTGGCACATCGGGAAATGTATAAAATCAAAACTAATAATCAATGGACAAAATAATACATTCAATAAAACTGCTTTGATATCCGTTTTAGTGTTTTATTTATTATATACTAGCTGTACCCGGGATGTGTTGCAATGCCACGTAAAGTAAGTATACAGAAACTACCAGTACCACAACAGCTACCTTTTAAAAGTTATTCTGCTATTCGGGGCGGAGACAAATCCAACAAATCAAAAACCATGAAAATCGGTCCAGCAGTTCTTGAGTTATATGTATTTCTAACAAATCCGACTTTGTTTTATATATATATATACATTAAGTATATTAACTTAAATTACTACACCCTATCTCTATTCTTAGCCTCTGACAATGCTTGCATCCCTTTCCCCACTGCAGCCACAGCTTCAGCTAAAATACTATCTCTCTCTGCACTCCTTTCCAGAAAGGACTGCAGGATTTCTGCATTTAGTCGTTGTATCTCCAGCTGGTGTTCTTCCACCCTCAGGAATCTCTCAGGAGTGGTGGAGAATTCCGTTCGCCGTTGAGTTGGTGGAGGAGCAGCAACTGTCCTAGACGTGTGACGTGATGCTGAAAAAAGAACACCGATGACTATGATGCGTAAATAAAAAAATCTTAAATAGCGGCTTTTCGTTATCATTCGTTTGAAAAATGATGTTTTGATAGTTATTTTTATTTTGTATTTACACACGCAACCAGCACCTCGACTAGCACGAGCCATATTTGTCCTGGGGCGGTGAGAGAGGGAAGCAATTGGCGTTGCTAAAAAGATAAATATTTACATAAAATTACATGAAGGTTCTTTAATCTCAATTTTTTTTTTAAATCAAATACTTATATAAAAGTACAAATGAACTCAGATATATATATTTATGAACTGAGTTCATCATACCCGGGCCTGCGGACGGCGGGTAATGGGTAGCTCGCCGTCCGATCAGCACCAGGCCCGAGAGTCGACGGCGCGTAGTGTTCCACGAGCGCCTCAAAGAGTTGTCAGCAATAATGACGGGGCTCGTCATGGCCGATGCTTGCCCAGGGGTTGTGGATAAATTCGAAACAGAGTTACCGCGCCCCTGGGTATTCATGGCAGGGAAGCAACAGGGGTGGGTTTTAGTCAGTAAGAGTCTGACACGCCCTCCTGCTCCACCCTAGAGCGAGAGATGTTATTGGATGATTTCCCAACCACAAAAAAAAAACAGTTCATCATCGAGCATGAGCAAAACCACATAATATTGGGTTCCCACCTATGAAATTGGCTTTTTTATCTAACAAATAGAGAACCTCGTCACTTCTAAGAATTAAAATATTCATCAATTGCTTGATATTATATATCGAATAATGACCGTCATAGACAACTTTGTCGACACGGTTGGCGCAGTGGTTGAGCGTTCGGCTGCTGCGCTGCGTGTCGCGGGTTCGATTCCCGCACGGAACAAATATTTGTATGACCTGCTGATATTTGTTCCGGGTCTAGGTGTCTTGTGTATGTGAGTATATATGTTTGTGAACGCACCCACGATACAGGAGTAATACCTAGTGTTAGCAACGTTTAAAAAAAAAAGAACTGCCAATAGCAAAAACAACCTTAATACTTATAGTTATAAAAACAAAAAAATAATACCTTAAAAATTACTCTTCTTTTTGTTAGCAAATTTGTTTTAAGTTAGCCAAAACTTATTTTTTTTGCTTAATTTAAGTGGCATACATTATCATAGTTTTTAAACATTATTGCATAAAAGTTTTAAAACATTAGTGTTCATAATTGTTAAAAAATATAGAAAATGTTAGTATGAAAAATGCAACCTCTTTAAAATTCTCCGTGCAAACGCTGGTTTCATAGATGGGGAACCTAATAGTAGTTAAAGTTGTTTAACATTATTGGTCACTTCCATGACGAAGCAGCAGTTCGACGACAAATCACTGGGGAGGCTACTTGGGTGGCACCGCGGAGCGAAGGAGAAGGTGTGGGTGTGTGTGAAAGTGTTATTGGTGGAGAGGACAGGCTAGGATGATATATATGGGGATCTGGAGGAGTGTGTTCTATGATAGAACACATTTATCTGTTTATATTTACTTAGATAGAACTTCTATCTAAGTAAATATAAACAGATAAATGCTAGATATCATTCATTAATCACATAAAATTATGAATTAAATTTAAATATCATACATTGTCACTATCAGCATCTTGTATTTGTTGCACTTCATGTTATGGAGATCGAGTATCATTTTCCTGAAACAGGTAATAATAATAATTAATGAATTTGCCAAATAATTCAAATAAAAATACACTTTATATTATACTAGCTGTGCCCCGCGGTTTTACCCGCCTAGACCGGAATAAAAGGTAGCCTATATGTTAATCTAGGCTATAAGCTATCTACATACCAAATTTCATCCAAATCGGTCCAGCCGTTTGAGCGTGAAGAAGTAACAAACATACGTACTCACAAACTTTCACATTTATAATATTAGTAGGATGTATTTTCAACAGACAGATTGCACAATTCTTGGCCACTACCAGCCAGGCAGGATTGATGCAAAAAAGCTAGTACCTATTGCATTTCTAAATTTCTTACCGGATATGCCTGTATGCCTAAATGTGCATCTCCTGATGAAAAACTTTCACCACCACACAAAGCAACAACACTTTCTTCCAAGCTCTGATAGCTCCACCACATCCTCCACCCCACCACCAGTCTTACGCCTAGCAGCAGAACTCACTGCTACTTTTCTTTTTATGGCACTTTTTTGTCAGTCCAATACTACAATCAGACAATTTATAATTAAATAAATTATAATACAATTCTGTTCTAAACATGTATTTTTGAAAGTATATTAAAAAAAACTCCATTTTCTTATTATTAATAGTCATTGATTGAGTAAAATTAACAATAAGATAAAATTTATGAAACCCAGGAACACTATTTAAACCAAGATTCGTCACACATTTTAAGTGGTTTGCTTTGAGGAATGTTAAGTGGTTCTAACTAACATGCAGTAAAAATAAGCGATGCTTACCTTGGTCCACTGTTTTGTGCCACCTATACTATTTAGGCGCACGGCTAGTTCCTCCCACTGGCGTCGACTTCGCTCTCTGGCATTTTGAGTTCTCAAGAAACCTTTCGCCATGCCAGGGTGTCTTTCCATAAACTCTACCAGAGTTTCAACCTGAGCCGACGATGGGTGAGAGGAACGTGTCTCATTTAGACTGGAACGTTATTGTTGGATTAGAAAACAAAACTAACTTTTTTAACTTATATCATTTTTAAACTACACAACCACAAATATAAACTTACTTCATTCACAATTATTTTCGGCACTGAACGATCAAATCAAACAAACAACGCAAGCGCAACGCATTATCAAAACAAAATATCGTCTGTCTGACACTCTGACACTGACATTTCTTTTTTTTTTTCGTAATGGAAGCTTAGATATTCATGAGACGAATTTAAAGTTTTCTGTTTTTTTACTTATTAGCTACCTCAAATTCCTTAAACAAAGAAATTTTAATTTAAACATCATATTAGCTAAAATTCTGTGCCAAAAACTCAACAATTGTGTCAAAAAAATAAAACCGATAAAACTAGATTAACATTTTGTTGAGTGTGGCAATCACTAGTATAATATTGGTCGCTTCAGAGCTCACTTCACTTCGCTTTCGACTAGGTGATGCTTACAGAATGCAAACTCAAGGTCATTTTGAATCGTAAGCGAAGTGAGAGTGAATAGCGAAGTGAGACGCGAGTTGTTGTTTGAATTTTACAGAATCGACATACTGATCTACCTTTCAAAAAGATCTGACTCACAACCTAATTTGAATAACTGACTTTGGATTTTGATTTCTACAGTGTTTTTTTAACGTGCTGCTCTCAGGAAATAGCACTCAAATTTATAATCATACTTTTCACGCGGGCGAAGCCGCGGGCATAAGCTAGTGGGTAAATAAATGGATAGATAGATAGATTTTCAAAAGCTTTTCATATGATTTTCAATAGACTTTCAATAGACTTTCAATAGACTTTCAATAGACTTTCAATGGACTTTCAATGGACTTTCAATGGACTTTCAATGGACTTTCAATGGACTTTCGATGGAGTTTCAATGGACTTTCAATAGACTTTCAATAGACTTTCAATAGACTTCCAATAGACTTTCAATAGACGTTCAATAGACTTTCAATAGACTTTCAATAGACTTTCAATAGTAGTACAATAGTAGTTCAATAGTAGTTCAATAGTAGTTCAATAGTAGTTCAATAGTAGTTCAATAGTAGTTCAATAGTAGTTCAATAGTAGTTCAATAGTAGTTCAATAGTAGTTCAATAGTAGTTCAATAGTAGTTCAATAGATGTTCAATAGTAGTTCAATAGACGTTCAATAGACTTTCAATAGACTTTCAATAGACTTTCAATAGTAGTACAATAGTAGTTCAATAGTAGTTCAATAGTAGTTCAATAGTAGTTCAATAGTAGTTCAATAGTAGTTCAATAGATGTTCAATAGTAGTTCAATAGACGTTCAATAGACGTTCAATAGACGTTCAATAGACGTTCAATAGACGTTCAATATACGTTCAATAGACGTTCAATAGACGTTCAAAATCAAAATCAAAATCAAAAGTCATTTATTCAAACTAGGCTGAGAACCAGCACTTTTTGAACGTCAAAGTTCTACATAAAGACAGTCCCCCAAAAAACGCCCGCCCGTCACCACTTCCTAGTGTTTTAGCTGTGAAGAAGAAGTGGCCAACAAACTCCCCAGCAACACATCTGTCTGTTAAGTTTTAAGAACTTGAATCTATATAATTCTAAGCAACAATGTAAACATTATGTAAAACAGAAAAATAAATATATGCCGTCTAAAATATAATCATAAAATTAAATAAAATCACTTGCCAGCTAGCACACTCAAAACCAACTCAAGCATAAACACTAAACCAAATTAAAGAAGCCTCCATACATAACTGGTGTGCCTGCTTACAAGAACAAAGATTGAAACTATCAAAGGGCTGTGATTCGAAGCCACAAGTGATGAACTAGGGCCATCACACTAAATTTGGTAGACAATTATTATATGAACTCATATAATCTGTTATAACCATAAGCTAAATATGGAGAAAGAACATCAAGTGTAACATTGTCTTGCGTTCAACACAGCGACCAACTATTATTATCTTCTAAGTAGTCGTTGATGGAATAGTATGCTTTCGAACAGAGACTAGATTTAATTTTAGTTTTAAATGCATTAAAAGGCAAGTCAAGAAAAGAACGGGGTAGCTTATTGTAAAATTCGATACCGAGACCCTCAAACGAACCATGAACCCTACGAACACGGTGGGAAGGAACATGAAGTTTATACTTATTTCTGGTGTTAAAATTGTGGATATCACTGGTCTTTTTGTACAAATGTATATTTTGTCTAATGTATAATATGTTTGCAAAAATGAATTGAGATGCCACCGTGAGAATTCCAATCTCTTTGAAAATTTCTCGTAAAGAAACTCTTGACCTTAACCTATAGATTGCTCGTACAGCACGTTTTTGTAAAACAAATATATTTTGTATGTCCGCAGCTTTACCCCACAAAAGAATACCATAAGACATAACACTATGGAAATAACTAAAATAGACTAACCGTGCTGTGTCAACGTCAGTATATTGTCTAACTTTTCTGACGGCGTAGGCGGCAGAGCTGAGCCTTTCTGATAAGCCTGATATATGTGCGCCCCATTGAAGTTTGGAATCAACAGTTATACCCAAAAAAACTGCCGAGTCCACAGTTTCAAGCACTTCTTTATTTAAGATGACATTAGGTCCTAGATTTATAACATTAGGTAAGGCAAACTTTATACATTTAGTTTTCTTAGCATTAAGAACCAAGTTATTTGTCGTAAACCAATCCGTAACCATTGAGAGAGCGCTATCTACGTTATCAAAATCATTTCTATTCCTATCTACTTTAAAGATAAGAGAGGTATCATCTGCAAACAGTACTACGTCACAGATACCCTTTAAAAAATATGGTAAATCATTAATATACACCAAAAACAAGAATGGTCCCAATATCGAGCCTTGAGGCACACCTAAATGAACTGGTAGCCCGGAAGACTTAACACCATTGATATCTACACATTGGAACCTATTACATAAATAATCATCTCAGCCGCATGCAATTGCTTTTCATTCATCCCTTTTGTGGCCCAACATTCTGAACCATATACATGACAGCAGATCTGACCATTGTTTTATAAATTATTTCATTACCAAAGCGTTTTTTTTTTTTTTTTTTTTGGGGGGTGGGAAATCATCCTATGACTTCTTCCGCTCTAGGGTGGAGCGGAAGGGTGTGTCAGACTCTTACTGACTAAAACCCACCCCTGTTCCTCTCTGCCTTGAGTGCCCGGGGGCGAGGTAACTCTTTCGAATTTATCCTCCACCCCCGCAAAAAAATTAATTCAAGAAAATAAAAAAAGTGAACAAAAAGTTATTAAACCGAGTAGGTACCTAGAGTACTCAGTTTAATTATTTTTGGTTCAATTTTTTGGTATTTCTGATCAATTTTACGCCAAATTAATTATAAATGAGTAGAATTAGAAAAAAAAGCATGTCAATTAAAAATATTTATTTATTATTTCACTTTTAATCAGATAATAATTCCAGATTCAGAGAAGATTTAATTTTTAAAATATTTTTTAGATTTGATACATTGATTCTAAATAATAATGAAATCTATGAATAAAAAAATATAACATTTTTTTTACAGTATTTTTTTGCTGGCAGTATTAATTTGACAGCTATCGCAGCAAGCGCGATCCTATCCTTATTTGACCCGCATAGTAAGGTTGTTTATCGATTTTGTTATCGATAAAATTACATACATGAATCGAGAGGTACGTTGGGACTAGATGCGATCAATATTTTTTTTTGTATTACAAGTGCAATACAGCCGAGGGCCCCGCTAGATAGATGAGGTGATTTATCGTGATTTCTATAAAAAATATCGAGGTACATTGGTCCTTGTCGATAAATTCATGAGGTTCATTGAACCAACAAAGCATTGCCACTAATTTTATGAGTCCCCACTGGATGGAAACACATATAAGTAGTGTCTGCGCTTGTTTACATTGCTTGGATCACTAAGTTATACCTCATAACTTAGTCATTTGTTTGTAAAAAGAATTGGAAGCCGACCCCAAGATAGTTGTAAAAAGGACAATATTTAGCTATTGATTAGCGATAGTTGCAAGTAGGAAGGTAGTAAGCAAAAGTATCAAAAACGCTCGTTTTTAACACTTTTGCTTACTACTTTGGATACGAAACATTTTGAGTCCTGTTTTAATAACGTAAAAATACCTTATCCTCTTTGTAACAAACGCAACATAGGACTCCTTAAATCTTTATTTTCTACGCTTTGCTACGATTTTTTATTCAATGAGGGCGCCACTTGGCCGCTAAATACGCCTTAAATCTCTTTGTTTATAAGGTTAACAATAAAAGCTTGTTCAAAACTTACCCGTAAAAAACACCAATATAATACAAACAAGACACTTCAACATTTTTAGTTGCTAACTGCTCCGTAGTACACTATGTAGTGATTGAAAAACTAACAAACGTCCTCTAGAAGCCGGTTCTGATGTTGCCGGTTTCATTAATTTATGTAAAATATCTTATATCTGTACCTACATTCAAAGCATATAAAGATCTGATTCTGATTTAAATGTATCGGAAATTGGTAATCTCCGTATCATCTCAGTTGACGACCTGCCCCCTTAGCCAAAATACTTATCTGTAAACGTTAACGCTAACGCTTCGTGCAAAATGTATGGCAACGACGTTTTGCACGAAGCGTTAGACAGAGAACTGTCACGTGACTCACGCCCAGTAATGTCTTTGCCATTTATAAATAGAGATTGCCTATAATACAGGTTTAGAATATGAAAGGTTATAGACGGAACGTCATTGGACGTTAAGCCCGGCTACACAACCACATATTACCATATGAATCACTCCATACAAAATGTTCGATACCTACTGTTTTAATAGCCTAAACCTCCGACTCGTTAGACGCTGCGAACGAAAATGTACCTAACCTTACAAGCGTGAAGTGAGTTTTGCTTTGTAGCTGCGCGCTGCCGCGTGGTATTTATGAATTGACAGGGCTGCCTCTTTCGAGAAAGATGTCAGTAGGTATTTGTTGTTACACTTTATGAATAGTACGAATGAAAGAATAAAATATGAAAGCTATTTAAATATAATATGAAAAATAAATCTATATATTATATAGGGTGTAAGGTACATAAACGCACATACGTGTACCAGTGATTCAGTACATTATTCTGAACCCCCTAGCGTTGGAATTTTTCGTCGGCGATTTCCTAATTTTTGAAAAAAAAATCTGTGTTTTTTACATTAAACTGTATAAAATCGTTTTTCTACCTATCTACCTCAATGACATTTTTAATTAAATACTTTTTTCGCAAAAAAACGCAATGTAAATAAAATTACAAGAAGCTCCCTGCTCAGCTGATTTCCTAAGTTCACTGGAGGTCATCGCGGGCCCAGTAGGTACGCACGCAATATCGGCCAAAGACCGCCGACGTTCTTTTGACGGCAAATGCTCATACAGACCTATGAATCTAACAGACAAGACACGTTAGGCATTTTAAGTGTCTACAAAAATTAATACCCCATTGACTATTTTTATTTGAACTTATTTTGGGGGAGGTTATTTTTATAAACCTTCATCGAAATAATTAAAGAAGATCTAAAAAAAATGTGTTACAGTTTACTGATAACGACATAATTCTTAAATATATTTTTGTTATCAACAAAGTTAAGTTAAGTAATACAATGTAACAACATTATTTACTCATTTCGTTAAAACCACATTCCTACATTTCGTATACCTACATCAAAATATTTACTGAGTGAGTAGGTAGTAGGTACAACTTAATGCGATTGTACTGTCTATCAATTCCATTGATCTATGCGGTCTGAGCTTGTCGGCAAATTTAAAAGCGTACCTACACTAATAAATAAAATTTTATTTCTTTAGCATTTCGCCGACGACGAATTTTTGTCAGTTTCGTGTTCACGTTCATCGCAACCGGATGTGCAGTTAGTAGCGAATTTAGGTTGTTATAGTAAAGTCATCAAAAACAAGTTATTTTATGTATTTGTTAGTGTATGTGTGTTTTTTGTTGAGTGTGTGCTTGTTGTGTGTGAGAGTGTTTTAAACAACACCTCAGTGCCCAGGCAAATGCTTATGCATGAAGCACGTAGGCGCCTCCCTCGTAAGAAATGAACGAACTTTAAGGTGAGTTGGTTCATTAGTTAAGTACACGGTTGCCAACCGCGTCCCCAACATAGGTGTTCGTGGTTGGCGAGCGGCAAAGCTGTACCTAGGAAATTTCAAAATTCTAAATCACCATGGTCACTTCTGTAGGGACGCGATTGGCGACCGTGTAGCAGGCGCTTTATACCCACATTCCTGGAGCGCAATGTAGGTACTTATAAACTTCTTTATTATTATGTATCCTAATCTTTACCTAACCTTATCTTCAGTATTCTTGAGGGATTAAAAATGTATGTGATATCAATGTTGTCGTCATTAGAATACACAGTACTAGGTGCCACGGAACATTATAAGTTTCGATGCAGCATTCGCAGTATTTGTCGTTTTAAACGATTTACGCACGTATGAGCTTATATCTATTAAGTATCTGATCTAGTTATTTATCACGTCGATCGGAAACATCGACGTAAATGTATTTTTATCACATAGTAAAAAGTGTATTTAGGTACAAGCGCATAACGGCTTGACCAGCTGTGTTTGTGTGTATAAGACGTGGTAAGTAACTACTTACTACCACGTACTACGCGCTCTTGCGCGCTTTCATTTATTGCGAAGCGTTGAGATCGCATTGTTCACAATACATTGAGTGCTTGAAAATGTCAATTTTTGTAATCGACCATTACCGAGATTAATGACTATCATAATTTTGTTGCCGACATTAGGTGTAACCTATTCGCGAAGTTTGCGGTGTCTTGTTCCTTACAGCATGTATAATATGAAAGCCACGAATAGTACGAATGAAATACGAATTAGAGGAAACTGAAAACACTATTCATTGATTTGTTCCTTCATTTACACAATTAGCGTAATAGGTGACTACTATGCTTCTACCTTAGATTATAAAATGTCCAGATTCCTAGTACGCCACTGTAAATTGAAGCCTAGTAATTTTCAAATGACGGTTGACAAATTGGTCCACATCTAGTGTAGTACCAATAACTGTAGTAGCGCCAATCTCTGGAGGCTACAAAGAGACAACAAGTTATTTATTAATATTATAATTTACTAAAAACTATGCTAATGTACATACATAAACAGGGTATAACGGAAAGGTGTGGTCATATTTTAAGAACTGCATCTGCCCATCATTATGAACAACTTTCTTCAAGAAAAACTAAGGGAATTTAAAAAAAAAATCACATTCCATACAAATATTGATTAGCTAATGATAACTTTGTACGGAAAGTCATTTTTTTTTGTGAATTTTCTATTTTTTCTTAGAGAAAGTTTTTCATTTCCATGAGCAGAACTGGTTCTTAAAATATGACCACACCTTTCCGTTACACCCTGTATGTTTACTTAGTAGTTCCACCTAGACACCTGGCAAACCCTGGCCAATATCTTCTCCCAGTATTTGTAGAAATTTTTCCTCAATTTCAGTCAAGGGCTTCTCAGTGGAAGGCCCTCTTCCAGTCTGCACATGAGAAGCCCGTAACATTTTAAGTTTGTGTGTGTATTTGTTTCACACCCGCTTTTTAAATTAAGTTTGGCCTTATACTCTACCCTGTACTGAAAAAAAAGACGTGTGGCACTCGGAGACTGCCGCGGTAAAGCTATTGCATAGCATTTTTTATCAACTTATGCAATTATAATTATTTATTTATGCAGTATTTTTTTTCTTTTGTTTTTTTTTCTTTGATATTAATTCAAGTTACACTTTTTACACGCATGTAAGAAGTTACACTTCTTTGGCGTAACAAGATAAATATCATCATCATCATCATCATCATCAATATCAACAACACAATATCAAATCAAAAGTCAAAAGTCAAAACTTCTGCTATTCATCGATAGATGGCAAAACTAAAAAGTATCACCGCTGTGCCGGTCGGAGTGGGAGGCGTTAGGTTATTTTCGTTACAGAATTTTTTTCGTTACGGAATTTCTGGATTCGATCTCCACGCTCAAGCGCCGCGATAGAAGCTATGCAATAGCTTAAAAATATTGCTATGCCACATCTTATCCATCGACTTTCAAATTTCGTTCGCAGTATGTATACAACTGATAAGAACACATTTTGTTCCGATTCTTATTACCTATGTCACAACTTAGCCGCAGCTTATTTTATATGCATAGTATTTTTTAATATAAAAAAAATGCTAATATTTTGCTTCAGGATATTACTTAGTAGTGGCGATTCGGAACAACGTGTGAGAGGGACAGCCCTGTACAGTTGATATAGCGTTGTTTCTTTTCCATTATAGCAGGCAATAGACAAATAGTTCGTTCTTTCTCAGCACTAGGCAGGAATAAAGCAATATTGAATGATCTATGTCAGGGTACGAATAAGAGTAATGTTATTTTAAGCTTGAAACAAAACTCTCTTGAAATAAGATTGTTTGCATTCTCACCGGGCATTCTAACCGGTGCGCGTCGGTAAGTGTGTGGCGTGCTGTACATTTTGTATTGCATTCTTGCCTTCCGGTTTCATTATTTTCAAATCTGTTCTAGGTAGAAAAGAAAAGGAACGGTAGGTGTGTGGCCAGGCTAACAAGAAGCAGGATCACTAAAATGTGTGAGTGACCTTGACGGCGATGGAATGTTGTCAGATAAAATCTTTTTACGCCGAAATCAATTCATTCAACTCGATTTGATTAAGCGTGTTATTGAATCTAATATTGACATCAATATTACTGATTAATACTTAAATCTGGGATGTCATAAAGTACGTAGGTTTGGTGGACATGGAAACAGGAGTAGATGAGTCAGCTCCTTTAGCTATTTAAGCATTCGTTTTTCTTTTAATAGCAATAAACCATAAATTTTGTGCAATGCATTTTACTGTATTTGTAGGATGAAAGGCAGTTTACATTGATTATTTTTTATTAAGTAACCCCACAGACCCCCACTTATGTGTGGCTTCTGTCTTTGCAAACAAAACCTTTGAACGAATCTCTGTGAATTACGTGTGGACTGAAAAGAGCATCTAAAAGTTCCATTCCATATTTTTTATTGACGATTACAACGGCAAACCAGATTAATATTGAAAACTTTAAAAAAATCAACTTTAATTTCGGAAGTCGGTGTTTGTATTATTTTTAAGATACAACCTGGGAGTCTTTAAGTCAAGAGTGAATAGGTTGCTTCTAGGCAGGCGTGCTCCATCTTCGACCGCATCATCGTTTAACATCAGGTGAGATAGTGGTCAAACGCGAGCCTATCAAACATAAAAATAAAAAAAAATAAAAAGTTATTTTTTAATTTTTAGTGTAAGTAAGTATTGTCTTTTTTGGAAGTCGGTTGTTTTTTTTTTTAAAGTTTTTTATTTTTCACTTTTTAGTTGTTATACCACAGAACTAAAAACCCCAGTAACATGGAACGTGGAATTTAAACGTACTCGTAATAGGAGAAAACCAAAACATCATCTATGTATACGTATTTTTCGTTTTTGTTCAGTTTTTCAAAAAGCGCTGAAGCAATTTCGATAAAATTTATATGGGACCCCCTCGGGAAGTATATTCTTTCGGATAAAAAAAAAACTTTGAAAATCCATCCACAACTGACAGAGAAATCGGTGGACATACATAAAAAAAAATACATACAAACGAACATAGAAGTCGGTTAAAAATATGCTGCTCCATGCTCCATCTTCAACCACATCATTGCTTACCATCAGGTGAGATAGTGTTCAAACGCGTGTCTATCATCAAAAAACACTATAATAATTATGTTATCAATAATTTATGACTTGATGATAACAAAAATACCTTTTCAAAATTTGAACATCATCCGATGTCCAAATTTTGATAATTTAAAATCATTTTCTTCGAAATGATTGCTACAAACGACCCAATACAATGATGGGGACCAATGTATGTCGTACACAACACAACCTCACAAACCTTACCTCTTTATAATATTAGTTTAGATTTATATTGCAGTTGTTGCTAATGACGTGAATGTGATTTAGTTTCAGCTCTTAATATTCCATAGGCGAGGAGTAGCATTCAATCAATTATTGCGATTCTTGTATTTTTCTGCAAAATACTTGTCACAGACTTTCTTTTTATTGAATATTTGCATATTGGTCAGTCCACTGACGGAGGTACCACCTAAGCTAACCCACATCCGGAAGCGCTCTTGGAAGAATCCTGAGTTTGGAAATATGTGGACTGTGACACCTGCAAATATTTTTTTTTTTTTATAATATCACCAACATAAAAATACTTTAAATCTAAACAGCACCTCGAATACTAATTTTGGAGCAAAATAATTGAGATATAATAAAAAAGAAATAAAAAAAAGCCGGCCAAGTGCGAGTCAGACTCGCACACCGAGGGTTCTGTACAAGCTTGCGGGTATGTAAATAGTTTGGGAATTAAGTTTCGAAAATGTTTGCCCGACCACCAATCAGAAATTTTTGGCCTTGATAGACACCAAAGTGATCCTATAAGGGTTCCGTTTTTCCCTTTTTAGGTACGGAACCCTAAAAAATAAATAACGAATTAAACGAAAATTTGTTAACAGCTTTTCAGCAGAATTGTAACTTGAAGAGCCCATAGGCTGCCCGTGCAGGCAACATCACTAGTGTTAGCCTATCTACAGAGATAGAAACGCGTACAAATCTATCTAAATAAAACAAAGTCGAATTGTTTACACCATTAAGGATGAGGCACCGCTGACTGAAAAGTTATGTGGAAATCGGTTGTCGTGGTATGGGCATGTCATGCGGAGGAATGAAGAAAATGTCGTGATAAAGTCTTGTGTATGGATGTGGATGGCTATATGAGTAAGGGAAGGCCAAAGAAACGATGGTTGGACTGTGTGAAAGAGGATATGGGTAAAAAGGGGTATATTATCGTATCTGTTTCGAAAAAAAATAAAAAAAGTTTTTAGTTGCATGTTTAAAGTTTGTCAATGTAGGACGAAATTTTGCTAGAATTGTGTGTTTTAAACAGTTTTGTGTTTGTTTATGTGTTACGTTGAGTGTATATTTATTGCTGTGTTACTGTGAACTGGAAAATGCAAGTAGATCATGTATGCAAAAAATTAAATCAGTCTTCTTATGCACTTTACATGCTAAGAAAAGTTGTACACGAAAGTGGATTACTAAGCGCTTACCACGCATATGTGGGTTCTATATTAAAATATGGTGTTCTTTTTTGGGGTAATTCTCCCAATAGAGAATTTGCGTTTAAAACCCAAAAAAAAATGTATTAGAAGTATATGTGGACTCAAACAAACTGATTCACGTAGATCGGTGTTTTCTAAGTTAAAAATCTTAACTCTCCCTTCTATGTATATTTATGAGGCGGCAGTGATGATAAAACGCGATATTAGTAATTATAAAACATTAAAAACTGCACGACATAAAAATAAATTGAGTGCTATTAAATGTGGGACAGTTAAATTTAAAACTAGTTTATTTGGGATAGGGATAAAAATTTATAACCGACTGCCAAATTGCATAAAAAACATTGAAAAACTGAATATTTTTAAAAATAAACTTAAAGAGTTCTTAATAAGAAAAGAATACTATTCGACCAATGACTTTTTAAATGATAAAAATATTGATCTAAAAACATTGTTGTAAACTAAAAAAAAATGACTATTTATAAGCTATTGCATAGCTTCTATCGCGGGCCTTGAGCGTGGAGACCGAATCCAGAAATTCCGTAACGAAAATAACCTAACACCCCCCACTCCGACCGGCACAGCGGTGATACTTGTTAGTTTTGACGATGACGATGACGATGACGATGACGATGATGATGACGATGATGATGATGATGATGATATTTATCTTGTTACGCCAAAGAAGTGTAACTTCTTACGTGCGTGTAAAAAGTGTAACTTGAATTAATATCAAAGAAAAAAAAAAAACTTGAGAGGTGTCAAGGGACACCCGGATGGAACGAAGTTCCTTTCGATTAATTAGTGAAGGAATTGTAATATAATTTTATTTTTTTTAATTTATAATATTTTTTTTATTATTAACTACGCACACACGCACGCACGTAAGAAGTTATACTTCATCATCTCATCTCATCTCATCGCAGCTCAGCTCAGCTCAGCTCAGATCAGCTAAGCTCAGCTCAGCACAGCCCAGCTCAGCTCAGCTTAGCTCAGCTCAACTCAACTCTTTAGCAATAACAACAACTATAACAAATAATGTTTGATAATGCTTGATCTGCTTGCAAACTTTGTACCTACCCACCAAAAATACAAGAAGTTTTTATTAGATTGTTTTTCCAACACAATCTTTTTGGATGGACAGCCTCATTAGTGTCGTGACAACTTTTCGTAAGAATTTTTTCCGTCTAGCCCCCTTTCACAACGCGCGATAAGGAACTTCGTTCCAACAAAGGAAAAAAAATACTGCATAAATAAAATAAATAAATAATTAAATTGCATAAGTTGATAAAAAATGCTATGCAATAGCTTTACCGCGGCAGTCTCCGAGTGCCACACGTCTTTTTTTTTTTAAATTTAACTGTATACCTACAGCTGATTTTAATGAATGACAATGGATTTTTGACATGAGGTTTGACATATTAATAAGTGATAATGTTTCTTGACATGAGTTTTTGACATAGTAAATTATGATAATGTATTCTTGACTTGAGTTTTGACATATTTTAAACATATTAATTAGTGATAATATATTTAGGCATGAATAATAATATAAATGTAGGAGAATCTATTGTGGCATGAGTAATAATATTAATTAACTATAATATATTTTGGCTTGAATAATGATATTAATGATGGAATAGTTTTTAAAATGATTATTGAATATTGTACGCCCTATGGGTATGTTGCAGCGATCTATAATATATATACTATTATGATAAGAACTTTACTGCTTTTCCACCTGTGACAAACAATAATTAAATTTGAATTTGTTATTATTACGTCGTTATAACATTGGTTTAGATAAATATTTTGAAGAAATATTACGTAATAACATTTTTGTCAAGGTCAACCGGTTTTATTCGTATTGTTATCGTGAGCGTGAATGAAGTGAGTCTGTATGTGTTATTCAAAGTTTGAGGGTATGTATTTATTCTAAGGTAGTTATTACATAGTATTAGAAAAAACGCAACACAAAACGCAACGCAAACGCAGAAACGTAATTTGAAAAAGCAGTTACTTTGTTTTGTTTCCCTAATATGAAGTTTGAGTATGAATAATATGATTTTTTTTTAACGGACTGTACAAAAAAACACGGTTATTAGATTACGTGTATATTCATAGTGTAACGTGCAAAATTTCGTGTAGATTGATACAGTGGTTTTATCAGAAACCAACTTATCACGTGAACAGACACTATTCCCGCCAAATCGTTGATAATCGTTGGTAGTTGGTTGCATTTGATTAGAATTCAACTCTCGTAATACAAGTATTGTTTACATTTTACTATAAGGTCTGTTTATTCAACAACCCAAAAGAAAATTGTTCAAGTACCTCACGCCAAAAGAAGCGACAGCGAACCATTTTTTGCGAGCAAAGTCGTAAACATGTCAACGGCGGGAAACAGCGTGGGTGTTTACGGATGTAGCGGTTTAGCGCGTTTGGATGTTGATAGGTGACCTAAAACTAAAAAAAGTGACAATCATAAAAAAAGTAAAAATTACAAAAAACTTTTTACAAAAAAAATACAACCGACTTCCATAAATAATACTAAAAAATGCAAAAATAACTTTAATTTCGGAAGTCGGTGTTTCTAGTTTGGTTTCATCGTTATTTGACACCGACTTCCGAAATTAAAGTTATTTTTGCATTTTTTAGTATTATTTATGGAAGTCGGTTGTATTTTTTTTGTAAAAAGTTTTTTATTTTTCACTTTTTAGTTGTTTTACCCCATTCTAAAACTAAATGAATAGTAAAGTTATGCCCGAATTGATAGTCCCAAAAATAGGGAATTTGAACGTAGTTGGTGAAATTAGGGTGTATCAGGGTGAACTGTACAAATCTGTATACCCCTTCAGAGCGCATCAGCGTGATGTAATGTTGTGGAGTGGTGAAAACAATATACAGACATGCGATTGCAGCAATTCTGGAAGGTTTGCTATCATTTATTGAAGAGTTCCGTTGTGTATCTCCGAAGTCCTTCATCAGCTCTTCACCAAATTAAAATGGGACCAAATGTAAAGCAACAGCTTTCATATAAAAAAAAAATCTTCAAAATCGGTTCACGTAGTTAGAAGTTATGAGGTAACACACATAGTCGAATTGAGAACCTCCTCCTTTTTTTGAAGTCGGTTAAAAAAAAGTGACAATCCAAAAGTTATTAAAAAAACAGCATAGCGTGTGCCTCATGACTGCCCCAAAAAGGTCCATTTCAGAAATGTTGCCAGACAGATACTGTCCGACGCTGGTCTTCCAATAAACCTTGAGGTTGGTTGGAAGTAATGAATGATGGAAATGGTTTTAACAAAATATGCAATAAACAGATATAAATAAGTACATGTAATAAAATGAGTAAATATATAGGTAGTTTTACAAGTTTAGATAAGAAAATAAATTAAAGTGTAGGTAAGTACAGAACGTTCCTATTATAAGTTAAATAGTTAGATAATTGAATACTTTACGAAAGAAAAAGTACAATGTTTATAGAAGAAGATAGGTAAGTGAAAAACAAAGAAAAATATATATATATGTCGTATCCGCTAGACAAATTAGCAACAAAACAAAGCACGCCACCTGGTGGCAACTATAAACACTACAGTTGGCGGGCTTTGACGGAGTCGGCGCGTTTCCGTAAGACTTCGAGGTTGGGTAAGACTCGTCTAGTCAAGCAGTCTTAGCCTGGGAGTCACGGAGTGAAGACGCATCGGAACTGTCCTACGTTTTGTTGCTACTAGTATTTTAAAGTACCAAGTTCAAATTAATTAAAGTGAATAATTGCGTTGCCGTTGTTATTTATTGCACGACATACCTACACAGACCCACCTGATGCCTGATTGTAGCTCGATACATCCTGGTGATCCGACATACAGATAAGTCACCAAATAATGTGTATAGATAATAAACAATTTAGTTACAATTCATCATTATAATAGGTACTCACATTCAGTCCGGTTTCATCAGCTATTTGTATTTTATTAAGACCACTTTTATGCAGCGCAATAATAGTCACCTTCACCTCAATATTAATATTTACTTGCATTTTGAGAATGAAATATCTAATACCACTAACTATTAAACCACACGTCACGAGTCAACAACTACAACCAATCGACAACGTTTAATTCTGATCAAGTTAAATATTCATAAAACTCATGTCTACCTCGCAGAAATCTAAATTCTTTATTTAGTTTATGACCTACCTTTCTAACTTTACGAAATGTTTGAACAAAGCGAACACGATAAAAAAAAAATTATATTTCTGTCTCATTATTTCCAATCGAGTAAAAACTTACAAAACGTCTATAATAGCACTGCGTGAGGTTTGAACTCACGGCTCACTGATTCACGCATCTATCTGCGAGCGCTTAACCGCTAGGTCATCTTGACTCATATATTAACGTTGAAATTATGAACTACAATCACTTGTTGACGACAATGATGATTTCTATTTTCTTGGAAATAGAAGGTCGTAAGTCAAACTAAACGTCAAGCTATTGCTTTGTGAGATTACCTATCGACTTTTGGTTGACACTGTACAAGTGTTGCTGAAATAAAAGTATTTAGAAAAAGTTGCTACGTTTTGCTTTCAAATGGAAATTCCCTAAAGATATTGTAAACGTATTGTAAGTTATTAAAATAAACATTTTATTTTTACTTTATTATAGTTATTAAGAAAATAGCGCTCACTGCTACCCCGCAGGTGATGATGCTGGGGATGTCACCACTACATCTCAAAGTGCAGGAGGAAGCAGCCCTAGCGGCATTCAAGCTCAGCATTTCTGGCACCCTAGGAAAATATTTTAGAATCATACATAATACGCATGACAGAAGATGCTGACATCCCATGATAGTATCTCCCGTTATACTCACCGTTTCACCCCCTGCACGCACCGGTTTTGGCGTATGTTTGTGTTACCGCCAATCTTTATAATTCTATAGAATTCTTAGAATTTCTTCTAGAAAGTAACTGAGACAGAGTGTCCGTGAAGTTTCTTGCACATTTTTCTTCATAGAGTTCTATGCTTCGGAACGTGCACGTAATTGCAATTAGCTTCATCTTTTTGTTCTTCTTCTTCATCTTATTCTTGTAAATGGTTGATTGGTCATAACTACATAAATGCTTTGTCTTTGATTTGACAAAGCCAAAAAACTGTTACCTTGTGATATGCTGTTTGCCCCTTGATTAGCAACTTTTGTTTTCAAAAAATGTCAATTAATAGTTTTATTTTTCTTATTGATACTACCTCACTTTCGTAAACCTTTGCGGAGTTTACTTCTGTGGAGGCGCTGCAACTCAGACTCTCTTAAATATCCAACTTTACATCAATCGAAAAATATTACTCCCTCTAGGGCAGTCAGGTAATAAAACAAACAAACAAAATAAATGCCCGTTGCTTATTGAAACATTTAATTCAGTAAAACATGTAATTATAATTGATTTATGTGTTCTCTGAAGCTAATGAGACCATGAGAGATAAAAATGTAGTTAAGAGGTGTATGTACCTTTTGAATAGGTTCTCGTGAAATCTTGTCAAACGATCTTTCACCTGGCCGTCTACGGCAAATCTTTATAGTCACAACTAGATACTTAGCTACAGCAACTTTCATCACAACAAGAATTCGGTGAAGATTCATCGACTTCATTAGATATATTTTCAAAACGTGAAGTATTAGGATCCTTTTCGCATATAAACTTCATCGATGCATTGTTACAATGTACGTCGTCATAAGTGCCTTCTGGGTAGATCATTCCACAAAGATTGATTCCTTTATTGTCCGGCTGCCCTGGAGCCCATACATTGTAAACTTTGTCTATGGGTTCTCCTGTAATAACATACACTATTTTAAATTAAAAAAGTTCTTATCTTATAGCCAAACTGTACTGAACGGTAAAGTCCTTTACTGATTTTTGGAACTAAGTTCATTAGCACTCATTGCACTCCAGATAATTGGCGAATGAGAATTATGCCAAAAAATGTGTTTGACTTGATCGTCACGACACTTTTTCGTTATTGCTTTGTTACTAGCGCTTGTTGTTGCTTGTTAAATGCATGCCTATCAAAAGTAAAAAAAAAAATTAAAAAATAACTGCATTGGCAAATGAAACTCAGAACAGCCTCAGCTGGCTGAAGCGACGATCCACGGTGTGACTGATACAGCTTTATAAGCATTGAGAGGGTCACGTCAAAGATGTGCGGTCGGAGAGGTCTAAGTTAGTAATTAAATAAAAACACATACCTATTATAAAATTACATACCGTGCAAGGTAAAAAAACTATGGTCTTTTCCTCTGTCCAGGAGTCCAATGTACGCGGCATCCGACCAACTCATCTTACTTGTCGGTTTATACATAAAACCCGTAACGATATCGGCTTCCTGTTTGTTATTGATGATGACCAGGTGACCTCCTTCGGCAAAGCAAATCTTTTGCGCTAGCGACCAAGACCTGAGTGTTCTGTGATATTTGTAACAGCTGCCCGTGGCAGGGTATAATTGATAACCTGAAAATGTGACAACTATTATTAACCAGGTTCCCCTCTAGTTTAGTATGTAGACTCTTCCATAAATAAGCGAAATATAAAGGCAATTCCGCTAATATAATTTCGAGGAAACATATTTCAAATTCTGGAAACCTCCTCATTAAAAAAAATACTTACTATCGTCAAAGGTGCCACATTGATTTAGGATTGTGGTGTTATCTCTTTTCTTGTAGCATATGTACGGTCTTTTCTCGTCGCAAGAAGACATGTACGTTTTCCCGTCAGTGAACAATGTTAGGCAGTGTGTTTTTTCTTTACTGACATAAGTGCCCCAGGTGATTGATAAGTTGGCTAACGGAACCCCTAAAATAACAAAATTAAAAATTAATTATAATCATTGGAGATTAAGACATTATTTTACTGTTGCAGGTTGTAGTATAATTCTGTTTTCAATTCTATTCATTATATCTTGCTTATTATATCAGCTCTGATTATTGTATCGTGTTGAGGTTCCCACAAATGAATTTTCTTCTTATACAGAACCAATGGGCTGACTCAACATACCCTCGAGTTTAAAAGATATATACAAATAAATAACATTGACATGCTGGCTTGTTTGGCTGATCTCAGAGACGCACTTTAATAAGTAAAGTTATTTTAGCATGCCAGGCGGTAACTTCAACGCTAGGCACACCTGGGGCTCTCGGATAAAAACTCCGAAAGGCCGAACAATTACTGTCAACCGTTACAAAATTGCAACTTACCGTGGTGTCAACTGGTGAACCGGCGTATTGGCCTACTGACACAAAAACGAAACCAGACTTAACTGACTTCTGCGTCATTAAAGGTGTTGGAAGTAACTACTTTAGTTAGAAATCTAGTGCTGATGTGACTGTTCCTAAATGACCCCAGGCTGATTAAAATTTTCGTTTTTCTGTAATTTCATAGATTTAGTGTTGAGGTTCGGTTTTCCCCTAGGGGAAAAGGCCGCACCCCACCCCGTACGGCCTCGTAGCTTTCGTCGTCCAGACTTGGATGAGCTCCCGCCGATTAAAGTTCGAATTCCATAAGTATAAAGCAGCCCAAAGCCTTGTTGCTGAAACAAGGAAGGGCCCGAAAGAAATGATTTTGTGAGACTCAGGAATTCAAGTTGTGAAACACATTAGAAGTGGTTTAGAAACATATTATAATATAACTAAGGGATGCTAAGTAAATCTTAATTTATGATAGCTCGTGTGAATAACCCTTACGCTATCGTAATAGGTAGTTGGTCAACATCTACTCACACGATACCTCAACTCTGCACTCATAATACTTCAGGTTAACACTCCTTTAGTGACGCAGGCGGCTTTTCAGCGGTGATACGTCATAATCATGCTTTTAAGAAGCATGTCCGCTAGTAGCTTTCTCAAGCTGTAAAACGTGACGGGGCGGCTTTCCAGCGGCAGAACGTCGCCATCATGCTCCTGGGAGACATGGTCCCTGAACAGTCGTAGACTGTATAATGTGATAAATATAGCCAACCCGACCCCAAGGAAAGTGTATCATTCGTACAACAAGTACATCCATAAAGTACGGTGCTCGTATCTGACCGAAACAAAGGTCGCAGATAGAGAATAAGAGAATATAAATTCAGGAATTAATACAAATACTAACTGGTACTATAGTTGAGAGTCTTCACTTAAGAAGTAAATAGAGTTGAACATTTCAACTCCCTTGAAATCCTACACAGACAGTCCAATAACGCCAACAACACGCTTCTGGCTGTTAAGTTCTAAGAACTTTAGCCAACTAGCTCTCCCCGCGACATTACTCGCGTGTCTGTTTAAATTATTACTTAAACACAATATCAGCCTAGAATAAATCCGAATAACAGAACACTCTTCCTGTCACACTCACGGAGACTCGAATATATCTTAAGTTGTAGTGGATTCCCAATACCTACCTAAAGCTAGGTTCAATAAGAAGAGATTGAAATAAACTAAGTTAATGCACTCAAGTGCCTTTGGGGACTCCGTCTGTAGCAGAATTCATTGCGACGTCCTTGGTGCACACCGAAGTGGTTCAATCGTCACTCCACATTTCCTGAAACTTCCCAGTTCGTGGATATACGGTACAGCCTAGAGGCTGATGCCATCCAATTCTCGTGTTTCGCCAAATAGTGTCGATTCAGATATAGGCCTACAAAACGGCCGGGGTTGGTTTTAACGAAATACGATTACCTAGCGTTCTTAGAACGATTAGTTTATGTAACCCAGAAAAGCCTAGGTGGTGGAGCCTAGCCCTGAGAAAATGTGCATGAACCAAGAGCTACGCAAGCATTCTGAGCTAGACCATAAATATAGGAAGCAACAACCATCATCAGCGTTTAGATAACCCTACAGCCCCACTTACGGGGTGGCCATTAAGCCTGAATGTCAACTACTCACCCTCTAGCTTCTCTATTGCCAAACGCCAGTGACAAATATGTGCCAGGGTGTGAATTTAAATATATATGGGTACATAGTAAAATATGATAATACAGCAGTTACTATAAAATATGATAGAATATGATTATTGATAAACTGATGCTCGCATAAAACAGCCAAAACTCACCCATTCATTCACCATCAGAGCCACCGAGATTCACGCACGTATCTTTACACTCTACTTACTGATATTCAATCCCTAGCATAAACTATACTCATGATATTCAAGTATGAACTAATACTCTTGCCTAATCTCTTCAGAGACGTAACCACACACACACACTTTAAATACTAAATTAACCTAACTTGGACTAGTCCACTTATATTTAACTTAAATAACAATACTAGTACTTCTTAAAACTACAACTGGACATAGGCCTCCAAAATATATTCAGTTTCCTAACTCCTCGACCACGAGCTACCCTTTTCTCGGCTTCGAACCGACTGTCTCGCTCCAGCTTTCGCCTACATCGCCCGCGCAAACACTATCGTTTTTTTATAGTGACGCTCTTAAAACACTTTGTCTGCTCCAACTTTTGCTAATCAGCAGGGAGTCGGCTCTGTGTCCCCAAGACACTATTTTTTACTGCACTCATGTGCACTTCACATGTACTTTGCTCGAATGAGTCGCTCTTGTATCTATAGAATTTCTAAAGGACGTGACTTATTAACTGCCATGAATAATTGCTTTCGAAGAGTGCAGGCAAAAGTATCAGACCTTTTCTCGTAAAACAATTTAATATTTATTTTTATCTTGTAACGCTATTTTAAACGAATAGGTATTTCATTTTTAATTTCGTTCCCCTGTCAATCCTAAAATTCAGAGGGAAGTGAGTTTCTATAAAAAACCTCGACCATGTGTGCAATGTGCTTGGTTTTGAAATAAATATATTTTTTATGAAATTAATTAAATAGGATTAAAGGTTGACGGTCACACTGACCTATCATCAGATCAACTGATACGGACTGAATAATATAGAGTCGAAAGATCTTACAAAAGGAAAAACCAAGACGATTACATACTCGTGGAACAAACTGGGATTACTATCGTGCATTGATAAAAACTCAATAAATGTAAAGCCACCGCTACAAACAGATAAGGATGTCATTAACTCGGTAGAACATTTCAACTATGTTATCCAACAGGCAGCATGTCAAGCCACGCCACCTCTTTCCCCTTTACTTGCGATGGGCTTCAATGTTTATTACCTATTAGAAAACTAATCATAGAAAAGTGGAAAGCTAGAAAACGATGGCAGACCACAAAGTAAGTATCCAGGAGTTAAAACAATCTATTATAAATTGGCTGCACTGCTTATGCAACTAGTATTTCTTCTACCAAAACCTTAAAACATATCAACAACATCTGTATGCTACACCCTCGACAAACAACTCGTTATGGAAAGCGACTAAAGGTCTCAAATTCCCAGTAAGCCACTAGCCACCCTTACGTAAAGTGAATTATACCTGGCCAAAAATAACGTCGAGAAAGCTCCCGTGTTCATGAAACATCTTCAAAAATTCTTTAAACTAAATCCTGACAACAGTTTCACATAGATTGACACAGTCTCCGAATTTCTGGATCAATCACACCAATTAAAGATACCAGTTAAGAAATTTCCGTAAAACCGAAATAAAATGTGCAATCAGAAAAATAGACGTAAAGAAAGCACCTAACTACGACCTACTCATAGCAACTGCCCTGCAAAAGCTACCAGAGGTGGGCATAACATACCTCACAACACTGTATAATGCCATTCTGCGAAGAGAATATGTACCTCCGCAATGGAAAAATTCTGCTGCTCCCTATTCCCTCTAAAGTACTGGAAACTTTCCTCTTGAGCAGGTTAAACGCTATTATTAAAAACTCTTAACAAGTTGTAGGTTGTGAGTTAAAACCCAGGCAGGCGCTTCACTTTGTGTAAATTATTTCATCACTACTGCTCTCAAAACGGTGAAGGAAAACATTGTGAGGAAAATGTCCTAGAAAAAAAATTCGAAGACGTGACATTCACCAATCCGCATTGGGCCCGCGTGGTGGATTACGGCCTACACCCTCTCACGAAGAGGAGGCCTGTGCCCCAGCAGTGGGGACATTAAAAGGCTGAGATGATGATGATGATGACTAAAAACTCAAAACTGATACCCGACCAACAGTTTGGCTTTACGCCAAAACACAGCACAATTGAACGGGTCCAGAGATTCGTAGACGGTATAATCACAACAGAAGAGATATAGCTAGCTTTCTTGACATATCCCTGGCATTTGACACAGTTTGGCATGATGGACTCATATCAAAATAAAAACACTAAAATTAACTATTCCAACGTGATTAGGTCATACTTTGTTGGTAGACACTTTTTTGTCAGTCAAGGAGAAACAACTACTGAGCTCAAGGACATTCTAGCAGGAGTTCCGCAGAGCAGTGTAATGGTACCTGTATTGTACCTCTTTACTACTGCAGACTTACCAATAGATGATGATGTCGTAATGGGAACGTTCGCCGATGATACAGCTATAATGGCCTCTGACGATAAGCTATACCAGCCTCTCAAAAACTGCAGACAATTTTAGATAAAATTACGGACTTGCTGAAAGATTGGCGTATAAACAAATGGCCAATGAAACAAAACCTATGCAAGACGCATTTATTACCAGGCGACAGACTTGTCCACCAGTCACGTTAAACGTTACTTTGGAATGTATCTGGATCGACGTTTGATTTGACATGGAGGAATCATATTTTTTCCAAGCGCCTTGCATTGGGGCAAAAAGTACGCAAAATGTATTGACTAATTAGCGGATAGAGTGAACTCACAGAAAACA
The DNA here is from genome assembly GCA_951329385.1 of Polia nebulosa. Lineage (NCBI taxonomy): Eukaryota > Metazoa > Arthropoda > Insecta > Lepidoptera > Noctuidae > Polia > Polia nebulosa. The sequence goes on along the minus strand of OX589611.1, from coordinate 23,386,310 downwards.
AAGTTTTTTTTATACAAATATATACTAAAACCAATTTGGACATACAGTGTACAGCTCTGGGGCACACGGCTGTCAATTCAAATGAAGAAATTTTGCAAAGGCTCCATTCAAAAATGTTGAGAATGATAGTAGACACTCCTTGGTATGTCACTAATGAGAGACTTCACCATGATGCTGGTATCAAAACGGTAAACGAAGAAATAAAAGAGAAAGCCAAAACATATAGGAACAGATTACAGCAATATCCAAACATACTGGCACACCACCATAAGGTGTGATGTGTAAGAATGAAGAGAGTACAGCAGGTTTCTCTAATTTATAAACTAGCTGACCAAGCAAAAGTTTTTCTGCTATTAAAAATGAAGGGAGGGGGTAGGAGGATGAAAAATAATTTGCGACCTATTCTCATACCTACCAAATATAATACAGGCTGTAAGGTACATGAACGTACATACGTGTACTAGTGATTCAGTACATGATTCTGGACCCCTTAGCGTTGGAATTTTTCGTAGGCTTTTTCCTAATTTTTGAAAAAAAAAATTTTTTTTTTTTCACTTTAAACTATATAAAATCGTTATAACTATCTACCCCAAAGACATTTTAAATGAAAAAAATTAATTAAATTTTTTCATCTAAAATTTTTTTTTTTCACTTTATACTGTATAAAACCGTTATTCGTGAAAGAAAAATTTTTTTTTTCAAAAATAAGAAAAAGGCCGACGAAAAATTCCAACGCGAGGGGATCCAGAATCATGTACTGAATCACTAGTACACGTATGTGCGTTCATGTACCTTACACCCTGTATAAATTAAAAAAGAACATTAAAATCGGTCAAGCCATTTTGGAGGAGTGCAACAACAAAACACCGTGACATGAGATTTTTTTAAACTAGAAGATTAGATAAGGATGTATCACTGGATATACAGAGTGGTGATGACAATACGACAATAAATTAAACCTCGCATACCTCAAGACGTTCTCAGTCTACATACAAAAAATCATTTGAATATATCCAGTAGTTTAGTCACAGGAAATTATTTTTCATTTTTAACATTTGCTACATGATGTATCTGATAATAGGGAAACACTGTCAGGTTAACGACCCACATCGGTATAAACATCAAAACATTAAAGTCACGTTGCCAACTCGCTACTACACTTTCGCCAAATTAGTATTTTCATCTGATTTAGTGAAAATTATACCTTAATTCTGAGTAATAAGAGTCATAAAGCGTGTCATCAAAGTTGGATAAGAAAGTAACGAATGCGGAAATTGCAATGCACTCATAATATTAATAGAACATTTAGTGTGTACGAAAGAGATAAATCTAGTTTCGTTTGTTACTTCGCTTTCTTGAAGAAATTTGCTACTACTTTTACTTTAGCTTAGTGTGTCGCCGCGGTCCTGTGAAGAGTCACGCGTCCTCGTTTTGTTTGTAGGAGCCGCTAACTTTCGTATAGGTACTTCCCCGCCGCTCGTGTTTAAATTTGTAAATTCATTTACGACGGTATTAGTGCGAAATTGGACGCTTTATTTTGGTGACAGGACACGTAACGTTTTAATAGGTATTTAGTTAAACAGTGAGTGAATTGTGCGAAATTAGACGCTTAGTTTTTATTGTTTTCGTGTTTTTTTTTTAACGCAACCCAACGTGTAGTTCGCGAAGGGCAGGTCAGGTGTTGACCATACAACTATTCTTAAAGTTTTAAAACGTGACAAACGGAAGCCGTATAAATACAAGAAATTGCATGCATTGTTACCTAGAGACAAACCAGTTAGGGAAAACTTTTGTCGCTGGATTGAAAATAAACATTTCGAGAATCCGGATTTCTTGTACAGTGTGATGTGGACTGATTTAAGTACATTTACAAGGAACGGTTTATGGAACAGACAGAATCTTCGTTACTGGAGCCGCGTGAATCCGCGTCTAGGACGGGAGACTTCGCACCAGTACAGACTTGTTGTCAATGTTTGGGCTGTGCTAAATAATCTGTGATTCAGTGTAATTTTACTGAGCATTAATCCATAATTAAAAGCTAAAAAATCAAGTCGCTACAGGACCGCGCGTTGTTGCCGCTCTTACGACAGGTTAGTAAACTCATATTTATAAATGGTGTTCTATTTCGTTTCTAGTTTTATGCCATTTAGTTTGTTTGAAAATTTTATTTTTTTATTTTCGATGTTAGGACATTTTTGATAGCTTAAACTTATTCTTATAAACTAGTATTGTCCGTGTTTTCATTTATTGTCGTATTGTCTTCTCCACGCTGTATACCATTGCAAGAAATTATTACAAAAATTGCTGAATGTTCCCTGAACAGATTGCAATAATAATTTTAAAAAAATATACAGAGTAGGTGAGTGAAGGTGTACGTACTGAACACTAAAACGTCTATCCAATAGTAATGCAAACAATATAAAAATAAAACCTAACGTTTGATTAGAGCAAAATACTGCCACTTCTTTTCCATCTCTGCAAGAGCGAGCTGAGCGAGCTCGAGAATTCCGGACATCCCAATACGAAACTGGAGAGAACTAGCAAATAGAGACCAGGTGTTAGGGTCCTTTAAACTCTGCAGACAGAAAAAGCAGCCTCACATATCGGGGTTCCGTTGAATTTGCATTGGAAACACAAATAACCACAACAATATCTATGTATCCTAACAGTGCATACCTTCAACAGACATAAAGTCTCCTTGAGAAACGTCATTTACTCCTAAGAAAATAGGAGTATCCAGGTCCGATTGACGCATGATGTCACGCAGAGCAGCGGCGAGCTTCGCGTTGATAGGAGACGCCAACACACCACCTGTAAATTTGGATTAAAAAGACTCAAAATGCAGAAGAGGCAATACTGTTTTGGGAACACATTCATGAAGCGTATAGCTAAGGAATGGAATGCCCTGCCAGAGTCTGTGTTTCCTGATAGCTACAATAATAATAATAATAATAATAAGCCTTTTTATTTCCAGGACAGTTACAAAAGAAAATAAATAAATTGAATTAGTACTTAACAACTAAAAGTTTCTGTCATGGCCCCTTACGGGTATAGGCCTCCTCCAATTGCCTCCATTTTTTCCTGTTGTTTGCCGCTTTCAACCAGTTACTTCCTGTCATTTTTAAAATGTCGTCGATCCAGCGAGCTTGAGGTCTGCCTTTTGCTCTTTTATTTCCAGGGCCTCTCCACTTCGTTACTCGGTTAGCCCATCTTTCTTGTGGATAGCGGGCAATGTGTCCGGCCCATTTCCACTTCAATCGCCGTGCGTGTGTTACTGCGTCTATTACTTTTGTCTTGTGTCTGATTTTGTTGCTGTTTTGTTTGTCCATGAGCTTGATGCCAAGGATGCTCCTCTCCATAGCTCGCTGACACGATCGTATTTTTGACATATTGTTTTTATTATAGATCCAGGTTTGGGCGCCGTACGTCAGACAGGGTAGTAAACTTGAGTCCATTACTTTTTTCTTCAGACATAATGAAAGTTTCGATTTGAAAATCTCCTTGCAACTCCAGTATTTTTTCCAGGTCATGTTAATTCGTCTGTCTAGTTCATCTGTGTGTCGTGTGTTTTTAAAAGATATTTGCTTTCCGAGGTAGATATAGCTCTCTACGTAATCAATGGCATTATGGTTGATTACGATGGGGTTTTTCGCGCCGTTGGTAGATATTTTTGTCTTTATGGTGTTCAATTGCAGACCGATATTTCCGCTCGCAACAATCAGTTCTGTTAGCATTCCCTCCAGCTGTTTCGATGTCTTAGCGAAGAGGACTATATCGTCTGCGAATCTAAGATTGCTAAGATATTTTCCATCTATAAATATTCCTTTCCTGCCCCAGTCTAAATCTTTCATCATGTTTTGTAGGACAGCTATAAAGATCCTTGGCGAAAGTGGGTCTCCTTGTTTCACTCCTCTGCGAATATTGAATTCTGGGCCTAGTCTGTCCAGCTTTACACTGCTTGTGCTTTTTCTATATATATCTTTTATGATATTGATGTATATATTTGGAAGATTCTGGTATTCTAATGCGTCCCAAATACTCTTATGCGAGATAGACGCGATAGCTACAACCTGGGAGTAATTAAATAAAGAGTGAATAAGTTGCTTCTAGGCCAGCGTGCTCCATATTCAATTACATCATCAATTACCATGAGGTGAGATTGTGGTCAAACGTAAGCTACGGAGTGGAATTACCTGCCAAAATCTGTTTTCCAATGGCTATAGACAAGCGTCCTGATTTTCTCATTGATCACTTTATTCTATCGTATTTTTAACCGACGAAAAAAAAAGGAGGAGGTTCTCAATTCGACCGTATATATATATTTTTTTTTTTTTTTTTGTGTATGTTCAGCTCTCACTCCGTCATTTATGAACTTATCTTGATAATTCTTTTTTTTTATTTTTAGTTCAGTTTACCAGTTTATTTTTAGTTTACGTTTAATTTTAATTGGGGGTAGTTCGCCCCCTCTGCACCCTACTTCTGCAAACCCTAAAATCTGGCTAGTCTTTTCTCAATTATACTGGCTTCCAGTTTAACCGGTTACAGCTGAATACCAGTATTTTAAATGGAGCCACTACCTATCTATCCCCTAAACCCAGTAACTGGGTAATACGATACCCTTCGGCAAGACTGATGTCAGATTTATGGCTTCTGACTACTCGTAATGACTGTCAAAGATTTACAAATGACAGCCGGGATTACATTTTTTCCGAGGCACGAAGAAGTCTTGGTATGTTTGGATGGACCCATCCACGGACGGAACCCATCATCAAGCGATGCTTAAATTGAAGATAGATCCGTGCGGCTATTGTTACTTAGACACAAGTTCTTCTATATTAAACAGTCAAAGGCGGCCAATTAAGCGATGATGTTGATGCCAAAACACGCCTCTTAGTGAGCTTACCTTCATAGTGGCAGTTGAAGAAAGCAGCCTGCCATGTCGCAGGGACTGGGTTTAGTTTTAGCCATCCATCCACCCCCTGATTGTATAGGTAGTCCGGCTTACTCATCACGACATCTACAATTAAAATTCGATATAAACTATTTGTATCAATTGTGACTTTAATAGTAAAACAAGTTCATAACACAAAAATATACGATAACCACCGCTTTCGGAATTAAGCATATAAAAATTGACTATTTCTCAAACTCTATCCTGAAAATCTGTCAATATTGGCTACTTAAATGAAAATACTCAATTCAAAAACGCCACCCTGAGCCGGTTACATGAGTCCTAACATAATAAATACTAAACAATTGTTTATACAGTTCACATTAAAAGCTTGTTCAAAACTTACCCGTAACAAACAGCAATGTCACACAAACAAGACACTTAAACATTTTTCGTTGCTAATTGCTCCGTAGCACACTATGTAGTGTTTGTAAAACTAACTTACTTCGAAATTTATCGGCAATTGGTAATCCTCTTATCATCTCAGTTCACGACCCGTTTGTTAAACGACTACTGACATTGATAACATTTATAAATAGAGATTGCCTATAATACAGACTTAAAAATCGGGATATCCCACCAGTAAGTTCACAATAATGATGTTACACCTCTTAGAACCAAAATAGTGAGAAGAAATCGTTTGGATGGCCACATTAAAATATTCTTAAGAAACTATCGTAAAAAATGTTTACCTACGATGACGACGCCTTAACTTGTAAAAATACGACAGAAAAATCACGTTCCCATGTGGACGACCTCGACATAACGAACACATGTAACGGTAAAACTGACGGTTGATCTAAGAAACTAGAGACAAAAGTAGATATCTAATGAATAATGGTAGAGACGTCATGCCAAGCGAAACGAGAACCTGGTAAATATATAATAATAATAATAATATGTATTTACAAATGAATAATCGATAATAATAATAAAATGTGCTATTCGGGAATATCGCAGCATGCCGCTCGAACTTAGGCCACGCTTACCTCGTTTGCCCATGCATAACAAGAATAGGGTGCTGGTGGCTGCTCTGGATTTGTCAAAATATTTTGATGACTGCGAAGACCTCACCGATACACACTCGATACTAAACTGTGCGGCTGTAGTGGCATGTCGTGTAGCTCACGTCAAATTTCCTAATGACAGAGCTACACGACCGAAGCCAGCCGTGCCGTCTTGGCAGTGGAGTGAGTGGAGGATCGAGCGTCGTATTGGTGGGGCCAGAGCACTCATAGGCAAACTAATCTGCTTCAGGGAGGGCAAAATTCGCCCAAGAGTGACGCGCTTTGTTAGACGGGCATTTTTGGAAACTTATATTTGTCCCCGAGACTACTTGTCCCATGTCACAGAGCGCATCGACTTCCTGAAGCAGAAAGAATATCCATGGGCAAACCGTATTCGCAGGTATAAGCGGCGAATGGAGCGGTACACCCGGAATCGCACATTCCAAAGTAATGAAAGGTGATTATTATATAATATATATATTATAGGGATTGGGAGCGACCGGACCAAGGTGTGACTAATACGCACCTGCCGGATGGTGACGCCATATACTCGTTCTGGCGCAGCATCTGGTCGGTGCCTGTCTGTCATACCGAGGGTGATTGGATTCGAGATGTTGAGCGCGCGTGTAATCCAATACCAGCAATTGGGGCAATTATCATCAGCCCCCAAGATGTAGCTCGTGCAGTCCGTCCGTTACCTAACTGGAAATCTCCAGGGCCGGACGGGCTGCACAACTTCTGGTTAAAATGGTTCACATGTCCGCTTGCCATCTCAGATCCAGCCTTAGAGTCAGGGCCGCTGCCCCAATTTCTAACTACAGGAATAACCCACCTGCTCTATAAATCAGGTAATACTGCGGAACCTAAAAAATATAGACCGATCACGTGCGTACCGACTGTCTATAAGGTTCTTACATCCATTTTGAGAGCTAAGACTAACACACATATAGATAGTAACTGTATTATGTCTGTCTCCCAAAATGGATGTAGAAATGGGCTTCGCGGTACTAAGTCGGTTTTACCTAGCTTTGAATCCTCTAAGCACATTGCTGGAGAATTCAGGGCTAGGCTATCGGTTGAAGAGAGGTGGTCAGGTTATATCTCACCTCCTTTACATGGATGACTTGAAACTTTTTACCCCTAGCAATGTGCAACTGATGGAGTTACTGAAGGTTACTAAAACCCTCAGTTGTGCCATCAGGATGGAGTATGGTGTGGACAAATGTCCCATCATGCATGTAAAGCAAGATGCGCGCCTTCAATGGTTGGGTCATGCTGGTATTGATGTACTCTTTCGGCATACTCAAATGGACTCAAACAAAACTTGACGCCCTGGATAGGCGTGTCCGTACACTGCTGACTGCATTTCGAATGCATCACCCACGTTCTTCGGTGATGAGACTGTATATCCCGAGGACGTGTGGAGGCCGAGGCTTTTTAAATGCGAAAGAGAATATTTCCTACCTGCTGACGTGGGTATGCATCGAAATGTAGTGGCTGTGGACCAGGACCTTACTCCACTCTAGTTGGCTAATGAGAACTGGCGCAAACCTCTAGTGCTTGACACTAACGATCGCAGAGAAGTATGGCAGAGTAAGGAACTACACGGATGCTTTTTCCGGGCCCTACATGGGCCCGATGTAGACCAACTAGCGTCCGTAGCCTGGCTGCGAGTCGGTGACCTCTTTGGGGAAACCGAAGGTATTGTCTGTGCAGTTATGGACGAAGTTATCATGACAAAAAACTGCCGGAGATTTATTGTGAAGAACGGCACGGTTGACATCTGTTGTTGTCAACAGATGTTATCGTCCGAGAGAATCCATTCGCCACATTTTCTCTGGTTGTTCTCGTCTAGCTAATGGAGAGTACTTGCATAAGCACAACCTTATAGCCAGGATTATTCATCAGCAACTTGCTCTGAAATACTCTGTTGTAGAATCGGAAGTGCTGTACTATAGGTATGTGCCCGACCCAGTTCTCGATAACGGTCATGTCACATTGTACTGGGATCGGTCCGTCATCACTGACAGGACTATAATAGCTAATAAGCCTGATATAGTAGTGAGAGTAACCTCCACCGTGTCCTCTGGGCGATCCGCGCAGTGGTAACACCCGGGCGTTTCCTCCCGCCCGATCTGATGCAGGAACCTCCCGAAACAACCGTGTCCGGTGAGGACCTGCGTCAGGAAGGTGAGGACGCCGTGACGCCTCTCCAGCCACTCCTCAAAGAGGGGCACTACCACCGCAATGGTGGCGTACCCAGCGCTGGGTTGCGACAGTCGCTGTCTCTATGTCGCCATGAGATCCTGCCGGAGCTCCGTCCCCCGAGCCGCGAGGTGTCGCGGCAGCAGTTTCGCCCCGGCGTTCCGCGAGGATCCTGGCCTCTAGATCCCATGGCGACATTCCGGCAAGGAGGCTCGCCGCCTCACAGGAGACCGTGCGGTATCCGTGGATGAGCCGAATGGCCATGACCCTTCGGGACGCGTTCAACCGGCGAGCTTGTCGCTTCCTCGGGGAACACGCCCACACCGTTGCTCCGTAAAGGGCCATGGACCGCACGATCACCGCGTAGAGCCTCCGGCAGGAGGCGTTTGGACCACCCAGATTGGGCAGAAGCCGCTTCAGAGCAGCACTGGCCCGCTCCAATCTGGGAGCCAAACGTCGGAAATGCTCGACGAAGGTCCACTGGCTGTCGAGGACGAATCCCAGGTACTTCATCGTCCCCTCGACGCCGATGTGAACCCCTCCTACCGTTATCTGGGAACCCGACGGTGGATGAGTAAAGTCCTTAAGGTGTCAACCACTTCTTGACTAGTTCGGGGTATTTTCCTGGCAAACCTGGCGTCAGTTCAGTGTGTGCCAACCGATATGAACCAGATTATGATGATTTCCCGGAACAAACCTACCGTCTAATGGACCAGGAATCTAGGAAAAAATGGCGATGTAAAACATTCATCAAAAGTAAAAAACCTTTAACTATCACCCATGAACCTGATGTATCAAACGTCACAACGAGAAAACGAGCAAACCTTAACCTAAACAGATCACCAGGATCTAGTGACAGCGTCCAGGAAAATAAAAACTCGTAACAGTGAAACATGCCGCACAACGTAACTTCTGATATCGTGGATTCGCACATAGTGTCCGAATATGAAACTTCAGATGAATCATTTGATACACCTAATAAACTATCTCTTAGTGACGGAACAATATCTGAAATATCTGACACATTAACAGTTTTAGAAATGAAAAACACCATTATGGAACTCACGCTTAGATTGAATAGTGCAGAAAATGAGCTATAAAATACTATACTAGAAAATAGCAATCTTCACCAACAAATAAATAAATTAACGGCAGAGAAAAAAATGCTAATAGCCCAGCCATCAAACATAAGAGAAATAGACTCTCTTTACTACCTCAAAACACGCTCTTCACATTTTGTACTCCCTTGCCAAATAAGTCGAATGTCGACTCTGACAAGGGTATTGAAATGAACTAAAAATTACGGATTTTCAACATAGCCTGAAAGAAGCACAACAGCAGATCGAAGCTCTCACAAAAGTAATAGAAACGATGAAAAGCAGTAATAAAATACCACAAAAATCTTCGGTATCAAAAATTTACGCAAAAAACGCCTACTTACACCGAAGAGCAAAGACGTGAACCGACGAGTAGAGTATTTATCTTTGGGTCTCAGCAATGTGTCGGTCTAGCAGCAGCCATGATACACTCAAGACAAAGTACAAGGTATGAAAAGTATAGGATTATCGCAAATACGAAAACAAATGCGTATTTAAATAATAATGAGCTGCCGCTATGCTAAGTTGCATCCTAATGATAAACTTGTGATATGTGTAGAAGAAAACGATTACAATATAAAATTACCTTATCCCAATTACAAATCATACTAGATACATATTATAACAACATGATCATTGTATTAAATGTGCTTAAAAATGAGTATCTAGATGTTAATAAACTTAATTATCGTATCAAAAATGTATGTAGAAACTATAAAATATGTAAATTTCTTGAAAGCCAGTCTAACATGATATCCGAATTGTGTACAAAAATTAACTACCTCATTGACTGTAATGATTATCATGAGAATTATATAAACCCTAGAAACCTTGTAAAACGTATACTGACTAACAAATCAAGTCTCAAAATAAACACGAAACTTACTAAACCCAAAAAGGGAACAATTCCATTCTATTTTGATCGTAAAAGCCCAAGTCAACAAAAGTCAGAAAACCTAATAAAGCCCTCTGAGAAACCCCAAAAAGGAACTATTTCGTACTATTTTCCGGTAATAAAAAAAGAATTTAATGTTTTTTCGAGCCCATAATTGCGCCATCTGTAATACATCATAATTTTAAAATACTGCATAAAAATATTGCCAGTATCTGGTCCAAAAGGGAAGTCCTTGAACTAACCTTACAGGAACTCCAGGAGATGAATAATAGTCCAGACGCAATATGCCTTTCCTAGACTTTTATAAATAAAATAAAAATAAAATAAAATAAAATAATCTTTATTTCGGATAAGCAACATCCATAGGGGTTAGTAATCAAAAAGAAAGAAAGATAACTTATAACTATGTTAGTAAACTTAATTATCTATTTGGAAACACGGCAGTTGTTCGAAATACATCTTCGAACAACATCACCTAATAGAGGAGACTCGTACCTCCCCGCTATGGTCTTCAGGATGGAGTTGGAGCTCCCCCGCACTCTGCAGAGCAAAGAGGCAGATTTCTGTCTGACGATGGCATGGAAGCCATCAACATGTGCTTGTGTAAACATACCTGATGCACTGCAGAAACGGGGCAGCCCCATCAACATCCTGAACCCGTTATTATATTGGACCCGTAGGGCGCTGATAGCCCTCTGAGTATAGTTGGTCCACAGGCTGCATGAGTAAAACACTTGGCAATAAGCTTTAAAAAGCGTTATTTTGACTGCCCTGCTACAGCGCGCAAACCTACGAGCCAACATGTTACATCGGACTGCCAGCGCCCTACGTTCCCTCTCAATATCAATTTGGTCATCAAGGCCGTCGGTTACATAATGCCCCAAGTACTTGAACTGGTACACTCTCGATATGTCATTCCCATTTAGTTTAATCGGGGGCACATACTCAGGACATTTAGCACCGCCAGCCTTAAAGACCAGGAACTCGCTTTTCTTCACATTATAAACTAGGCCATGCTCACGAGCATAGCCCTCGCAACAAGTAATTAGCTCTCTGAGCGCCCTAACCGTAGGGCTCAGCAGCACCATATCGTCAGCGTAGCTGATGTTATTGACACTGACGTCATCAATGCGACATCCGATTTTCTTGCTGCTGAGCTCAACGATTAGATCGTCCATATAAAGGTTAAAAAGTTTTGGTGATGTTATCCCTCCCTGTCTCACACCGCACTCCAGCCCATACGACACAGACAGCCCATCAGCCCATCTCACACTGTTCGTCTGGTTGTAATACCAATACTGGAAGATACGCAACAGCTCCGCTGGTACTTTTCTCTCCCGCAGCTTTTCCCACATAACCTCGTAAGATACAAGGTCAAAGGCACGGGAGAGATCTAAGAAGCAAGCATACACTGGTGTTCGACGATTTGTGTAGTATTGCACCGTATGTTTGAGGCCGAGAATCGCACTTTCAGTGCCAAGATCATTACGAAACCCAAACTGTGCATCGTGTAATTTCAAAAAGCTATCCAACCGTGCATCCAGCTGACTGTCGAGTACCTTCGCGATAATAGTAGCCAGGGAGATGGGTCGATAATTACTCTTATCAGAAACGTCACCCGTTTTATTCTTAACAATAGGCACGACAATAGTTTGCAAAAGATCACAGGGAAGGTACGAGTGACACATACATAGCGAGTAAAACATAGCGAGCACTCTAGCCAAGTGAGGGCCGGCATGCTGCAAGTGCTCAATGCTTAAACCATCGTGACCCGGGGACTTTCCTCTCGACATTTTCTTAATAGTGCTAGACACCTGCTTGGCCGAAAAACGAATCATATCAGATTCACGACAGCATCCGTCATCGAGCACTCGCAACGGAGAGCCCAGCGGCGACTCCACTTTAAAGTGGTCCATAAACATGTTGGCGATGCTGTCCGGCTGATCAGCACCACCGACACACACGGGAAGGCTAGGCCTAATATCAAACTTTTTGGTAGCCTTCCAGAATTTTTGAAAATTATTGGCTTTACGCAGAGAAGCTACAATATCAAGCTTAATTTGTTCTTGATGAGTCTGACACCATACAAGTTTGCTTTTAAATATCTTTCGTGTCAGGCACATGTCTTTGTAGACATCGCCAGAAGTTGGTTTATTGTGCCATACCCATATCTGATATTTAAGCCTCGCCCTCGCGTGGGCGCCTCGCACGTGCTTGTTCCACCCAACAACACGGCCAACATGTCCATGTGTCCGAGTTTCCACTTGGCTCTGTACCGCGGCTTCTGACAAAGTAGTAACAATACTTTCATACATCTTATCAAGAATTACCCTATGTTCAGTATTATTACAGTGTATATTACTGCACAAACCAAATTCCTGAGGGTAATCAATCAGCTTTAACCTACTATTACATAGTTCATAGTACACGCTTATTTGATTGCAATCCCTCTCGCCCCAAATTACTCTACTACGGGATGTTTTATGGTCTATTAACTTAGGTTTAATCTTATCTAACCTACACTCAACAAATATGGGACAGTGATCCGACCAGAACACATCGTGCACAATACCTATCTCAGTAACCGTTAACCAAGCAGACTGTGTAACGACACAATGGTCAAGCCATCGCCTACAACCGTGCGCGTCACTGACAAAGGTATAGCTACTTGACTCTAAGCCAAATTTTTCAATGTCCGCACACCTCCACTTTTGTTCGTTACAGAATTCTAAGAGTTCACAACAAAATGACTCACCGGGGTGTGCGTTGAAATCGCCCAGTATGTAAACTGATTCAACGTCACTAGCTTCGACGATCGCACTCACTTCACTTAGACACTCTATGAATTCTGCCAGATTTTCACTCGAGTCAGTCGGCATATAAACACTGAACACTATTATGCATCTGCCCCCGAGTGAAACTTTAATCGCTGTTAAACGCGCACTGACACAGCTGATTACCGTTACTGATTCAAAGGCTCGCTTACGCCACAGGATCGCAACGCCACCATACGGTCGCCCCCTCAATATTCCTGCTGAGGTGTCAACAGCTGATTTTCCTGTGTACTCGAATTCGTTATGAATTTGTCCAAGATAGGGTATGTCATGAGGAAGCAGCCATGTTTCCTGGAGAGCAACTATGTCAGCTGACTGACACAGAAAATGAACTGCCTCAACAGATCGTTTCACCGATTTGCAGTTAAAACTAACAAATTTACTCGTCTGATAATTACTACTATCCATTATTTATTGTGTCAATATTTGCTTAATTATGCCAGTCTTTGTCTTGTAGGGTTCGTTTACAAAACGTCTAAAAGTAATTCCGTCGGGCCATATCTTACTATCTAGAAATAGTTCTAGTTTCGTTTTGGGGACATACAACTTATAGGAGTTGTACCTCTTTTCTGTTTTTCTGTTAATTTTAAACAGAGTTACATCTTCTTGTGTGCTGTCTTTAATATAAGCAATAATATCACTCTCAATTGTGGTTTTACACACATTTGATATGAACAATGGTACCTTAATAATAGCTGCCTTAAATTTGCCATCTGGACCTACGTACGCTTTTCCCATTTTTCCACGAGATGAGTTCTTGTGCTTCTTATTTGTAACAACATTCCATTTATCCCCTACTATTTCTTCACACTTGTTACTCGCCTTTAGTACATCTGCCATCGACTTACACTCATTACCTTGCGGTGCAGGCGAGATATTACTGGTAATGTTCGAGTTAATGAGATTAGAGCGCGCGGTAGGGGTACTGCATTGTTTATTTGACCGGCTGTCGTCGGCGGTGACTCGTTGTTTTGAGTCACCAATGTTGTCGAGCCGCTGCGCGAGTGAGACAGCATCGCACGGCTTTGCCGTCAAGCTCGCACCACCAGCTGATTGCTTCGCCTCGTTAACGGTCTCTGGGGTAGATAACAGTTCTTTCTGTATACCCACATATTTTGGAAAATAATCACTAATAATGGATTGTGACCTGGATTTCGGGAATTTATCATCGCTTTTTGAATTTGAATGCTGTTGTAAAGCCATTGGACCACTGTCAAAGTTGTGTAAGTCTTCAATATATGCGCCACGCCTTCTATTGATAAAGTCAAAGTTATTGTGTACAATTGAGGCACTCTTTAGATTGTCTAAATCAGTTCTTAACTCCAGTAGTTGAGACGCTGTCGCACAATCATTCTTTAAGATTTTAATATCCGTTTGTAGTACGAGAATATCCTTTAATAGTTTCGTCGCGTCTATATGGTCAAACGTAACCGGAGGTAGTTTTTGTAGATCACGCGCAACGAAGATGGGTACTATCTCTGGATCAGTGAGCTTCAGGAGACATATGATATCCTCGATGTCCCGTGCACTTTTTCCTTTACTTTTACGATTTTTCCGTTTTGCGTTTGGTACTGAATCAAAAAGCAGTGTCTTCGCCGCCACAATTTCACTGTCTGCAAATGTATCACTACATATTCGGGTGAGGGAAACCTCATCCATAACATCCGCCTTGTTTTGTATAAACGCTAATAGCTCATTTATCACTATGTTACAATTTACACATTTGACAATATCTGACGCCATTGCACCGAAATTAAGTACAAGTACGCTAGTAGTACGTACGCTCACATTCGCGCGCGAACGACGACTCCTTACCACTTACTACGTGTACTTATATGAGATTCATTACCTTTTTTATAAAAAAAGGTAATGAATCTCATATTAAAATCCATGGTTACAATATGATGGCTAACTTCTGCAGACATAAACAAGGCGGTACATGTATTCTGCTTAAAAAAAAACCTCGTTTTTAAAGAGTTACCTTTCATCTATATACACAAGCTTTTGCCTGTGCCTTCGTACGCGTAGAAGTTGAAAATGGTTCTAATAGGATTTTTATTTATTATACACCCGTAGCCTGTGTGGCACCCATAGCCTGTGTGGCACGTGTAAGCCTGTGTGGCACTTGTAGGCCTGAGTGGCACCTGTAAGCCTGTGTGCCACTTGTATGCTTGTGTGGCACCTAAGGAAGCCTGTGTAGCACTATGGCCTTTTTGGGTGGCCTATGGACGGCACTGTGTGGCTATTGTTCATAAGACTGGCTTTTGTGGCCTGCAATCGTTTGTGTGGCACTGTTACAGTATACATTCGGTTTTAGTGATGTGTTCCGTCTCAGTAACGATTGGACTGACTGTTTGTGTCAAGTTTTGATGGATTCTCTCGTATTCGTGTTCATTGTGGTTTGGTCAGAATGACCGAGTTTTGAAGTGTAGTGTACAATTGGTTGTTTATTTTTCCACGGATAATGGAGAAAATACACACGAGGACGTGTGAATATGCAGGAGGGCCGTGACGTCGCGTGATGAGTCGATTTATTGTAGGACTTTTTTAACCGACTTCGAAAAAGGAGGAGGTTATCAATTCGGATGTTTGTATTTTTTTTATTTTATTTTTTTATGTATGTTCGGGCATAACTCTGTCATATATTGACGGATTTGCAAAATTCTTTTTTTGTTCGAAAGGGGTTTATTCCGAAATGGTCCCATTTAAATTTCAAAAAGATCTGATGATGGGTTTCGGAGACAGACAACGGAACTCTTCAAAAATTGACAGCAAATCAACCGCAATTGCTGCTATCGTATGTCTATGAATTGTTAACACAGTTTAATGGGGAGCCACAACTAAAAAGTGAAAAATAAAAAACTTTTTTACAAAAAAATAGAACCGACTTCCAAAAAAAGTGCAAAATAACTTTAATTTCGGAAGTCGGTGTCAAAAAACGAAGACACAAAACAGGAACACCGACTTCCGAAATTAAAGTTATTTTGCACTTTTTTTGGAAGTCGGTTCTATTTTTTTGTAAAAAAGTTTTTGAAATTTGTGATGGATTTTTTTTACTCTGTGGTTTTAATTTATTTAATTTAGAGCGGGTAACACCGAATGGGGTTGTGAGTGTCATGGCAGCGGAAAGGATCACTTTGGGTGCGATCGTCACGCGGTGCACACGCACAAATCCATTGGCTCTAAATACAAGTTAACAGTTATTGTGATTTGATTGAATCCGTGTTAATGATCGTAATCAGTACTTTTTATTGTTAAGTTTTGTTGCAATATTTATAAGTAAATTTAGTGCGTTACTTTGCGAGTATTATTTTACAAATACCTGCACGTACACGCCCGCGATGAACTGATGACGGATCAGCAGCGACACGTGGTGTCTCAGCCGCTCGAACATCCGTCATGTATATAAAAATGAATAAACGGATAATAATAATACACCATACACCTTAGATCTCTCTGCTCAACCGAAACCTACAACTATTTGGGTATATCGGAAGCGTTAGGCATCAATACTGCTGACGTGAAACACTCGTTGAAGGAGCGCTTCTTTGGCCGCTTGAATAAAGTACTGAATAGTCTTTTATCAGGCGGGAACAAGGTGCACGCCCACGGTTCAACGGTCGGGTCATGCTGGTATTGATGTACTCTTTCGGCATACTCAAATGGACTCGGACGGAACTTGACGCCCTGGATAAGATAGCCCGCACACTGTTGACCGCAAATCGGATCCGTGATGAGGCTGTATATCCCGCGGAATTATGGGGGTCGTGATTTCTTAAACGCTAAGACCCTACACAACCGCGAGGTATGCAGCCTTAGGGAATAATTCCTCAAAGCCGACGTGGGTATGCATCGAGATGTGGTCGCTGTGGACAAGGGCCTTACCCCGCTCTCCTTGGCAAACGAGAACTGGCGCAAACCTATGGTACTGGATACTAATGACCGCAGGGAAGTATGGCAGAGCAAGGAGCTTCACTGACGCTTTTACCGGGTCCTACATGGGCCCGATGTAGATCTCTTAGCGTCCGTATACTGGCTACGTTTTGGTGACCTTTTCGGGGAAACCGAAGGTTTTGTCTATGCGATTATGGACGAAGTTATGATGACGAATAATTACCGAAAATACATTGTGAAGGACGGTGCGGTTGACATCTGTCGGGCATGCCACCGGCCCGGGGAATCAATCCGACACATTATTTCTGGTTGTTCTCGTCTAGCTAAAGGAGACTATTTGCATAGACACAACCTTGTAGCCAGGATTATTCACCAGCAACTTGCCCGACCCAGTTCTCGAAAATGGCAATATCACGTTATATTGGGATCGATCTATCATCACTGACAGGACTATTGTTGCCAATAAGCCTGACTTAGTGGTGATAGATCGATTAGAGCGTCACACAATGATTGTTGATATAGCTGTCCCTCATGACGAGAACCTCGTGAAAGCTGAAAAAGATAAACAAACAAAGTATCTTGATCTGGGTCGCGAGGTTGTCGACATGTGGGAGTTAGATACAGCAGTCATTGTGCCGATAGTCGTGACGGCCAATGGTTTAATAGCCAAGAGCCTCGACGAATACCTAAGGAGGCTGTATTAAGGGTAGTGGTACAAGCCCATAACTAATATTTTAACATAATAAATTAATTGCAGGTAGAGCAAGTAAAGTTATCAAGCCTTATTTGTAAAATACTTAATTTTATAAATTATAATTCATTTAATCGTTATCTATTATTAATAATGATTATTTAATTTGTATGATTATTCAATTTTTATTTGTGTATGTAATGATGGTGTGTTTTAGTAAATGTTTTAGTGGAGGGGGGGTATTTTCAGAAAAAAGTAGATATTCTGTATCGGAATAGTTCAGGGTAAGCAGAAATTTTGTCACTTTTTTAGAGACGAGACAGAAAAAGAGTAAAATTTCAGTTTCCTGTTTAGTTTATTATATAATTGAGGACCATGGAAGCAAATAAATCTGTTGGTAAATGAACACTTACATCTGTAGTGCTGACAAACTTGATCCTAACGCCTTTTGGTGATTTCAGTGTAGGGGGTATCTTTGTGTTGCAATAGGACTGTGCTAAGAATATAGAGTTGTCCGACGGGGAGTACCCCACAACACTTATATAATTCCTCTATAAGGAAGAATAGCGGACGAAAAGTACTCACCTTCAACACAGCTCTTTGAGCTCTTTCCAATTTTAACAATATGGTCTTAAAAGAAAAAAAATAGGGGCACCACCCCAAGCCGAAATGCAATATGACAACAGTGATTGGAAAAGTGCGAGGTGAACGTTTTTGACAATCTGCGCTTCTGCTACATGACGAGGAGTCTTAAGTACGAATATCAATTTTCTTATCCTTGCTGTTAGTGGATCTAAATGTAGTTATTGTCATATTTTCAGGTTATCAGTTTTACAATTCCAGGGGCAACTGTTATGAGTATCATAAAATACTCAGGTCTTGGTTGGAAGCGCAAAAGATATGCATGGTCGAGGGCGGCAATCTGGTCTTCCTGAATAACAAACAAGAGGTCGATATCGTTACGAGTTTTATGTACAAACCAAAAAACAAGATGAGTTGGTCGGATGCTCTGTCCAGTAACCGTACGCGGACGGTTACTGGACAGAGGTAAGGACCATAGTTTTTTTACCTTGCGTGGTATGTAATTTTATTATTTGTGTTTTCGTTTACACTCGATCCTCGCAACACTCTCATCAAGCTGCTAATAGCCACACCATGGATCGTCGCTTCAGCTAGCTGAGGCCGTTCTAAGTCCGTTCTTCGTCTTGGTTTACTGTAAGATTTTGTACTTATTTGTGTGAAATAAATAAAAATAATAATAATAAATAAGTTTCACATGCCAATACAGTTATCGGAAATATAAAAGTAGGTGACGCTGTCAGAAGAACAGTCTCCCCCAAGGAAGCGTGTTAGCACCGGTCGTATTTAAAACATTTACACAAATGAGCAGCCTTGTTCTCCACAAACAAAACACTTTCTTTATGCAGACGACCTTGCATTAGCTGCCCAGACACGTAGTTTTGAAGAGGCTGAAGAAAAACTGACGGAAGCTCTGAAAACACTTGGTAAATACTACGATGAGAATGCCCTACGGTCTAATCCTTCTAAGATCCCGTACTATGTTTTCCATCTCCGCAACCATCTGTCTAATAGGACCCTCAGTATCTCGTGGGAAGGCGTCAAAAAAAGCACTGCCCTCAACCTCGCTGCCTTGGCATCACCCTGGTTGGGTCTCTGACATATCACTGTCTGAAAACGAAACAAAAAGTCGGGACGAGAAATAACGTTCTTCGCCGCCTTACGTCCATTACATGGGGAACATCCCCGCAGATTCTCCGTACTACTGGCTTATGTCTTCCTTTTTCTACGGGGGAATTTGCTTGCCCAGCGTGGCGTCGTTTTACTCATGCTAAAGAAGTCAACATAGCGCTGAACGATACCTGTCGCACCGTAACTGGGTGTTTAAATCTCCCCTCTTACGATGTTGTACCCACTGGCGGGTATAGCTCCTCCAGACGTAACGCAACGAGAAGGGCAAACAGGAACGAGACGACCGTCACCCCCTGTATGGGCACCAATTCCCACCTGCATGCCTAAAAAGTCGCAAAAGCTTCCTGAGATATACGACCTCCTCGGAAGACAGCGGGCCAGACGTGAGATGCAAAGTGTGGGGGAACAGACATCCCACCCCTCCCATCACTCCAGCAGAACATCTGCCGCCTGGACAGGAACTGCAGGAACCGATTGTGGAACCAGGTTGGGCGCTGTATATATAATCTGGCCAATTGGGGTATCCTTGACCCATCCCAAACTCAGTGTCAGTGTGGAGTTCCATCACAAGAGATGCGTCTCTTCCTTGCCTGCCCAGCATGCACAACTACCTGCACTTTGAAGGATCTAAAGAAAGGCAATGACAAAGCTGTTAAGGTGGCTACATACTGGTCGGACAAAATTTGAGTTAGAACCGACACCAAAAGAAGAAGAAGATTTATAAATAATAAATAACGGTAGGTCATGTAACTGGTGATTAAGTAGAATGAAAACATAAAGATGATGACGACTGCTATGATTAAGTTACGAATGAATAATACTGTAGTGTTATTCGTACGGCCGTTTTGTTGATTATTTTATAATTAAGTATCCTTCTTAATAAGTGCGGTTTTGTTAGTTAGGTTCATCCATCTAACAAAAGAGCTATTTTTTTTTCAAAAATTTTAGTAAGACAACTTTGAAAGAGAGACAACAATGTGTCGAGAAAAATTTGATAAACGAAAAAAAAAACTGATTGGTAAATGCAATCGTTTTTATTTCTAATACAAATTCCGACAACAGAATTGTTACATTGTAATAGGTATTTAGTTTAGCTCTATTCAAAACATTGACCATCTTTGTATGGAATATATAGCGGCCCGCCCCGGCTTTGCCTGGGTTCAATAATACATAAAAATAGCCTAAGTATATCTAGAATAATGTACCTTTCAAATGGTAATTTTTGCTTCTAATAGTTGTAGTAGTTCCAGTGAAAACCCTCCACACATACACAAACTCAAATTCGCACTCTCCTCTTGTATATTAGTATAGATGATACTCATAATGAGGTCATTTAGCCATTTTTTCGAACAAATACTTAAAACTCATCCACGGTTAAGTAGTATTATCGAAGAGGAGATGTTTAATAATTTACCTTTAGTATTTTTTGCTTCCATTTATTCAGTTTTGCCCGTGCACTTAAGCAATTTTGTTTGCATAGCCTGTGTAGTGTATCGCTTCTTTAGTACTTCTTCTTCACGGCATGAAACCATTATAGGCAATCGTTAGCAATTTTTCTTTACAAGATTTACACGGTCTGAGTTATGTATTTTTTGTTTCCAAGAGAAGTGGTTTTTACCATTTATAACCACTTTTCGAAGAATTTTCCTATAATTCAAAATACTAAAGCGACTACTATTTTGCGAAATAGAGATACATTATCATAAATAGTTTTTACATGGTACAACAGACTTTTTAATAATGTTATATTTTTAACAAAATCTGAATAAAATAAAAAGTTATGAATTAAATGAAAAAAAAATTCATTTCTCATTCTTTTTCATTTCTCATCAAAATTTCTCATTTCCCAAAAGTACCATTTTGGCGCTTTAACATTGTCTCTCTGACGAAGAATATTATAGGTTCTTGACTCATATGTCAATTCTGTGAAGGTTCATCAACTTCACAAGATATTTTTTCGAAACGTGAAGTATTAGGATCCTTTTCGCAGATAGACTTCATACTTGCAGTTTTACAATGCACGTCGTCCAAAGTGCCTTCTGGGTAGATAACTCCACAAAGATGGACTCCTTTATTGTCCGGCTGTCCCGGGGCCCATGTGTTGAAAGCTTGTTCAATGGGTTCTCCTAAAATAACATTAATATATTAATTTTAAAATGTTCTTATCTTAAAGCCAAACTGTACTGAGTCGTTTACTGTTTTTTTGGAACAAAGTTCCTTACCACTCATTGCACTCCAGATACTTGGCGAATGAGAGCTAGGCAAAAAATGTGTTTGACTTCGACCGTCACGATAGCCGTATAACCGATAACTGTATTGGCACGTGAAACTTAGAACGACCTTAGCTAGCTGAAGCGACAATCCACAGTGTTACTATTAGCAGCTTGATGAAAGTTGCGAGGATAGAGTGTAAACGAAAACACAAATAATAAAATTACATACCATGCAAGGTAAAAAAGCTATGGTCCTTTCCTCTGTCCAGTAACCCAACGTACGCGGCATCCGACCAACTCTTCTTATTTCTTGGTTTGTACATGAAACTCGTAACAATATCGACCTCTTGTTTGTTATTCAGGGAGACCAGATTACCTCCCTCGACCATGCATATCTTTTGCGCTTCCAACCAAGACCTGAGTGTTTTGTGATACTTATAACAGCTGCCCGTGGTATTGATAAATTGATAATCTGAAAATATAACAACAATTACATATTTACCAGGTTCTCGTTTAACTTAGCATGACGACTCTACCACAAAGAAGCGAAAAATAAAAGGAAATTACGCTAATAAAATTTCAAGAAAATATATTTCGAATTCTGGATACTTCCTCTTTAAATAGTAGATACATTGTTACCTTAGAGGTGAAAGTGACTTATTTACTCCCATGACGGGTTTTGCCACCCGAGCGTAGCAAGGACGCCAATAATAATAATAATACGCTTATTTTCACCACAATATTTAACAGAACCATTTACATATTTAATTGACCAAGTAGGTAGTACAACACTGAAAATATTGTGCGGACTGGTGCCTAAGCTAGGCCATTGGCCTGTGTTGAAATACACCAGGTCACCAGGTCTCCACAACATGTTATTGTGTCTGAATTGCTTTCGTACGTGTATGGAATACTGTTATGTGAATGGGTGTAATATTTTAGTAAATAATTCATCATCATCAGCCTTTTATTGTCCCCACTGCTGGGGCACAGGCCTCCTCTCTGAGAGAGGGTATGAGCCGTAATCCACCACGCGGGCCCAGTGCGGGTTGGTAGATGTCACATGTCTTCGAAGTTTTGGTTCAAGGGCATGCCGGTTTCCTCACGATGTTTTCCTTCACCGGTTTGAGAGCAGTGGTGATGAAATAATTTACACAAAATAAAGCGCCTGCCTGGGTTTGAACTCACGACCTACAACTTGTAAGTCGCAGCCAATACCACTGGGCCACCACTGCTCTTTAAGTAAATAATTATATTTTTGTGATTTCGAGTAAGTTATAATGAGTGAGTTTGTTGTATAGAGTGTAAGGTTGTGTGTTATCTGATTGTGTCAAATTAATTAATGTAAAATATATTGGAAAAAGAATTAAAAAAAAAACGTGCTAAGAGATAATGCCAAGAATGTCTTCAGTGTCCTCGTATGATAGGTTTTGCAGCCAATTTGTGAATTTATAAGCATGAACAGCATTGACATAATATATGCCTTACCCAAAAGGGTAAGGCGTTTATTATGTCAATGCTGTTCACTTTATTGTAGATATGTCCACTTAGAGCAGTGTAATGACGGCTTTCGAATTTCGTCCGGCATCGTACAGGGTCGCAGACTGCCTTTGCGTTTAAGTATAATATTTTTCTCAAGCGGAAGAGAGGAATGCCGACGCAGTATAGCTCGCAGAACGAAAAGTTAGCGGACTGTGAGTACTTGGGACTCGGAATAGAGCAAAGCAATAGGATAGTATCTGCGTTTGAACCGTATAACCTTTAATAATAGCCCTCTGGGCTTGTTCAACCTGTAGTAATAATGTTTTGTGAGTTCCTCCCCAGACAGGAATGCAAAAAGGGAGAACACTAACACAGAGGTTCCTGTATACAAGAAACAAGGTCAGTTTTAGCCGAATATCTGAGCTGATTAAATAAGTCTTTAACCCGACGTAAAGACTATGCTCTTCATTACAAATACAATGAATATCTGAATCAGATAAACTCATACAAATCTCTGATACGGAAGTATAAACAAAACACTACATATCGAAAAAACAAATGAAGAGCGGATTGCCGCTTTCCCGACTATGTTTTTTTTCTGTGGCCGGCTATTAGTTATTCAGCCATTATTTTTCATTTCCATCATTGAAAAAATGGTAAATATTGTGCCCAAATCTGTTATTTTAAAGAAATTGTTGCATAAAGTCATCTATAAAAATATTATATATTACTTAACTTTATGATATTTCAATTTTACATCGCGCATTAATTGAGTGGCTGTATAGGAAGTTGGAACATGGTTCAATAGAAAATGTGAAAATAGAACTAGTTTTTTTTTAATTATTTGACAGCTGTCAGTTGAAAACGTTTCTCCCTAGGGCTGAAAAGTATTACTTTCAACCAGTTCCTCAGGCAACTTCAGACCTACTAGCCGAGTATGAGTAATGAAAAAAAAATTACTTACCATCGTCAAAGGTGCCGCATTGATTAAGGACTGTGGTGTTATCTCTTTTCTTGTAGCATATGTACGGTCTCAACTCGAGGCAAGAAGACGTGAACGTTTTTCCGTCAGTGGACAGTGCTAGGCAGTCTGCTGTTTCTCCACTGTCTCCACTGACATATGTGCTCCAGGAAATTGATAACCCGGCTAGAGGAACCCCTAAAATATTAAAATTAAAAACTAGTTTTTATAAATCTTGAAGGTTAAGACGTTATTTGACTGTTGGAGATTGTGGCAACCTGCTCTGCTATCAATATTCTGTTTTGATTCCAGGAAAAAACAAACACATTCTGATTCCAGGCAAACACAAATACACATGAATTCGCTAACCTACACTTTTCACATTTTCACACATAGACCTTTTATTATTTTTTTATGTTAATTTTTTATTCTTGATTTCTTTTTTTTTGGCATTTTTTGCAGAATTTGTCGTTATTGATTAACTTTTATTAACCGACGAAAAAAAGGAGGAGGTTCTCAATTCGACCGCATATATTTTTTTTCTTTTTTTTTGTGTTTGTTCAGCCCTCACTCCGTTATATATGAACCGATTTTGATAATTCTTTTTTTGTTGGATAGAGTATACCTCAAGAGTGGTTCCGTGTCAAGGAAGTCAGGATCTGGTGATGGAATCCTGATAAAATTGAGAGACACCCTGGAAAATTGCGGGCTTAAATAGTGTTTCTGCATGTATGTTCAGCCCTCACTCCGTTAGTTATGAACCGATTTTGATAATTCTTTTTTGTAAGATAGGGTATACCTCAAGGGTGGTTCCATGTCAAGAAAGTCAGGATCTGATGATCCAATCCAGATAAAATTGAGAAAAACCCTCGAAAATTGAGAGCACAATAGTGTTTCTGTTTACTTTTCATAACTTATCAGATATTTGCGATTAGGAATCATCACATCATGAAGTTGAGATGATGATGGAAACCATACCTATGCTAACCAATTAGAAGTTAGATATAAGAACTGTGGTTTTAGTGACATGCTTTGAAGAAAAGACGTCTTTTCAATATTGGGGGTAACCTCAATTGGTCAATTATCGTGGGATCCTCAAGGAAGGATGGTTACATCATCAGCTCAGTGGCAAGAGGAATGATAAAAGATTAGAAATTAGCCTCTGAATATTCAGAGTATTAAAAGATGACGCGAGCCACAAAAAAATAAAAAAATAAAAAACTTTTAAACAAAAAAATTAACCGACGAAAAAGAACTAAAAAGCAAGAAATAAATAGACCTTTTAAGTCTTGAGTATTGAGCTTATACTTATAATATCAAATTTAATATAAACTAATTTTGAGTCGGCGCCAAATTGTAAAATGATTAATTACCTACGTAGAGCCTATTTTATTTCTACATACAAATAAAATTTAGATGATTAATCAGATTGTTGTTTGGCGCCGACGAAACACAAATAACCACAACAATAACTATGTAACCTAACATCAATTACCTTCAACAGACATAAAGTCTCCTTGATTAGAAACGTCATTAACTCCTAAGAAAATAGGAACATCCAGGTCTGATTGACGCATGATGCTGTGGAAAGCAGCGGCAAATTTCGTGTCGATAGGGGATGCTAACACAGCACCTGCAAATATTAAATAAAAAACACTCCAAATTAATAAGAGTCAAAACAGTCAAATGCAGTCAGTTTTGTTTTTATTCAATCCCGCATTATTATTTACCATTTTTGTAGGTATATTCTACCCTTTGTAACCATTTGACACCATATCATATTTTCCGTTCTACGGGTATATATGCGGATTATACGTCTGCGCAAGACCTAAAGGACAATATCTGTCAAGCTATCGTAGTTTTAGCTAAGGAGTGGAATTACCAGCCGGAATTTGTGTTATCTGATGGAAATAGACTGGTGGTATCTAAATCAAAAGTAAATAGGATACATCTATGTAAGCCTGATCCAATGTCGACCAAAACATTGCTTCGACACTTGGGCACAATTATTTGTATATCTGCCACGTCATAAACGTACAGTACTCGTGTAGAACCACCATGACCGAAAATCAGTCAGAAGGACTAAATTAAACAGTTTACCTATCTGCCTAGATTTTTCCCAACTATACTGGCTTGCAGTTTAACCGGATGTGGCTTAATACCAGTATTTTAGATGGAGCCACTGCCTATCTGACCCCAAATCCGCCAGCACCCATCATCAAGCGTTGCTTATACCTGAAGATCAATCCATGCAGCCATTGTTACTTAGCGACAAATTATTTTTATTAAACAGTCAAAGGCGGCCATTAGAGCGATGATGTTGATGCCAGAACATGCCTCTTAGTGTGTTTACCTTCATAGTGGCAGTTGAAGAAGGCATCCTGCCAAGTCGCAGGGAATGGATTTAGTTTGAGCCATCCGTTCACCTCCCGGTTGTATAGGTAGTCCGGCTTACACACCACGACATCTGTAAACAAAATTCGATATTCGCAATGTGTATTTAATTATGACTACTCCGCTAAATTACTAGTATTAATTTACCAGTTTTCCTGTCCTTGTTTTAGGGTATTGAGAAATTAATCAGGAATATCCCGACTTCCTCACTGATTTTGATGTGCCGTACTTTACCAAGGCTATGGACGCCTGGAGACTTGCTTGCTCGAATCCATCATCCCAGAGACGATGGAAAGAGCCCCTCTGTAGAGTAGTTTAGGATAACCTTATTGCCTCTTCTGTTACTACTGCTGAGCGTGCGCGACTGCTAGCTTTGAATGAATGGGAGTCGGGTCTCTGGCTTCACGCACTACCGTCATCGAACCTAGGCACCTTATTAGTCGATACTACTTTCCTCCTCGTTGCTTCCCTACTTCTCAGCGCTCCTTGTTGTTCTCCTCAACGCTGCCACTGTGGCGAAGTTGTGAACGGCCTCGGACACTAGGTACGGCCTATCATGCAGCCGAAATGCGGAGCGCACAGCTCGTGAATATTAACGACATCATCCGACGTGCTCTTGTTGCCGTCGGCATCCCGCCTATATTAGAACCCATGGCCTGGCACGTGACAATGGCAAGAGACCAGACGCCATGTATGGGATGGTACTGTACTTGTCTTGTGGCGGAAAGATAATAAGCTTGCTGTTAATTATATTTTCGAGCCGTTTGGGGTAAATAATCATGTGTCAATGCTCACAAATTGTTTAAAAAACGATTTAAACGCCTTGTTTTTGCGTTACTCAAGGGCTGGCGTTTACCTTGTACAGAGGATAAGCATTGCCATACAACGTGGCAATGCCACCAGTCTTTTGGGCACATTACCGGTCAACAGCGATGCAGAGGAGATTTTCAACGCCATATTTAAGATTGTTTTTAGTTTCAGTTGGTTAAAAGTTTTTTTATTTTTATTCTTATTCTTTTTTTTAGTTATATATTTTTGTTTCATGTACATAGATAAACGTACTTACTACTTGTACTTAGTTAAATAAAAATTATAACAATTACAAAAAAATATACGCTAACACTCGCTTCCTGAATTAAACATATGAAGTTAAGCATTTCTCGTACTCTACCCTGAAAACCTGTCAAAATTTAGCAGTCAAATAAGATTTGAAAAGTTCTTTACTCCAAATACTCAAATCAGAAACCCGCCCTGAGTCACTAACATGAGTCAAATCCTAACATAGTAAATACTTAACAATTGTTTATAAGGTTCACAATGAAAGCTTGTTCAAAACTTACCCGTGAAAAACAGCAATGTCACAGAAACAAGATACTTTAATATTTTTCGTTGCATATTGCTCCGTAGCACATCACGTAATGATTGTAAACTTATCGTTGCTCTTTATAAAATTTATATTTCTTGACATAATTCACTATTGTGGGACGACTGAACGAAATAAGAAATCTTAATTATTTTGAGTCACGTGCTCTTTACTGATGGATTCTGAAATAATGTGCTATTATTCTCCTGCTTTTTTAATGAGATTTTATATACAATAACAGTAATGACTTACTTGACTTAATATCCTATGTCCCCTAGATGAGGCAGAGTGCGTCTACAGTAGTCCTCCATCGCGAACGGTCTTGAGCTTCACGCTTCACCTCGCTCCACGTCATTCCATTGCTCGCCGCTTCTGCCAACGCGGTGTGACGCCAGGTTTGACGGGGATGACCACACTTTCTCTTTCCTTGGAGATTCCAGTCCAACGCTTGTTTGGGTATGTGATCGAAATCCCTTCGGAGCTTAAGGATAATCCATCTCCACTTGTGGTATTTCTCCAACAGATCTACGTTACAGATGGTCTCGGGCCAGTAGATTCCGAGAACGTGAGATGTTCTTTATGACTTTTCACGTTTCGCACCAGTAGAACAGCACGGATTTGACGTTGGTCCCGAAGATTTTGAGTTTAATCCTTCGGGTCAGTTTCCGCGATTGCCAAACAGGTCTCAGCTGCACGAAAGTAGCTCGGGCTTCGGCGACCCGTGAAGCGATGTCCTGTTCACTACCTCTAGTTTCTGAAACGACGCTTCCGAGGTAGGTAAATTTGTGCACGCGTTCCACTACCTCTGTGCCTATCAGCAACGGTGAGGGATTCTTCACACCACTTTGATGTGTTCTGTCTTTGTAATTTCTTATTTGTTTGTTTTCATCCCTATTCTTACTGTGATGAAAGTTGTTGCAGGCGAGAAGTTGTGACTACCAAGGCTTGCGGGCTGCCTAGGGGTAGTGGAGATTGCCCAGAGATTGTGGATAAATTCAAAATGGAGTTACCGCGCCCCTGGATACTCAGGGCAGGGAAGGAACAGGGGTGGGATTTAGTCAGTAAGAGTCTGACAACCGCTCCACCCAGAGCGGGAGAAGTCATTGGATGATTTCCCCCCCCCCCCCCCAAAAGTCTTGCGGTAGACGGCCAGACGACAAACCGTTTGACATAATTACTTAAGCAACGATTGTTCGTAAGGTTGGTAATGTCTCATTAGCTTGAAAGAACACATTAATCAGTTATATATTTTTATTGAAATAATTATTGCACTCAATAAAAAAAGGCTTTGATTTTGTTTGTTTTATTGCCCGACTGCACCAGAGAATAATGTGTTTTGACGGATGTAACGTTAAATATTTAACGGAGACGAAACGAATTGCTAAATGGGTTGTTGATATTTACTCCTCCACATTATTTGCTGTTAAAGTTAATTTTTGTTTTTTTCCCATTTATAAACTTTTTTTTTTTTAAATGTTATTCATAACATGGGGAATGCACTGGCTCCTGTAATACAGGTTAAAACTAACTCAGAACCAGGGAATTTCTTAAAAATATGTAATGAACCTGTTACAATGAAGAATTTATTATTTACTAGCAGTATCCGTGACGTCATCCGCGTGGGCTAAGATCTATATCAGCCTTTTATCTTACTTCTTACTTCACGGAGACTCAGTTATAGATTCCCGTGAGCACCTTTGGAACGAAACACTATTAATCGCACGAAAAAGATTCGATCAAGGAGAGAACCCTACTACTAATGCACCTTTGTTACAGAACCCTACATACCTGAAACGCAAGTCGAACCATCCGATACTTCGCAAGAATCAAAAACGTTCAAGACCGACAGTTCTACGATTAACGGACAAACACAACGCTTCTTGGTGTTACTTTAACATCTACCCTCAATTTTGGTCCCTTCATAGAGGCAAAGGCTCAAGTGGCTGGCAAAAAGTTGGGGATCCTCGCAAGGGTGAGATGGTACTTCACGCCGGAACAGCTGCTCCAACTCTATCAAGCGTAAGTTCGATCGTGTATGGAGTACTGCTCTCATCTTTGGGACGGATCTGCCAGATACTAGCTTGATGCCCTTGAGTCAGTTGAGAAACGAGCCGAGAGGATCATCGGCAATGATAGGCTCATTGAGTCGGAGCTCGAAAGTCTTAAGCATAGACGCCGAGTTGCTAGCCTGTCGGTTTTCTATTGGTTAATCGGTTACATTTTTGGGATTGTGCGACGGAATTGCGCAATTTGATTCCGCCAAGCCCGTTTCATCAACGGACCACAAGACGTACGGCGAAGTGCCACCGGTTCATGGTGGACATCCCATCCATACGCACAAAGCGTTTTAAGAACACATTCATTGTGCGTACAGCTAGGGAGTGGAATTCCCTACCGGAGTCTGTGTTTCCTGATACTACAACCTGGGAGTCTTTAAGTCAAGACTGAATAGGTTACTTCTAGGCAAGCGTGCTCCATCTTCATCGCTTACCATCAGGTAAGATAGTGGTCAAACGCGTGCCTATCAACAATAATAAAAAAAAATCAAGTAATCGAACCTGAACAAACCAAGGAATTTGAGTTTTTTGCGAAATTGGACTCGAAACCCTACAGAGACTTGTTTGACCTTTCAAACTGCGGTCCCACGGCTTGTGAAATGACGAAAAGCGCCGCGCCGCACCGCGCCAGGTATTGCGCGGCCCGTGCCAAGTGTTCCCACAGCATGAGTCGGCCAGCGGCCTGCTGGCTCTGATTCAATATCTATATTTTATATATACCTACGTAGAAATGAGGAAAGCTCTATGGAGGTAATTAATAATTTTATTTTTTGGCGCCGACTCAAAATTTGTTTATATAAAATTTAAAAGGTTTATTTATTTTTTGCTTTTTCGTTCTTTTTCGTCGGTTAATTTTTTTGTTATAAAGTTTTTTATTTTATGATTTTTTGTGGCTCGCGACATCTTTTAATACTCTGAATACTGTGAGGCTATTTTTTAATCATTCCTCTTGCCATTGAGCTGCTAGTATAACCATCCTTCCTTGAGATTCCCCGGAAAATGACCAATTGAGGTTACCTCCAATATTATAAAGACGTCTTTTCTTCAAAGCATATTAAGTGGTTTCTGTCACTAGAACCACAGTTTTTATATTTAACTTCTAATTGTTATGGAAAGGTATGGTTTGCATCATCAGCTCAGTTTCATGATGTGATGATTCCTAAACGCAAATACCTGATTAAGTTATATACCTGATGATAGATATATACCTGATGAAGTAAACCGTTTTAATTGAACACACATACATACAGTTACACACACACAGTTAGAATTCTCAATTTTATTAGGATTACATTATCAGAGCCTATCTTCTTTGATATGGGACCACCCTTGAGGTATAGACTATCTTACAAAAAAAGAATCATCAAGATCGGTTCTATTATAGTGTGTACTATAGTGAGTCGGTGGTACTATAGTTGCATGAAGTGTAAATAAATAAATAAATATATATATATATATATACACGGTCGAATTGCGGACCTCCTTTTTTTTCGTCGGTTGAAGAGAACGTTTTGTTTTAGTCTTCCTCGCAGACATAATCTAATGGTAGCCTGATCGAAAATCTAGTGAGCCTTAATTTTAACTGCATGTAGTATGTTCTTGATGCGCGGTTGTCGGTACCGGTTCAGCTTAATTACCACATTAAGATTCTGGTAGCTAACGTGGACCTCTTTCAGCAAGGCCTCTTTTCTATTTTGTGACATTTTATGTTGACAGTGATGACATATGGAACTGAAACGTGGTGGAAGACACAGCGTTGGAAGGCCTTTTACGAGGTGGGCCGTTGACCTGGTGAGGGTCGAGAGTGTCCGATGGATGCGAGACGCACAGGACCGGTCGTTGTAGCGACGCTTGGGGGAAGCCTATGTCCAGCAGTGGACGTCTTTAGGCTGAAATTATGATAATGATGACTTCATCCTCCAGAATTCCAGAACACAGAACTCCAGAGTCCAAGAAAACTCGGTATGATAACGGACTCACTATGCTGTACGTAGCGCCCGTATCTGCTATCGCGACACCGCTACGGCCCATGACATTAATAAATAATTTTACCATCGGCACGGGGTCTCATCTCGAATAAAAGAAAATTTAGTTCAAATAAATTTCAAAAGATGGTGTGACATTTATCGATTTCTTAATGAAGTTTATGTAATCAAAAGAATCTGCTAAGAACTGTATGTACTTTTTTAATAAACTATAACCTTAGCACAAAATTGTGGAATAATAGGCCCCTAATTCAAATTTAGAAGGTTATTGGAACAAATCCTTTGACATCTATGTTTTTGTATTAAATAAAATTTTGTATTAATTGTACATTTTGATTCAGTGTAGTGCATTAAATATTATAAAAATAAAACAATTCCTCATTATGTAAAAAAAAAATGGTAGGGCTTTTAGTAAATTAATTCAACTTGCAAGCCGTCACTACTAACACCATCAAGCAAGCTTAAGGCCCTTCTCGCGGTCCAGTGGCGCCCTCATTGAATGCCAATCGCAAAAGTGTCAGAAACGGCCGTTTTTGGCACTTTTGCCTACTACTTTGGATACGAAACATTTTGAGACCTGTTTTAACAACGTAAAAATTCTTTATCCTCTTTGTAACAAACGTGAAGTTGGATTTTTTAATATTTATTTTCTGTGCTATGCTACGATTTTTTATTCAATGAGGGCGCCACTGGACCGCGAGAAGGCCCTTAAAGCGGAAAAAAATAATTTGCCTGCTGTGTTCCAAAAATCACTGCTCAAGACGATCACGTTTTTTTATTTGCGATGCAGAGCAAAGCATCTGTATGCTAGTTTACCTGTGCCATCGAATAAGATTCCTGGACGTACGAAGACTACCTGTATCATTGTTACTGCTATTGGCGTTTGAGGAGTGTGCATTCTTATTACTACTGATAACAGAATGTTTTACACTATAGTTCCTTATATACATCCTCGGCGATCCCCGTTTAACACATTAAAGTCGTTTAAACTACACACTCATTTTAGGGATCCGTCCCGAAGGATCCAAACGGAGCCCTATTGCTGTCACTCACGTGTTTGTCCGTCGTCTGTCACAAAATTTTGTTCAGAATAATTTTTGAACTTCCCATGAACTTGATAATGTTCTGTTAGATATTCCTCCTTGGCTCCGGACGCGACTGACGTATTTTAGAGTCGTTATAATGTTATTCAAAGATCGTGTTTATAATGTTGTAGAAGTAGGAACGTACTTGTTATTGTAAAACGTTTTTAAGGGCCTTCTCGCGGTCCAGTGGCGCCCTCATTGAATAAAAAATCGTAGCATAGCACAGAAAATAAATATTAAAAAATCCAACTTCACGTTTGTTACAAAGAGGATAAAGAATTTTTACGTTGTTAAAACAGGTCTCAAAATGTTTCGTATCCAAAGTAGTAGGCAAAAGTGTCAGAAACGGCCGTTTTTGGCACTTTTGCCTACCTATTTATTTTCTGTGGTATGCTACGATTTTTTATACAATAAGGGCGCCACTGGACCGCGAGAAGGCCCTTAAGGAATAGGTACAACTGTCTTGGTTGATGAGTCATTTATTTTCATTTAAATAATAACCGCTTCTGGTCCTGAGTTTATTATTAAATTAAATTCATTTATTTCAGACTAATATTGTCCATAAATGTTAGTAAATCTTCAAAGGTCTTAAAACTAAGTCAGTCAGTACTAAAACTAAAACCATATCAAATCATCATTCATGTTAAAAAAATCAAAATAATAAAATCAAAAAGGTCAAAAAAATACAAAATAATTAATTAAAATAATACATGTCAACAAATAAAATGATCATCGATGAAGTGTCATCGTGCCACGTGAAGCTAGATAAATCACCCCAGCATTGCAGACTCTGGCCTCTCAGAGATCATTCTTAGGGTTATTACGTAATACGAGTAGTATATTTTACTAACAAATACCTGTCTACTAATTCCTTCATTTGCTACGGAACCCTAAATGTGCAAAGTCTGACACTCACTTGGCCGTTTTTTTATCACGTCCGTGTAACAACTCGTGTCAGACATAAATTCGTAACGCTTCATCAAGCTTATACGTCAGCTTGCATATTAACGCGCGTACCTTACAAACAACACTTTTCTCATCAATATATAGGAATAACGAAACATAAAAAATACTGTCGAACATTAAAATTCCTCCAAATTAGTATAAAATCCATATTTTCGCAT
Organism: Polia nebulosa; assembly: GCA_951329385.1. NCBI lineage: Eukaryota > Metazoa > Arthropoda > Insecta > Lepidoptera > Noctuidae > Polia > Polia nebulosa. Next base: position 23,352,362 of record OX589611.1, on the reverse strand, counting down.
ATTTTGAGCCACAGAAAGAAAACGGTAGCAACATGCGTGATCTGCTTAAGCTTATCATACTCGGTACGTCAGTACTAGGAGTAGAAAATTCTATGATCGCAATAAGTGGCTTCAATCTGCCCGAAATTGACGATTGGTGGGGTACTGAAGAATCGAAGGTAGACTGTGACACCGGCGTCAGACCTTTTAAAGTTAAATTCGAGGAAGAGGTGAGTGACAAATTCAATTATTAATTCTTCCTCTCATATTGAAAACTAGCAAACCGCCCCAACCCCGTACGGGTTCAAATTATACACACGAACCTTCCTCGTTTATCACTCTTTCACTGTCAAGCTTGGACTGTCACTTTTCTTCAGTAAATTTTGCCTGATAACAGCCAGTCTTGAGATCCCCAGAGCTGCAAAAATGAGGGCGGTTGGCGGCTAATTAAAAATTATATAATGTTTTTTTTAAAGTGAGGTAACCGAGAAATTCTCTCGACTTTTATAACGATTCTGAACTGGCGTTTCGTCAGAAAATCTAAAGTTAACCAAAGTAGGGTGCTAAAATTTTCAAGTTTAATTCGCTCACTCTTGTATACGTGTGGATCTACTATTGGTTGACAAGTTTATTCTATTCTATTGGTCCTTTCTGTAAAACCATTATTAAATAGCTTTGGAAATAAAATATCCACTTCTAATGTTGTGAAAGGTCTCCGGTTCAGTTTGCTAAAATGATCGAGATCAATATTGATCTTTAGTCGCAAAAAAACTATATTATTCGATCCGACCAACAAATACCAATAATACAAGAATCATTTCCTCCCCTGTTCTTGAGTGTGAAGTCATCAGATGACTTCTACCGTTCTGGGTGGAGCAGGAGGGAGTTTCAGACCCATACTGTTTATTTCGTATGTGGCGGCATAGATGCTACTACAAGTTTATAAACGTAATCGGTCGCGTTATTCTGTTTACAGATGATAATCGACCTCAAGCAACGCCTTACGAACCACAGATCATTCACGCCACCCCTCAAAGATGCAGCGTTCCACTACGGCTTCAACACAGATAACATGGACAGCTGGATCGACTACTGGGCTCATGACTATAATTTCACTGAGCGAGAGGAGTTCATGAACCAGTTTCCGCACTTCAAGACTAATATCCAGGGTCTGGATTTGCATTTCATTAGAGTTAAACCAGCGGTGAGTCTAAAACCTAGCACTCTTCATTAACCAAGTTTTACCTTCTTCATCACTCTTCAGGGTCTGAGTCTTTTCAGGGTTCTTCTTCAGACGCACAGGTCGGGTCGTTGCCGTTGTGGCGATACTTGGGGGAAGCCTATGTCCAGCAGTGGACATCTTATGGCTCAAATGATGATGATGATAACATTCTTCCGGTGAAACCGATCTCAACAGGATTTTCTACAGGTGGTAAATACAGTAGCTATATCAAAATTTCCCCAACTTGACCATTTACTGTTTAGGTTTCCTGCATGGTTTGAAAAAGGGTGACGCTTATAAACGATGTCTTAACTATAGTGGAAGATTGTGAAGCAAATAAAAATATCTGGCTATACATTATGGTAAACTCGTGCTAAAGTAATAACAGCCGCACGAGTAGATCCATCAGGTTAAGTTATGCTTGCTGGGGTTGGTCCGGGGATGAGTGACCATCTTTACATACCAAGACTCCTCCGTGCCTCGGAAAGCACGTTAAGCCGTTGGTCCCGGCTGTCAAACGTGGATCTTTGAAAGTCGTTACGGGTCGTCAGAAGCCCGAAAGTCTGACAAACAATCTTACCAAGGGGTATCGTATTACCCAGTAACTGGGTCGTGGAGGTCAGATAGGCAGTCGCTCCATGTAAAATACTGATATTCAGCTGCATCCTGTTAGACTGGAAGCCAACCCCAAGATAGATGGGAAAAGGCTAGGCAGATTCATACATTATGGTAAATATTCTAAAGACGTGAAAGTGTGATTTCGTTGCAATATACATAGTCGAAGAAAACAAAGTACACCATAATAATTTAGTTTATACTTCCACGCTTTCTTTTAACAGTCGACTATTTTCGTGTTACTGTACAGTATTACAGTACTTTTTAGAGTACTGATACGATTCAGTTTTTTTTATTTACTGTAGCTCTTATCAAGTAACGTATTTGATAACCTACTTAATACTACTTAAGCTAGACGCATATCTTTCCGCTACTCGAAAATAATTGTTTTTACTGAGAAATACATTGTTGAAAGTGGTAATAACTCCAGAAAACATAGTTTCAAGTAAGTGAAGTGCTATAAACCCTGAAGCAGCAATAAAAACAGTGAAATATACACAAATTGAGACGAAATAAAACTGTAACAAATATTAATCTATCGGTCATTGTGAAAAGTGAATCCCTTACCTACACCAATGTTGTTATCGACGCAGCGACGAAGGCGGCATTTGTTTGGAATCTCGCAGTTTTTGCAAAAAACTAGTTTCTACTCAGTGGGCGGTCTTAGTTTGGAGTCACGTTTCTAAAATCGTTGGTGAGAATTGGGTGAAATATCAAATAAATACAAATTTGAAAAAGTACCAGTGAAGAGCACGAGGATTTGGACCAGCGGTTGCGGATTCACGGGCGGACGGCTTAGCCGTAGCACCATCAAGTTGGTGACGTGTTTCGAACGCTAGATTTGTCATTTATTGCGATACATACACTTTGACTTCTAGCCGTATATAACTCCGACTTACGTCTATCCTGCTACTGCGCTGCCTATCTAGTACGTCTGGAAACACACAGATGGCATTGCATGTGCTGGTTGTAAGGGTGCTGTTGATAGTCGAGAGTGTTTGAAATGCTGTAAATGCAGTAAATATTATGATCTTCCTTGCGCGAATATTCTCGATAAGAAAATCTATGCCGGTATGAGCAAAGTGCAGAAAATCAAGTGGACTTGGCATGAATGTAGGAGTAAACAACCGAAGCTTGGAAACACCAATACCCCAGTGCGAAATGTCAAGGAGGGTGAGCCAAGCTCATTTAACTTATCTGATGAAACCGCCGGTCTGGACAACGTTACTTATAGAAAGAATCAAGGTGATGACTGCCGGGAAACACCTCAATGCAGCCCGGGTTCAGCCAGCTGCACCACGCCTAATAGAGATGAAGCATTTATTTCTGCTATAAGCGATAAAGTTCTTAAAGCGCTTAAGTCCGAACTGCCTGCAATGATTTCGTGTGTTCTGAAGACTGAACTATCTTCAATTAAAAATGATATTTTAGAGTTTCGTCAGTCAGTGGACTTTTTGAGCACTATGCATGACGAAATGAAGAACATGGTAGAAACTTTAGTCAAGGATTATGCGTTGTTATCTAAAGAAAATACCACCCTAAAAACCACAGTAGCTGAGTTATACGATTGACTAAATAGTTTGGAACAACATTTACGGGAAAACAATCTAGAGATACATGGCGTACCCGAACACCATAATGAAAATTTACCCAGTCTCCTCAATCAATGCTCTAAAGTCATAGGTCACGAGTTGAAGGAGGGTGATATAGTGAAGTGCACCAGAGTTGCTAAATTGAATAAGGACAGCAAAAATCCCCGCACTATAATTGCCAAGTTCAGTTGTGTGAGAAAGCGTGATGAGTTTTATTATGCAGTGCACAGATATAATAAATCCAATCCCATTAATAGACTTAATACTGTTCTGCTGGGACTTGCAGGTGAAAGGGTACCGGTGTACGTGTCAGAGCATCTTTCTCTATCTAATAAATCCTTGCATGCCGCAGCACGTGGGAAGGCAAAGGAACAGGGATATAAGTTCGTGTGGGTGAAAAATGGACGTATTTTTGTAAGAAAAGCAATTGAAAGCAAGTACATATTAATAAAAAGTAAAGAGAGTCTTAGTCTCATATGTTGATATATATTTATATTTTTTTTAAGTGATTCTAGTTGTTACAAAATTTTATACTAATACAATGATGTACTTGTCACTGTATTATCAAAACATCAGAGGTATGAAAAGCAAAACAATAGACATATATAATACTGTCTTAAGTAATAACTTTGACTTAATTTGCTTGTGTGAGACTTGGCTTGATGAAACGATATTGTCTTCTGAATTGTTTGATGACAGGTACTGTGTAGTACGCAGAGATCGAGACGCTAGGTTTCGCGCTCGGTATGGTAAGAACCATGGTGGTGGTGTACTTATCGCTTATTCGAAAAAACTTAAAATTTCAATTAAAAATGAATGGTTTTCTGAATACTTGGAAGATCTATGGATACAACTTATGGTAAATGGCTCTCGCATAATTAATTTATGTGTTGCTTACCTTCCTGAGTATTTGCCTACGGATGTGGTTTGTAACCATTTTGCCAAATGCTACGCCATATTCAGTGATTTACCGAATCACATGACCTGTATACTGGGTGATTATAATCTTGGGGATGTTAGTTGGTCGGTTGAAGCCGGACGTCCCTTGAATTGTAACTGTGAAAAGTCTAAATCATTACATGACCTCTTTCACTCGACAACGATACGTCAACTCAATTTTACGGGAAACCACAATAACCGGATACTTGATTTAGTTTTTTCTGATCGCCCTGATTTACTGAGTGTAACGCCTACATTGCCCATTAGTCGTATTGACTTGCATCATCCGCCTTTTGAACTTGTATTTAAAACTGGTATCACTACACTGACACATAACACATTACTTAAAAAATTATGTTACCGTAAAACAGATTGTGAGAGCTGTAATAAAGACCTAGAAAATATTGATTGGGAGAAACTCGCATTGGAACTGGGATGTAACGATTTTGTTCAACTTTTTTATAATAAAATATACTCAATAATTGAGAATTAAACTCCCACAACTAGAATTGCTAATAATAAGTATCCCACCTGGTTTTCGAAGGATTTAATTAAGTTACTCGCATCCAAAGATAAAGCACATACCAAATTCAAGCGTTATGGAAATCCCAGAGATTACGATATGTTTTCGATGCTTAGAGCTCGAGTTAAGATCGTCGTAAATCAATGCTTTAGAACGTATATTGAGCGAATTGAATGTGATCTTAGGGTTAATATAAAAGCTTTCTGGCGCTACACAAAAAGCAAACGTGTCACTAATAGCATTCCTAGTCGCGTATATTATCAGGATAGCGTTTGTAGTACGGGAAGTGATATTGTCAACTTATTTGCAAGTTATTTTTCATCAGTGTATTCTCCCAGGGCAACTACAAATTACTGTCCTAACTTTCAAACTTCTAATTATACCATTAGTCGCTTGCACATATCGGGTAGGGATATATTACAAAAGTTGAAAAACGTGGATCTGACAAAGAACGGTGGCTTTGATGGTATACCGCCTATCTTTATACGGTTGTGTGCGACTAATCTTGTAACTCCGCTATCAATAATATTTAATAAATCTCTTAAAGAAGGAGTATTTCCCGATCTGTGGAAAATTGCTAAGATCACTCCAATCCACAAATCTGGTGATAAAAGTGGCGTCTCTAATTATAGACCAATTTGTATACTAAACTGGTTTGCCAAAATTTTCGAAGGCTTTGTTTATAAACATATATATGATCATTTCTCTCATTTATTGAATCCGCGTCAACATGGCTTTTTCACGGGTAGATCAACTAACTCTAACCTATTATGTTACTCTACTTATATATGCGAATCTTTCAATGGCAAACAGCAAGTGGACTCTATATATACAGATTTTTCCAAAGCGTTTGATCGTGTCGACCATTTTGCATTGCTCTCGAAGGCCCAACATGCCGGAATACATGGAGATCTGTATAGGTGGCTCACATCCTATCTTTCAAACCGAATTCTACTTGTTGCACTCAGTGGGTATGAATCTATCCCATTTTTGGTGACTTCTGGGGTCCCCCAAGGCTCAAATTTGGGGCCCCTATTGTTCCTGTTATTCATCAATGATTTACTTAGTAAAATTGATAGTGAATGTTTAGCCTACGCTGACGATATCAAAATTTTTAGACGTATCTCCGGTCACCGAGACTGTGAGGCTCTCCAAACGGATATAAATACTGTTGTCAAATGGTGTGACGAGAATCTAATGTCGTAAAACATAAAAAAGTGTCAGGTTATATCATTTACAAAAAAACAAAACACTACTCAGTTACAATTATCACATCAAGGGCATTGTAATAGACAGGGTAAAGCAAATTCGCGACTTGGGGGTAATCTTCGACTCGGCTATGTCTTTCAGACCACATTACGATCAGGTTTGTAATAAGGCTAATCGCATGTTATCTTTCGTACTCCGGAATGCAAAACCTTTTAGACAAACCATTTCACTGATAACTCTGTACTATGCTTTAGTTAGAAGTATTATTGAGTATTGCGCATCTGTGTGGGCTCCAATATATAAAACTCATATAGACCGTATAGAGTCTATACAGAGACGGTTTGTCAGAACTCTATGTATGAAATGTGGCTTAAGGCGTAATATACCTGAATATGAGGCTAGGCTGCGGTACTTTAACATGGTTGGATTGGACAAAAGGAGATGGATGAGCGACATGTCCACTTTTTATAAGGTGTGTAACGGTTCATTTGATGGTGCTCTTCTAAGTCAGTTACACTTCAAGGTACCTACTCGATCTGTGCGTACTCCGCAGCTGTTTCAGATACCAAGGAGCAATAACAATGTGTCCCAAAATAGTCCACTGTTTCGAATGTGTAGACAATATAACGATATTTGCACTCATGTTGATATATTTGTGGATAGTCACGGCAGATTTATAGAATCCTTGCGAAAATTGAATACACCTTAAGCTATTGTATTGTAATATGCTGTCCTGACTATATTATTTGTAACTTCTTTTTATTTTATTTTTATTTTTTGTAGCCTTCACTTGCATGCACTTTGAAGCTGTATAAATCCTGAATGCTGTGTATAGTAGTAATTGGAGTGCAGATTTAAAAATGTTATGACTTAAAAGTAATCCTGATCACAACTTAGTCTGTATTCTGTAACTGTACCTCTTATAAATAAATAAATAAATTTTAAGTAGTTTTACATCAGAATACAACAGGCAGTTAGGCACTATGTGGGTAAACGTTAATTTTTAATCGACTTCAAAAACGAGAAGGTTCTAAGGTTTTATCCGACTTCAAAATAGAGGCGGTTCTCAATTCGTCGGAACCTTTTTTTTCCAATTACTCAAAGATGGCTGGACCGATTTACATTTTGTTTTTTTTTGTTTGAAAGGGTATACTTCCCAGGTGGTCCCATATAAATTTTATCAAAATTGAATCAGCACTTTTTGAAAAAATCAACATAAACAAAAACCACTGACGGGGCCCATCGTGGCCGGTGCCTGCATGCCTCCCCTAGGCCACGATACCCGGTACGGGTGGCCCGCACGGGTCTCCCGGGCAGCTGTAAAGTCAGTGTAAATCTTATTTAGTAGAGGACGGTCTTTTTTTTTTAGGGCTCTCAACTAGACACAAATCCAGAATCGTCCGCTTGACGGGGCCGATCGTGGCCGGTGCCTGCATACCTAGGGGTAGCGGATCATACATTCTGAAAATGAGTTACCGCACCCCTGGGCACTCAGGCAGGGAAGGAACAGGGGTGGGTTTTAGTCATTAAGAGTCTGACACGCCCTCCCACTCCACCCAGAGCGGGAGAAGTCATTGGATGATTTCCCAACCCCCCAAAAAAAAAAACATAAACAAAAAATATGTACACACAGATGACGTTTTGGTTGTCTCCAAATGGTCAAATTCCATGTTATTGGGGTTATCCATTCGGGCATAACTTTAATATTTAGTTTTACTTCTGGGGTACAACAACTAAAAAGTGAAAAATAAAAACATTTTACAAAAAATACAACCGACTTCTAACAATTGCAAAATATCTTTAGTTTTGGAAGTCGGTGTCAAATAACGAAGAAAAAAAAAACAAACACCGACTTCCGAAAGTGAAGTTATTTTGCAATTTTTAGAACTCGGTTGTATTTTTTGTAAAAAGCTTTTTATTAGTTTTACTTATATAACAACAAAATAAAAATTCTGAAAAGTCCTCGAAACTAGATTACTTCATTTCTTCTAGGACGTGCCTGAAGACGTAGAGGTGCTACCTCTCATGCTGTTGCACGGATGGCCTGGGTCTGTACGAGAGTTCTACAGCGCCATCCCTTTGCTGACTGCTTACTGTCAACAGAGAGGCTTCGCTATCGAAGTCATAGTACCCAGCCTGCCTGGATTTGGATTCTCTGGGGTTAGTAAAACATAACGATTTATACGGCGTGCCCCTGTATAAAGTGCACAAACGAAAATGGGTGTAACTAGAGCACTCAGTAATAGATATATAAAAAATTATAAAAAAATCTTTGAATTAATATAGATTTTAAAGTTTTTTCTTGCCCATTAGCTATGCAGCATCGATGATTGATATCTTACATTATTCTTTTTGTTTTAACGGAATAGACGCATACAGTAAAACGTTATAACTTGTTTAATACACTAGGTCGTTAAGGCAAGTTTTTTTTTTTTTTTTTAAATCGATATTAATTAATTTTTTTGTCTCTTTTTCTATATTTTTAACCGATAAATTGTGCTCAAGTTTCATCCATTTTGGTTTGTGCACTTTACAAATATATAGGGACACTGTATTTTATTGAAGAAATTAAAATGTTCCTGATTTTGCACTTGCCATCATCATCATCCTTTTAGCGGAGAGGCGTCCATTTCTGGAGATAGGCCTCCCTCAAGCGTAGTCACATAAATCAGTCCTATGCTTTTTCACATCGAGCAGGTTTTGCGGCCTTAACCACGTCATCGGTTCACTTTGTGAGAGGGCTTCTAACGGAGCGTTTTCCTGCACGCGTAGCTTGACCACCATAGACACAGGTTTTGTCGACGGAAGAATAAACAAAATGACAGACTGTAGAAAGGTTTCTACCATCCTTAGCATGGCGATGTTAAAACTGAAGAGAAGAAATGTTTCTATTCTTCAGTCGAAAAAAGTCTACAATATAAAGTATGATGCTCGGGCAGAAACGACGTCAAGTTAGATAAAAAGAACTTTGTCTATTTTTGGTAGAATAGAGATAAAATTGGTCATGCTACACCTGCTATACCTGCCCGGGGGTGGAGGATAAATTCGAAAGAGTTACCTCGCCCCCGGGCGCGTAGGGCAGGGAGGAACAAGGGTGGGTTTTAGTCAGTAAGAGTCTGACACGCCCTTCCGCTCCACCCTAGAGCGGAAGGAGTCATAAGATGATTTCCCACCCCCCAAAAAAAAAAAAAAAAAACACCTGCTATACGCGGTCGTTCCAGAATCTTTCGAACCCCTCGACGAGCATTGTGTCCTACTGCCACGTAAATTGGCAATGCTTACAAATGACATAGCCAAAACTTTAACAATTTTGCAGGCAGCAGTTCGCAAAGGACTAGGAAGCACTGAAATGGCGGTAGTTCTCAGAAACCTGATGCACAGGCTTGGCTTCAAAAAGTTCTACATTCAGGGAGGAGACTGGGGTGCACACATATGCAACAGCATTTCTACTTTTTTCCCGGATGTAAGTTTGCAGCAACAATATTAAAATAGAGTTAATATTAGCAGACTTCTGTCATCTGGATATTGTAGTGCTGTCTGACCCTAAGGACACAAAACTGCAGGAAATTATAAACTTTAAAACCAAACTTCCTACTTGGTATTTTTTTTTTTTGTGACTTTCTGGTTTTGAATTTCGGGTGTTAACGTGTTATTTGGTTTTTCCATCAGGGATTTCTCGGGAGTAGCATATTACGTAGGACTACAACATAACTGGCAAAATGTGGGTGTTTTTTTATCCTTGATAGACTCGCGTTTGACCACCATCTCACCTGATGATAAGCGATTATGTGGTTGACAATGGAGCACGCTTGCCTACCACTTACTTACCATTTACTTAAAAACTTAAAACTGTGTACTATAAAGCAACCTCTGCCTATTTCCTAACGTAGCACTTCTTCATACCTCTTTGTTCAACAGACAAACAGCCAACAGCTACTTTATAAATAATATACAAAATGTTCATCATCCAAATCTTTTCTTTGCAGGAAGTACTAGGATATCATACAAACTACGCGGTTTCATTTGCTCCAGGCACATTAGCAACTTGGTTCTTCGGTTCACTCAGCAAAGAACTGCAGTCTTTGGTAGTGGACCCTTCGTTGGCGGATAGGTTGTACCCAATTTCTGCTATCTTGAAGAGTTTAGTCACTGAAACTGGATATTTGCATATACAAGCTACTAAACCTGACACTATTGGTATGTATTATCTTATCTTACTTCTTACAAATATTTAAAATGTGAAAATTTGTATGGATGGATGTTTGTTACTCAATCACGCCAAAATAATAATAATAATAATAAGCCTGACATAGTGGTGATAGATCGACAAGAGCGTCGCACAATGATTGTTGATATAGCTGTCCCTCATGACGAGAACCTCGTGAAGGCTGAGAGAGATAAAAAAACAAAGTATCTTGATCTGGCTCGCGAGGTTGTCGACATGTGGGAGGTGGATACAGCAGTCATTGTGCCGATAGTCGTGACGGCCAATGGCTTAATTGCCAAGAGCCTCGACCAACATCTCAGGAGGCTCTCGTTAGGCAGTTGGATCAAGGGCTTGATCCAGAAAGCAGTACTCCTGGACACGGCTCGTATTGTTAGGAAATTCCTTTCTCAGGAGCCCTGACCACCGGTAGCTTGGACCCTATTCCCGATACCGGTGGGCTACTACTTTTTATATTTTTAAATGTTTTTGTATTTATTTATGTTTTTATATGTAAGTACCTAAATATTTGAAAATGTAAAGTGTATGTATATAAGATTAAATAAATGGAATAATAATAATTTATTAGCAAAATGGCTGAACGGAGCCGAATTATCCCGGGAGTATGTTCCCTTAGCATATATTATTTTCGACTTTCACGCGGGCGAAGCCGCTGGCAGAAACAATATAAACATTTTGGGCATGGCACCCAAAATATACTATAACTTGCCAAAAAGTATCACAGACCTACACAAGATGGACCAATTCAAATTATGTTTGCACGAATTCCTAGTTACAAAGTGTTATTATTCAATTAAAGATTACTTAAATGAAAGATGACTGGTTGGTGTGAAACATTATAATGTTTATTTAATTTTGATTTGACTTGTTTATAATAATTTGACATTTTTTTTTTACTTAACATGTTTTTAATTTGACATTTAATTTGACATGTTTTTAATATGACATTTTTATGTAACTCAATTTGAAATGTATTCTGTTAATGTTGCGATTAGTACCATATTAATTTGCACACCTCATTATATATAGGAGGATATAGGAAATGAATGATAGCGTGACTTATAACAAGGGGGTTTGGAAGAAGAAAACGCTGATCGCATGTAACATGGGATAAGGGCAGCAAGATGTGTGTGATTTTATGATGTAGGTGTGTTATACATAGAAGCAACTTAACTTAGCAAGTAAGCGGACGATTCTGGATTTGGGTCTAGTTGAAGGCCTTAAAAAAAAAAAGACCGCCTTCTACTAAATTAGACTTAGGTACGCTTGCTTTACTGCTGCCCGGGAGACCCGTACCGGCTCCCGGAACGACATACGTGAGGCGCTAGAACATTGTTTCACAGCGACACGGAACTGGTCGCGTTCGTATCAATCCGCGGCGCTGTGAAACAATGTTCTAGCGCCTCACGTATGTCTCCGTTCCGGGAGCCCGTACAGGCGGTCCATACGGGTCTCCCGGATAGCTGTGAAGCCAGCCTTACACATAACTACATACCCGGGCTTGCGGACGGCGAGTAATGGGTAGCTCGCCGTCCGATCACCACCAGGCCCGAGATTCGACGGCGCGTAGTGTTTCCACGCGCGCATCAAAAAGTTGTCAGCAATAATGACGGGGCCCGTCATGGCCAATGCCTGCCCAGGGGTTGTGGATACATTTGAAATAGAGTTACCGCGCCCCTGGGCACTCAGGGCAGAGAAGGAACAGGGGTGGGTTTTAGTCAGTAAGAGTCTGACAAGCCCTCCCACTCCACCCTAGAGCGGGAGATGTCATTGGATGAGTTCCCACCCCATAAAAAAAAAAACATAACTACATAAATAACGTATTGTTTTCCTTTGTGGCGCTAGAGCCCAAACGCTTGGGCCGATTTTGAGAATTCTTTCGTCAATTGATTCGTCTTGTCTTGCAAGTGCTGCTAAAGACATGACAGTAATCAAAATACAATATGGCGACAACCAAACGCCATATTGTGAAAAAAATTAACGTCGACAAACATATTAAGTGGGGTATCAAAATGAAGGGTTCGAGGAAGCGATTCCAAAAATATAACTTACTAAAATGTAGAAAATAAAAAATAAAAATATTTTCAAAAAACCTGACTGTGAAAAACAACTAAAACAGCAGTTGGTGGCCTGAAATCAATAATTGAATTAAAATAACTGCCACTCTCAGGTCTGTCACTGACCACAAACAATCATTTATTGTCAATATATTATATAACATCAATCATTTTTCCAGGAGTAGCAATGTCGGACTCTCCATCAGGCCTTCTCGCTTACATTCTCCAGATAGTTTCCATGGCGACTCGGCCTGACTACATAGACAGGGATGATGGCGGCCTGTATGAGCTGTACCCTCGCGAGGAGCTGATCGATAACCTCATGGTGTACTGGGTGAACAACGCCTTCACTACAGCTGTCAGGATCTATGCTGAGACCTTCAATATCAGGAATGTTGAAATGAAATCTTTTGCGTTAGTTTTTTTTTTTTTGATCATGTATATGGGTAACGAGAATGAATAAAGTGAGAAATGAGTACATTAGAGGTAGTTTAAAAGTGGCGCCAGTCACAGAAAAGTTGGAAGGGAACCGCTTACCTTGGTATGGTCATGTAAAGAGGAGGGATGAAACACATGTAACTAAAAGAGTTATGAATGTAAAAGTGGATGGATGGAGAGGGAGAGGGAGGCCAAAGAAAGGATGGATGGATTGTGTGAGAAGTGATATGAAAGAAAAGGGAGTTAATGATAGCGTGACGGCTGACAGGACAGAATGGAAAAAAAAACGTGTTGCGCCGATCCCAAGTAACATGGGATAAGGGCAGGAAGATGATGGTGTATATGGGTAAATTATTATTTGTGATTTTCAATTAAACTAAGAGATTTTTTTTAAACCATTCTCAAAGGAAGAGGAAAAAGAAGACGTGCTTCGTCAACCTTGAAACTAATTTGGATAAGGGAAAGGGAATGAAAGATTGATGATTAATAACATGCTGCGTTGAATGGCTTCCCACAAGGTGGACCGATGACCTGGTGAGGGTCGCGGGTAGCCGATTGATGCGAGACGCACAGGACCGATCGTTGTGGTAACACTTGAGTGAGCCTATGTCCAGCAGTGGACGTCTCTCGGCTGAAATGATGATGATGATGATGATGATAAACATGATATTTGAAACACTAAACACTTCTTGGGTAAAATATTCAAAAAGATATCAACAAATCATGTCCTTATCCCGAAGCTACTCGTGAATACTCGTGATACACATATAATGTTAAAAAGGCAAAAGTTTGTGAGTGTGTGTTTGTATGTTTGTTACTTCTTCACTCTCAAACGGCTGGACCGATTTGGATGGGTATGTAGATTGCTTATACCCTGAATTAACACATAGGCTAGTTTATCCCGGTCTACGCGGGTAAAACCGCAGAGCGCTGCTAGTTTCCTATACAATTAAGTTAAGCTGTTAAGGTTCTACTACCGGGCAAGTGGCGCCCTTATTGAATAAAAAGTCGTAGCATAGCATAGAAAATAAATATTAAAGAATCCAACGTCACGTTTGTTACACAGAAGATAAAGTATTTTTACGTTATTAAAACAGGTCTCAGAATGTTTCGTATCCAAATTAGTAGGCAAAAGTGTCAGAAACGGCCGTTTTTGGCCCTGTATATGACGAAGTTATGCCCGAACATATATAAAATAAAATATAAACATCCGAATTGACAACCTCCTCCTTTTTAAAGTCTGTTAAAAATAGTCAAACAACTTTTTACTATCTTGCACTTCCAATCTAATAGTATTAGATAAAAGAATTTTTTTTTTTTTGTTTTCGGGGGGAAACCTTCAAATGGCGCCTGGAATTTACCTTACTGAAACCCAACCCAGTGATCACCACCAGCACATGGCAGGGGACCCCTTTTAAGACCATTCCGGAACCGACTCTGTGCAACGCCTCTTAGTACACCTCCCTGAGGAGATTGTCAAAAAATCAAAATCAAAGCATTTATTTTAAATAAACCCTTTAAAGGCACTTTTGAATTGTCAATAAGTCGGTCAGTCAAAACGATGAAGCTAATTGCACATTCCAAAGCGTAGATCTCTATGAAGAAGAACGTGCAAGAAACTCCATGAACACTCTTTTAAACCGTGTTATGCATGTGTTACTAAATTTCTGGTTACATATTTCTTGTTGCTTCTAATTATGTGAGAACAATGTAAAATAAAAAATAAAAAACAAACTATTTCAGAAAAAAAAGATAAAACAAGTCAATGGCAGCTCAGAGATAACCAGTCCCAACTGCCGGCGCCGGTTCACGAACATGACGCGTGGATCAGCACCACTCAGCTCAACCATTTTGAAGAGAAACGAATGACCCAACACATGCGCTACCATCACCATGACAAACTCTCAACTGCCATGCTCGTTCATGTCAAAAAAGCGGTTACATTAAATGCCCAATGGTACTCACTTACACAAAATTAGAAAATACTTCAAAATTATACAAAACTATAACTCTTAAAAAAGTAGTATTTAATACAAAAAATAAAAGATATAAAAACCATTTAAAAAATAAAAGGAAGATCATCTCTTCCAAATATATAAAAATTATATAAAAAAATATAGAACTAACTAATGGACCCAAGTAGCTGTGACTGTGGAGCAGGACCGGCACTAAGCCAAGCTTTTTTATCAAGGATATAATCCTCTAATTGTAAACTGTAAAGAGGTCTCCCTTGAGCCTCGCTGTCACGGCAGCCCGGGATTACAATGCCACGAAAAAAAAAACCGTATTTCGTGGAATCATTCTATGGGCAATCAGAGTCGGGATACTCTGATTGCCCATAGAATCTGATTTTTTAGAGATTATTCCGCCAATTATGAATTGACTTTGATTATTTTTTTGTTTGGTATGTCATACGTCAGAGGTGGTCTTATTTATCGAAAATTTATTCAGTGCTTTTTAACAAAAAAATCAACATAAATAAAATAAAAAAACAGGTCCTGTCCTGCACACGGGTGACGTTTTGGTTTTCTCCAATTATGTTCAAATTTCAGGTTAGTGGAGGTTATCAATTCGGGCAAAATCATGTCAGATTTAGTAATGGGGTACAACAACTAAGAAGTCAAAACTAAGTCTTCTTAGAAAAAATATACAACCGTATTTCAAAATAAAAATACTAAAAATTGCAAAATAACTTTAATTTCTGAATTCGGTGTCAAATGACGAAGAAACAAAACTAGAAACACCGACTTCCGAAATTAAAGTTATCACCGTTAACATTTCAGGCTGTCAACACCAGTTCCAACATGCACAGTCCACGCCAAGAGTGAGCTCCTGTACCAGAGCCCGAGTATGCTCCAGTTCAAGTATACCAACCATGTGAATGCCACTGTTCTTGAGGATGGCGGTCACTTCCTGGCTATGGAGAAACCGGACTTCTTCTCCGATAATGTTCTGAGTTGCATTGAGATGGTGAGAAAGTGGCATGCGAAGAGAGCTTGTAAAGAAGAATTATAAAGTTAAACTGATCGACACCAAGCGATTATTTAAAAAGTAGATATTATTTGTACCTATATTTACTAAACAAACTTTATTGTTCGTTTCTTTTTTTGGTGCGAAACAAATGACAATCTATAATAGCGTTGACGTATTAAAAAAAATATTAAATATACAGTTTTATTTCCACATTCGGTCCTATGGCCTAATCCACTGTAACCGTGCATCTTTCTGGGACACAAAGTAACTTCTCATCAGTGAATTAATTAGTAAGTAAGTATTTACTAGGTTATAATATACCTACACTAGCTGGCCCGGCGAACTTCGTACCGCCTCAAAATCAATAAATGATTCCATTCTCGAGATATCACCAAAAAGCCGTTACACACAAAATATGAATTTTCTGCATATATTTTTTTTTCCAGTTTTTTTAGCCAATAAAGGCAAGAGAGAGGTGGGAGCTCTGTTACTCGTCAGTATTCACTACGGTCGGCCAATAAAGGCAAGCCGGAGATAAGGAACAAGAACATGTTATTATTATATAGATTATGTTTTAACTTTGACTTGCGAAAGAAGTGCACACCCTTCCCGTATCAAATGACGATTATTGTCAATAAATCGTTTGACTAAACTGAGTGAGGTCGTGTGTGATGCTGATAATGAAGAGATGTTTTCAACACATTTTGACTGGCCTGTTGGTCTAGTGGTTAGTGACCCTGACTGCTATGCCGGCGGTCGTGGGTTCGATTCCCACCCAGGACAAATGTTTGTGTAATGAGCACGATCATTTGTTCTGTGTCTGGGTGTAATTTATCTATAATATGTATGTATTTAGAAATATATAAGTATGTTTATCAGTTGTCTAGTACCCATAACACAAGCTCTGCTTAGCTTGGGACTAGATGGCGTTGTGTGATAGTTGTGGAATATATTATATATATAATTCATTAATTCATTTACACTTGCAGGATCTGATCTCTTTAGCTCTTTCGTTTCACTGAATCTTGAGTGAATTAGAACTACAGTATCGTTAATTTGTCTCGCGTTTGTCGGCCGTAGTACTGTCGCGCATACTGCAATATTTTGGACACGTCTTTAGGCGGGATAGCAAATCCATAGAGTGGCTGGTTGTACAGGGAAAAGTAGAGAGAACCAGATCGGATGGCAGGTCACCTAGCGCTGGACTGACCAAGTGAAATCTGCTATAGGAGGCCACGTATCTGGCTGCGCCAAACAGTCCGCCAACAGGGAGAGATGACGGGAGATCGTGCGGAGAGCTGTGTCCGCCTCTACCACCAACGTGGACGCCTCTACGTGACAACGACCGCTCTGCTAAGAGCGACACGACAGAGAAAAAGATCGTTAATTTTTAAATGATGATAATTCGATGATAATTCACTCAGGAAGTGTGTTCTTTGGTCCATTCGGAAAAATATAAAACGAGTTTCAATGGGTCCACGGTTACCCATGACTATAAAAATGACTAATGCAGTGAATAAAAGCAATCAGACAATGATAACGAATTAAAGACGCAAATGCAACAGTTTATAGCTAATCTATAAACGAATAGCAACATGTTTCAACGCAAATGATGGCGGACTAAAGCAAGCAGGCGTTACAAGGGATGCGTAAAGAGGAATGTGTAAATCGAGATAGTGAGACTAGATAGAACTGCCATATTTTAGGCGAAACGATGCTCTTCGCAGGGTAGTTAGTAGGTATCAACTGGATGAAAGACACGAGATTGACTAAACTTTTTAATAAATAAAGGAGCAATTACGGCATAGGTCCAGCAGTGGTGATAATGAGGAATTTATTAAGACAAATAAAAATACAAATAATTTATTTTTAACTGACTTCGAAAAAGGAGGAGGTTCTATGTTCGACTGTATGTATGTTTTTTTTTTTATGTTGGTATGTCCACCAATTTCTCTGTCAATTGTGGACCGATTTTCATTTTTTTTTAAACGAAAGATTATACTCCGGAGGGGTTACCATATAAATTTTATCGAAATTGCTTCAGAGCTTTTTGAATAAATTCACAAAAAAATATGTTCAACTTCCATTTGCCATGGTGTTATCAATTTGGGCGTAACTTTATTTTGTTTTAGTTCTGGGGTATACTAATTAAATCAAATCATTTTTATTTCAGGCCTAATGACCCATATAAAAAAAATTAAAATTAAAAAGTGAGATTTTATTTCTTCGTTATTTGACACCGACTTCAGAAATTAAGAAGTGAAAAATAAAAAAACTTTTTTTACAATACACTAAAAATTTAAAAATAACTTTAATTTCTGAAGTCGGTGTCAAATAACGAAGAAATAAAATACAAACACTGACTGCCGAAATTAAAGTTATTTTTAAATTATTAGTATACTATCTTTTTTGAAAGTCGGTTGTACTTTTTGTACAAGAGGTTTTTCATTTACAAGTGTGTACTGCAACTAATAATTGAAGTGCGCTGTTAAGAGGCCTCTTACAGTCCACTAGCGCCGCCAATCGAAAAAATGTCACAACTCGTAAATAGAATCAAAAATACAAAATATGTTCTATTATTAGTGTGGAAAAGGCAATAACGTAATTGTATAACACCTTATCAACACTTGAAATATAGCTGTTTAGCTAAATCGTGCATTCAAAACATAAACGGCCGTTTTTGTTACAAATGCACGATTTAGCTAAACAGCTATATTTCAAGTGTTGACAATGTGTTATGAAATTACGTTATTGCCTTTTCTACACTAATAATAGACCACATTTTGTATTTTTCATTCTATTTACGAGTTATGACATTTTTTCGATTGGCGGCGCTAGTGGACTGTAAAAGGCCCCTTAAGCAAGTATAACCTGTTTTTAAGGTTTACGAGAAGCTGATTCACATTAACACGAGAGGGGTCACCGGTCACCAACACCCGGTTGGGATGAAGTTCCTTTTGCTAAAAAAAGAAAAGAAAGAAAACTAGTTTATTTAGCACTCACGCACACACAGATACACACAATGTAGGTTCCAATAATTTAATTTTAAAACAATTACATTGTGTGTGTGCATGTGTGTGTGTGTGTGTGTGTGCTTAGTTTACATACTGATTAGTGGATTCTAAATTCAAGATAACTTGCGTTTCATCCATCACATTCAACTGTCTATAGAACAAAACCTCGTTCAAATATAGGTACCTTTTCTTTTTTTGGAAAGTGGGAAATTATCCTATGACTTCACCCACACTCGGTGGAGCGGGAGGGCGTGTCAGACTCTTACTAACTAAAACTCACCCCTGTTCCTTCCTTGCCTGAGCGCTCAGGGGGCGGTAACTTTGTTACGAACTTATCAGCTACCCCTTGGCATGCAGGCACCGGCCATGATGGGACCCGTCATCGTGGCTGTCTGGTGGCTGGCTGGTGCTGTCTCTTTGAGGCGCGCTTGGAACACTACGCGCCATCGACTCTCGGGCTTTCCACCTTAGCAAAATAACTTTTATAATAGCGCTAACGCTTCGTGCAAAATTTGTGGCAAGGACCTGCGGAGAGAACTGTCACGTGACTCACGCCCAGTAATGTCGTTGCCATACATTTTTTACGAAGCGTTAACGTTAACAGAAAAGTATTTTGTTTAAACGCTCTGGTGCTGATCGGACGGCGAGCTACCCATTATAATATTGAACGAACGAGAATATTGTGGCATCAGAGGAGGTTGCATGGCAATACCAACCTTATCTCGACAGGCTGGTCGACTTGATACGCTTTTAAAGCGTCATTCGAATTTAGAATAGGGTTTGAAAGAAAGAAAAAATATTATATTTGTTTAAGTCATTAAGACATGAGCTGTAATTGAAATAAGTCGTATCAAGAATATAGTAATATTGGGTGTGATCCAGTGTTTTATTCCTTACACTCAACAAATACACTGATCAGCAGCTACCAACACAACAACAACAATCAATGACAACAACATC
The DNA here is from genome assembly GCA_951329385.1 of Polia nebulosa. Taxonomy (NCBI): domain Eukaryota; kingdom Metazoa; phylum Arthropoda; class Insecta; order Lepidoptera; family Noctuidae; genus Polia; species Polia nebulosa. Next base: position 23,332,616 of record OX589611.1, on the reverse strand, counting down.
AACACAACAACAACACAACAACAAAAAAAAATAAAAAGAAAAACAAAAATCTCTACAAAATAATCCATCAGTATATAAAGATCGTTTCAAAACACAATGGTGCCGATTCTCTTGATGAATATCTAAACTAAAATTAGAGAATCGCTATCTTTTACTAAAAGGCAGTGCGAGAAAAGGACGGCTATAGCTATGAACTAAGTTAGAGATGTCAAATTAGTTTACGCCTTGTACTTTACCGTGTTTTAAGTCGACATATTTTTACATGTACCCTAAATTTGTATATTGGTTCAACTAAATTTGACAGCTCTAATTTACGTCCGTCTCTTTCTTGTTTTATTAGAGAAAAAAAGATAATAATAGCCTAAATTAATTTTAGTTTGTGCATAACAGAATCGACAGCACTGAATATGAAATTTTGAAGCGAATCATTCTGCAACCAAGTATGTGAAAGGAAACATGCAATAAGGTACCTCGTTCCAAAAATCTCACTTAAATTTCTTGATATAACTAAACCAAAATTTAAAAGTTATTACCAAATCAATTCAACCATAAATCAACCAAGTAAACACAAAACAACACCCCATACACACAGACAAACAACCTGCTTCCCCGTAGATAAACCATTAATCTCTCATGAGTATACATGAGACTAGCCACGCGACTCGACATCGTTCGACGATGATCTCTAATTAATTTTCAACCATTAATATTAGCTTGTTTTGAGATACGCAATTAAAATACTAAAAGGGGATCTCCCCTCATAGTATGTAGAGTAAAGAGAGAGAGGAGAGAGGAGAGGAGGGGAGGAGAGTAGGTAGTGTGTGTGTAAAGTTTTATTCTATTCTATTCTTCTATGTGTATGAATTAAAGTTTAAGGAACGGCCTAGGCGTCCAATTTTTATTTATTTTTTTATTTTTGATAGACACGCGTTTGACCACTATCTAGAAAGAAAGCAAGAAAAATTAGTGTGTAAGTGATCTCGTTTCTAGTGCGGTGCACCACTACGCGCCATAGAAGAAACGTAGGTCTATGACGCCTCGATCAATGACAATGACATTAGGAGATCGCTACAGCAAACAAAACAGAACGTATGTCATAATACAAACGTAAAGACAAGGAATATTACATAAATGAAACTGTCCGTCTACTCTGCGCTATCTCACCTGATGGTAGGCGATGATGTGGTCGAAGATGGAGCACGCTTGCCTAGAAGAAACCTATTCACTCTTGACTTAAAGACTCCCAGGTTGTAGCTATCAGGAAACACAGACTCCAATTGACTGACTAATTCAACCAGATGGCTACGACGTACATACACATTTCTAGCCTGCAAAATTTTCACAAACACTCAACTTTAAAATTTTAATTCAGAAATTGTGGGTTTGTCAAATAGATGCCAATAGTCATTTCGAAAGAAGTTAAAGAATTCTTACATCGTAGATCGCCAGTAATACATACAATATTCTTGTGGTTTGCTTAAATTCTTTCCGTAGTCTTGGAAGTTCTTAACCACCAAGAAATACATCTATCAAAAACTAAACTAATTAAAGCTATTATCAAGAGGTGAATTTTTCTATTCGAGCACGGGTCGTGGATAAATTCGAAATAGAGTTACCGTGCCCCTGGGCACTCGGGGCAGGGAAGTAACGGAGTGGGTTTTAGCCAGTAAAAGTCTGACATCTCAAAACAGAGCTCTCGGGCTCCACTCAGAGCGGAAGAAGTCATATGATCATTTCCCAGCCCCACAAATAAAAATAGTAAATCTCTGAACGTACTAATCAGATAACGAAATTCTTTCCCCTGATATAAAGCTTGATTCCGGTAAGCCCGTACAGACCACAAGATGTACGGCGAAGTGTCACCGGTTCATGGTGGACATCCCATCCATACGCACAAAGCGTTTCGAGAACACATTCATTGTGCGTACAGCTAGGGAGTGGAATTCCCTACCGGAGTCTAAGTTTCCTGATAGCTACAACCTGGGAGTCTTTAACTCAAGAGTGAATAGGTTACTTCTAGGCAAGCGTGCTCCATCTTCGACCACCTCATCGCTTGCTATCAGGTGAGATAGTGGTCAAACGCGTGCCTATCAACAATAAAAAAAGGCTTAACTGTAGCTAAGTTACCTACCATAACTGCAGTGCTGTAGCTAAGGCTAATTTTTACCCTAGAAAAGTGCAATGTCCCTATAAGCAAACTGCGCTGTGCCACGGGATCGAAACTGCGGAGAAAAGCTAGGGTTTCGTTTTATTCTGAAAATAACCTTCCTTTTCGCTTTACCGTAGTAGGGTAAAAATAAATATCACACAACTTTAGAATATGAGTGGTGCTTAAATGCCTTATCAAGTGGGCCTTCCTAAAGTGCGTAACACTAAAGATTGCTATCAAGATTGCTTAGGGTCTACCTCCGCATAAGTGGCGCCCTCATTGAAAAAAAATCGTAGCAAAGCGTAGAAAATAAAGGTTTAAAGAATCCTATGTTGCGTTTGTTACAGATACGAGTAGGATAAAGTATTTTTACGTTGTTAAAACAGAACTCAAAGTGTTTCGTACCCAAAGTAGTAAGCAAAAGTGTCATACGCCTTAAATGCCTTATCAAATGTGTATATACGCCTTAAATGCCTTATCAAGTGGGCCTTCCTGAAGGGCGTAACACTAAAGATTGCTATAAAGATTGCTTTATTGCCTTATCAAGTGGGCCTTCCTAAAGTGCGTAACACTAAAGATTGCTATAAACCTACGTCAGGCGTGTTCCATGCCCTACCAGGGTCACAGAAGTGTTCAAAAGATTCACCGCGACCCCTGGCACAGGCAACTCAAGGAATACGGGTGGGTTTTAGTCAGTAAGAGTCTGACACGCCCTCCCGCTCCGCTTAGAGCAGGAGAAGTTATGTAGCAACAGTAGGTAAAACGAGCAGTTTACAGAATGTATTGAATGTAAAATTGGACTCATGCTGAATGTGTCCATGACTATGACGCACAATATGTGAGCCAGAATTGCGAGTCTGCCCTCCTAGCTAAATAACTTTTCTATTAACGTTAACGCTAACGCTTCGCTCACACTTAGTACAAAATATATGGCAATGGTGCCGATTCTGTTGTGGACAAACTAAACTTAATGTATGCTATTGCTATCTTATTCGCTCTAATAAAACAAGAAAGAGACGGACGTAAATTAGAGCTGTCAACTTAGTTGACCTAATATTTCCATAAAAATTAAGGGAATACGTAAAAAAATGTCGGCTAAACACACGGTGAAGTGCAAGGCGTTAAACTAGTTTGACATCTCTAACTTAGATCATAGCTATAGCCGCCCATTTCTCGCACTGCCTTTTAGTAAAACATAGCGATTCTCTAATTTAAGTTTAGTTATTGAACAAGAGAATGAACACCAATGACATTACCTGCGATAAGTCACGTGACACTGGTAATGTCATCGCCATAGATTTTGTACTTAACGTTCTAGCGTAAACGGTAATAGAAAAGTTATTTGGCAAATAGAAAACTGACTAGAAGTGTATTATAAATAATACACTGTAACTGTACACTGTGTGTGTACTGTGTCTGTGTGTGTGTGTGCATGTAATTGTAAGAAGAAGTGATTATATGAATGTTAAAAGTACAATTATTTGTTTACAGTTCCTAATACTTATTTTTTCTATTAAAAATTGATTGATTTGATATTGCATTTCATATTTATTACAAACACCCTCACGTGTTACTTCTGCTGAACTTGGGGTCGAAAGTAACAATCCACATATTTTATTTAAATCTCTGTAATTCATAATAAACAGAAAATAATGAGGTAAATTAAGATGCAAAATTGGAGAGTATTATCGAAATTTGGATATGGCTTTATTAATTCTATCAAAAACATTATATCTAGCCAGAAACCTCGTGCAAGTAAAAATGTTACTTTTATACCCGGTTTCCAGTATTTCTACTGCCGCACAAATCCATCTTTCAATCCATACTAATATTATAGATACGTATTCTGTCTTCACGTTTTAACGGCTGTACGGATTTGGATGAGACTTGGCACACAGGTAGACCACGTTCTGGAATAGGATATAAAATTTTTTATCCCAGGAGCCGGTGTCCAAGAATTTTAATACCGACTCACCATTCTGCACATTTTAACATTACTTAATGAGTACTACTACCATTACTTAAAAAACGTTGCCCCACGCGAGGAATTACTCCTGTGGCGCGATTAATTTCCACTTGGACCGCCACCTTTGATTTCGAAGCGGAATCGCTCCGCTCATGCACCTTGGGCCATACTCACAGATCATACGATCTATTGTTCACACACATCGCATTCGTAGTGCGCGTGATATTTGAACGGCGGGGTGAATGGCGAGGCGAGCGGTGAGGGAGCCGAGGTGCGAGGTGCGAGCGCCAGTCTTCGTTCTACCGTCTACCGAATCATTGTGATCGCGCCGCGCTTAATTTTGCTTTGATTTGTTATTTAAGTTTTTAACCATTACATTAATTTTTCATAATTCATTCTTCTTCATTTCATCTTCCTCTGTTTCGCTAAGCTTTGCAATTTGCTGTAAATAGCTCGGGTTCAATTCCCGGCAGTGGAAATAACGATTTCTACATTGGTGACCCTCGACTACCGCGCATACGGAATAATCAGGTGCAGCTGGACACAAGCCTTACCGGTGAAATAAGAAGGACGGTGATTCTACAGGAGCCAAGTCGTACACATTGGAGGTTGGTTGTGGTCTAAGCATAAGCGGTGAGCGATATATTTTTTTATTAAGAAACGATGTCAGATGCGGAAGAATTTACTGATGCCGATACTAAAAATGTAGTAGCGGTACCAGCGGGAGAAGTAGCGAGTGTGGGAGTACGCTGTCCACCATTTTGTCCTGAAGAACCGGCATTATGGTTCGCGCAGTTAGAAGGTCAATTCGTCCTCTCAAGGGTGTCCAGCGACACAACAAAATTTTATTATGTCACTACACAGCTGGAAACCAAATATGCACTGCAGGTTAAGGATATAATTACTAGCCCTCCTGAGACAAATAAATATATTAAACTCAAAACAGAGCTAATAAATCGCCTGTCTGCATCACAGGAAAAGCGTATACGGCAACTATTAGTTCATGAGGAGCTCGGTGATAGGAGACCATCGCAATTTCTTCGACATCTACAAAATTTAGCTGGCCCGTCCGGAGCATCAGATTTCGTGAAGAGTGTATGGACTAGTCGCTTACCGCAAAACATTCAAACAGTCATTGCTTCACAGATTGCAGAATTACAGGTTGAAAAACTAGCCGAGATCGCCGACAGGGTGTACGAGATAGCCCCATCAACTCCACAAGTCGCATCTACAAGCGCTGCTACTTCCGACCTGGTCAAGCAAATAAGCGAGCTCACGAAGCAAGTAGCTATGCTTACCTCGAAGGTGAATCAAGGGAGTCGACACTCACGTGCACGCTCACGCTCACAGGCCCGATACAGAAGGTATGACCGCTCTAATAGCTCTAAATCTCAACAGCCACCTCCAAACCACCCCCACTGTTTCTACCATTACAAGTACGGCGATAAGGCGAATAAATGCAAGCAGCCCTGCACGTATATGACGGAAAACGCCAAGGGCAGTCGCAAGTAGCGGCTAACGACTGCCCCTCTTCAACAGGCCGTCTATTTATAACCGACCGGACGACAAAAGTCCAGTTCCTGGTGGACACTGGCTCTGATTTGTGTGTTTTTCCTCGGTCGGCTGTCAAGACGCCAGTAATAAAATCAAAATTTGACTTAGTAGCTGCTAACAACACTGTCATTCATACTTTCGGACCCATACAGCTGCGATTAAACTTAGGTCTGCGAAGGGACTACACATGGAAGTTTACGATAGCCGATGTGTCGCGAGCGATAATAGGGGTAGATTTCCTAAGCCACTACAACTTACTCGTTGACTGTCGAAACCAGCGCTTGATAGACAACGTAACGGCACTATCAGTGTCTGGAGTACATTGCAGGTCAACGGACGACATCGCATCTGTGAAGGCTGTAGTAGGAGACACAGAATATCACAATATTCTGCGCGAGTACCCAGAGATAACACGGCCGCCAGGAACTCACCTACCGGGTAAGCATAACACCATGCACCACATTAGGACGACGCCTGGTCCACCGGTATCATGTAGGCCCCGACGTCTGGATCCCGCTCGTACCTTGGTGGCTAAGAAGGAGTTTGAAGAAATGCTCGCAAGCGGGATAGCCAGACCATCTGAGAGTGCTTGGTCAGCCCCTCTTCATCTAGTAAGGAAGAAGGACGACGGATGGAGACCTTGTGGCGACTATAGGGCACTAAACGCCAGAACAATACCAGACAGGTACCCCATCCGCCATATTCACGATTTTTCTCACCAGCTGGCAGGATGCACAGTCTTCTCTACTATAGATCTCGTCAAGGCATATAACCAAATTGCCATCAACCCTGACGATATTCCAAAGACCGCCATAACCACACCGTTCGGCCTTTATGAATTTAGGTATATGACCTTTGGATTGCGAAACGCTGCACAAACTTTTCAGCGATTTATCGACGAAGTGTTGCTTGGTTTAGATTTTTGCTATGGCTATATAGACGATATTTTGGTGTATTCAAAAACTCCCGAACAGCACAAACAACATTTACGAAAACTGTTCGAGCGTCTGAAAGACTACGGTATAGTAGTAAACACAACAAAGTGCAATATCGGACGCACTGAGGTGACTTTTCTGGGATACTGTGTGTCAGCAACAGGTACGAAGCCACTGGAATCAAAAATACAGGCCATCCAGGAATATCCAGCACCCAAGACAGTCAAGGAGTTACGACGATTTCTAGGCATGATAAACTTTTATCATCGATTTATCCCTCAAGCAGCTAAGATTCAAGCGCCGTTGAATGCCGTCCTCGCTGGCCCCAAAATAAAAGGAAGCCATCCGGTTATCATGACTCCGGAGCTACTTAAGTCTTTCGAAAACACCAAAACTTCACTTTGCAACACAGCTCTACTGGCTCATCCAGATCCATCAGCTGAGTTAGCAATTGTGACCGATGCATCTGACACCGCCATAGGCGCCGTACTACAACAGCGAAAAGGTAACGACAATCAACCCTTAGCCTTCTATTCTCACAAGCTTAGCCCCGCACAGAAGAAGTACAGCCCCTACGAACGTGAATTATTAGCGGCATATGAGGCTGTGAAATACTTTCGCCATATGGTAGAAACTAGAATCTTTGCCATATTTACAGATCACAAACCATTGGTGTACGCATTTAAGGAAAACAGGGACAACTTACCCCCCAGACAATTCCGGTACCTCGATTATATAGGACAATTTACGACAGACATCAGGTATTTGCCAGGCAGAGAAAATGTGGTTGCCGATGCCTTGTCACGGGTAGAAGAAGTGTCAGCAGCAATCAACTACGAGGACCTTGCAAGATTTCAGAGTAAAGACTCAGAACTGCATGGCCTGATCCAAAACGGCTCATCGCTGAAGCTAGAGAAGATTGCCACACTGAACTGTAGCAAACCCATTTTTTGTGACACTTCCAAGCCAAATCCTCGCCCGTACGTGACACCACAGCTGAGGAAACAAGTTTTCAACTCACTGCACAACTTACACCACCCTGGATGTTCTGCTACAGTGCGACTGGCAACCCAAAACTTTGTGTGGCCTGGGATTCGCAAAGACTGTAGAGAGTGGGCTAGGCAATGTTTGAAATGCCAAACAAGCAAAATTACCCGCCATACCACTTCTCCTTTTTCCACATTCCCAACTACATCCAGCAGATTCTCCCACATACACCTCGACATAGTAGGGCCCTTAAACCCTTCTTATGATTACAGGTACTGCCTCACTGTCATCGACCGATTTACTCGGTGGCCTGAGGCGTATCCGCTAAAGGAGATCACTGCCGAGGCCTGTGCTGCTGCCTTGGTGTCTGGCTGGATAGCTAGATTTGGCTGTCCTGCACGGGTGACTACGGACCAGGGTCGCCAGTTTGAGAGCCACCTGTTCAAGGCCCTCACTACCCTGGTTGGTGCGCGCCACTTTCGCACCACTGCCTACCACCCAGCTGCAAATGGCATCGTCGAGCGACTGCATCGTCAACTTAAGGCAGCCATTATGTGCCATTCCTCGTCACAGTGGACTGAAGCCCTACCGCTGGTACTACTCGGCATGCGGAGTTCTTGGAAAGAAGACATCCAAGCTACGCCTGCGGATTTGGTATACGGCGAACCACTACGATTACCTGGTCAATTCCTATCTCCCACAGAGCAGTTCACCGCAGCCGACGTCACACAATATGCCACGCGTCTCCGAGTTCACATGGCCAAACTCACTCCGAGGCCTACATCGTGGCACACGACTTCTCCGTTCTACATTCCTCGAGATCTTCACACCACTTCACACGTTTTCCTTCGCCGTGACCACGTCCGAGGATCTCTGGAGCCACCTTATGCTGGACCATACAAGGTCCATGAAAGACAACCAAAATACTTCACAATAGAGGTAAAAGGAAAGAAAACTAACGTTTCTGTTGACAGACTCAAACCAGCCTTTGTGATGAGAGAAGAAGAGAAAAGACCAGAGGTAGCATCAACACCAATTGTTGTTACCACCTCAGAAACGGCGGGCGAAGAAAAGAGAACCAGAAGCGGACGGCGAGTGAGGTTCCCTGATTTTTATCGACCATAGTTACGGTCTGGCAGGGGGGAATTGTGGCGCGATTAATTTCCACTTGGACCGCCACCTTTGATTTCGAAGCGGAATCGCTCCGCTCATGCACCTTGGGCCATACTCACAGATCATACGATCTATTGTTCACACACATCGCATTCGTAGTGCGCGTGATATTTGAACGGCGGGGTGAATGGCGAGGCGAGCGGTGAGGGAGCCGAGGTGCGAGGTGCGAGCGCCAGTCTTCGTTCTACCGTCTACCGAATCATTGTGATCGCGCCGCGCTTAATTTTGCTTTGATTTGTTATTTAAGTTTTTAACCATTACATTAATTTTTTTTTTTACAACGTAAAAATACTTTATACTCTTTGTAACAAACGCAACGTAGAATTCTTTAATATTTATTTTCTATGCTATACTACGATTTCTTATTCAATGAAGGCACCACTTGGCGGGTCGTAGACCCTTAAAGTGTATTTATTTTTTTTTTCTTTTTGAAATCATATTGTCTGTCAACCTGATTTGTACACCTTTGAACCAAAGAATACCTTGTAACACCATCATACCATGTTTAATATCTACACATTGTCATGGTTTTGCAAGTAAATAAATCTGAATCTTGGTAACACAAAGGTGTTTCAAGTTTGACCTTTGACTGTGTCCTATTCAGTAGTAGACAGACCATAACGCAAGACGTCATTCACTACCATTTTAACGACCTACTACATTCAGATCATGTGTATGAACCACAGACTATGGAATCACTACGCTGCGCCAGCAGAGACTTCAGATGCCATTACAATTTATAAGAGAGATGTTTTTCAAGTTTTGGGTAAATACACACGTCATAGCCTATTTTCTTCGAATCTACTGTACCAATTCAGTTGCAATCTGGTACACACATGAATTATAATAATGTGTAACATAAAAAAATATTTTTTTTAGGTATATGGGGACTCTTTTTGGGGGAAAACTAACAAATAATATTAAAAAAGTTGTTCATACTTTACCGTGCGACATACCCGGGCCTGCGGACGGCGAGCAGCCAGTGGGTAGCTCGCCGTCCGATCAGCACCAGGCCCGTGAGTCAACGGCGGGTAGTGTTCCACGCACGCCTCAAAGAGATGTTGTCAGCCACCACTGACGGGGCCCATCGTGGCCGGTGCCTGCATGCCTAGGGGTAGCGGATAAATTCCTAACATGAGTTACCGCACCCCTGGGCAGGAAGGTAAGGGACAGGGGTTTTAGTCAGTAAGAGTCTGATACGCTCTTCCGCTCCACCCTAGAGCGGGAGATGTCATTGGATGATTTCCCACCCCACAAAAAAAAACCTTGCGACATATCAAATGAAAGGAATTACTGAAAGGTCTCAATTTTTTTAACAGTTTTTAAATTAGTCGTCAGTTTAATTGAGCGACCTGTGACACGGTTGGTTTGTTTGGAAAGTGTTGACAATATCACCTCTAGCAGCGCCGAGGCGGCTTGGTACTCTGTCTGTGGACGAACAAACACTTGGAATATGAAAGTGTTTCATTGCAGCTCGGGTATTGTTTTAAACGCAGACCACAATTTACCTACATATTACGAAGACTCGCCTAGTCGGGCAGTCTTAGCCTGGGAGAGTGGGAGTCACGGAGTGAAGACGCATCGTAAAGTACCAAGTTTATAAGTTTCAAATTAATTAAAGTGAATAATTGCTTTGCCGTCGTTATTTATTGCACGATATACCTACACAGACCCACCTGATGCCTGATTGTAGCTCGATACATCCTGGTGATCCGACATATGCGTCAAAACTAGATATATGTATAAGTAGAGGGGAAGACAACAGAAATGATGTATGATCTGTATGAAAAACGATGTGTCGAAGATAGAGGTTGACTACTGTGATGAATACTCCAACTTCGACATCGCTTACCATCAGGTGAGATAGCGAAGATAAAAAATACTAATACAGAAATATGGAATAAGAAGATTTGGATAAGAACAAGAAGATCCCTCTAGGTGACCCGATGACTTAGCGAGGGTCGCGGGTAGCCGATGGATGCGAGACGCATAGGATAGGTCGTTGTGGTGACACTTGGGGAGGCCTATATCCAGCCGGCCGTGTCTTTCGGCTGAAATGATGATGATGATGATTATGATGAAGAAAAGGAAGATTTATATGTAGATTCTAGAGCAGTTACTGCAAAGATAAACCAAATATCTGATGAAGATCGTCTAAATGGAAATACAGATGTCCAGACAAAAGCGTTTAAAGTTGAAGATTATGAGGAGCTCTTGATTCAAACTAGGTTTCAGCAAGCCCAAGAGAATTAATAACGCTCAAGCCTCAATTAGTAGATTGTAGTTATGTTCAAAGATTGGTAAGGAAAGGAAAGAAGTTCGTGGCTAAAGTAATAACAGCTACATGGGTCGATTCATCAGGTAAAGCTACGAATGGTCCATGGATGGGTGACCATCTTTACGTACCGAAACTCCTACGTGCCTTTTTTTGCAATAACTTCTCCCGCTCTGGGCGGAGCGGGAGGGCGTGTCAGACTCTTACTGACTATAACCCACCCCTGTTCCTTCCCTGCCTGAGTGCACACGGGTGCGGTAACTCATTTTCAGAATTTATCCGCTACCGTACCGAGACTCCTACGTGCCTTGGAAAGCACGTTATGGTCCCGGCTGTCAATCGTGGATATTTGAGAGTCGTTACGGATCGTCAGAAGCCCGACAGTCTAACAACCAGTCATACTAAGGGCCCAGTAACTGGGTTGTGGAGGTCAGATAAGCAGTCACTCCATGTAAAATACTGGTAATTAGCTGCATCCGGTCAAAATGGAAGCCGAGCCCAAGATAGTTGTGAAAAGGCAAGGCAGATTGAGTTATGTTCAAAGATTCGTAGTTTGTGTTCAAATAAACTGCGACGCGATAAAATTATCCTTCGGCAGGGATTATTTTAAAGTGCGCTTAATCCATCAAAATCATCTTTGGAATATTACGTTACTTTTCCTCAAGTAAATTAAACTACTTCAACGCAAGCGCACCCAACTTTTTCTCCCATAAAAATATGAAGTAAACAGTAGAAACAGTATTCTGACCACTGGCAACACAAACCGGTATCCGAACACCGGTTGATTAACGTATTATTACATGAACGGAGTCCGGTCCGCGGTGCGTCCGTAACCAGACGTGTTCACGTAAGTAGAAAAAAACACTATTCACCTTATAACACTAAACTTATTCTTTCCTGTTAACTTCATATTATGAATTGTTAACTGATGTCCAATGTGTTGTAGTTGTTAAAAAATATGAGTTTTTTGCAGTTTTAATTTTAATTAAGAGTCTTTTGAACTGTTTAATTAATGAGACCTTTTCATAAGTCATGTTTATGTTAGTGTTGCTAAGTGAAAATCGAGTGAACGTTTTTGTCGTTTTTTTATCATTAATTGATGTGTTTGTAAATATCAGTCCAAAGTTTACGTATTACGTTTTAGATAAGGTAAACAAGTGTAAACTTGTTTGCTAATACGTAACATTTAGTAGCATTAGGTACTACCCGTTCTTATGTCATCTTATTCCAGTATCGCACAGTCCAGGATTGTATGTTTATCTGTGGTCTATAAATAGCTGACAATAGGTTTACGTTACTGTGTTATCAGGTCATATTTTATCTATATGAATAAGAAGGGGGCTACCACGATGCCACAATGTTTCACGGTCAAGAATTTTGACACCGGAATCTGGATTACTAGCCGTACTTTAGAGTTTGACTTGTTATGAAATGTGTTCAACAGTCAGTTGTTTAAGGGCCATAAGTGGCGCCCTCATTGAATGAAAATTCGTATCTTAGCATAGAAAATAAAGATTAAAGAATCCTATGTTGTGTTTGTTACACATAAGATAAGGTATATTTACGTTGTTAAAACAGGACTCAAAGTTTTTCGTATCCAAAGTATTAAGCAAAAGTGTCAAAAACGGCTGTTTTTGACACTTTTGCACCTTATCCTCTTTGTAACAAACGCAACATAGGATTCTTTAATCTTTATTTTCTACGTTTTGTTACGATTTTTTTATTCAATGAGGGCGTCACTTGGCGGCTAATACGCCTTAAGTGCATGTTTGTGTATAAAATCACGCACCGTTAAAACCTGCTTGTAAAGGATTCAAGGTCATTGAATTCAAGGCTATTTACAAGTCCCTATTGTTAGTAAAAGTATTATTTTTAACTCTTATTGGCTCGCGCTTGACCACTCACCTGATGGTAAGCGACGCTGTGGTCGACGATGGAGTGCCTACAAGTAACCTATTCACTCTTGTCTTAAGAGGCGAACGAAATTTTATCGATTTCGCTGATTTAAGTGCTTTTACAGTTAAAATAATTTATTTCTATAAGTTTTAATGCACAACATGAAAGATTATTTCAATAATAATTATGATCTAATGTATGAACTAGTTTTTTTTTTAATTTTTATTATAATTTCGATTAATCGACCACAAACCGAGTACCGATGACGGTTTCGTGAATTTTTGCTGTAAGAGATTTAGAATATCACATAATTAGGTACAAATCGTTTTGATTGCTACATGGTATGAAAAAAATTGAATGTATTGTTGTGAAGGTCATCTATACCTACAATGTATGGTAGGTACCTTTCACTTTTTACCACTTTATATATAAAATTTTGAGTAAAAAAATATTTAACTAAGTTAAATTTTAAAGAAAATGGGCAAAGTATTGCTTTTGAGTTTGGCTATTTAGAACTCACGTTTATAAAATTAAAACATTAAAAACTTCAGTTGAAAATCTGAGAAAAAAAATAAAAAAATTACAAAAAATCTTTCAATATTACCCGAATCTCGTCATAATAAAAATACGCGACTCCAGCTTCGAGTTTGGCTCATTCATTAGATCATAATTGAAATGATGTTTCATGTTGTGCATTAAAACTTATAGAAATAAGTGCATGATTTTAATTGTAAAATCACGTAAATCAGCGAAATCGGCAAAAAACTCGTAGGTATACTGCATCGACTCCCAAGACCTCCAAGACCCCCAAGTTGTAGCTATCAGGAAACACAGACTCCGGCAGCGAACAAATCGTTTTGTGCGTGTAGTCAAATATTGGTTATTTGAATACACGCACAAAAACATTTGGGACGAATGCAGAAGATACCTACTGTTGTCTGGTGTATCTATTACCTCTAGAACGAATGACATTTTTTCAAGAATAACGCTTACTGGGCTTTTTGTTGCAACACTAGGGAAGTGGTGACGGTTTTTGGGGGACTGTCTTTATGTAGAACTTTGACTTGAAATAAGTGCTGGATATCAGAATAGATTGAATAAACAACTTTTGATTTCGAACGATTACCGCTAGTTCAAAATATGTAGGTACCTTTATGTATAGGGTGTAACGGAAAGGTGTGGTCATATTTTAAAAAACTGTTTCTGCTCATCCATCGGTATGAATGACTTTTCTCGAGTTAGTAAATTCTAAATCCCAAAAAAAAAATGTGTACCTCCCATAGGGGCGAATTGAGCAGTTTTTCACTTAACTTATGGTACTTATCTCTTAAACGATGCATAATTAAAAAAAAAAAAAAAATACAAACAAAAAAAAAAGAAAAAAAGAAAAAAAAAAATATATACTTAATTTTTAGTCATGGAACCGTAATTTGTCCTTCTCAAAAAAGTCTTCAAGGCAATACACGATTTAGATTTAGTTTAGATGTTATTGTCACAAACGTAAATAAAATCCGAGTTTCTCAACGGTGAGATTAGTTGAGCAAAGGTGTAAGGTAACGGTTAGTTGAGCAATGCGAGAAATTAGTTTAATAGAACCATACAAATCATAAATAAATGGAAGTTTATTATCAAATTTTAATGTATTATTTGAAGTTTCAAAGTTCAGCAAAATAAATGAATAATAATATTTTAGAAGAACAAAACTAAAAACAAACAATCAGAATGTTTTTAAATCATTCTATATTTCACACTTTCTGTATATGAAATTATTTACTTTACCTCTTGAAGCTTTTCTCTTTTAAGTCTTCTTCGTAAATAAGAAAAAAAAAACCCGGCCAAGTGTTCAGTACCAAATGTATTTTTGACTATTTGTATGGCTTTGGGTCAACAAGATGCTTATACTCGTACTGTGAACATTTGAAGATTGTAGCTCCAACCGTTTGGCTGTAAAACCTGTGTAACAGACGACGGATAGACAGACAGACGGATACGTGAGTGACAGAAATAGGGCTCCGTTTAGACCCCTCGGGTAGGGAGCCATAAAAAGCAAAAAAAAATTTTAAAAAATGTATCGAACTGAACAATGCAATTTTCCAGTTAGCTCGGACGCTACTTATCACTCTAAAATTGAGGTTGAGATTAAAATGGTGAGACATGTAACTTTATGGCTATTTTTAAATCGAAAGCTCTACATAAGTTTTACTTATGCATTTATAGCCAGTTTCCTTACTCGTCAATTTCACTAATTCACCAGTTTACTTATTAGACAGTTTCTGAATTCGCCAATTTCCTTATTTGTCAGTTTCACTAAGTTGTCAATTTCTCTATTAAGTTGGTTTCCTAGTTCGCAAGTTTCCTTGTTCGTCAGTTAGTTTTAGATTGTCAGTTTTGCTATTTTGTCATGTTCCTAACCCGTTAGTTTTCTTGTCCGCAAGTTTCCTTGTAGTTTAGATTGTATTTTACTACTCCGTCGTATCATGTCATATATGTATTAATGTAAATTAAACCTATGACATTCCTTATTAAGTTATTACCCGATTACTTAAATAAAGAAAACTAATTTCAGCGTTTGTTTTTATCACATAAAAGCGTTAACAAGGAGGTTGAATGCTTATACATGGAGCAAGTATATTTTCTGGTGACTTGAAACTTCGTACAAGACACTTAGTTTCTTTGCGTTATAATTTCGATTTACGGAAAAATATTTATCGTTGAATTTAACATTTGACATTATATATTTCATAATCATTTTAATTTTTTTCTTTATTAAGTACACGTGTTAGTTTAGAAGTATCAAAAATATATTTATGTCATCGTGCGAAAATGAATGAAAAAAAAATACTTGCACACCACACAAGCTGCCATTTCATAAACTTACTTGTGGAAAGTTGACTTATGGTATCTGATATGCTATCGGTTTGATAATAATCTCAGTTGAATACCTAGGTATGTCTTAATTTTTAACAATAATACGTTTTATATTTTTAACTAAAGTAAGGCCAACTAGCAGCGATACGAAAGGTCATTAACCTAAAGAACAACTGTGGCGTTGACAATCTAATATTTATCTCTTTCCATCTTGTGCCTTTGTCGTAATGTCTCGATCTCCCGGCAGAAACATAACAACGTTAAGACGGGTTCGCCAACATTCGGGCGGCCATTTTATCGCCCATTTTCGCATGGGTTTTGTTTACATTTGGTATCGCTTCTCGTTGGCCGTACTTTACGAGTACCTCGGCCGCTCTAACGTTCTAATGTTTTTGTCACTGACTGTACCAATAAGACTAAATATATATTTTTTAAATAAAATCAAAAAAATTTTGATTTCTAACATTTTATTTCCTTAATAAACATAAAATGTGCTAACCACACCACTTCCCACACCGCACCCCGTTAACGCCAAGCTTAACTTTGACTAGAGTAACAGGAGAGGCAACCTAACCTATCTACCGACTAAAAAGTAAACTAGTACACAAGGAAATCAGCGAATTAATGAAACAAACAGCTGTAATGTAAAATGGCTAGGGGGGCTGGTCACTTAGTGAAATTGACGAGTAAGGACACTGACCAGTGGTACGCTAACTCGTCCAAACGGAACCCTATTGTCGTCACTCACGTGTCCGTCTGTCCGTCTGTCTGTCTATCCGTCTGTCCTTCTGTCCGTCTGTCCGTCTGTCCGTCTGTCCGTTTGTCCGTCTGTCCGTTTGTCCGTTTGTCCGTTTGTCCGTCTCTCCATCTGTCTGTCTATCCGTATGTAGGTCTGTCCGTCTGTCGATTTGTCCGTTTGTCCGTCTGTCCATCTGTACGTCTGTCCGTCTGTCCGTCTGTCGGTCCGTTGTCTGTCTCACAAGTTTTACAGCCAAACGGTTGGAGCTACAGTCTACAGTTTTTCACAGTATATGCATCTTGTTGACCCAAAGCCGTACAAATAATCAACAATACATTTGGTACGGAACCCTAAATGTACGAAAATATGACTACAGCTTTCTTTTACACCTTGTATATGATTGACCACGTGACATTTTTGTAACGCAGGTCAATTCCAAACATTTGAAACTTTTCGCCAATCTATTTTATTTTAATTTTTTTATTAGTCTATAGTGTCCCAAAGCTGGGCAAAGTCCTCCCCCATATCCTCCGAAAATCTTTATCGCTGATGAAATGTCACTTTGAATCAGGACCTCTGACTTGTTCTGATAATGAATAACTAATAATTTGAAGTGGGAAGAAGTAGTAATACATCAAAACATGAATTTGCATTAATTATAAATTCTATGCAAATTTCCGAGAGTTCAAAGATTAGATACCTCAGTATTTATCTACTTTTGTGGTCTAAAGTTCAACATTTAATAGGCACTGACTATGTGATACTGCATATTGCAAATTTTTACCAGCAGCGTGAATATATGTGTTGCGGGATTGTTTGAGAGTCGCGGTAGTTTTTAAAAGAGTCACCGCAACCCTGAAACGCACAGGCAGCTGAAGGAACAGGGGTGGAATTTAGACTAATAGTCCGACACGCCCTTCTGCTCCACCCAGAGCGGGAGAAGTCACTGATGACTTCACATCCTCAAAAAAACCGGCCAAGAGCGAGTCGTGCTCGCACGCAAAGGGTTCCGAACAAATCAATTCTTTTCAGGTTTAAACTACATATAGGTACTTCTTATAGATTTTCCTGTAAAGAACTATTTGCTGTATTTTTTCAAAATTTTAGACGCAATAGTTTCGGAGATATGGGGGGGAATGCTCAATTTCAATTTATTTTCTTAAATACCTTTCAAAACGATTCATTTTAAAATAATGAAAAAATATATTTGAGACCCTCACATTGCGCCATTTCATTTGATAAGTCGCTCGGTACAGTTTGTAAAACTTTATTTTTAATTTTGCCGATTTTCCCCCCAAAAGTGACCCCCATATTCCAAATGATTTAATAATTGCTCGTGTTTGGGTCATAGAACTACACCTGTGTACCAAATTTCAACTTAATCGGACCAGTAGATTCGGAGTAAATTGGCTGTGACAGACGGACAGACAGACGCACGAGTCATCTTACAAGGGTTCCGTTTTTACATTCGGATGTTCGGAACCCAAAATGTAAAAAAGTGTGATTACATAGTATTCTAATATTGATATTCAATATAGTGGAGACATTCCTGGATCTGTGGAGCTTGAAAACCTAAAGCGAAGATGTTGATCTTTAGAGCAGGTACCTACTATAAATACCAAAGGATTGAAATTAAATGTTTTTCAACAATTTCAGCTTAATAATTCGCAACCAATATTTTATTAATACATGAGTCGTACAAGAATTGCATAAAGCGACTTCCATTTGACCTCCGCAAGCTCCGCTACATGTTTATAGGTACCACTTCTGGCGAGGTACCGCTTCACCATACTATCTTTTTTATCCGTAATGCGATCTGATTTTTTTTGTGTCTTTCTCTCTTTTATATATTTAACTTTTACTTCACTACTGGACTGAATGTTTTTGAGGTTAATGCTCCACTAACTACAGCAGCGTACGGCCAAATTTGGCAAAGAAACGATCCAAAAAAGAACATTATGAAGTCTACAGCATCACTTACACTTAGCGTTATTTCTGTCACTTTTGCACAACAAGCAATCTACTAGTGCATGTTAGAGATGACAGAAGCAACGGAAGCGGGACTCTATGGAGTTTTCGACAATCTTGTGTAGAGAATAGGTGTTTTTAACCGACCTCCAAAAGGAGGACGTTATCAATTCGGATGTTTGTATAACTCCGTCATATAAAGACGGATTTGCAAAATATTTTTTTTGTTCGAAACGGCTTTATTCCAAAATGGTCCCATTTAAATTTCATGTAGATCTGATGATGAGTTTCGGAGACAGACAACGGAACTCTTCAAAAAATGACAACAAATCAACCACGATTGCTGCTATCGCATAAATATGCATTGATAACACAATTGAATGGGGTGTCACAACTAAAAAGTGACAAATAAAAACTTTTTTACAAAAAAATGAAATCGACTTCAAAAAAAAAAAAAAACAAAAAAGTGCAAAATAACTTTAATTTCGGAAGTCGGTGTCAAAAAACGAAGAAACAAAACAAGAAACACCGACTTCCGAAATTAGTTATTTTGCACTTTTTTTGTTTTTTTTTGGAAGTTTTTTTAAGAATAAGTCTTTCTGCGAATGAGTCCAAATCAGATTAAGTTATTTCACGAATAGGGCATTTTCAGAAGGAGGCATATCGCAGATACGTCCATAAACGACTACAGGGCATTTCGCGAATAAGTCCAATGTCTACTATAAGCCTGCTTGCTATACGTCATGAATTACTATCAGCGAAAATGATTGTCAAAATTCCAAAATGTTTACGATTGATCACCTGAAATATTGGTAGTGAATGTCAATAGCATAGATTTGGAATTTTTGACAATCGATATCGCGGCGTAAAGTGACACTTTGCTTAGGCTCTCTCGATTTCATTGGTCACGAATAGGGATGATTTTGATTACTGGGTACAAAAATAATAATTCTATTCAGTCCGTTACTGCGATTCTGAAAAAATATTGGACACGCATTTTTTGCTTTATCGAACCAATAAAACATGACAAAGATAAATCGCACCAAAGTTAAGAAGCGGAGGCTTGTACATAAGGCGCAGTTATTTTATTGGTTTTTAATTGAACATCACGACTAAACGACTAGTCTTATTTCTTTGAAAAAAATATATGTTACTCTAGACTATTTCCGTCGTAATTTGATCTCAGAATATTTTAAATTATATTTTTATAACATTGTGTAATTAATTTGTAAAGTTATGTCTAACGCGGATAAAAAATTGAGAATCACGCAAAACCTATAAAGCGTATTTTTATGAAACCTTCACCATTTTAAAGATCATTTAATTATTTATAATTTAGTTTCAATGTTTTAGTTTAATACTTGTTGTTTTATGTGTAATAAATTAATAATGCGTCTAATTTCGGACGGCGCTAATTATGGGCGAGTCCTATTACTGGGTGGAAATACGACGCGTTACGTGAGCTCAGCGCAGAACACGCAAGCTAACCACTCAAGGTTGTTGGCAGCTAACAGCGCCATAATTGTAAAGTCACTTCTAGGTAAAAACTTTTTTACAAAAAAGACAACCGACTTGCAAAAAAGAAAATACACTAAAAATTAAAACATAACTTTAATTTCGGAAGTCGGTGTTTGTATTTTATTTCTTCGATATTTGACACCGACTTCCGAAATTAAAGTTAATTTTTATTTTCTTTTTTGGAAGTCGCTTGTTTTTTTTTGTAAAAAGTTTTTATTTTTCACTTTTTAGTTGTTATACTCCAGAACTCAAAACCTCAATAACATGGAACGTGGCATTTAAACATACTCGTAATTGGAGAAAACCAAAACGTCATCTAGGTATACATATTTTTCGTTTTTGTTCAGTTTTTCAAAAACCGCTTAAGCAATATTTATAAAATTTATATGGGACCACTCATCATCAGCCTTTTAATGTCCCCACTGCTGGGGCACAGGCCTCCTCTCAGTGTGAGGGTATGGGCGGTAATGCACCACGCGGGCCCAATGCGGATTGGTGGATGTCACATGTCTTCGAATTTTTGGTTCTAGGACATACCGGTTTCTTCACGATGTTTTCCTTCACCGTTTTGAGAGCAGTGGTGATGAAATAATTTACACAAAGTAAAGCGCCTGTCTGGGTTTGAACTCACGTCCTTCAACTTGTAAGTCGCGACCAATACCACTGGGCCACCACTGCTGCAGTATATTCTTTTGGACAGATAAAGAATTTTGAAAATCGGTCCACAAATGACAGAGAAATCGGTGGACATACATAAAAAAAAAACAGTCGAACATAGAACCTCCTTTTGAAGTCGGTTAAAAAAGTAGTACATTTTTGACGTAGGCGTGACGTTATGAGGTATTTCAATGGACTGAATTGTTCTCATTTTTTAGGGTTCCATTCCCGAAGGGTCCAAACGGAGCCCTATTGCTGTCACTCAGGTGTCCTTCTGTCCGTCATCTGTCACACAGGTTTTACAGCCAAACGGTTGGAGCTACAGACTTCAAATTTTCACAGTATAAGCATCTTGTTGACCCAAAGCCATACAAATAGTCAATTGTGCGAAGTCTGACACGCACTTGGCCGGTTTTTTGTTTACGGTACAAAAAAAAAATACGTGTCTAATATTTTTTGGTAATCTAACTGACGGAGTTAATAGATATTTTTAGTTAATTACCCTATGGCATTCGCAGCAAGGTCCCAGCATCCTAGCAAGGACTAAGTGGATTATATAACCCCAATGATAGCATGTCGGCAAAGTCTAGTGTTATCTGTTGTTCAACATGTCATCATCATCTTCCTGCCCTTATCCCATGTTACTTGGGGTCGGTGCAACACGTTTTTTTCTTCCATTCTGTTCTGTCAGCCGTCACGCTATCACTGACTCCCTTTTCTTTCATATCACTCCTCACACAATCCATCTGTTGTTCAACGTGTAATTATCGCAAATTATCTGCTCAACCGGTCTCAGTTCCTGATGTTACATGTTCGTTACTTAACCACAAGCCAACATTAACTGATCACAAAAACTTAAGTAGTTTATGTAACTGTATTACTTTGACGCTTCATTGCATCTGGCTGGTATCTCAGATTTGGAAACATGCTGATATCTACGTAATATAAATAAAAGTCGTTTTCACGTCTGTCTGTTTGTCTTAACTTCTCCTAAACCACGCAATAGATTTTAATGCAGTTTTCACTCATAGACAGATCAATAAACGAGAAAAGTTTTTGTATATAATTTGCAGCCGTGCAAATCCGGGGTGGACCGCTAGCTTATAAAGTGAAAAAATCGATTTGTCAAACATGATGGTTATAATTACTGGTACTTACTGGTGCTAGTATATTCAAAGTCACGGTGATTGCAATAGTATGGTTAGCTAATAAAATAATAATTTATTATTATCATCAGTTCATCAGGTATCTCCGGCAGCTGCCAAGTAGACTTGAAGACCACCTCCTTTTTACTATTTATCCTGTAACTTATTGTTTTGTCTAACTGATCTAATATCGTCAACCAATCAACAACCCGTCAACAGTAAATACTGCTTCATCATCATCAACCTTTTAAGTCCCCACTGCTGGGGCACAGGCCTCCTCTCTGTGACAGGGTGTGGGCCGTAATCCACCACGCGGGCCCAATGCGGATTGGTGGATGTCACATGTCTTCGAATTTTTGGTTCTAGGACTTGCCAGTTTCCTCACGATGTTTTCCTTTACCGTTTTGAGAGCAGTGGTGATGAAATAATTTACACAAAGTAAAGCGCCTGCCTGGGTTTGAAGTTACGACCCCTGGGCCACCACTAAATACCGCTTAGCCTATCTTAATTGTCACTCCGATTTGGTCTTTTGGACTTCGCTTCAGTGTGGCCTGCCCAGCAGCTCGAGTGTCATTCATACGATTTATATCTAAAGGCTGAAAAATCACTACATATGTTCCTTTTAGTCAAATCAAAGCCATTATTTCAAATAAACCATACAGACACTTTTGAATCGTCAAGAAGTCGGTTATTCAGAGAATTTAAGATTGCACATTCCAACGTAGATCTCTATGGAGAAGAACGTGCAAAAAACTCTTTTAAACTATGTTATGTGTTACAAATCCTGGCAACATAGTATTTACTAGCTTCTGCCAGCGGCTTTGTACGCATGAATTTAGTAGGTACTTCCCCCGTTATAAATGTGTTCGGACTATAATCTATCTCTGTGCTAAATTTCATCCAGAGTCGTTCAGGTGTTCTGGGGTGATTGAATAACAAACATCCATCCAAACTTTCACATTTTTATTATTAGAAATCATTCATTCTTCTGTCCTTATCGCAATTTATTTGGGGTCGGTGCAACATGTCTTTTCTTCCATACTCCTCTATTAGTCTTCATCTCTGTAGTCACCCCCTTTTTACACATATCCTCTTCCACACAGTCTAACCATCGTTTTTTTGACCTTCCTCTACTCTTATAGCCATCCAAATTCATACACAAGACTTTCCTCACGACATTTTCTTCATTCCTCCGCATCACATGCCCATACCACGTCAACCGATTTCCACACAACTTTTCAGTCAGCGGTGCCACTTTCAGACTTCTTCTTATATTCTCATTCCTAATTCTATCCATGCGCGTAACACCACACATTGCTCTTAGCATTCTCATCTCAGCTGCATGCAAAAGCTTAGAAATATATAGATGTTAATATTATATAGATTTGATTAAAAGGTACACACACACACCGCACACCACAACACAACACGCAACACGGAGGCTCACGGAGTCTACATCTCTTACTATCGCTATCCGAAAATAGCTTAATCGATGGCAAGACCGAATGACCAGACAACGCAGGATGTTCTAATAGAGGATCATCCAACAAATGGAGACCATTTTGTTGTAACTCTTTTTTAAATAGTTTGAGTGGCCAATGCAATATCGCAATATTTTTTACTTTTTGTCCCAAGATCCCGTTTCCCTGGAGTAAGTTACGAGTATCACATGTACCAAACCACAAGCAGTAGCTATATAAAATGATACTCAAGCTGACTTAAACACTATGAGTAAAGCAATCATAATTTCTAAATATTCTGACAGTATCTCGGGAGCGGGTTCATGGCTCGTTGCGCACCATTGCGCGCAGTAAAGTGCTCGGTAACGGTACTTATACTAGATCTTTGTCTTAGACATATTTCTTCTCAGTAATTTAATTAGTTGGATTCAATGTTATTTAATGTTTAAC
This sequence comes from Polia nebulosa, assembly GCA_951329385.1. Classification (NCBI taxonomy): domain Eukaryota; kingdom Metazoa; phylum Arthropoda; class Insecta; order Lepidoptera; family Noctuidae; genus Polia; species Polia nebulosa. Next base: position 23,308,876 of record OX589611.1, on the reverse strand, counting down.
ACTGAGATTTATGAGAGTCCTTTGTGCTTGTATCAGCAATACGTTTTAGGTTTATAAAAAAATTGGTCCTCATGTTATCAGTATCACTCGACTTCTATACAGGATATAGGTACTTGCCTTCATGCTCCCGTACTTATTAAATTTTTTAGAAGTTGCCTTGTGGCATTCAATTCATTGTCTATAATAATTCGGAGCCATACACAAGGTATTCGATACAAGGACCATATTCCACAAAGGATGTGGAATATGGTCCTTGGCTCCAAAAAGATGCATATCTTTACTAGACCTTTTTTTAGGGTAGGGTAGGGAAGTCATCAATGAAGTTCGTTTTCGTTTGGAGGGTATGGCAGACTCTTGCTGACTAAAACCCACCAGTGTTCCTTCATTTGCCTGTGCCAAGGCCGCGGTGACTCTTTCGAACGACCCTGGTAGATCTTTACTGGACCAAACAGTTAACTATTCATTTGAAGAACCTAAACTCTGTGATTGAAGAATACCTCAACAATTAATTTTCTTTTCAGATCATCATGGGTTTCCTAGTAAAAGTGGTATTGGTGGCCGCATTAGGCGTGGCAGCTTGGTATTACTTCAGAGGCTGCTGTGAACAAACCATCCCGAAGTTCGACAGCGAAGAGTGGTGGGGCCCGAAGGCGCTTAAAGGAAAGACAGACAGCACCATCAGACCTTTCAAAGTCAAATTCGATGAGGCGGTAAGAGAATTGATGTGTTGAATTGAATGATATGTTTATAGTAAAAAAAAAATTTTTTTTGGATCTCTTTTCTCCTGGCGTCTACCAGGAGAAGTTCTACGACTTCGTTTGTGGCATCATAGATGCCGCTACAATATTATTTAACGCATTGCCGTTACACCCTTTTTTTAGTATGGCCATAATTTTTTTTGGCCCTGTCCCACATTTCTCGGGGTCGGCGTCACACATTCTGTCCCGTCAACCGTTTACAATTTAGTAGGATAAGATGCTTGAAATGACGCTTTGTTACAGATGATTAAAGATCTTAAATTCCGTCTAAAGAACCACCGTCAGTTCACACCTCCTCTCGAAGGTGTCGCCTTTGAGTACGGATTTAACACCGCTCAGATCGACAGCTGGCTAAACTACTGGTCTGATAAGTACAACTTCAGTGAACGCGAGGCCTTCCTCAACAAGTTCCCTCACTTCAAGACCAATATCCAAGGACTGGATATTCATTTTATTCACATTAAGCCACAGGTAAGTTATTATTGATCCCTATCTGAATTTTGAATTTGTGACATCATCCAAGGACCAGGCTTCCAGACCTTATCTTCTGTACACCTCATACATAATTATGATACCGTTCTTCATTTCATCGACAGGTTCCAAAAGACGTGTCGACAGTTCCTCTTCTCATGATACACGGTTGGCCAGGTTCTGTGAGAGAGTTCTACGAGGCCATTCCTCTGCTCACCAAACAGACGGAAGGATATAACTTCGTCTTTGAGCTGATCATCCCCAGTATTCCTGGATATGGATTCTCTGATGTAAGTATGAAAATGAACATAACAGCGAATGTTTACAACACTTTTCTGTTTAATTATGAAGTTCTTCAAACATGATACAATCTCTAAGTTTGATTATTTAATCTTTCACAGCCTGCAGTTAGGCCCGGTCTGGGCATGCCCCAAACGGGTGTCATCTTTAGAACTCTGATGAACCGTCTGGGCCACAAGAAGTTCTACGTTCAGGGAGGTGACTGGGGCGCAGGTATCGTCTCCGTTATGTCCACCCTCTTCCCTGAAGACATCCTGGGTCATCACTCCAATATGCTTATGTCTCAGGTGAGGATGTTTTTCGGAGTTTATGCTAAAAACAGAATGATTTGGAAAAGACTGTACTTCACACTACCTATAGTGTGAAAGTATCCCAATAGGCAAGAAAAAAAACTCTACTTTACATGTACGGGAGCTACTATAGAAAAAATCTTTTTCAAAATTTTATTGTTTTGTTTTTTTTTGTGTGATTTATGTAGCCATTAAAAATTGCACAACAAACAGTCTCTAAGCTGTGCCTCGGACAGAAAAATGGGCAGACCGAAACTATATGGGATTAGAAGTCCTTGTTAGAACTACGATACCCTAAAAACGACCATGTTAAGTGGTCTTGGTACTGGTACTAGCTACTTCTGTTTTATTGACAGTGACACCGTCAAGAAAACGTATCATAAAGTTGTTTTTTGTTTGCAGCACTCCTGCTCAATGATAAGATTGTTCATCGGTGCTTTCTTCCCATCCCTCATAGTCGAGGATCATCTAGCAAGCAGGATGTATCCACTGTCAAGTTTCTTTGCCTACGTAATGGAAGAGTTCGGCTACATGCATATCCAGGCTACTAAGCCTGATACCGTTGGTGAGTTTGATGTATTGGTGTTAACCTAAATACGGTTTGATTTTTTAACTGGCTTTTTCATCAAGGCGAATATTTGTACCACCGTTGGTTAGATCCCTGAAATAAGTAACAGCTACTAAAGCCTCTCCGATCTGACAAACTACCCATTTTCTTCTTCTAGCACGCTTTTAACACTTCATCATTGTTCTCAGGTGTTCCTCTGACAGATTCTCCGGCTGGTCTTTTAGCATATATCCTGGAGAAGTTCTCCACATGGACCAACAAAGACAACAAGGCCAAGGCTGATGGAGGACTAGCCCTCAAGTTCTCGAAAGACCAACTCATTGACAACTTAATGATCTACTGGTCTACTAACTCTATTACCAGTTCCATGAGATTCTATGCTGAGAACTTTTCAGACAAAATAAGGGGACTGAAATTGGACCAGTAAGTACTATTTTCATAAAGGTTTATTGAAATTTTGTATTTGCTCTTCATTATGTTGCAATCAAGTAAACTGCACAGCTATATATTTTCGTTAAAAAAGAGTCTCATAATATGTACAGTTTTGATGCGATGACATTTTGAGATTCAAATCTAAAGAATAATTGACTATCATAAGATTACCTTAGTGAACACAACCAAATTAAAAGTGAGGGGCATTAACAAGCGTGTATATTTATTAATTTATGAAGTTCGTCTTTTCATTCGTCAAAATAAATTCTAATAGACGTACATCTTTCACAGGATCACAACACCGGTTCCGACATGGGCCCTTCAAGCGAAGAACGAACTCATGTACCAACCTCCAAGCCTCTTGAACAGGAAGTACCTGAACTTGATAAGTGCCACAGTGCTGGATGATGGAGGGCATTTCCTTGCCTTCGAACTGCCCCAGCTCTTCGCTGCCGACGTGTTCAAGGCAGTCAAAGCGTTCAAAGAGTGGCATCAGACGAATAAGAAGACTGAACTGTGATTTGGTTAAGGGTTATTAAAGTTTTTTTTTAATGGTTTTAATCTGGTGTTTTATTTTAGTTTCCACCTAGATCTCTAAGTTTTCTAGGAAGAAGAATTTTCATTTTTAACATCGGATCAAATGAAATTTTTACTTTTCTCTTGTATCAATCACGACACGATACATAATCGAATTTACAGATTTTAGGAAAACATTAATAATAAGCAATAGATAGTTTCCAAATTAAATGATATGAACATCCAACATGAACTCTATTGGCAAAATAATACTTGGAGACCAACAGTTACTCGCACATTTAAAAATGATCATTAAATTTAAAGTTCGAAATAATATTTCGGTATTTTTTTTAGAATAAAACTATTTTATACCACAACTATTTATGTCGGATCACCAGGATGTATCGAGCTACAATCAGGCATCAGGTGGGTCTGTGTAGGTATATCGTGCAATAAATAACAACGGCAAAGCAATTATTCACTTTAATTAATTTGAAACTTATAAACTTGGTACTTTAAAATACTAGTAGCAACAAAACGTAGGACAGTTCCGATGCGTCTTCACTCCGTGACTCCCAGGCTAAGACTGCCCGACTAGGCGAGTCTTCCCCAACCTCGAAGTCTAACGGAAACGCGTCGACTCTGTCAAAGCCCGACAAATGTAGTGTTTATAGTTGCCGCCAGGTGGCGTGCTTTATTTTGTTGCCAATTTGACAACCGGATACGACACGGCCATCCTGCGAGGATACTCGTCCTTGTGTGTTAATCTGAAACAACATAACCATAGCACAGTATACCCTTGGCCATGCCAGACATCGGTTCGAACTGTGCGTTACTATTTGTTTGCTTTTAACTAAATTTTCAAGATTGCTTACTTGATTAATGACTAGAACTGGAAATGACATAGGTCATCATTTCTAACATAATTATACTAACTTCAAAATAGCAACACCAGTTCAAAACGATTAGTTTACAAGTCAAATAGTAGGCAGAGACAGCAATTAAATTTCCAACATGACAAAATATTTAGAAAAATAAAATTTTAAATAATAAGTCAGAGTCCAAGTACTATTGAGGATTATGTTCAATGATAATTTAACAATCAATCTAACGTTTGTAAACCAATTTACAAAGCCCCAGGTATCTTCATTCGTGGTCAACGTGTCACACACAGTATTCCTCTCGGGAATACCGAATCAATCCTTGATTCTATGGTCTTTGCTTTTAGGCAAGACCCGACCATATTACCCAGAGCTACCGCTCTCCGCGTACTCACGGACTGCATTGAGTAGATACCGATTTCCTACGGGCTACGGCTACGATACTCTGGTACGGTCTCAGAGTCTTCGACTCTCTTTAAATGTGTATTTAATGTGTCAATTATGGGAATGAAAGTATCTACACGAAACTTTTCCTTGCCTCTCAACTGTGCAATCTCTGATGATCGTTCAAAAAAAGTGATGTGTGTGCTGCGAAATCTTTTTCTTTCAAATGTATCTTTGTAGTCAGCATATGGATTTTTATCTTTAGCAGCCGTTTCGTACTGATCAAAATTATTGCGTGCGCTATTGACATAACTGATCAGAGATTCGTAAAGTTTCGTTACAACGTCCGTGGTCATAGTGCTATTCTGTAAATTTAGACTTTTTTATTCATAACTCCCAAAAGATCATTCCATATTTCCGTTAGAAGAGCAGTCTCAAATTTTCCCATTTTTTTGCTAGGCTTTGGGCTTCCTTTCTAGTATTACCTGGTTGATTGATGTCACTTGCAATTGAAGACAATGCTTCAGAAATATTTAAATTACCATTTTGCAAAGCGTTAATAGCATTGGCGCGTGCAGACTATCTAGTTTCCGAAAGAGACTTCAGAGGGCCTAGTGTGAGTTTTTTAACGCACTCGAACGCGTTTGCGTAAACGTCAATTTGTACTAAAACTGTATAAGCGCTGCCTGGTGACAACAGCGGGTAACCTCTTTTTTCTATACGATTTGACATAAGCGAACGTTTACGCAAACGAGTTCGAGCGCGTTAAAAAACTCACACTAGGCCCACAGAACTCAACCTGCTCTGTCAAAATTTTCCATTGTTTTGTCGAAGCCGAGAAAAAATTTAACAATTTTTGTACAAATTGAAAGAATGTTACTCCTTCAGTAACACACTCAACAGCCTGAACACCCACTAAATTTAGCGAATATGCCGCACATGGAACGTAAATCGCAAATTCGCAAACTTCTTTTATTCTTGACTGAACACCAGAGTACTTTCCAGACATATTAGATGCATTGTCGTAACTCTGCCCGCGACAATCTTTTATAGGAATATCAAGGCTTTCAAAAAAGTTTAAAATGGTATCTGCTATATATTGCGCATTATGTTCATCCATAGGCAAAAACTGCAAAAATCTCTCAATAGGCTGTCCGTCTTTTACGTATCTAACTATGAAAGTCAGTTGGTCAACGTGGGACAAATCTGGCGTAGAATCTACGTTAATAGAGTAGTACTTTGATGATTTAAGTTCTTTGACAATGGTTTTCGAAACTTGCTGTCCCATTAAATTAATAAATTGATTACAAATATTTGCCAATAAATATAATGTACTTCCTTTTCCACGATTTCCGCAGTGTTGTATGTGATTAGCAAGAAAAGGATCAAATTCACTAATTAGTTCTAAGCATCCCAAATAATTCCCATTATTTTGCAATCCTAATGTCTCATTATCACCACGAAAAGCAAGACCTCTTGAAGCCAAAAATTTCACTACTGCAATAATCCTCCTAAGCACATTCTTCCAATAGTTAATTTCTATATTATATTGGGACAGCAACTCAGTATCAATTCGTCCAGTCGTTTTCATTCTTGCAACATAATTCATCATAAATTCCCTGTGCTATAAACTGTTCTCATGCTCTATCAATAAGTTACTTATATGCTTAGAATCTTTATATCCATTAGGAGAACTTAAATTATGTCCATTGCGCGTAGGGCAGGGAGGAACAGGGGTGGGTTTTAGTCAGTAAGAGTCTGACACGCCCTTCCGCTCCACCCCAGAGCGGAAAGAGTCATTAGATGATTTCCCACCCCCCAAAAAAAAAAAAAAAAAACCAGTAAGTAGTATTAAATAGACGACAGCAGTAACAGCAATTTCTTTGCTGGTGAATAAAAGAGTCATTTTCTTTCTAAAGACTCACCATTCGTCAATTTACGAATAAAAATATTTTGAGTCAAGTATCTTTTCGTTTTACCATTTGAATCTGGAAAACTTGTAGAAGTTTCGGAGAAGTCACTATTTATATTTTGGAAAAACTCTGGCCCTTTTCGAATCCAAATATCACGGACTTCTTCCGGTAAAATGTCGTCACAGTAAGTACCAGGGTCAGGAGACACAGATACATTCTCTAAGCTTGCAGTTATAAATTCACCGTAGCTTGAAGTCGATGGTTCAGCATTTAATATGTGTTTGTCATTTTCGTCATACGTAACCTCTTTTTCCTGGTAACATTCAGAGGTACTTGTGTCTTGCGGTGATGGGGATGAATAATCCATCGGCTTGTTTCTTTAACCGTAAAAAACAAAGTGGGCTTTGGAAGTTTTTCCGTTATTTCTTTTTGAGCTATATTTTTTTTTTCTTTTTTGTGAACCACTTAAATGTCTTCTTTTCGACATAAGACAAGACACAAGATACATAATGTTTAAACGAATAAATCAAAACCTCTGTTTATCTTACTTAATTTTAAATATCAAACGAAACAAAATAACGCCACTCATACCTATCAGACTGAAAGTTCAATACATGGTACTCCCTTTCTTCTCCTAAAATTGTTTGTCCGAAAATCGTTATCCATATCACGTTTGCTATAAACGTCAGTAACCACAATGTTCAAAAATCCGAAATTTTGTTTTACATAATTATTTTTACTTCTAAAACTATTCTGTCATAATATCGAGTACTATAATAATTCTATCTCCTAATTTTGAAAGAAATAAAGTCATATTTCCTAAGTTTTGTATCATATAATGTGTATTATTTCGAATTTTCATTTATAATAAAAATTGTTAGTCCTAAAACATTTGCTAAAAATTAGGTTTTAGTGACAGAAATGAATCGCTATAAATCCGACTCCACGCAGTCTTGTCTGCCCTACCCCTAGAGTGTAATTTAAAATGACGTAGGCGCGGAGGGGCGAGGCGGCCCGCGAGTTGAGGAGCAAGTGGTTGTAACGCTAGCCGCCGCGGCTGAGGCTGGCCGGTAAACCGGCAGCAAGACGAAGCTGCGGTGGTGAGCGTTAAACCATCTGCGACGATAAGCTCGCGTGGGACCGCCGAAATCTCGCAGCACCGGAGCCATGACAGAAACCATGCCTGCTGCATGCTTCATGCTTGGTTGCGTGCTCACTTGCTTGCTGCTTGCATGCTGCATGTTGCATGCTCACTTGCATGCTGCATGCTTGCCTGCAAGTTACATTTTGCATGCTTGCTTGCATTCTGGATGCTTGCTTGCATACTGCATGTTGCTTGGTTGCTTGCATGCTGCATTTTGCTTAGTAGCTTGTATGCTTACATAATTTGTTGATCAATTCTAAGCTAATTTCATGATAGAATAGCTCTATATCTCGTATTGCATATAACTCGTGTCTACGTAACGCCTGAGAGAAGTTCATAGGAAAAGCTTTGTTAAACAAAGTTTAAAAAATATTATTAGGATAAATAAACATTTATTGAAAACGGTTTTAAGTCTTTTGTATATTATTGATTGTAATGTTTATGACAAACGGATTTAGGGCATATTGTATTTAGGGATTTAAATTTTATGGCATATGATATTACGTGACATTAAGTTCGGGCAAGTTATCATTCGGACAAATGATGATTAGGACAAAAAAAATTATGGCACTTTAGATTATGGATAAAAAAGTTAGATAACACAATAGAGAACCTAAATACATCATTCGGGAATTCCCCCAACCATAAACAATGCCGACATTTATGTTAGGCCTTGTTTAGACGGTGCAGCTTGACTTTGGAATCGGAGTGATTGCGTGAGTGATCGCTAGATGGTGTACTTAGTAAATTAGGTAGGATGCGTTCGGAAATATTATTAATTAGTACAATAGGAATAGGCGCAGTCATCGATATAATGGCGTAGTATATGCCTTGTAAATACCTTCTGATAAGATAATTGATTTCTGAAAAAAGTGTAATGTGCCCGACAAAAATGTTTTGAGAATAAATGTGTGAGAGAAATTCTCGGTCCTTCGGGGCCCCCTGAGAATGGGGGCCCTGAGCACGGGCCCTGTGTGCCCTTATGATGAAGATGATATTGTCCAGGACCCACCTGACATTACTTAGTAATTATCTGATTACAAAGTCAAGTCAGTCATGATTTGGAATAGTGATACACCCTTATTGGTTTTAAAAAATGTTTAAACCTATGAAAAAAAAAACGGCCCTCAGCCCAAGTTATCAAACTAACACTACTCAACCCCCCACATTTTGTTACTCAGAAAATCAGTAATGTCTAACATCTCTGGGATCTTGGCCTATTAGACATATTTGACGAAAAAACAGAGGTTATAATCATAGCCATTTACAAAGAAGTCCGATTTTGAAGAACTACTTTTAATGATCATCTTCCAGCCTTCACTTGTGGTCGTGCAACAGGTTTTCTTCTTCCATTCAGTTCTGTCAACAGTCACGCTATCACTGACTCCCTTTTCTTTCGATTCTGAAACAATTCTCCGACACTTAATTTTTCGATGAACGGTTCGCCGATAGAACGTTTCACTTTCCAGATTTGCGCCGATTGGATTTTCTTCGCCAATAATTATAGCTTCAAAAACTTCCTCCGTATCGCTGTCGTCTGGAAATGTGCCAAATTGTGTGAAATTGTAGTGAAGCCATTAACAGCCATGCTAGTATTGGTACCGCTGGAATCCAAACTAAAGACCAAAGCGAGACCCTTTTGTGCGGTTAGTCCCCCTATGCTCTAGTTACGCTATGCTCGACTCGAAAATTATCTACTAAAAAGTTTCACTATGCACGGAATTCTTCGATTCCACGGAAACAATGGAAGGTACAGTTAGAAAGAAAAGTGTTTGAATTCAAGTTAAAAAAGTTATAGCGCTATTCGTATATGCGTAAGCGTCTGTAACTTAAAATTTGACAATCAAAAAAGTCAAAATAACAGACAAGGGCAAACGAATTTCAGAGCAATTCTTAGTTAAGAAATGTTTATGAATAGAGCTGTAAGCCAATACTGGACCCACAAAATTACAAATCTTACAACTATTTCATTAATTACATTTGAATGTTTGTTACGCACTCATGCTTCAACGGCTGGACGGACCGGGATGAAATTTGTGAGAAACACAGATAGTTCAAATCCTGAATCCTTAATTCTCGCCGTCCGCAGGCCCGCGTCTATGGTGGCTGGAGATCGTCTCGTAACCCCCGACGCCCAGGGCGTCTCCTGCGGCGGTTGCGGCTGCGGGCATGAAGGAGACTCCGTTGAGTCTCCTTCACCCCTTCAGCCTCCACCTTCGCGAACATTACTGCTTCGCAGAAAGAAGAGACTGCTTCCCATTCCCTCTCGCTCCGTACCATGCCCTGGACCAGGCCCGGGCACGACAGGTCGCTGCCGTCGATCGCCTCCACTCAAAGTCAAATCCTGTATTCAAAATATCTCAGTCTTATTAATTACACAAATAAAATACAAATAATCAACTATTTAAAAAAATCAAAACCAATAAAAATAATGAGATATAAGTATTACTATTTAAACCACAGAATGAGATAATTATGACTCTTACTATTTAAATCACTTGTACTATACAACTAATCAAATTGTTAGTACTAATTTAAAGTTAACATTTCATTCTCAATAATTAGGTTTTGGTTTAATTGTTCTTTGCTTTATCTTTCCAAGAAATAGTTGTGTGGGAGATGGCGTTCGAAAAGATTTTCAGTTATTCTTTATTGTACAAAAAAAAGATATCTTTCTTTTCTTAGTAGGTATCTTGTCAAATTTTTAACTTGGTTGTCAATAACCAAATTAAAAATTTGAAAAGTTCTATCCTCTTTTGGCAATGCTTGATTTTTTAACCGACTTCAAAAAAAGGAGCAGGTTCTCAATTCGACTGTATTTTTTTATTTTTTTTTTATGTGTGTTACCTCATAACTTCTTACTACGTGAACCAATTTTGAATATTTTTTTTTATTTGAAAGCTGTTGCTTCATATTTGGTCCCATTTTAATTTGGTGAGGATCTGATGAAGAACTTCGGAGATATACAATGGAACTCTTCAATAAATGATAGCAAACCTTCCAGAATTGCTGCAATCGCATGTCTGTATATTGTTTTCACCACTTCACAACATTACATCAGGCTGATGCACTCTGAAGGGGTATACAGATTTGGACAGTTCACCCTGATACACCCTAATTTCACCAACTACGTTCAAATTCCCTATTTTTGGGGCTATCAATTCGGGCAAAACTTTACTATTAATTTAGTTTTAGAATGGAGTACAAGAACTAAAAAGTGAAAAATAAAAAACTTTTTACAAAAAAAATACAACCGACTTCCACAAATACTAAAAAATGCAAAATAACTTTAATTTCGGAAGTCGGTGTCAAATAACGAAGAAACCAAACTAGAAACATCGACTGCCGAAATTAAAGTTATTTTGCATTTTTTAGTATTATTTGTGGAAGTCGGTTGTATTTTTTTTGTAAAAAGTTTTTTTCAATTAAAATATTACACTGTAACAGTTTTCTTCCTCACTGCACGCGAATTTGATTTCGTGCATTAGCGAAACTTTTTAGTAGGTATTTTACTAGTCGGGTATAGCGGGACTAGAGCATAGGGGGAATAACCGCTTTTGTGTTACCTAGTGATAGTTATCTGTCTTATCTTATTTGTCATGTTTCCTAAATTAGGTATGATAGCTTACAAATACGCAATATTTACACATTGTCAACTAGTTTATATGCCAGTTACGAATGAACTGCCGTCAAAAGTGGTCGTTACTCGCAGAGTTTCAGTGTTGTGTTAAATTTTGTTCAGACGACGGTGAACAACCTCTGACGTTCAACGCATCAACGACGGCAGTTTCTACATTTGCCAACGGTACCCGCAGTTCAGTTGCTACTTAAGTGTTCCTGCAGTAATCAGTCTATACCGGTCCAATTGCTTATACCGGTTAGTAAAGTACCCGTTTTCTACCTGTGTATTTCTAAAAAAAAATCAGTGATAAACACGCTCCACCTAAAGCTCTGAAAACACACGCTCAAAATCTGTCCCAGCCTCGACCGATGAGTGATTATGAATACAAATCGAAGTAAATAGCTTTTTTTTTGTTTGGTGGGTTGGGAAATCATCCAATGACATCTCCCGCTCTGGGTGGAGCGGGAGGTCGTGTAAAACTCTTATTGAAAAAACCCACCCCTGTTCCTTAACTGCTTTAATGCCCAGTGGTGCGGTAACTCATGTTGAGAATTTATCCGCTACCCCTAGGCATGCAGGCACCGGCCACGATGGGCCCCGTCAATGGTGGCTGACAATCATCTCTTTGAGGCGCACGTGGAACACTACGCGCCGTCGTCGGCTCAAGGGCCTGGTGCTGATCGGACGGCGAGCTACCCACTGCTCGCCGTCCGCAGGTCTACGGTGGCCGGCGATCGTCTCGCGACGTCCTACGCCCAGTACCTCTCCTGCGGTGGTAGCGGTCGGGGCCGTGAGAGCCACTCCGTTGAGCTTCCCTCACGCGTCCCGCCTCCGTCTTCGCGAGCATTACTGCTTCGCAAAAGGAGGAGACTGCTTCCTATTCTCTCTTGCTCCGCACTATGGCCTGAGCCAGGGCCGGGCGCGAGAGGTCGCCGCCACCTATCGCATCCACGAGGACACGGCGGTGCTCAGCCCAAGCGGGGCATACCTCCGCCGTATGTTCCACCGTGTCCTCTGGGCGATCCGCGCAGAAGTAAATACCTACGATCAGAAATCTCAACACAAAGCTGTCCATAACTCCATCAGGAATATCTTGACTGTGTGTTTGAAAGGGCAATATAGCAACATTACCAAATTGCTTACGGAACGGAACAAACCGCTTTTATATCTGGATATAAAAGCGGTTTGTTACGGAAAACACAAGTTACGTAAACACAGTCACTGGTGAGTCACTGGTGACTGTGTTCCCTGTAAATTAGGCTACGTGAGTGAAGACTCGGGAAATGCCTGTAATATTAAAATATAGCATAGAATTAAAAACATCAACCATGAGTATCAACACCAGTAACATTATTCAGGAATAAAAACGCGTGGGCCTCCTAATAGTCTGCTTTATTGAACGGCCGTGACCGTGAACCACTTGATACTGGCATTCATTTAATCCACACAATGCTACACCGTTTGGGTTTGGCGCTCGAGATATTTGGTCCTTCTTCAGAAATATTTGCTGTATTATTATGGTCCATTCAACCCTTGGAAGCCCCGTTTATGAACATTAAACTAATGTCCTCATTTTACCGACATGACCGACATTTATCAATCACAATTACAACATAACAGTTTACAATATCAAAGTTAAATATAAGATTAAAACAAACATACTCGTACATTAAACAAAATGAAACTTTATTTAAGCTATTTTATTTTTAGATCGTCATGGGTTTTCTATTAACGCTATTTATTGCGGCAACAATGGGCACTGCATGGTATTTTAATACAGGCCCAAGTGAACAAACCATTCCACAGCTGGACAGCGAAGAGTGGTGGGGTCCGAGTAAACACAAGGGAAAACAGGATACCACCATCAGACCTTTCAGAATAAAGTTTGATGATGCGGTAAGTGACAGAATTAATATGTATGTATTTGTATTTGAATAAATATTCATCGCGTTTATTTTTCTATGCAAATATACCACGATTTGTTTCTGCATCACGTAAAGGTTGGCTGGTAAAAAATGCCCGAGGCATTAAGTCCGTTCTACTTGTGTGCTTAAAGAATTGAATAAATAAATATTTTGCCATCTTGAAGAATTTACAAGGCATTTGACGAAGGAAAGTGTATGAGGAGACGACGAATTTAGATGGATAGAGGGAGAGCGACACCAATGAAACCTAAAATATTATTTTTATTGCATTGTAATAACACCCCTTGGATTTAGAAATAACACTCAGGTTTCACTTTTTAAATAGTTCATTTATTGTTTACTTCAGTACATCACACTTAACATCAACCAATATCCAGTTAGGTAAATACAACCATCGTATTCGGTCGCCACAATCAGACTGCCCCAATTCACTCAACTGCCTCACCATCGAACTAACGAATGGAGGGGACTCCCTCCATTCGTAAACCGTTCCCGGATGTGACATCATGTGAGATTTCAATAAATTCTAAAAGACTCAATTCACAACTTTAAAGTGGCAAAAATAAATAATTAAATTCATAAAAAAAATGTACGAGGCATTATTCGGACCCACGGCATGTTGAGAGCATTGAGTGACCGGTGGGACTGCCCAATGCTTGGTCGTTGGGTGAGACTGCACACTCAGATCGGCCCTAGATAGCTGTGTGTGCATTTTATTCTATTCATAGTATGTTATTATTATTCCTATTTTGTTTATAAGTGTATGTATTGTGTTATTTTTATGTTATTTGTGATTCGTTTCCATTATGACATTATTATGTAATTTGTGTGTATTTCTATTATGTTATTTTTGTTACTATGCTTTTTTGTAATTAATGAATATGTTTGGTTGTCAATATTTACTCATCTAATTCTATGGACTTCAACGTCTGCAAATAAATGATTATTATTATTATTATGTCGTTTATTAATTTTCTATACATATATAAATTATAATTTTAAATATTTCTTACAAATCATATAAAAAAGAAAAAAAAAACATTTAAAATTATAAAAAATAGTAGTCCGCCGGTGTCGGGAGCAGGGTCCAAGCTACCGGTGGTTAGGGCTCCAGAGACAGGAACCTCCTCACAATGCGAGCCGTATCGAGGAGTACTGCCTTCTGTATCAGGCCCTTGATCCAACCGTGCAACGACAGCTTCGACAGGTGGTCGTCGAGGCTTTTGGCTATCAGGCCGTTGGCGGTAACGACTATGACACTTAACATCAACTAATATCCACTTAGGTAAATACAACGGTCGTATTCGGTCGCCACAATCAGACTGCCCCAAGTCACTCAACTGCCTCACCATCGAACTAACGAATGGAGGGGACTCCCTCCATTCGTCAACCGTTCCCGGATGTGACATCATGTGAGATTCCAATAAATTCTAAAACACTCAATTCACGACTTTAAAGTGGCAAAAATAAATAATTATATTCATAAAAAAATGTACAAGGCATTATTAAAAGAAAACCTAACACTTGACCATCCTAACAGCATGTATGAACTCATACACGTATCAGGTGATAACCTAACAGTATATAATTTAAACATAGACTTTTCTTTCCAACTTTAATTTAAAAATATAATATTGGCTAGTACATATTTTATTTATGGCTTTGTTACTACACAGGATCACTGACTCCTGAGTCAAAGGTTAGTTTAGGAGTCAAAGTATTTGAAATGACCCACGTTTTTAAGCTTTCTATTTAACCCTCAAAATTTTGTAAAACAGGCTTTTGGTGAAAATATTTTTTTATTATTATAAATTATTAAAGAAAAGATGGATGGATTGAGTGAGGCATGACATGCAGTAAAGGAAGTGAATGATAGCGTGACGATTGACAAGCGAGAATTGAAGAAGAAAAAAGATTGCGCCGACCTCAATTAATACACAGAGACTAGAACAGAAAGATGACCAGAGGCATATAACGGGCAGTCAAACACCAGCAAGAAAAGACTCGAGTTATAACAAGACAGTGTTAAAGCCTTGTTTATTTTTGACCTCTATTCCAAAAATACGTTTTTTCCTACCTTTTTTAATTTAAAAATTACTTGTTTTCTCTGTCAAGTCTCTGTTTTTATATTAAAAATCAGTTCTAATTCTGCTGCCGAGCTAGACGGGGCTCTTAGCTATCATTGTAATTTTCCTTCTATTCAATAAAAATGATAGTTACGTTCTCAAGAGTTTTCAGGCAATAATAAAATTAAAATATGTACCTAATCACAGTGTATGGTGTTCGTACAGACTGTTGTCAACATTACCTGACCCACCCTAAAATCAAACGACTTTGGGCCCTCTGCATGTAACATTAAGGTTTATTTAATTTATATGAGCTTATCAGACAACTGCTCGAGGATTTGATGAACAAATACAATAATAATATAGACACGCAAATTTGATCTTTAAAACGTTAGCATTAGGTTATTTTTTATAACTATTTGTTATATATAATATGATAAGTGTAATAGCTTATTTTAATGATTGAGTTCAAGTAATTCTGGTCTCGTGGTCTGTGTGTAAGACTGAGAAAAACAAGGTTCGAGATCAAATCATGCGACAAAGATATTGTTTTGCTTTCAATATAGAATTGAATTTATATTCCAAAACTATTTCTTGTATTATTGTAAAGAACTACAGACTATACATAAACTTTTTAAAATGGTAATATTTTCACATAACTTGTAATAAGTGGGTAGTTGAAAAATAAATATTCGTATTCATTATAAAGAAGTTTTTTAAATTACCCACCCGTTTACAAGACAAGTTATTAGGCGAAAATCATATTGGTCGTTCTTTAATATTGCAAGCAATATTGTAGAAATGAAAACAAATTAAAAAAGAAACTGATGTATAGGTGGACTGTGTTTTCGAACCCACATGCTGTTCGTCGTCAATCCAGCATCAAACCGCTAAGCCACAAGAACTCGTTGGGAATACGCGAAATTAAAGATTGGGTTGTAATTATGTAGTGTGACTTAAAAGCTTTTTAACTTTAATGTTAACGAGATAATGATTAAAATAGCTTAACAAAAACATATATAATGCCGGTGGCTCCGACTATGTTGGGTGGGTTTACCTTAACGTTACGTGTTAAAGATCAAATTTGAGTGTCTGTGTTATTATTGTATTTTTGTTCATCGAGTCCTCGTGCACTTGTGTGATAAGCTCATATAAATTAAATAAACCTTAATGTTACAGACAGAGGGTCCAAAGTCGTTTGATTTTAGGGTGGGTCAGGTAATGTTGACAACAGTCTGTACGATTAATAAGTGCTCCATATTATAAATAAGCCTACTGTTAATAATGAAATATACGTCTGAACTCGTCATTCTTTATTCAACTCGTCATCTACGGTCCTCCTACTCTACTTCCTCCTCTGCGTCACTCCTACGATCATCTCTATGTGTCACCTTTACCTCCGACATCTGCAACGTGACTCCACCTCCGTAACGTGACACTGGCGCCCACTACGTGATCGAACCCAGCCCATCCCAGAGCCCAGCAGCCGCCTCATCGAGAACCCAGCAACATCACAGCATCAGCAGGATAAGCTCTGGTCGTGAAGCCTTTCTGGATTAGTTTCGACCCCGTCAGTCGAGTGAAGCCCATCCCATCTATAAAATAAATAAAATAAAAAAGCCTTTTATTTCTTACACTTATAAAACAAGAAGTTAGGTTAAATTAAGTTAGTTTACTTACATATAGTTAATAGTTTTGTTAGTAATTAAGTTTTGTTCCTAAATTTACTTGTGTTAGTTTTTCCATAACCCTACACTATAACAATATTATTATTCATTCTGTAAGAACTCCTTTGTAAGTGAAGGCCTCCTCCAAAGATAGCCAGTCCTCTCTAGATTGGGCTACTTGAATCCAGTTGGGGCCATCTGTTTTTTTGATGTCATCTGCCCAACCAGCTGCAGGTCCTACCTCTCTTTCTTTTTCCTTGTAGACCTCATTTATAAGAATTTATAATTTATTTTATATTATTGTGTTGTTTTTATGGTGGTATGCGTGTGTTATTTATTATTTTAAGATATTGTTTTTTAATTATTATTTCTCAAAATTCCAAAAATAATCAGTCTTTCCAAAATATATTAGCCGCCCCTTTCGACTATAAACATTCCAATAAAAATCAAGCATTAATTTATTAACATTTCTTACAGGTTCCAATTTCCATACTACCTAACAAGTTTTTACCCGACAAACTATTTTATATATTATTTTATAACACACATATCCAATCAGAACATGGTGCAATACTTACTAACAAAACATAAACACCCCATCCTACAGACAGTAACATTACCCAAGGTTCACATTTGAACCCTCATAAGCTGGTAGCATTCACTTGTGCTAAACTCTTCGGAGACACTTGTGTTTGTGATCAGTACTAACTTACGGGAGTGCGTTTGGAGAATATCCTCAGCGTATCCTACATGCCAACTATTGATTAGAAGGTGACTCTTCTAGGGCATCCTGCCGACATGCTAGGGGTCACTGTATAGTCAAAGTTGGCTACTTTACACGCACAACAGAAACTACTATTTTAACAAATAACGTAACACTTCGCTTAAGAATTTATTTAATCATATTACATAGTTATTAGAAACTTGAATAAATTTAAAATCCTTTATAAATCCCAATTTATTATAAACCAAAGCTTATAGAAGAGTTATAGTTTCGACGTATTAATTTCCCTCTTTCCTCCTCAACTTCTGAAGAACTCCGTAGGCATGCAGTACTATGGTGTTTTCACATCATCTCACTATACACCTTAAATAGTATGCAAAAAGATAAAATACATACTTATTTAAACCTACTACTGAATATTTAACTTAATAATTATTTAATTCATTCAAATCTGTCTGCGAAAAATATTTCAAATGTCAGACAGATTTTGACAAAACAACAAACCTTTCTTTTAATTTTCATTACGCAACCTCCGTACAATACAGAATTAGAACTCTTTTGTATAACTAAAACAACTTGCCTATTCTGTAATCTTTCCAAAAAGGTATAAAAGTCAATTTTAAAATATGTACACAATTCGTGGCATGGCATGTGTTTGAACCGGGCGCGGGAAGAGAAATCATCTGTGTTTTTAATTTATGATCCTCGCTAAAACAACCGATTTTACTGGCGAAATTCTTAGTGATGGGGCGGGGTGTGCGGGCGGGGGAGTGAGACATGGCGTCTGCTGCGCTCGCGTCTTCTTCCTTAGTAAGTTTCGACTCTACGCCGCGCAACCACGTGTGTTGTTATCTTGCTATTAACCTATCTCTCATCGCGTTAATTTGTTATCGATCATTATTGTTAATTCTTGTTTATCTTGTTATTCTTTTTGTTATCATTGTTATTTCTTTTGTTATTTCGGATAACATGGCTTCGTATTCTAATAACGAATACGCAGACATAATGTTTTGTTATAGTTTTGCTGATGGAAACGCGGCTGCAGCTCGGCGAGAATACCAACGCCGCTTTCCCGATCGTCGACTTCCCCACGTTACTGTTTTCGGGAGCACCTATCGACGATTGTCTGAAACTAACAGTGTTCAGAGAGCACAATTCAACGCTGGCAGACCTCGACGGTACACGGCTGACAAAGAGGACACCATTCTTCAGTGTTTTATTGATGACCCAAACATCTCGACGAACATTGTTGCAAGACAGCTCGGTATGTCCCAGTGGAAAGTATCATTATCAATAGGGAATGCAATCTCGTCTCGCCGAGATCCCGATCTCGCGAGATCCCGGCCATATTTTACGAGATTGTATCTCGTCAAATTTCGTACGAGATCTCGCGAGATAACGAGATCGGTTCTACAACAAATACTTTAGACATTTTGATAAAAAAAGAAATGAATTTGTACGAAGCTGGTGGAGTAAGAGGGGAAATTTTAAACTTCGTACATAACTGCCTCTCAACTATGGTTCCCACAAGTGTTGAGGCAGAACGAACTTTTTCACCAGCAGGGTATTTGCAAAATCAGAAGTCGTCTGTCAGATGATACTCTCGACATGATGTGTTTTTTGAGAAGCCATTTTCAGACAAACTAACTTGCCTTTCCGTACCTTGATAACTTCATCTGACTTCTACTTTAAACTTTTTTTATTTGATTAATACGATCTCACAACATTTATTTAACAACTTGTGAAGTTAAGTTTTTGTTTTGTCGTATTTATTTACCATAAGTAATGTTCCTATTACTCTTAATTATTGAAACTAAAGTAATAATTTACAAAGGACTAAATATAGATAATTATTGTTTTGTTACCAACATTGTAAGAATTTGAACTGATTAGCTACAGTAGGTATAATAATTATAGACATAAACAAATGTTATTAGAGTTAGAGACAAAATAATAAGTACTCTGTTGATTTTTAAAATAAAACTTACATTGTTTTTATAACTAAGCAACGCAGTTTCTATTTAATTACATATCATGTCAATTACTAGTTCTTAAAACAAGCATTTGCATTTGTTTTAATTGCGATTCTCTCAATCTCGCGAGATCCCGTAATTTGCGAGATCTCGCGAGACTGGGTTTTGAGTCTCGCGAGATTTCGCTAGGCGGAAATCTCGTACGAGATTGCATTCCCTAATTATCAACCTGTCCAAACATTGCACGAGGTAATAAACGCGGCGCAACAGATGAGAACAACGTTTACATCAAGAGTGACGAAAACCGAAGTTAGGAAGAAAATTCGAAGCTGCATTCGTAATCGAGGGGCTCATTTTGAACAAGATGTGTAAAATTTTTAATAAAATTTGACGTACATTTTTTAATGCATTTTATTTCATACAAATACAAATGACCCTTTCTCTCCCCGCGCCGATTCAAACACATGCCATGCCACGAATTGACGATTTACGATTGAAAATGACTTTTATACCTTTTTGGAAAGCTTACAGAATAGGCAAGTTGTTTTAGTTATTTGTACGATTAATGTCATACAATTGAAGCGTAAAATGAAAATATTGGTAAGATTCTTATATCGCTCATTATTTTAATTATTTTGTTAAATTAAGTAGTTTTAATTATGTCCATAGCTTAATTGAAGTGCCAGCTACAACATCATTTTTAATGGTACCCATTCAAATACGTAGTTTTTTTTTTTATTTGGAATTAAATGTCAAATTTTGGGTAAATAACGGTTTTTTAAGAGTGTTTCCCTTAAAATTCAAATATCTCGAAAACTATTGAATTTCGGCCATACATAAATGGGGTTTAATTTATTTCATTTTGGCCCCCTTATCAGCCCCTGACGGATATACGTCGAATTACCAGTAACCCTGTATATTAGGTTTACGTCATTACTACATTAATTCATTATTTTCCCTTTAAATTAACATAACACACGATTGCTGCATCGGTGGTTATACAGTTCAAGTATTCTATTATTACTCCCTAAATAAGCCAAAATCATTACCGATCATGGTCTACCCCTTGATCACTACTTTCAACTATGGCTTTAAACCATAAGAATCTTTCGGAGCGGTTGATTACTCCATAAATAAGCCATAATCAAGTGTGATTATAAGTAGAGACTTATGGTAACATTTTTGCCACTTCATTATTTAGAGCGGCTAGCTACTCTTTAAATAAGCCTTAGGTCCGTTAAATATATACATAGGTATATTTTATTAAGGTTATTCCCTTAATAGTTACTTGACGTGCATAGCACGAAAGCTTCTTCGCCTTGTTATTTACTACTTGTTACAGCAGGTAACATAGCTTCTTATCATCATAGAATTTAACATCAGCGGTGGGTGACTGATAAAATAAGCCTTAATTATTGAAGGGCAATCTAACGAGTTATGCCTACTAATAGGATAAGTTCTTTTTGACTTTACATTATGTTCTGCACTTACCTATATGCGAACATAACTATGAATGAACGAAGTATGGAAGATAATATGGATGTGGTAGATTGTTCCTTTTGTAAATACTCGTTTAATATAAGACCCTCGCCTTCTAAATTTTCACCTCACTCATAACCATACTATTTATGATTTTTTTATTTTATTTAATGTATTAATATAATGCTTACGAAAAATCGCTCACCTGCTGCACGATTTTTCTTTCCGGGGCAGCCGGGTATTGTAACAAGGCAGTGTTAAAGCCTCGTTTATTTTTTGATCTCTATTCCAAAACTACGTTCTTTCCCACCTTTTTTAATTTAAAAATTACTGGTTTTCTCTGTCAAGTCTCTGTTTTTATATTAAAAATCAGTTCTAATTCTGCTGCCGAGCTAGACGGGGCTCTTAGCTATCATTGTAATTTGCCTTCTATTCAATAAATGACAGTTACGTTTTATGGAGTTTTCAGGCATGGTCCTGACAATAATAAAATTAAAATATGTACCTAATCACAGTGTATGGTGTACGTACGATTAATAAGTGCTCCATATTATAAATAAGCCTACTGTTAATAATGAAATATACGTCTGAACTCGTCATGTGTTATTCTTCATTCAACTCGTCATCTACGGTCCTCCTACTCTACGTCCTCCTCTGCGTGTCACTCCTACGACCTCCTTTATGTGTCACCTTTACCTCCAATAGCTGCAAGGTGACTCCGTAACGTGACAAAGTCATTAGCCAGTGTTTCAATTGAACCGTGCATAATCACGAGAATATTATATGTTGTATGCTCTAAAAATGCTTTGTTTTAGATTGTGAAAGACCTCAAATACCGTCTAAAAAACCATCGTCCCTTCACACCTCCTCTCGAAGGCGTCGCCTTTGAGTACGGATTCAACACCGCTCAGCTAGACAGTTGGCTGAACTACTGGGCTGATAAGTACAACTTCAGTGAACGGGAGGCCTTCCTCAACAAGTTCCCTCACTTCAAGACCAATATCCAAGGGCTAGATATTCATTTCATCCACATTAAGCCGCAGGTGAGTGACTTGATAAATTATTTCAAGGGGTGACTAGATTTTTATATCTATTATGTGAAAAATACTGGTCTTTTGATACTTTTTATACTTATCATTAAGTTCCAACTGTTGCTGTCTTTTTTTTATCCTAAACTAAATAAGGCCCACTAAATACCCTATTTCCTCAGGTTCCCAAAGAGGTGCAGACAGTTCCTCTACTCATGGTGCATGGCTGGCCCAGCTCCGTGAGAGAGTTCTACGAGGCCATCCCTCTACTCACCAAACAGACGCCAGGATACAACTTCGTCTTTGAGCTGATCATCCCCAGTATTCCTGGATATGGATTCTCTGATGTAAGTCTATAACTAAACTAATATTCCAGAAAGTGCCAAAACTTACACCGATATAGTCGCCGTAAAGGCAACTTTAAAATCATGAGTAACATACCCAAAATTACATTGACTCAAAATTGTCTCAAAGTTCTTGCTTCATCCTTCAAAAAATCTGGTTTTAGTATATTTACAAAAAAATATTTTCAATGTTTCAAATTTTTTATTTCATTAAGGGTGCATCAAAACCCGGCCTGGGTATGCCCCAAGTGGCTGTCATCTTCAGAAACCTGATGAACCGTCTTGGACACAAGAAGTTCTACGTCCAGGGCGCGGGCGCGGGTATTGTGGCTATAATGTCCACCCTCTTCTCTAAAGATATCCTGGGCCATCACTCCAACGCACTGATGTCTCAGGTGAACAATTCTGGAAGAAAAGCGACTAGATTTATTGAAATAATCTGGATCTGACCAAGCCTTTCAGCTTTTTCCTACACTGAGTACCAGGTTACTGATTGTATAAAGTTACACAAAGTATAAACTTATACAGTACAACCTTCGCACTGGTAACAATATTGAAATATTTAAAAAATACGATACACATGGAACTATATTCCTGGTCATTTTCCGACTTTTGTTCAAAACAGCAGATGTTAATGTACAGTTGTTAGCCGGACTGCAAAAGACCTGCATTGAAAGTTTTGGTCCACAGAAACTGTTTCATTTGTTTTATTTATCTTGCAAATGGATTCCTAATAAACTTTGTGGTTCCCAATAAAATATCAAGGCAATTAAATGTATTTTTACAGCACCCCAACTCAATGTCATATATGTTTACGGGTGCCTGGTTCCCCTCACTCGTGGTGGAGGATCACCATGCTGACAGGATGTACCCTCTCTCTAAACTCTTTTACTTCATGATGGAAGAATTCGGCTACGTCCACATTCAGGCCACCAAACCCGATACCGTTGGTATGTAAAACATTTCATATTTTGTTTTCTTTTTTTTAGAAGTGGTTTTAAAGTCTTAGGACTGGGTTTTAAAGTGTCAGGCCTTTATATTAGCTTCTCTCGCCTGAGTCTACTTGTGCCTTTGTATAACCAATTTACTCCATCTGCTCATTTGTGGCTCCAGTGTATTCCACCATCTCCTTCTAGACCTGCCGTAAAATTGTTTACAGCTGTTTATAACCCTCAGATTTATAGCATTTTACCAATATTTAACACGTCTTCCTTGTCTCCAGGTGTGTCTCTATCAGATTCTCCCGCTGGTCTTTTAGCCTACATCCTGGAGAAGTTCTCCACATGGACCAACAAGGAGAACAAGTTGAAGGGTGACGGTGGACTTGGCCTTAAGTTCTCGAAAGACCAACTCATTGACAACCTGATGATCTACTGGACCTCGAACTCTATCACCACTTCCATGAGATTATACGCTGAGAACTTTTCTAATAAAATAACGGGACTTAAATTGGACGAGTGAGTATATGTTTGAATTTATCTGAGTATAAGTGAGATAAGTGTTGATTGGGTTGTTAGTATAAGGTGCCGTCTAAATTGTCTTTAGTAACTGTTGTGGTTGTTATGGTTCACTTTTGTGTGTACGGGAAATTCGTTAGAAAATCACAAATGCGACTGTCTTCAATGGTGTTTATTAGCGACTAATTGAATGATCCTTACACAGCTACTTAAATATATGAAATGACGCAACATACCGCCCACCAAAGGGACAACAAGGCCCTTTAAAATATATCTTAGTGGACTGTATACACATTGAAAAAATAAACTTGATAAGCAGTATGCAACATTTCCGACTATTAACAAACATAAATCATTCTGACTACGGTGTTATTAATTTGCCATGAGTTGAATAGTTAGGTACATTAACAATAAATAAACATAAGCCTGCATGCAAAATTGAAATAAGGTTTGACAAAGTTATACAATGAAATCATTACAATCGTTAACAATTAAATAAGAATCAATTAGTGTCAACCGGTAGGGGACATAATTTCGTGACAGATCTCTTTACAATGTTGTTGCCAGATTTAACGCTATAAACTCGTGTGAGTCCATCAGGACCGGGATGCTTGTCCACAATTCGGCCTAATAACCATTTTCCTGCTGGTAATCCATCAGTTTTAATTAGAACTATGTCACCAATAGTGAATTCTCGTTTCTTCTTATGCCAGACTGGACGTTGTTGTAGACTTGTTAAATATTCGTCTTGCCATCGTCGCCAGATGTCACCTACGAGCCTTTGAGTGTATTGCCATCGTGTTAAGTTGTGAATCTTTGTGTCTTTAAAATCTGGTGAGGGCACGACGATTGGGGCTTCATGTATCAAGAAATGACCAGGCGTGAGGGGTTCTATAGAATCTGCATCTGAGTCATCAATAGGACATAGGGGTCTTGAATTAAGACACGCCTCGATTTGGCACAGTATTGTTGTCATTTCTTCGAAAGTGAGATTTGTTGCCAACACGCGTTTCAGATGAGTCTTCAGGGATTTTACACCAGCCTCCCAAAGGCCGCCAAAGTTTGGACTGTAAGCTGGTATAAAATGCCACTGTGTACCTTCCAAAGCCAACTTGTGCGCAATGTCTTTCTCAAAATTCAAATTAGCTTCTTGCCATGCTGCGGCTAACTCCTTTTCTGCACCAACAAAGTTTCTCCCTTGGTCGCTCCACAAGTGGCTACATTTACCTCTTCTTGATACAAAGCGTTTGTATGCAGCGATAAATCCTTCCGATGTAAGGTCTCCCACCAGTTCAAGGTGTATTGCCTTTGTAGACATACAAACAAATAAAGCAACGTACGCCTTTTGTGTTTTCATGCCCCTTCCCCTTGACATTAATAATTGGAATGGACCCGCGTAATCCACACCGCTGTGTAGAAAGGCTCTAGTAGGGGTGACTCTTTCCTTTGGCAAATCTCCCATGATCTGAGTTCGTGCACTAGCTCTTTGCTTTGCACACACTAAACATTTGCGGTTGAAGTTTTTTACTAAACCCTTTGCTCGAATGATCCAATATTTAGAGCGTAAAAAGCATAACATTAACTGAACACCACCGTGTAGTGTTTGAGCATGAGCATCTGCCAAGAGTAAAGGAATTAAATTGTTGTTATGTCCTAATATTATAGGATGTTTGCTTTTTTCGTCTAATCTTGCGTGTCGAAGACGACCGCCCACCCTGAGGATACCATCTTGGTCTATGTATGGGCTAAGTGTTTTAATGTTACTATTTTTCTTCACGTTTTTATTTGTTTTCAATCTGTTGATTTCATCCGGAAATTCTTCCCTTTGTACTAGCTTAATGCATTTTATCAATGATGTGTGTAATTCTTCTGTTGTTAAACTTCTGCGATTTTCGTAAGTATCAAATTCTTTTATGTAATTAACAAATCTACGACAATATGTTATCACCTTTAATAATTCTTGTAAGTTATCAAATTGTTTAAATTTTGCTGTGAAATTATGCTCTTCTTCATCTTGAATTTTAATATTTATTTGTATTTTTTCCTTTTTCTGTTCCAGGTCAGTGACGACTACATCAGGCTGTTTTAATATTATTTTTCTTTCAGATAACCATTTTGGACCGTTCCACCATAACTCTGATTGTGTTAGTTCAGTAACTAACATGCCTCTCGATGCAATGTCTGCAGGATTATCTTCTGATGCAACGTGGTACCATTGGCTTTTATTGAGAGTTTCAGTGATTTCTACGACTCGATTGGCTACAAATGTTTTCCATCTTTGTGGTTCACCGGATAGCCAAGCAATTACGATTGTAGAATCCGTCCATGCGAACATTTGTGCTGTTGATATTCTCATTGCCTTTCCTATTTGATTCAGTAACCCTGACAGAAGTAGTGATCCAGAAAGCTCTAAACGTGGTAACGATACAGTTTTGAGTGGCGCGAGTCTCGTCCTAGCTGCTATTAGTTTTGTTGTGACATGTCCATCTTTAGATTCGATTATTATGTATGCAACGGCTGCATATGCTTTCATGGACGCATCGCTGAAGCCATGAATTTGCACATCGTTTATTTCTGTGTAATAGGTCCCAATCCATCGATCAATGTAAATGTTATTTACTTTTCTGAACTCTTCACGTATTGTCAACCATTCTTCTTGTAGTTCAGGGCTTGTTATGTCATCCCAATCGATTTTTTCCAGCCACAGCCTCTGTATAAACATCTTAGCCATCACTACACTTGGGGCTATCCATCCCAAGGGATTGAATAGTTTCTGAACTTCCGACAAGATTGTTCTTTTTGTAATGTTGACAGAAGTTGTTGGTAGTTTCAATTGGTATTGAAATTGGTCTGTTCCCAAATTCCAAATCAAACCTAGTGCTTTTACAGTGCCATCCATTTTATTTATGTCTAGGTGTGCAGTAGAACTTCGTTTGTTGGTGTCAATAGATTTCATAAATTTTGGACAATTAGATGACCACTTCGAAAGTGTGAATCCACCCTTTTTTAATATGTGAGATACTTCTTTTTTTTTTTGAAAGAAAAATGCGTTTATTGGCATTACAGCAAAAAATGGTAATAATTACACCTGTTATGGCTTGATCTGTTGTATCTTACCCGCCAACAGATCGTCAACGAGGAAATTTTCTTTAATGATTCTGACTGCATTCGGGTAATTTTGTCCCTCATCATCAGCAACTTGATGGAGTGTTTTCACTGCTAGATAGGGTGCTGATGCTGTTCCGAATGTAACTCGAAGCAAGCGAAATTCTTTAATGCTGTCATGTTCTTCATCTCGCCACAGAATGCGTTGATACTTATCAGCGTCTTCTGGGTAAACACATATTTGCAGGTACATTTTCGTTATATCGCTGGCGTAACAGACACGTTTCATTCTCCATCTCATGATAATATTTCTAAGATCTTCCTGAAGCTGAGGAACGACTATTAACTCATCGTTGAGCGACACTTGATTTGAACCCTTCGCCGATGCATCAAAGACAACACGAGTCTTCGATGTTTCTTTATCTTCTCGGACGACTGCATGGTGAGGTAAGTATACAACCCTTTCATTTATGATTTCCTTTTCAGGTATTTGTTCCATATAGTTTAAATTTAAATATTCATTCATTACTTTCTTATAGCTTTCTTTCAGGTTGGGTGATCTTCTAAATTTTCTTTCTAATTGTAGCAGTCTGTTTTTGGCTATTTCCCTAGTGTTTCCTTCTAAACATGTTGCCTGTGATGTTTTCAAAGGCAACTTTACCATGTATCTGCCCTCTTCTGTCCGTGTGTGTGTTTCTTCATAAATTGTTTCACCCAATTTTTCTTCTTTTGTTAAGTTTCTTTTGTTTTCTGTGTCTATTTCCCACAGAGATTTCAGCATGATATCCATGTCTACTTGGTGATGAAGAACAAGAGCAAAATCATCTTGTGAACTTGTATTAATTTCACCGAAGAGAATCCATCCAAGGTATGTTTTCTGTGCACATGGTGTACCCGGTGGACCCTTGATAAGTTTTTCTTGAACGATTTGAGAGTATTGTTTGACACCTTAAAGTAGGTCTATAGGCCCTGGTGTGTCGTAGTTCGAATCAGCCAGGTTGAGTCCTTCTAGATGTGGCCATTTATCAGCAATAATTGTTTTTGGAGGGAGTTTAGTGGTAAGTTGTTTGGACATGAAGAATGCTTCGACATCTATCTTGAAGTTTGTGTTCCAGCGGGAACCGATTTGCAGCTGTACCACGTGGTTTACAATGGTTTTCGTTGAACCCACTCCAATGATACTACCTCTCATTGATCGTTTGGTCAGATTGAGCATTTGAGTTGCTTTCTCACTAATAAGTGCTATCTGCGAACCTTGGTCCACTAATGCGCGTAGCACAACAGTGTGATTTTGTTCGTTTCGTACTGTCACTGTTGCCGTAGCTAATAGTGCTATGCCTTGTCTAGTACTGTGGTGTGAGGCGACCGTTGTATTGACAGTAAATTCCCTTTGTTTTTCTACATTGTTTTGAGCAGTCTTCGGTTGCGTGGAGGTCTCTAGTACCGAAGTCTCAGGTTCGTTTTTGAGATGTAGAAGGCTATGGTGACGCCTTTTGCATATGCGACAGGACACTGGTAGTCTACATTTTCTTGCTGAATGTCCTGGTACTAAACAGTTGTAGCATAGATTGTTCGTTTTTGTATAGTTAACTCGTTCAATAGGTTGCAGTTTTGTGAATTCTTTACAGTGGCATAACGTGTGATTTTCATTGCATAGAACACATGTTTTTCCTGACGGAGACGACGTACTTGAGATATGAACTGCACGTTCTTTTGTTGCTTTATTTTGTGTTCCTGGTGTGACAAGCTCCAGTGTTCTATATGTGGACTGAAGAAACCTTTTCAGATCATCCCATTTGGGTAATTCATCGACATCTTCTTTGTATGCGTAATGTTCCCAATCCTTGTGCGACTCAGGGTCCAACTTCTGAACTACCAGAAAAATAATTATAGGATCCCATGAATCTAAGCATATATTTAAATTTTGAAGGTTATTTAAACAGTCTGTTGTGGTGTCCAATAAACCTTTAATTAGATTAGATGATTGAGAATTCATTTTCTTTTGATAGACTAACTGTTTTAACACTGAGTTTATGATCAAACGTTTGTTTCTATATCTAGTTTTTAAAATGTCCCAAGCTTGATCATAATTTTTCTGTTTTACCTGTATATGTTTCAATAAGGTCTCTGCTTCTCCAGTAACACTACACTTTAAATAATGTAACTTCTGTACGTCACTAATGGTTGTGTTCGTATGCACTAACGATGTAAACAAATCTTGAAATGTAGGCCATTCTTCATATTTTCCACTAAAAGATGGTAGCTGTATTCTAGGTAACCTCACAAGCGCATTTTGTTGATCATGATTCGTCGCGATACTAGAATTATTTTGCGATGACGTCGTCGGCGCTGTTGTGTTTTGTTCATTACACATATCACGTAAATCAGCCAACAAAATAAGATATAAGTCTTCATAAATATAAAACTCCTCATTAGCAAAATATGGTAATATTGTCTTTTGTTCCTTCGGCGTTATTTTTACCAAAGAATGATGAGCGTTTTTGAAAGTAGACCAATAATCTTCTATTGCCTTTATACGGGTTTCAATATATCCTTTAGTTAATCGTGATTTCGGGCATTTCTTGAGATTAACTTGAGTTTTTTGCAATAATGAAGCAGTATCTTCTAATACATTTAATAATTCTTTCGTAGTACTCATCGTTACAAATCCTTATCGCTCAGGAATGCGCTGTCCTTTTGTTCTGGCGAGCCGGCCGCTCGACACGTGCACTCAGGTAACTGGTAAATGATCCGGCTCGAAGGACCATATGTTGTGGTTGTTATGGTTCACTTTTGTGTGTACGGGAAATTCGTTAGAAAATCACAAATGCGACTGTCTTCAATGGTGTTTATTAGCGACTAATTGAATGATCCTTACACAGCTACTTAAATATATGAAATGACGCAACAGTAACATTTGTTATAATCGTTTAATTAATATGACGAGATCTTAAAGAATTACATAAACATTTATTTATGTATTTAAACTTCATGTACAATAGTGGTACATAGGCGGACTTAATGCAACAAGGCATTCTCTACCAGTCAACCTTTGGGTTAAATAAACAACTCTGTGGTTGGTGTACAACCAAACGTTTACCATTAACAAATAGAACAAAATTAAAAATATAAAAATACTAGACCGATAATAAAATACATATATATTCTAAAATAATATACTAATAAATATTATAATAAATACCAAATAATACAGTACATAAACACAAAAAAAAGAAAAAAAAAGTAAAAAAACAATGATTACGACGAGGACCAAACTACGTTTGAGAGAACTTTAAGTAGTAGTTCCGTATTTTACGCTTAAACGAAAATTTACTCTCAGCTTTTTTGATGTCAAGGGGAAGCACGTTCCAGAGTCTAATCGTTGAAATAACGTAAGAGTTGGACATAAACCCGGTGCGGTGAGAAGGAATGTGCAGAAGTAAGTTTATTGATGCACGAAGGCTCAGACTATGAGAACTGCCCAATACCTTGAAATGTTGTTTTAAATAATCAGGAGCACAAGGATCGTTCATAATAGTGAAAATCATGCAGAGGGATCTGAGGGATCTCCTGTGTCGGATAGGCAGCCATTTAAGCTGAGAACGGTAGGAAGAAATGTGGTCATATTTCCGAAGGCCAAAAATAAAACGAACACAGTTGTTGAGAAGACGATCCAATTTGTTTAGAAGTTCTTGGGATAGATCAGAGTAACAAACATCAGCATAGTCAATTATAGGCAGCACTAGCGATTGGACCAAAGTGGTTTTAGTGCTTGATGGAAGGAAGTGCCTGAATCTATAGAGAGATTGCAGTGTAAATGTGACTCTCTGGCTTACCTGAGCAATCTGCTTTTTCCAATTCATCCTGTCGTCAATGTAAAGGCCTAAGTCCTTGACGTGTGGTGAGAGAGGGATGACAGTATTGCCGAAAACAAGCGGCAGCAGTTTACTGGAGTCCAATTGACGTAAGAAATATGAACTACCAATAAGAATAGCCTGACATTTACTGATATTGACAGTAACCCCAAATCTGCTTGACCAATCTTCGATAGCTAAGCGATCAGCATTCAGCAACGCGATGCAGTCATCCAGGTTGTCAATGTCAGATTGAGCGTAGAGCTGCAGGTCATCCGCATACAGATGGTAAGAGCACTTGAGGATAGTGGTAATAGAGTAAATGAATAAAGCAAATAAGAGTGGAGAAAGTATACCGCCTTGTGGAACGCCAGATCCCAGAGCGCACCAGTCAGAAGATTTCTGTTCAGCACGTACCGCCTGCTGGCGACCACGAAGATGATGCAAACCAGTCCCGTGCCAACGAAGGAACCCCAATTTGAGACAGAATAGCCAGGAGAACGTCGTGATCAACGGTATTTAAAGCATTGGAGAAATCTATTAAAACTAACACCGTTAACCTCGAACTCTCCAGGCCGTTCCCAACATCTTCAGTAACTTTAAGCAAAGCTGTGGTTGTACTGTGGCCAGGCCGAAAACCTGATTGGAAGGGGGACAACAGATTGTTCCCAAACACAAAGTTAGACATTTGGTTAAGAGCAACTGCTTCTAGGATTTTAGAATGGAAAGGGAGAATAGAGATTGGTCTATAGTGATTAGATAAAGTGGGGCTGGAAATTTTAGGAAGAGGAATAATGAATGCTTTACGCCAGATTGTATACATTGTATATCTGTCTTGAAAGTCATTATGGATACGGACACAAACTTCTTTTGTTATACTTCCCTTAGCTGCAATGTTAGGTATAGTTGTCGGGAAGCTGGAAAAAACTCTAACCGATTCTTTAATTTTACAGACTCACCACACCGGTTCCAACCTGGGGTATCCAAGCAAAGCATGAATTGATGTTCCAACCTCCGAACCTCTTGTCCATGAGGTTCCTCAACTTGATAAACACCACAGTCTTGGATGATGGAGGGCATTTCCTGGCTTTAGAGCTACCAGAAGTATTTGTAGCAGATGTGTTTAAGGCTGTCAAAGCATTCAAAGAGTTCCACCAGAACAAGAAGACTGAACTGTGATTTAGTAAAGAGTAATTAAAGATTTTTTAACATTTTAAGCTGGTATTTTATACTTTGTGGTCTAGAATCAGTGGTGGCCCAGTATTATGGCCGCGATTTACAAGCTGTAGTTCGTGGGCTCCAATACGGGCAGGCGATTTACTTTGTGTAAATTATTTTATCATCACTGCTCTCAAAACGTTAAATGAACATTGTGAGGAAACCAGCACGTGGTAGAACCTAAATTTCGATGACATTAGACATCAAGTGGATTAAGACCCATTCCCTGTCACAGAGAAGAGGCCTGTGTCCCAGCAGTAGGAACATTATAGGCTGACTATGCTATGCTATGTCTTGAAAGTTGCATTTTCCTGTCACATTTGTATAAGAAACAATTTTCAGAATAATTTGACTGTTTCTTAAGAAAATCTTTAAACTAGGTGGGGCCAATGCTATCTGTTGACAAATTCGTCATTTTATCACCACTTAACCCGTATTTTCATGAGTCATGATGCCAGCACACTGATAGCAATCCTCGAAATCGGCTAACCCATTTATTATGACCGATCGTTATAAAGATAAAAAAAGTATGGGGAATACCCTCAATTTAAAATATGTAATAACGAGCGGATAACTTTTGCTTATTGTTTACCAATCGCCGCAGTGATAGTTTTACAGTGTTTTCTCGCATAGATAATTATCCTATGATCATAATTTTGAAGTGCTTTTGTATTTTAATTCGTACTAGCGTAATTAACTTTCAAATGCTTTGGATACTATTTTGCTTAATTTTTTTTTAAACTACCCATATTAAGATAGATTAGTATTTCAAAATTATAATGTTAATGCCACATGAAAAAATAGTAATTTATGTTTCTTTTTATTTATAAAGAAAAAAAAAAAATCTTTCAGTACTTAGTAATACGAGTATGCATGCATTAAATACAATACATCTTTTTTTTTCAAAGAAAGGGATTGTAGGTATGAAAATATCAATAATGAATGTGGGTAGGTGGTAGTTGAATGTCATTAAAACAGTCTTAGCTCAGCGCTGGTGTTTGATTCGCGCATCCCTAACACAAACAACTTTAACATGGCGCAGCCGGTAGGATAGGACTAAGTAGAAAATATTTGAGAGAAAGTTCGTGCCAAAAACACGTGTTTGTATTTTACTTCTTCGTTATTTTACACCGACTTCCGTAATTAAAGTTATTTATGAATTTTTAGTGTATTTTTTTTTGGAAGTCGGTTGTTTTTTTTGTAAAAAAGTTTTTTATTTTTCACTTTTTAGTTGTTATACCCCAGAACTAAAAACCCCAATATAATGGAACGTGGAATTTAAACATTTGGAGAACACCAAAACGTCATCGAAGTACACGTATTTTCCGTTATTGTTCAGTTCCTCAAAAAGCGCTGAAGCAATTTCGACAAAATTTATATGGGACCACCTCGGGAGTATATTCTTTCAGACAAAAAAAGAATTTTGAAAATTGGTTCACAACTGACGGAGAAATCGCGTAGCATACATAAAAAAAAAAAAACAGACGAATTGAGAAACTCCTCCTTTTGGAAGTCGGTTAAAAATAATACGTATTGTTAGGGTTCGCTTAAATAACATTTTTATTTAATTACATTGAAATGCAAAAAGACTAGATTCCAGGCCGGTAACTATTTGATTCGAATATTTTGTACACGCAACGCTTTAGTTTGTCAGTTGGCTGTTGGATGCTTCTGATTGGCTAACGAATCAGAGGCCAGCACGACATAAAATCTTTAACCAATAACAGAACTCGATTAGTGCGCAAAGTTATCGGAAACCTAGGAGGTGGGAAGAGGTCGGTTAAACATTCTGACTTGAGCTGTTGGAGAAGAAGTTCGAAAAGAAAATAATAAAGTTGTGTTTTCTGTTACCTGGATTTTCTTCAGTACTTCACTTAGGCATCCTGAAAGTATAAGTTTAGTCCATAAAGCAGTTTTCCTTATATATCAGAAATGACACGCTAACCAAACTTAAAACGTAAGTACACGCCCATGGCTTTTGTTATTTAAACTGGTTTATATTTCTCTTTGTGATTTATCTTTGCATTATAATGTTTATCATAATTTTATATTTAATTTGCTTAATACTAGGGATGGTACTGAAATCAGTGGTAGTTTAAAACGTAACGGTCGTATTACGGAAATAATGATCAAGTGTTTAGAGATAAACAGTGTTTAAACCTATCTAAATGGCAGCTCTAAACGTAGTCTAAGACTTGGAGAGTGGTTCTATTGTTTTGTAATACAACCGACAGTACATTTTTGTGTCTAAATTTTTTTTGTGTCTCTGTGTGTCTTAATAAGTGTCTAAAATGATCGAGAATATTATCCTATGGCGGTTTCTTAAAGGGGTACGAAAATTTGCTTATTTTTGGCGTAGGACGCACCGTTTCCGAGACATGACGCATTTTTCATCCTTCAATTAAACCGAATAATGTGGTGTTATTCACCATATTTTTTTTAGTCATTGTTATTAACATACCTTCTTTTTCGACGAGCCACCAGGACGCAGAGAACGCTCAAATCGAGACTCCAGTCAGCGTAGACTGGAGACACCTAGTCGAGATGATTGCTCACGAAGTTGAAGCGGCCTGCGTATGCGCAGCCCGATTCGATCTCGAGATGAGCAAGACTTCCTGCTGGGACGGCAGAGAGTACAGATGCTGGAGCAGGAATCACGCCGAGAGCGTGAACGACTTCGTGCCACGGAGGACCGTCGTCGATCATCGTCGCGACGTGCCACCGAGCGTCGCGAACCCTCCGGACGCCGGGAAGCTGAGCGTCGGGCAGAGCCACGCCCTCTCAAATGAAAGGTTTCGGTAATAGTGTTGTGCAAGCTCTTGGAGAGTTGTCCCTTGATTTGAGTATAGACTATGTCAACGCCAGGGTTATTTGTAAGGTTGTGAGTGACGACTTTTTGGAGAAGCCCTTGCTAATTGGTCAGACTTACACGGAACTTCCCCATATAGTTGCTTATAAAAATGTTTCTGAATTAAAATTCTTCGACAACGGCAATAAATTACCTTTTTCTGATGTTGACGTTGAAAGTGAGAGTGGGAACTCTTTTAAGGATTACACTTTAGGAGCTGTCAAATTTTGGGGACCTGTTTCGATCAGAGCCAGCGTTAATCCTACCATTAGTGGTAGTATTTTACTGAAAAATAGTGTTGCAGGAAAACCCAATCAGCAATTTTCAGTTTGCGGAGGACTTTATAATTCGACAAATGGCTGTGTGAATATAGTTGTTATTCCCCATGCTAGTTTCTGTTTCATTCCAAAGGACAATGTCTTTAGACGAGCTGAAAAGGTCTGTTTTGTCAACAGGATTGTCGTTGAGTCGCCTGAACTGATGAGTGATGCTGCCGATAATAAATTCGATGAAAGCCAAGCTGGCTTTCATCGCATTTGTCAAAAGGTACCTGATGATACTATGAAAGAATTACTAGATTTGCTCAGAAAATACAAGCATTGTTTTGCGTCATCCTTGAAGGATCTAGGCTGTACTAACGTTGCTCAAATGAAAATCGAGCTTAATAGTCAACGTCCCGTTGTATACCGTCCGTATCGACTGTCACATCATGAGCGCTCGCAGGTGCGTATAATGGTAGATGAAATGTTAGATGCAGGTATAGTGCGCGAATCATCTTCCGACTATGCTACTCCTATTCTGCTTGTACGCAAGAAAGATGGATCTCTTAGAATGTGTATAGATTACCGCATGCTGAATTCTGTAACTCTTAAGGAGAGATATCCAATGCCAATCATTGAGGATGAAAAAGCTCGCCTTTCTGGTCAGGCCTGTTTTATTTCTTTAGACCTCGCGTCGGGTTACTATCAGGTACTAATCTTGGAGCAAAGTAAGCGTTTCACCTCATTTGTCACGCCGGACGGCCAATATGAGTTTAATCGCATGCCGTTCGGCTTAGCAAATGCGCCTGCCGTATTTCAGCGCATGATCAATACAATTTTAGGATCG
This sequence comes from Polia nebulosa, assembly GCA_951329385.1. NCBI lineage: Eukaryota > Metazoa > Arthropoda > Insecta > Lepidoptera > Noctuidae > Polia > Polia nebulosa. The sequence goes on along the minus strand of OX589611.1, from coordinate 23,272,802 downwards.
GCCCGTTTCTGTAAGGCAACCGCATATATGGACGATATTCTAATTTTTGGGAAGGACTCGTCGGAATGTCTGAAAAATTTTGAAGACGTATTGCAATTGTTAGAAAAGGCGAATCTTACTTCGAATTTATCGAAATGTGATTTTCTGCGTGATAAAATCGACTATCTCGGATATGAAATCGGAGCAGCAGGAGTAAGGCCTGGGGAGAAAAAGATCTCTAGTGTAATGAATTTTCCGCGTCCCAAAAATGTACACAATCTTCGCCAATTCCTCGGGCTGGTAAGCTACTTCCGGAAATTTGTCAAAGATTTTGCCTTGATAGCTTTTCCACTCAGCAAATTGTTAAAGAAAGGTGTATCATGGGAATGGGGCGATAATCAGGAAACTGCTTTTCAGGATTTGAAAGCTTGGTTAATAAATAGACCTACACTCGCAATATTCGATCCATCGGCAGAGCTGGAACTGCACACTGACGCGAGTAGGATAGGTATCGGAGGTATCCTCCTTCAGCGTTCAGCGGATAACACTCTGCGACCGGTTGCATACTATAGCAGGACATCGCCGGAGGAGAAGAATTTCCATTTCTATGAATTGGAAACTTTAGTAGTGGTTTGTTCCCTACGAAAGTTTCGAGTTTATTTGCTAGTGAAATACTTTAAAATCGTTACAGATTGCAGCGCCCTTCGGTCTACTTTTACTAAACGGGATCTCATTCCTAGGATAGCGCGCTGGTGGCTGCAATTGCAAGAATTTAATTGCACAATCGAATATAGAGCCGGCATAAAAATGGGACATGTTGATGCGCTATCCCGTAATCCTGTAGTCGAGTCCGAGGAAAATCAATCTGGTAAACTTCCAACCGTTATGGCCATTTCAAGCGAAGACTGGTTACATACCCTCCAACTTGGAGATTCAAAACTTAAGAGGATTAGAGATATTTTGGATAGTGGTCTAGATCAGAAAGGCTTGCAATATATTAAGGAAAATTACGTCGTTAAGGACAACAAGTTATTTCATTGTGTGGGTGAAGACAAAGGAGATGTGCGCTGGGTAGTACCGAAGGGTGCGAGATGGCAATTGTGTCGGATGTATCATGACGATATCGGTCATTTTGGGGTTGAGAAGACCTTGGAACGTTTAAAAAAAAGCTTTTGGTTCCCAAAAATGACACGATTCGTTAAAAAGTACGTGAGCGCTTGTATTGAATGTGTATACGCTAAAAATAATCAAAGTGGTAGGGAAGGCCTTCTTCACCCTATAACGAAAGTAGAGGTACCTTTTCATACACTACTTATTGACCATCTCGGACCCTTCGTGAAATCCAAACGACGTTTTTCTTACCTATTAGTAGTAGTTGACGCTTTTACAAAGTTTTGTTTTGTCAAACCGGTTCGGAACACGCACACTCAGAACGTACTAAGGGTGCTAGAAGACATATTCAGGATATTTAGAACTCCTGATCGCCTTGTGAGTGACCGCGGCAGCTGCTTCACGTCACATATTATGTTCAAAAGATTTTGTCTAAACGAAGGCATTAAACATATCCTTAATGCTGTCTCTAGTCCCCGATCAAACGGTCAAGTCGAGCGGTATAACCGCACAATTCTGGGCTCTTTGAAGGCTTTAAGCGTGAAATATGGCGAAAAAGAATGGGATTGCAGTTTAGGAAGGATTCAGTGGGGACTAAATAACACTATCCAAAAAACGACCGACAGAACACCAACCGAGGTGATGTTTGGTACCTCTATAAATGTTTCGGCAAATCCCATCCTTAATGAGATTTCTGATGAAACTCGCGAATCCACTGATTTAACCACTATATGCCAGGAAGTTAAAAATAGGACAGACAATGAGCAGATCAAGCAAAAACGGTATTACGATAAGGGTAGGAAACCTGCACGCGCATATGCGGAAGGCGACCTTGTTAAAATTACTAAAACTTGCTTTAATAATGAAGGGCAGAGTAAAAAGCTCCTGCCGTCGTATATCGGTCCCTATCGGGTTACAAAAGTCTTGGGTACTGATCGATATATAGTAGCTCCAGTACCTGGTTTATGTCATACACAAGACAAGCGTCCAACGACTGTTGCTGCGGATCGCATGATGCCTTGGATCCACGTGGCTGCATTAGATGTGAACGAGAGAACTCTGAATCTGCTTCCGACACAGATGATGATAAGAAACAGTTAATTTAAGTTTTGGTGTCCCTTGTGAGGCATGTAACTACAGAATGGTGTGTTGTTTTAGATCGGATGCGAGAATCGATTGGTTCGCGTTTGATCAACTGTGCCAGAGCTGCTCGTTCGTCTTGCTCCTGTTGCACAAGCTTAATCGATCGGCTTGAGCGAATGGTTAGCAAAGGCTCCCTCGATTAATCGATCGTCGAGGTAACCTTTGAAGTATATCGACTAATCGATCGTCGACCACCAGGTATCCCGATTAATCGATCATTGGGACCTGAGTTCTTTAAGGGATCGCAACTAATCGATCGTTGTGATATTTACACCTTTCCTTTGATTAACTTGAAGTTGCAAATACAACTAATCGATCGTTGTGATTAATTTGAAGTTACTCTTTCGTATAAGTTCGTACATCCTTCTAAGCTAAACAATTTTGTAAATAGGTAATAAATATTTAGATATTTTATATGCTTTTAGTTACAAAAATAGTTGAATTAATTAATAAATTTCTAAATAGATAATGAGGTAAAGTAGTGTTTAATATTATATATTATTTTTAAAACGTCTAAAATAATAATTAATAATGAGTTAAATATCTATAAATAGATAGTCACTATAAAGGTTTGAATGTTAATTATGTATGATATTAGCATATAATTTGAATTGATTTTGAAATATTGTGTACATGAATTGTGAAGTTTGTTTAACTGACCTAATTCCGATTGTTAGGGTTCCACCCGGTACCGTGTGCAGGGACGCACACGATATCAGGATGGTCGATTGTTAGGGTTCGCTTAAATTACATTTTTATTTAATTAAATTGAAATGCAAAAAGACTAGATTCCAGGCCGGTAACTATTTGATTCGAATATTTTGTACCCGCAACGCTTTAGTTTGTCAGTTGGCTGTTGGATGCTTCTGATTGGCTAACGAATCAGAGGCCAACACGACATAAAATCTTTAACCAATAACAGAACTCGATTTTAGCGCGCAAAGTTATCGGAAACCTAGGAGGTGGAAAGAGGTCGGTTAAACATTCTGACTTAAGCTGTTGGAGAAGAAGTTCGAAAAGAAAATAATAAAGTTGTGTTTTCTGTTACCTGGATTTTCTTCAGTACTTCACCTAGGCATCCTGAAAGTATAAGTTTAGTCCATAAAGCAGTTTTCCTTATAGTATGTGTTGCAATTTGTAATTGTTAATGTTGTTTCACCACCAATCTTGGGAAGAAATGCGTGTGAGGAATTATAGTTAAGGCGAGCCTAACCTGAGCGCTGTAGGTATTTAACGCATACCCCTGCCCCCGCAAGGAGTAGCGATACGTAAAAAATTACGATGCGCGGAGACTCGCGCGCCGAGCGCACCGCTCATGAGTTCACGTATTCGAGTGGGACCAAGTTGCGTCACAATATAGAGCAATGCAGTAGATGAACTTGAATGAATTAGTATAATTATGTTTATTTTGTTTTATTTTTCTAGTTCCTAAGTATTTTTTTATGGTTATCTAAAAGTTAGGTACGTATTGTATAAACATGAACTTTAATTTAATAAACTTAAAAATAAAAAATAAGAAGGTATACTTATTTATTTTTGTGAATAAGGTAGATTTAAATCTGACTGACACGAAGATCATGAATACAGATACGATTCAAAACTACGCGCCGCGTGCCTTTTGACTTTCCGTAAGGGTGCGCAATATTCATGCTACAGTATAAAAAATCTAATCAGCGAGAATTTTCTAGTTCTTTGTCACAGGTATCATTTTCATAGTTTTCGAGGGTGGTAAAGCCAATAGTGAAGTCAAAATGTAAACCGGAGATGGCGGTAGTAATATCGTGATGGGATTTTACCGCGCACTGGATTTTGAACTCTCGGTGTTGAGCCGAGCATTGAGAATCCAACTCAACAACAGCAGAATTCATTCCAGTGCATCGAAAAATCACACTGTTGGATTTTCAACTCTCCGCGTTAAGCAGAGCGTAGAAAATCAAGTGCGCTAAAAAAAAATCGCCGCGATACGTTTACGTCTGTGCGAAAGTCGGCTTATAGCTTTTGCGCGCGTGGCGTCTTTATTTAGGGTTTAAATTCAACTGTTTTACACATATTTGCGGTTTGTAAATCTATTCCGCGTAGGTACATACCTAGTAAGTAAAGTAAAAATATAATATAGGTAAATAATAATATTGTCAAAGCATCCTTACCTTTTTAAGGATACGTACCCAAAGGGTCTATCCGAAGTACCCGAAGGGTAACCAACGGGACCCTATTACTAAGATTCCGCTGTCCGTCTGTCTGTCAGCGGGCTGTATCTTCTGATCCGTAACAGCTACACAGTTCTGTCTACCTATTACAGATCATGAGATACAGCCCAAAAAAAAACAAACAAAATACGTGTTTCAATTTTCAATTTTTTTTTTTTTTTGTGTGTTTTCAATTTTTGGTACGGAACCCTTCGTGTGCAAGTCCGACTCGTAATTGGCCGGTTTTTTTGTTTATTCAGCCTTAGTAGAGCCAGCGATGACAACTTTTTATTTATTCTGGTTTTGCCTACTTTGTCCTACAAAATAAAAAATTTAGTAAAAAAGTAATAAATAAACTCTCAGATTTTAATGAGACTAAACTATATACAGGTACTTATTATTATTTATATAAACTACTACTACTACTTTTGTTTATTTGAATTCTCAAAATTTTCTTTCATAAAAGCTTTGTTCTGACAAACACGAACACAACAAAAAAAGAATTATCCAATTTGGTGCAGTCGTTCGGAAGTTATGCGCGTACATACATTGCGGTGATTCATTTTTATTTATAGATTTTTGGCTCAGCCGGTAGCAGACAATAGCGGGGGTGGCGGGTTTGGAAAAAATTGGCACACGTCCGACCTCCAGCACGTTCCGTTCGGGACTAAAGGACACGGAGCGAGCGCATGAAAAGGGGAAAATACTGGATTTTGGAATTAATGGTATAGATATTTTGATATTTCGCATTATGTCGGCCGTTTTATATCCCATTTTTTACGACCTTTACTATGAAATTACTTTTATTTTTCAAAGCCTAATATAACTCAAATGAAATAAGAATTAGATTATAATTTAGACTTGTCTTTACGATTTAATTGGATGCAGTAAAGTGTAAATAATTGTGTATCTCATGGCCGAAATATCTAGATCGAAGTGTGAAATATGTAATATATTTTTTTCAAAATTTAAATCCGTGTTATCTACGAATAAAACACAATACAAAACGACGTTCATTCGGGTAACCCCGCCTTAATCAAGAGAATAATGACATGCGTTAAGAATAATAACAATAAGAAATGTATTCTAAATGAATTGCCAGACACTTTTGTAGGGTTACGTTGTTTACTAAAACTAAAACTGACTAAAACCCACCCCTGTTCCTTCACTGCCTGAGTGCCCAGGGGTGCGGTAACTCATTTTCAGAATTTATCTGCTATCCCTAGGCATGCAGGCACCGGCCACGATGGACCCCGTCAGTGGTGGCTGACACTTATCTCTTTGAGGCGCGCGTGGAACACTTCGCGCCAACGACTCACGGGCCTGGTGCTGATCGGACGACGAGCTATCCACTGCTCGCCGTCCGCAGGTCCGGGTCTACGGTGGCGGGAGATCGTCTCGCGACGTCCTACGCCCAGTACGCCCATATCTCTCCTGCGGTGGTAGCGGCCGGGGCCGTGAGGGGCATTCCGTTGAGCTTCCCTCACGCGTCCCGCCTCCGCCTTCGCGAGCATTACTGCTTCGCAGAAGGCGGAGACTGCTTCCCATTCCCTCTCGTTCCATACCATGGCCTGAACCAGGGCCGGGCGCGAGAGGTCGCACCCACCTATCGCATCCACGAGGACACGGCGGTGCTCCGCCCAGGCGGGGCAGACCTCCACCTTATGCTCCACCGTGTCCTCTGGGCGTTCCGCACAGTGTTAACACCCGGGCGTTTCCTCCCGCCTGATCTGATGCAGGAACCTCCCGAAACAACCTTGTCCGGTGAGTACCTGCGTCAGGCGGAAGGTGAGGACGCCGTGACGCCTCTCCAGCCACTCCTTCAAGAGGGGTACTACCGCCGCAATGATGGCGTGCCCAGCGCTGGGTTGCGACAGTCGCTGTCTCCATGTCGCCATGAGATCCTGCCAGAGCTCCGTCCACCGAGCCGCGAGGTGTCGCGGCAGCAGAGTTTCGCCCCGGCGTTTAGCCTCCTCGCACCACTCTCAGAGCAGCGCGAGGACCCTGGCCTCCAGATCCCATGGCGACAGTCCAGCAAGGAGGCTCGTCGCCTCACAGGAGACCGTGTGGTATCCGCGGATGAGCCGAATGGCCATGACCCTTTGGGATGCGTTCAACCGGCGAGCTGGTCACCGCCTCATTGAAAACGCCCACACCGGTGCCCCGTGAAAGGCCATGGACCGCACGATCCCCGCGTAGAGCCTCCGGCAGGAGGCGTTTGGACCCCCCAGATTGGGCAGGAGCCGCTTCAGAGCAGCACTGGCCCGCTCCAATCTGGAGCCAAACGTCGGAAACGCTCGACGAAGTTCCACCGGCTGTCGAGGACGAGACCCAGGTACCTCATTGTCCTCTTGACTCCGATGTGAACCCCTCTTACCGTTATCTGGGAACCCATAAAGCCATAGGCGGGGGAGTGTGTTCCCCTCGCGAAGGAAACAGAGCGCTCACTACGCCCTCCACGAGCTCAGCCGGAGAATCTGCGTCAGTGGGGGCGCACAAGGGCGGAATTTATCCCACACCACTTAGTATTGATCTCTGTTTAGATTCCCCAGCGACTCCTCGCGGGCCAATTTCTTGGCCCGCCTGATTTCAGCTCGGAGGGCGGTCCTCGCCGCTCTGTACCGCTCGTACAGCTCCGCCTCGATGGCTTCCGTATTCGGCGGGCGGTTACGAAGCCTTTGGTGCCTGGTGTATTGGCATCGCGCGGCTATGCACGCTTGGCGCAGTGCCGTAAGCTCCGGCGACCACCAGTACACCTGTCGCCGAGCACAAGACTGGACCCGGGGCATTGCCACGTCACAAATCTCGGACATGGCCTCCTGGAACCACTCTGCCTCTTCGTTAATGTCGGCAGGCCTGTCCGTTGATGTCACCCAGGCCTGCACGATCGAGGCTTCCAGGAGTAGCTCCCGGTCCAGCTGCTTCAGCGAACAACGCGGACCACTCGAGGTCTGTCGGACCGGCACGGTCGAGGTCTGGACGGAGACGTCTAACCGGATATACCGGTGATCGGAATACGTCTCCACCACGTACATGACGCGCCAGTCGACGACACGCGGTGACAGAGCAGGGCTAGCGAACGTGATGTCCACCACCGATTCACCCCGCATCCGCATACACGTGGGGACAGAACCCTAGTTTTGGACGACCAGGCTTGTCTCTAGAGCCCAGTCTTCCACCGTCCTGCCCCGTGTGTCCGTGTACCGGGAACCCCAAGCCAAGTTCTTGGCATTGAAGTCCCCGAAGACGAGCACAGGGAGGGAACGGTACCCGACGACGACGTCTCTCAACTCCGCGAGGGAGTTGTGGAACTTGGCGAGAGTTCGGTTGGGGGAGAAATAAACCCCCACCACGGCTATCTCCCCGAACCGTGCTGCCACGCAACCCTGTCCCCTCCTGATGTCCTAGAGGGACGGGGTACCGGCGGCGGCCCACGAGATGAGGGTCACTGAGCCGTTCAGGTCCTTCACCCAGTCATCCCTGGGTGGGACAAAATACGGCTCAGCAACCTCGGCGATGTTAATCGACCACTCCGCCGCACTCTGGAACAACAGGTTCTGAGCAGCGGCGCAGTGGTTGATATTCGCTTGGAGGAGGCGTAATGGGGCCGTTATTGGCATTCCATTACAGCCTCCTCCCTAACCACCTGTGAGGGTCCCGCCGCCGCAGTGGTTGCGGCGGTGACGACAGCTGTGTGGACGGCAGCGGCGGCAGCGGCGGCTGCTGCGGCAGTGATGGCGGTGACGGCGGTGGCGGAGAGCTTGGCCCTACCCCTGGAATTGGCAGGTGGAGCGCAGGAACTGCACGTGGTTTCCCACATGCCAGCGGAAGCACCTTCAGGTGTCTGGGTTCCAGCAGCTTAACCTGCGCTGAAACCCAGCCCACCAATATCCTACGGCCCTCCACAGTGGTCTTCCTGACCGCCAAAATGGGGCAGCTCACTGTAACGGTTTGCAACCCCGTTGGGTCAGGACGGATGGCGCCCACCCTCACCTGCTCGACAGGGCACCCCCTAGTCCTGGCCACGGCGGCCACCACCTCAGCCTCCGTCACGGAGTCTTCTAAGCCCAAAATACGCAAGTCAGCGCACTATATGGGCCTGGACACCCGGGCCTCATCCACCAGCAACGCCCTGACCCTTTCGGCCAGGGCGTCGACGGCTGGGCCACTGGAGGCACCGGGGACCTCCAGCATCCGGGCTCCGGTCTTTGTGACCTTCACCCGGACGCTGTCGGCACACCCCACCTCCTCGAGGCTCACCGCCGCCTTCGTCTTGACGATTACGGCGCGGTAGGTCACGCCCCTCTTTACCGTCTCCGGCTGTAGTGTTATCACTACAGGTGCGGACTTCGGGGCGCGGAGCCTAGCAGCGGCGGCTCGCTCTTTCTGCCGCTTCCGCCTCTCTCTCCGTTGCCCGCCTTCTTTTTCTCCGCGGCCACTTGCCATTCGGTGTCAGCCGTGGGAGTATCAGGAGCCGGGATAGGCTGTGGCGGCCGTTTCACCGCCTGGGCACGGGCCTCCGGGGCCTTTGCCACCCGTGCAGCCGCTCCAACCGGTTTGGGCGGCGCCTTAGACGCCTTCGCTTTCGACGGAGCCTACCCCGCAGGTCTCAGCACAAACCCGCGTTTGGCCTGCCCCGCCGAGCCCGGTTTGGCCGCAGTAGCCGCGGCGGTGGCAAATGATGCCGGATGCCGCTGGCCTAAGGCCGGCTTTCTCGTATCTAGCGGGGAGCGCAGTACGATGCCCTCCAGCACCGAGTACCGCCTATTAAAGGCCGCCAGCTCCTGCCGCACCAGCTGGGAAGAGACGAGAACCTGGTTCTCCACGGTCAGGGGCTGACTTGGCCCGTGCTGGCGTTCCTCCTGCGCTCCCCCCCGGGGGCCAGCTCCACGGAGCTCGGCCAGGTCTGCCCGGAGCTTCTCGTTCTCCTTCACGAGAAGCTCCGTAGTGGCGGTCAGGCGGGCGACCTCCGCCCGCAATTTGGACGTCTCGTCCAATGCAGACGGAGGCCCGCCGAAACCCGCCTCCGCCGCCGCCACTATGGAGGCCGTGGCCGCGGATGTGGCCCTGCTCCTGGATGTGGGCAGCCTCTTCTGCACCACATCCTTAATGGCAATCTCCACGACCCCCCAAGTCTGGCCGCTCGCTCTGAGTTGGAACTAACGGCGTCCGGCTCTCCGCCCGAAGACCCCGAGACGGAGACACGAGACCCCACCGCAGCGGGGTGGCGCGCCTCAGCGGCGAGCCTCGCGGCTCTCCTCCCGGCCTTGGTGGCTTTTTTGGGCCTCCTCGTCATTGCTCCCCCTCCCGACCGGTGCGGATCTTGGGAGGCGGGGCCATCACCTCCACATCAGAGGATGACTCCCCGCCATCCCCCGACTTCGAGCGCTTCTGGTTCCGGAAGAACCGCGAGCATCCACTCACGGCACCTCCGGAAGCCCTCGCCACCTCACGCTTCGGACTCCCGACTCCCAGAGCCCAGAGCGGTGGAGAGTGGTGCTGCGTCGGCCACCGACGCCGCACCACTCCCGGCCTCCGGCATGTCGGGCGTCTTCAAGCGAAAATTGATCATCTCCTCGAATGAAGGAGATGATCTGGAGCCTCCTTGGCTCTTGATGCCGTTGCTGGCATGCGGAAGACTCAAGTCGCCCCCCCCCCATAAGGGTATGGTCCCTGACTCCCACTCTCTCATCCCCTTGCAGGCCCCCCATGTGTTTCGTCGCCACTCTCACGGTCACGTCTGATGAACAGACGCGTACCAGAGAGCAGCGACAAACAAATCCCTCTAGGTACCACGCCGCTAGGAAGCTCGAACAACTTGCTCAAGTCTCCCAGCGGCGTGGCCCTCTTGTGAGGCGCTAACGACTGGGGTTCCTCTAGCCATTCATCCCATCGCTCGTCGCGCCTCCAAACTTAGGATTAGGTAGTTGGTCGAATCCACTGTCAATCGTCAATGATCGACTGACAATGGATGCGACTCCCGGTGTGATCCTCTGGGTCAGGTCTCTGTCCTGGACCCCTCCGGCACAAGTGAGTCACTCATGCCGGAAGTCCCCAGGATCACGGAGACCCACAACCCCCACCACGACGGTAACGTGGAAACACTCGGTGGGGATCGTCTGAGTTTGGAGATTACAAACATCGAATAAGATAATAAATATGGCTTCGAGTGACTGAGTTCTAAATAAATACAGACACACTTTTCTGAATCGTAATAATACAATCCTAAATTGTGCAACGTTACCATTTTATTAGTCGGTTAGTCCCCCTATGCTCTAGTTCCGCTATGCTCGACTCAAAAATTACTTACTAAAAAGTTTCGCTATGCACGGAATTCTTCGATTCTACGGAAACAATGGAAGGTACAGTTAGAAAGAAAGGTGTTTGAATTCAAGTTAAAAAAATTATAGCGCTATTCGTATATGCGTAAGCGTCTGTAAGATAAAATTTGACTATTAAAAAGTCAAAATGACAGACAAAGGCAACCGAATTTCAGAGCAATTCTAAGTTAAGAAATATTTATAAATAGAGCTGTAAGCCAATATTGGACCCACAAGATTACAAATCTTACTAATATTTTGTAGAGGCATGTGGAACAGAGTGTAAAGTCCCACAACCTCCATTGAAAAGGGAGGATCCTCCGACCAGACGGGTGTTGTGTCTGGTTCGGGCAACTGCCCGATAGTTGATTTCGGGCTGCTGCATATGTTCAAATCACGCGGAGAACTCTGCTTGCGCGATGTAGGACTTTGCTGTTCTAGTTCGTACGTAGCGTCATAGATGTCGCTACAATTTCATTAAATAAATATGAATGCGGAAGTTACGATGTTTGAATGTTTGTTACGCACGCATGCTTCAACGGCTGGACGGATCGGGATGAAAGTGATATACACAGATAATTCAAATCCTGAATCCTGAATTCTCGCCGTCCGCAAGCCCGCGTTTATGGTGGCTGGAGATCGTCTCGTAACCCCCGACGCCCAGGGCGTCTTCTGCGGCGGCTGCGGCTGGGGGCGTGAAGGAGACTCCTTTGAGTCTCCCTCACCCGTTCAGCATCCTCCTTCGCAAGCATTACTGCTTCGCAGATAGAGGAGACTGCTTTCCATTCCCTCTCGGTCCGTACCATAGCCTGGACCAGGGCTGGGCACGAGAGGTCGCTGCCGCCGATCGCCTCCACTCAAAGTCAAATCCTGTATTCATAATATCTCAGTCTTATTAATTACACAAATTAAATACAAATAATCAACTATTTAAAAAAAAAATATTAAAAAACAAATAAAAATAATGAGGTATAACTATTACTATTTAAATCACAGAATGACTCTAACTCTAATTATGACTCTTACTATTTAAATTACTTGAACTTTACAACTAATCAAATTGTTAGTACTAATTTAAAATTAACATTTCTTTCTCAATAATTAGGTTTTGGTTTAATTGTTCTTTGCTTTATCTTCCCAAGAAATAGTTATGTGGGAGATGGCGTCCAAAAGATTTTGAGTTACTTTTAAATCTTTATTGTATAAAAAAAAATATCTTTCTTTTCTTAGTATCTTATCAAATTTGTTGTCGATAACCAAATTAAAAATTTGATAAGATCTATCCTCTTTTGGCAATGCTTGATTTTTTTCAATAAAATATTAAACTAACAGTTTTCTTCCTCACTGCACGCGAATTTGATTTCGTGCATAGCGAAACTTTTTAGTAGGTATTTTACGAGTCGAGCATAGCGGGGCTAGAGTACAGGGGGAATAACCGCTTTTGTGTTACCTAGTGATAGTTATCTGTCTTATCTTATTTGTCATGTATCCTAAATTAGGTATGATAGCTTACAAATACGCAATGTTTACACATTGTCAACTAGTTTATATGCCAGTTACGAATGTACCGCCGTCAAAAGTGGTCGTGACTCGCAGAGTTTCTGTGTTGTGTTAAATTTTGGTCGGACGACAGTGGACAACCTCTGACGTTCACCGAATCAACGACGGCAGTTTCTGCATTTGCCAACGGTACCTGTACTTCAGTTGCTACTACGCAAAGTGTTACTGCAGTAATCAGTCTATACCGGTCCAATCGCTTATACCGGTTAGTAAAGTACCCATTTTCTACCTGTGTATTTCTAAAAAAAAAACAGTGATAAACACGCTCCACCTAAAGCTCGGAAAACACAAACTCAAAATCTGACCCAGCCTCGACCGATAAGATGAGTGATTATGAATACAAATCGAAGTAAATAGCTTTTTTTTTTTGTTTAGTAAATTGGGAAATCATCCAATGACATCTCCCGCTCTGGGTGGAGCGGGAGGTCGTGTCAGACTCTTACTGACAAAAACCCACCCCTGTTCCTTTCCTGCTTGAGTGCCCAGGGGTGCGGTAACTCATGTTGAGAATTTATCTGCTACCCCTAGGCATGCAGGCACCAGCCACGATGGGCCCCGTCAGTGGTGGCTGATAATCATCTCTTTGAGGCACGCGTGGAACACTACGCGCCGTCGTCTACTCAGGGGCCTGGTTTTGATCGGACGGCGAGCTACCCACTGCTCGCCGTCCGCAGGTCTACGGTGGCCGGAGATCGTATCGCGACGTCCTACGCCCAGTACCTCTCCTGTGGTAGTAGCGGCCGGGGCCGTGAGGGCCACTCCGTTGAGCTTCCCTCACGCGTCCCGCCTCCGCCTTCGCGAGCATTACTGCTTCGCAGAAGGAGAACACTGCTTCCCATTCCCTCTCGCTCCGTACTATGGCCTGAGCCAGGACCGGGCGCGAGAGGTCGCCGCCACCTATCTCATCCACGATGACACGGCGGTGCTCGGCCCAAGCGGGGCAAACCTCCACCGTATGCTCCACCGTGTCCTCTGGGCGAACCGCGCAGAAGTAAATACCTACGACCAGAAAACTCAACACAAAGCTGTTCATAACTCCATCAGGAATATCTCGACTGTGTGTTTGGAAGGGTACTCCCTTTCTTCTCCTAAAATCCTTATCCATAACATGTTTGCTATAAACTTCAGTAACCATAATGTTCAAAATTTTGAAATTTTGTTTCACTTAATTATTTTTACTTCTAAAACTATTCAGTCATAATATCGAGTGCTATAATAATTCAATCTCCTAATTTTGAAAGAAATAAAGTTATATGTCCTAAGTATTGTATCATATAATGTGTATTATTTCGAATGATCATTTATAAAAAAAATTGTTAGTCCTAAAACATTTGCTAAAAATTAGGTTTTAGTGACAGAAACGAATCGCTGTAAATCGGACCCCCCGCAGTCTTGTCTGCCCTACCCTTAGAATGTAATTTAGAATCGCGTAGGCGCGTAGGGGCGAGGCGGCCCGCGAGTTGAGGAGCAGGTGGTTGCAACGCTCGCCGCTGCGGCTGAGGCTGGCCGGTGAAACCGGCCAGCAAAACGAAGCTGCGGTGGTGAGCGTTAAACCATCTGCGACGATAAGCTTGCGTGGGACCGCCGGAGTCTCGCAGCACCGGAGCCATGACAGAAACCATGTCTGCTGCATGTTGCATGCTCGCTTGCATGCCGCATGTTTGCTTGCATGCTACATGTTGCATGCTTGCTTGGATTCTGGATGCTTGTTTGCATGCTGCATGTGGCTTGGTTGCTTGCATGCTTCATGCTTGCTTGCATGCTCACTTGCTTGCTGCTTGCATGCTGCATGTTGCATGCTGCATGGTGTATGCTTGTTTGCATGCTTCTTATAGGAAATAAAAACCACATGTTCACAATCAACTGTTTTATTGAGTGATGTATACATATGCGGCACCGGAGCCGTGACAAAAACCATTTATTGCTTTTGCAACTTTACTATTTATATTGTATCAGTTGGATTTGGTAAAATAATAAACAATTGTAATACAAAATCAGATTATTCAACGTGGCAATGCTGCTAGCGTTCTGGGCACTTTTCCCATTGACAGCGATATGGACGAATTTTTTGGTGCCCAAGCTTTACTCCTACCGGATCTTTTATAGCTCTTGTACATATTTTATTTATTAAGTTATTTATTAGTTTAGTATAATATGTATTGTAGTGATTGTATGTTGAAAATAAATTACCTATTGAAAAATCAGATTATATTTAATTAGAAAAAATGTTACTTAAACGTAGATTAATCATTCATTAATAATTTGTAGATCAAATCTAAGCTAATTTCATGATAGAATAGCTCTATAACTCGTATTGCATATAACTCGTGTCTACGTAACGCCTGAGAGAAGTTCATAGGAAAATCTTTGTTAAACAAAGTTTTTAAAAGATTATTAGGATAAATAAACATTATCTAATTTGAATTTAGGACGTATAACTTTTATTGAAAACGGTTTTAAGTCTTTTGTATATTATTGATTGTAATGTTTATGACAAGCGGATTTATATTGTATTCAGGGATTTAAATTTTATGCATGTGATATTATGTGACATTAAGTTCGGGCAAGTTATCATTCGGACAAATGATGATTAGGACATAAAAAATTATGGCATTTTAGATTATGGATAAAAAAGTTAGGTAACATAATAGAGAACCGTTTGAAAGAGCAATATAGCAACATTACCAAATTGCTTAGAGAACGACACAAACCGCTTTTATATCTGGATATAAAAGCGGTTTGTTACGGAAAACACAGGTTACGGAAGCAGAGTCACTGGTGACTGTGTTCCCTGTAAATTAGGCTACGTGAGTGAAGACTCGGGAAAATGCCTGTAATATTAAAATATAGCATAGAATTAAAAATACGTAGATTACCAGTTGGTAATCTACGTCGCGTTATTATTTCGTTGACTATCAACGAAATAAAAACGCGTGGGCCTCCTAATAGTCTGCTTTATTGAACGGCCGTGACCGTGAACCACTTGATACTGGCATTCATATAATCAACACAATGCTACACCGTTTGGGTTTGGCGCTCGAGATATTTGGTCCTTCTTCAGAAATATTTGCTGTATTATTATGGTCCATTCAACCCTTGGAAGCCCCGTTTATGAACATTAAACTAATATCCTCATTTTACCGACATGACCGACATTTATTAATCACGATTACAACATAACAGTTTACAATACCAAAGTTAAATATAAGATTAAAACAAACATACATTAAACAAAATGAAACTTTATTTAAGCTATTTTATTTTTAGATCGTCATGGGTTTTCTATCAACGCTATTTATTGCGGCAATGGGCACTGCATGGTATTTTAATGCAGGCCCAAGTGAACAAACCATTCCACAGCTGGACAGCGAAGAGTGGTGGGGTCCGAGTAAACACAAGGGAAAACAGGATACCACCATCAGACCTTTCAGAATAAAGTTTGATGATGCGGTAAGTGACAGAATTAATATGTATATATTTGTATTTGAATAAATATTCATCGCGTTTATTTTTCTATGCAAATATACCACGATTTGTTTCTGCATCACATAAAGGTTGGCTGGTAAAAAATGCCCGAGGCATTAAGTCCTTTCTACTTGTGTGCTTAAAGAATTGAATTAATAAATATTTAGCCATCTTTAAGAATTTACAAGACATTCGAAGGAAAGTGTATGAGGAGACGACGAATTTAGATGGATAGAGAGAGAGCGACACAAATGAAACCTAAAATATTATTTTTATTGTATATAATTTAAACATAGACTTTTCTCTTCCAACTTTAATTTAAAAAGCATAATATCGGCGAGTACTTATTTTATTTATGGCTTTGTTACTAAAGAGGATCACTGACTCCTAAGTCAAAGGTTAATTTAGGAGTCAAAGTATTTGAAATGACCTACGTTTTTAAGCTTTATATTTAACCCTAATTTTGTTTTAAAATAGGCTTTTGGTGACCATTTTTTTTATTATTATAAATTATTAAAGAGAAGCTGGATGGATTGAGTGAGGAATGACATGCAGTAAAGGAAGTGAATGATAGCGTGACAATTGATAGGCGAGAATTGAAGAAGAAAAAAGATTGTGCCGACCTCATTTAATACACAGGGACTGGGCCAGGAAGATGACCAGAGGCATATGTCGGGCAGTCAAACACCAGCAAGAAACAACTCAAGTCAATAATTTGCCAGTGTTTCAATTGGACCGTGCGTAATCACGAGAATATTATGTGTTGTATGCTCTAAACACGCTTTGTTTTAGATGGTGAAAGACCTGAAATACCGTCTAAAGAACCATCGTCCCTTTACACCTCCTCTCGAAGGCGTCGCCTTTGAGTACGGATTCAACACCGCTCAGCTAGACAGTTGGCTGAACTACTGGGCTGATAAGTACAACTTCAGTGAACGGGAGGCCTTCCTCAACAAGTTCCCTCACTTCAAGACCAATATCCAAGGGCTAGATATTCATTTCATTCACATTAAGCCGCAGGTTAGTGACTTGATAAATTATTTCAAGGGGTGACTAGATTTTTATATCTATTATGTGAAAAATACTGGTCTTTTGATACTTTTTATACTTATCATTAAGTTCCAACTGTTGCTGTCTTTTTTTTATCCTAAACTAAATAAGGCCCACTAAATACCCTATTTCCTCAGGTTCCCAAAGAGGTGCAGACAGTTCCTCTACTCATGGTGCATGGCTGGCCCAGCTCCGTGAGAGAGTTCTACGAGGCCATCCCTCTACTCACCAAACAGACGCCAGGATACAACTTCGTCTTTGAGATGATCATCCCCAGTATTCCTGGATATGGATTCTCTGATGTAAGTCTATAACTATTAAAAATAATATTCCAGAAAGTGCCAAAACTTACACCGACATAGTCGCCGTAAAGGTGACTTTAAAAATATGAGTAACATACCTAAAATTACATTGACTCAAAATGTTCTCAAAGTTCTTGCTTCATCCTTCAAAAAATCTGGCTTTAGTATTTCCAAAAATTTCTTTTCGATATTTCAAATTTTTTATTTCATTAACAGGGTGCAGCAAAACCTGGCCTGGGTATGCCTCAAGTGGCTGTCATCTTCAAAAACCTGATGAACCGTCTTGGACACAAGAAGTTCTACGTCCAGGGAGGTGACTGGGGAGCGGGTATTGTGGCTATAATGTCCACCCTCTTCTCTGAAGATATCCTGGGCCTTCACTCCAACGCACTGATGTCTCAGGTGAGCTACAATTCTGGAAGAAAAGCGACTAGATTTTATTAAAATAATCTGGATCTGACCAAGCCTTTCAGCTTTTCCCTACACTGAGTACCAGGCTACTGATTGTATAAAGTTACACAGAGTATAAAGTTATACAGTTCAACCTTCGCACTGGTAACAATAATGAAATATTTAAAAAATACGATAGCGATATACAAATATGGTACTATATTCTTGGTCGTTTCTGCATTTTTGTTCAAAAAAAAGATATTTATATACAGTTGTTAGCCGGACTGCATAGAAAGACCTGCATTGAAAGTTTTGGCCCGCAGAAACTGTTTCATTTGTTTTATTTATCTTGCAAATGGATTCCTAATAAACTTTATGGTTCCCAATAAAATATCAAGGCAATTAAATGTTTTTTTACAGCACTCCAGCTCAATATCGAATAAGTTTTTGGGTGCCTGGTTCCCTTCAGTCGTGGTGTCCCCACCACGACTGAAACACCTTGCCGACAGTATGACTCTCTCCAAACTCTTTTACTCCATAATGGAAGAATTTGGCCACGTCCACATTCAGGCCACCAAACCCGATACCGTTGGTATGTAAAACATTTGATATTTTGTTTTCTTATTTTTTTAAAGTGGTTTTAAAGTCTAAGGCCTGGACTGGGTTTTAAAGTGTCAGGCCTTTATATTAGCTTCTCTCGCCTGAGTCTACTTCTGCCTTTCTATCACCAATTTACTCCATCTGCTCATTTGTGGCTCCAGTGTATTCCACCATCTCCTTCTAGACCTGCCGTAAAATTGTTTACAGCTGTTTGTAACCCT
The DNA here is from genome assembly GCA_951329385.1 of Polia nebulosa. Classification (NCBI taxonomy): domain Eukaryota; kingdom Metazoa; phylum Arthropoda; class Insecta; order Lepidoptera; family Noctuidae; genus Polia; species Polia nebulosa. Next base: position 23,254,476 of record OX589611.1, on the reverse strand, counting down.
CAGATTTTTAGCATTTTACCGATATTTAACACGTCTTCCTTGTCTCCAGGTGTGCCTCTATCAGATTCTCCCGCTGGTCTTTTAGTCTACATCCTGGAGAAGTTCTCCACATGGACCAACAAGGAGAACAAGTTGAAGGGTGACGGTGGACTTGGCCTTAAGTTCTCGAAAGAGCAACTCATTGACAACCTGATGATCTACTGGACCTCGAACTCTATCACCACTTCCATGAGGTTCTACGCTGAGAACTTTTCTAGTAAAATAACGGGACTTAATTTGGACGAGTGAGTATATGTTTGAATTTATAGGAGTATAAGTGAGATGGGTGTTGATTGCCTTGTTAGTATATTAACAAAAAAAAGTACCGTCTAAAATGTCTTTAGTAACATTTGTTATAATAGTTTAATTAATATGACGAAATCTTAAATAAACATATTGTATATCTGTCTTTAAAGTCATTATGAATACGGATACAAACTTCTTTTGTTATACTTCTCTTAGCTGCAATGTTAGGTATAGTTGTCGGGAAGCTGGAAACAACTCTAACCGATTCTTTAATTTTACAGACTCACCACACCGGTTCCAACCTGGGGTATCCTAGCAAAGCATGAATTGATGTTCCAACCTCTGAACCTCTTGTACACGAGGTTCCTCAACTTGATAAACACCACAAAATTAGTTGATGGAGGGCATTTCCTGGCTTTAGAGGTACCAGAAGTACTTGTAGCAGATGTGTTTAAGGCTGTCAAAGCATTCAAAGAGTTCCACCAAAACAAGAAGACTGAACTGTGATTTAGTTAAGAGTAATTAAAGATTTTTTAATATTTTAAGCTGGTATTTTATACTTTGTGTTCTAGAATCAGTACTGGCCCGGTGTTATGGCCGCGACTTACAAGCTGTAGTTCGTGGCAGGCGCTTTACTTTGTGTAAATATTTTATTTTATCATCAATGCTCTCAAAACGTTAAACGAACATTGTGAGGAAACCAGCACGTGGTAGAACCTAAAATTCGATGACATGAGACATCAAGTGGATTAAGACCCATTCCCTGTCACAGAGAAGAGGCCTGTGTCCCAGCAGTAGGAACATTATAGGCTGACTATGCTATGCTATGTCTTGAAAGTTGCATTTTCCTGTCACATTTGTATAAGAAACAATTCTCAGAATAATCTGACTGTTTCTTAAAAAGATCTTTTAACTAGGTGGAGCCAATGCTATCTGTTGACAAATTCGTCATTTTATCACCACTTAACCCGTATTTGCATGAGTCATGATGCCAAAACACTGATAGCAATCCTTGAAATCGACATAGTCCCAAAAACACACAACTTTATACAAAAATAACTGGCGAAATATTGCTGTACTCTAGATTTGTAGAACTCCTATTTGACCCGGGGAGAACAGTGTCATGTTATGCAGTCCCATGGATAATCCTAAATGACACAATGGCAGTCGAAAAACTTTGGGTATTTGTAAAGAAAATAAAAATTTCATTAGTTTAAACACTGATAAGCAGGTTTTTATTCAAGATTTTCCATGGGAAATTTAAGTTTAGAATTCGCTTATCACTATTTGAAGTAAGCATATGGTTAGCAAGTTTTAATAAGCGAGTAAACTTCCTTAAATGGTCAATGATCTATGTACTATCATTGACTGACGAGCTCATAAAGATCGATCGAATTTCATGTTCCAAATCTGAAGTTTTATAGTCTGGTCAAGTTAGCTCGAAAAATAGGGGTAGGTAAGGTTACAATAAAATTAGCATTGAGGTGAAAACATGTACGAATGATCAGAACACCATTACGAGTATAAATGAAATGTCAGCAGAAGACCCCATCGAAAAACACATGTTTTTTAAAATTGACTTCGATTTTTTTTTTGCAGATGTGGTATCGTTGGAGACTTTTGGCATTTAATTAATAGTTGTGTTCTGAACATTCGTAAAAATTTTAGCTCTATGCGAATTATTGTAACATGAATGTATATTTTGACTATGTAAAAGCCAGGTAAAATTGTTCGTTAGTTCAGGTTGGTAGGTAAACTAATCTTGGTCAGCTGATGATAATTTTGTATCAGACGTGTTCAAGGCTGCAAGGTTGTTGAAACTCTTGAAACTTTTAATTGCAGACTGATTTAGTTAAAAGTTTTTGTTTTGTAAGATTTTTCTCATATATATTTCATTTTGAACTTGGTTTTCTTTATAAAGGCTTTTCCTGACGAAACTAAAATATTTGGAGAAAATAATATTCTCAGATTAATTAGCTTTAAACATGGTAGAGCAAAACGCCTGCATATTTCTAATCAAAACCATTACTATGAACCATTGATCTATGATCTATCGAGCCTGGATTTCAAACTACTAAGCATCTACGATTGTCGTACGACGTAGCTACTCCTGTGACACAGGCCTCCACTCTGCGAGAGGGTGCCGGGTGTAAGATTGTCGCTATGTGGTTAAAGAATATTTATTTACTCAAAAGAAATTTACTAAAAATTTTACTATTGAGAAAAGAAAAAACAGAAAGAAGAAGAAAGAAAAAAAAAAGATTGATTGGTTGATTGTCGCTATCATTCTACTGACTAGGTCAAATCTTTTATCAAAGCCAGGATATGAGCTACACAATATTTATGATCACTAGGATCCTACGCGTATGAGTCCACCATGCCTCTAAAGGGCCTAGGGTATCTCAGCTTAGAAAATAAAGATTAAAGAATCCTATGTTGCGTTTGTTACAAAGAGGATATGGTATTTTAACGATGTGGAAGCATGACTCAAACTGTTTCGTATCCAAAGTAGTAAGCAAAAGTACCAAAAACGGCCGTTTTTGACACTTTTGCTTACTACTATAGATACGAAACACTTTGAGTCCTGGTTTAACAACGTAAAAATACCTTATCCTATGCGTAACAAACGCAACATAGGATTCTTTAATCTTTATTTTCTACGCTTTGCTACGATTTTTTATTCAATGAGGGCGCCACTTGGCGGCTATATACGCCTTATCTGTGTTGTACACAGATAATATAATACTCACGTAGTGATTCGAAAAATAATAACAGAGCTAATTCTCTATTGCCACAGAACATTGTTCCTAAGTTATTTGGTAATAATTTAGGTCATGCATGAGACAGCGTCTTGTTGTAGAGTTCGCCAACCCTTGTAAAATTTTGGAATCTTCGAAATTGTAAAACCTGGCTCTGATAAATTGATAATTCTCTTTCTGTTACTACAAAGTTTTACAACTACAATTTCGGCTGAATTGTGATGAATGCTGCTACCAGCCCGATAAAATCAAAAGTCATTTATTTAAACTAGGCTAGCTTTCACTTTTTAACCGACTTCAAAAAGAAGGAGGTTATCAATTCGGATGTTTGTATTTTTTTTTATTTTTTAACCAACGAAAAAAAGGATTAAAGAAGGTTCTCAATTCGACCGTACGTATATTTTTTTTTCATGTGTATGTTCGGCCCTCACTCCGTTATTTAAAAACCGATTTTGATTATTCTTCTTGTTTTAGATAGGATATACCTCAAAGATGGTCTCATGTCAAGAAAGTCAGGATCTGACAATGAAATCCTGATAAAATTGAGAGAAAACCTCGAAAATTGTGGGCACGTTTAGCTTTTCTGTGTATGCTCGGCCCTCACTCCGTTATTTATGATTCGATTTTGATGATTCTTTTTCGCTTAGATAGAGTATACCTGAAGGGTAATCCCATGTCAAGGACATTAGGATCTGATCATGATATCCTGAAAAAATTCAAAAAGAACCTCGAAAATTGGTCACGAATATTGTTTCTGTTTATTTTTCATAACTCAATCAGGTATTTGCATTTAGGAACCATCACATCATGAAACTGAGCTGATGATGGAAACCATACCTTTCCTAAACAATAGAAGTTAGATATAAAAACTGGTTTTAGTGACATGCTTTGAAGAAAAGACGTCTTTACAATATTGGAGGTAACCGCAACTGGTCAATATCCTGGGAACTTCATGGAAGGATGGTTACATCATCAGCTCAGTGGCAAGAGGAATGATGAAGGATTAGAAATTAGCCTAAGAGTGTTAAAAGATGATGAAAGCCACAAAAAATCATAAAATAAAAAACTTTTTAACAAAAAAATTAACCGACGAAAAAGAACTAAAAAGCAAAAAATAAATAAACCTTTTAAAATGATTAATTACCTACTTACAGCCTTCTTCATTTGTAAGTACTTATAAAATTTAGATATTTAATAATCAGATTGTTGTTTGGCGCCGACTCAAAATTTGTTTATATAAAATTTTATATTTTATGTAGGTAAATAAGTTCTTTACTCAGGACTTAAAACAATTATTTATTGTTTGCTTTTTAGTTCTTTCTCGTCGGTTAATTTTTTTGTTAAAAAGTTTTTTATTTATCTGTTTGTTCGGGCATAACTCCGTCATATATTGACGCATATGCAAAACTCTTTTTTTGTTCGAAAGGGGTATGTTCCGAAATGGTCCCATTTAAATTTCATATAGATCTGATGGTGAGTTTTGGTGATAGACAACGGAACTTTTCAAAAATTGACAGCAAATCAACCGCGATTGCACGTCTATGAATTGTTAACACAGTTTAATGGAAAACCACAACTAAATAGTAAAAAATAAAAAAAAAATTTACAAAAAAATAGAACCGACTTCCAAAAAGAGTGCAATATAACTTTAATTTCGGAAGTCGGTGTCAAAAAACAAAGACACAAAACCAGGAACACCGACTTCCGAAATTAAAGTTATATTGCACTCTTTTTGGAAGTCGGTTCTATTTTTTTGAACATGAAAGTTCTACATAAAGACAATCCCCCAAAAACGTCCGCCCTATTCGCTGACGACACGGCCATCTTCTATTCGGGTCGCTCACCCGCTCAGATAGGTCTCAATCTCCAAACCTACACTACCCAGCTGGGCCAGTGGTTCCGGAAATGGAGAATTGAGGTCAACCCTGAGAAAAGTCAGGCAGTCCTCTATTCTAGACCGCGGCATACGGTTAGACCCCCTCGTCCGATTACCATGTACGGCAGGCCGATCCCTTGGGAGAAGCAGGCCAAGTACTTAGGCGTAATCCTAGATCAGCATCTCACCTTTGTCGAGCACATAAAGCAAGCTCGCTGGCGGGCCGCCTTTGCTCAAGGTAGACTCCACTTCATCCTAAACGGTAAAAGCAAATTGTCACTCAAGTGCAAATTGCGTACCTACACCGCGGTCATCCGACCAATCATGACCTATGCTTGCCCAGTGTTCGCACATGCCAAGCCCCGTCACCTCCACAAGTTGTCGACACTGCAGCACCGCTTTCTCCGCAGGGTAGTGGATGCCCCCTACTTTGTGAGGAATGAGGAGCTGCATGTTGACCTCAAAATCCCCACCTTGCAGCAGTTCATGAAACGCTCCACCAAGCGCTTCCTTGAAACTGCTGCTAAGCATCGTAACCCCCTTATCGCATCGGCTACTCGATACGTTCCCTCCCAAATTTCTAGGATTCGCCGCCCCCGGCATACCCTCTTAGTCCCTGATGACGCCACAACCCTGCTCCAAGAGAGCCGTAGGGAGACCAGCACTATCAGAAAACATTTCAGACCGCCGATTTTCCAACCTCGCCGGCGAGGCCCGTCGCGAAATCTAAGTCATTGTCCTCCCCGTCTCTCGCCAGCACGTGCCGCTGAGCCAGTAAACTCCCCAATTAATGGAAACCAGATCCAGCCTTCCCTTGCTGCCCCCCCAGTGACGCCCTAAGCCGAGGCCCGTACTCCGCAGGGGGTGCCCTTAGCGTGGTCACTTAGTTTGTAAGTGGCCAGGCGATGCGCCTCCACGGTGGCCATCCCAACCACACGAAAAAAACGTTTTGTGGACACTGGTGACTAAGGGGTAAAAATCGCTGCTGGAGTCTGTGTCTGTGAGTCTGTGTTCCTGATAGCTATTATTTGGGCGTCTTTAAGTCAAGAGTTAAAGTGAACAGGGCCTGCGAGAAATTTGAAAAATACCTAATTTTCAAATTTCTCGCAGGTCCTGTTCCTAGTTTCTTCAAATACCTATTTGAAGAAACTATTGCCGTCGTGCTGCCTCAATCCTGCCCCCGTAGAGAGCGATAGGGACAGCTGCGTTATTCCTATTAAATGTTTTATGATAAAAACATTTCGAATTTGTCTGGTAGTCCTCAAATCACGGCGGTAAAATGGGCCTTTTTTGTAATTTTTGGAGGGTCATATTTTCTATACATATTAGTTGCTGAAAAAAATGAAATGACAGGGACGTGTCTACAGCAGACCTTGATTTTGTGAAAAAAAATGGTAAGACCTGTCCATCGAATGTAAGCACGCAAGTTTCAGTAGGCTTCCACTTCACTATACCTTCAGTCTGAACCTTCCGGTTAATTCTGCGTACTTTTAAAATTTGTCCACAGCCTGTGGACACAGATAAATAGGTCATTGCCTCTTCCTCAGTTATGTCTGAGGGAACCCCTGTAACTACTCCCATGCTGGTTATATTAAACGTCGGGATTGCAGCCGTATATCCATGTTTAGACAACAAGGTGTTTATAAGGAAAGCATATGCATCCTGAGGGGATGCAAACTCAACAGAAACCCTATTTCTGCCAACTTTGTTGACTCCGCCGCGGATAATGTTAGCGATTTTGTTGGTAATTAAAAATTTCCCAAAGTTTACCGAGTGTGGTGCCAGCATTAACCTGCGTCTCGACGCGAGAAACGTGGACAATATATGGACCTTTATCCAAAGCGTATCTTACCCGGCCAATTTGACTCTTAGGCTGTTTGTTAGGGGATGTCACTGAAGATAATTCCGAATTACCAGGGCGTTTACGAGAACTTTGTAGGACTTCCATGTCAGACACGCTGCAGACTACATCTGCAAACTACGATAGAGGATTCGGCGAGTTAGGAAAAGGAGTTAAGGAAGCTGGAATGTCAGGCGGGACAGGATCAGGTGGCTTGTTTTTATCCATTATGAGTAAAACTGGTAAAAAAGAAGGACTATCACAATACAAACCTGTTTACAAACAAGGACAACACACTTATACATAAAAACAAGTCACAAAAGTAGTAAAAACGAAGAATTATAACCACAAGAAACTGGGAACAACGTGCACTCCAAGAAACCCGTGGCGAGAATCTCACGGCAAAACTTCGTCGCTCGTGATAATACGCGGGAGATGTAAAACTTTTTGACAATGACATCAAATGTTGCCAGCACACTATAATAACATTATTAGATTAAACTATTCTAGACGTTATCGATAATCGAATTTAACTATTTTTAATTATTACTGTTTAATATAAATATATTCAAAAATATAATTAAGGGCAATATTATTATAAGAGCTACGAATTACGACATGTAAGTAATAAATTCACTTACTTAGCTTCATAATGATAATTATTATTTTAATCGATTTGCAAGTGCAATTTCGTATCGATATTATTTTTTTTTTGTATTGGTAACATTTCTAATTGAAATTGTGGCAGGTGATTTGTTGATCGAATAAATAACTATTTAAATATACTTTTAAACGGAGTGGTTCTACAGATTTTATTTATAATGTATAATTCTTACTGTATTTTCATATGAATGATCCTAATAACAGAAAGTCTGTCGGACGCTACATGATTCGAGCCGATTCCTGTCATTCTCCTTTGTTGTCGATAACCAAATTAAAAATTTGATAAGATCTATCCTCTTTTGACAATGCTTGATTTTTTTCAATAAAATATTACACTGTAACAGTTTTCTTCCTCACTGCACGCGACAAATTTCGTGCATTAGCGAAACTTTTTAGTAGGTATTTTACGAGTCGAGCATAGCGGGACTAGAGCATAGGGGGAATAACCGCTTTTGTGTTACCTAGTGATAGTTATCTGTCTTATCTTATTTGTCATGTTTCCTAAATTAGGTATGATAGCTTACAAATACGCAATATTTACACATTGTCAACTAGTTTATATAGCAGTTACGAATGTACTGCCGTCAAAAGTGGTCGTGACTCGCAGAGTTTCAGTGTTGTGTTAAATTTTGGTCGGACGACGGTGAACAACCTCTGACGTTCACCGCATCAACGACGGCAGTTTCTACATTTGCCAACGGTACCCGTAGTTCAGTTGCTAATTAAGTCTTACTGCAGTAATCAGTCTATACCGGTCCAATTGCTTATACCGGTTAGTAAAGTACCCGTTTTCTACTTGTGTATTTCTAAAAAAAAATCAGTGATAAACACGCTCCACCTAAAGCTGAAAACACACGCTCAAAATCTGTCCCAGCCTCGACCGATGAGTGATTATGAATACAAATCGAAGTAAATAGCTTTTTTTTTGTTTGGTGGGTTGGGAAATCATCCAATGACATCTCCCGCTCTGGGTGGAGCGGAAGGTCGTGTCAGACTCTTACTGACAAAAACCCACCCCTGTTCCTTTCCTGCTTGAGTGCCCAGGGGTGCGGTAACTCATGTTGAGAATTTATCCGCTACCTCTAGGCATGCAAGCAACGGCCACGATGGGCCCCGTCAGTGGTGGCTGACAATCATCTCATTGAAGCGCGCGTGGAACACTACGCGCCGTCGTCGACTCAGGGGCCTGCCCCCTTAGCCATATTACTTTTCTAATATCGTTTACACTAACGCATAGTACAAAATGTACATTGACATTACCTGCGATAAGTCACGTGACACTTCTCTACGCAGGTAATGTCATTGCCATACATTTCGTACTAAGCGTTAGCGTAAACGATAATAGAAAACTAATATGGCTAGGGGGGCTGGTGCTGATCGGACGGCAAGTTACCCACTGCTCGGAGATCGTCTCGCGACGTCCTACGCCCAGTACCTCTCCTGCGGTGGTAGCGGCCAGGGCCGTGAGGGCCACTCCGTTGAGCTTCCCTAACGCGTCCCGCCTCCGCCTTCGCGAGCATTACTGCTTTGCAGAATGAGGAGACTGCTTCCCATTCCCTCTCACTCCGTATTATGGTTGCCGCCACCTATCGCATCCATGAGGGCACGGCGGTGCTCGGCCCAAGCGGGGCAGACCTCCACCGTATGCTCCACCGTGTCCTCTGGGCGAACTGCGCAGAAGTAAATACCTACGACCAGAAAACTCAACACAAAGCTGTTCATAACTCCATCAGGAATATCTCGACTGTGTGTTTGAAAGGGTACTCCCTTTCTTCTCCTAAAATCGTTTGTCAGAAAATCATTATCTATAACATGTTTGCTATAAACTTCAGTAACCATAATGTTCAAAATTTCGAAATTTTGTTTCACTTAATTATTTTTACTTCTAAAACTATTCAGTCATAATATCGAGTGCTATAATGATTCAATCTCCTAATTTTGAAAGAAATAAAGTTATATGTCTTAAGTATTGTATCATATAATGTGTATTATTTTGAATGATCATTTATAAAAAAAATTGTTAGTCCTAAAACATTTGCTAAAAATTAGGTTTTTGTGACAGAAACGAATCGCTGTAAATCCGACTCCCCGCTGTCTTGTCTGCCCTACCCCTAGAGTGTAATTTAGAATCGCGTAGGCGCGTAGGGGCGAGGCGGCCCGTGAGTTGAGGAGCAGGTGGTTGTAACGCTCGCCACTGCGGCTGAGGCTGGCCGGTCAAACCGGCCAGCAAGACGAAGCTGCGGTGGTGAGCGTTAAACCATCTGCGACGATAAGCTCGCGTGGGTTCGCTGGAGTCTCGCAGCGCCGGAGCCATGACAGAAACCATGCCTATTGCATGTTGCATGCTCGCTTGCATGCTGCATGTTTGCTTGCATGCTACATATTGCGTGCTTGCTTGCATTCTGGATGCTTGTTTGCATGCTGCATGTGGCTTGGTTGCTTGCATGCTACATGCTTGCTTGCATGCTCACTTGCTTAATGCTTGCATGCTGCATGGTGTATGGTTGTTTGCATGCTTCTTATAGGAAATAAAAACCACATGTTCACAATCAACTGTTTTATTGAGTGATGTATGCGGCGCCGGAGCCGTGACAAAAGCCATTTATTGCTTTTGCAACTTTACTATTTATGTATTGTATCAATTGGATTATGTAAAATAATAAACAATTGTAATACAAAATCAGATTATTCAACGTGGCAATGCTGCTAGCGTTCTGGGCACTTTTCCCATTGTCAGCGATATGGACGAATTTTTTGATGCCCAATAGCTTTACTCCTACCGGATCTTTTATGCCTCTTGTACATATTTTATGTATTAAGTTATTTATTAGTTTAGTATAATATGTATTGTAGTTATAGTATGTTGAAAATAAATTTACCATTGAAAAATCAGATTATATTTAATTAGAAAAAATGTTACTTAAACGAAGATTAATCATTCATTAATAATTTTTAGATCAAATCTAAGCTAATTTCATGATAGAATAGCTATATAACTCGTATTGCATATAACTCGTTTCTACGTAACGCCTGAGAGAAGTTCATAGGAAAATCTTTGTTAAACAAAGTTTTTAAAAGATTATTAGGATAAATAAACATTATCCAATTTCAATTTAGGACGTATAACTTAAATTGAAAACGGTTTCAAGTCTTTTGTATATTATTGATTGTAATATTTATGACAAGCGGATTTATATTGTGTTTAAATTTTAAATTTTATGCATGTGATATTAAGTGACATTAAGTTCGGGCAAGTTATCATTCGGACAAATGATGATTAGGACATAAAAAATTATGGAATTTTAGATTATGGATAAAAAAGTTAGGTAACATAATAGAGAACCGTCTGAAAGAGCAATATAGCAGCATTACCAAATTGCTTACGGAACGGAACAAACCGCTTTTATATCTGGATATAAAAGCGGTTTGTTACGGAAAACACAGGTTACGGAAACAGAGTCACTGGTGACTGTGTTCCCTGTAAATTAGGCTACGTGAGTGAAGACTCGGGAAAATGCCTGTAATATTAAAATATAGCATAGAATTAAAAATACCAACGACGTAGATTACCAACTGGTAATCTACGTCGCGTTTTTATTTCGTTGAGTATCAACACCAGTAACATTATTCAGAAATAAAACGCTTGGGCCTCCTAATAGTCTGCTTTATTGAACGGCCGTGACCGTGAACCACTTGATACTGGCATTCATATAATCAACACAATGCTACACCGTTTGGGTTTGGCGCTCGAGATATTTGGTCCTTCTTCAGAAATATTTGCTGTATTATTATGGTCCATTCAACCCTTGGAAGCCCCGTTTATGAACATTAAACTAATGTCCTAATTTTACCGACATGACCGACATTTATCAATCACGATTACAACATAACAGATAACAATACCAAAGTTAAATATAAGATTAAAACAAACATACATTAAACAACATGAAACTTTAGTTAAGCTATTTTATTTTTAGATCGTCATGGGTTTTCTATTCAAAGCGGTATTTGTTGCGGCATTTGGCATATATGCATGGTTTATTGCAGTATATACATATACATATATAGTATATAGAGCAGGCCCACGTGAACAAACCATTCCACAGCTGGACAGCGAAGAGTGGTGAGGTCCGAGTAAACTCAAGGGAAAACAGGATACCACCATCAGACCTTTCAGAATAAAGTTTGATGATGCGGTAAGTGACAGAATTAATATGTATATATTTGTATTTGAATAAATATTCATCGCGTTTAATTTTCTATGCAAATATACTACGATTTGTTTCTGCATCACGTAAAGGTTGGCTGGTAAAAAATGCTCGAGGCATTAAGTCCTTTCTACTTGTGTGCTTAAAGAATTGAATTAATAAATATTTAGCCATCTTTAAGAATTTACAAGACATTCGAAGGAAAGTGTATGAGGAGACGACGAATTTAGATGGATAGAGAGAGAGCGACACAAATGAAACCTAAAATATTATTTTTATTGTATATAATTTAAACATAGACTTTTCTCTTCCAACTTTAATTTAAAAAGCATAATATCGTCGAGTACTTATTTTATTTATGGCTTTGTTACTAAAGAGGATCACTGACTCCTAAGTCAAAGGTTAATTTAGGAGTCAAAGTATTTGAAATGACCCACGTTTTTAAGCTTTCTATTTTACCCATTTTTTTTTTTTAAATAGGCTTTTGGTGAACATTTTTTATTATTATTATAAATTATTAAAGAAAAGCTGGATGGATTGAGTGAGGAATGACATGCAGTAAAGGAAGTGAATGATAGCGTGACAATTGATAGGCGAGAATTGAAGAAGAAAAAAGATTGTGCCGACCTCATTTAATACACAGGGACTGGGCCAGGAAGATGACCAGAGGCATATGTCGGGCAGTCAAACACCAGCAAGAAACAACTCAAGTCATTAATTTGCCAGTGTTTCAATTGGACCGTGCATAATCACGAGAATATTATGTGTTGTATGCTCTAAACACGCTTTGTTTTAGATGGTGAAAGACCTGAAATACCGTCTAAAGAACCATCGTCCCTTTACACCTCCTCTCGAAGGCGTCGCCTTTGAGTACGGATTCAACACCGCTCAACTAGACAGTTGGCTGAACTACTGGGCTGATAAGTACAACTTCAGTGAACGGGAGGCCTTCCTCAACAAGTTCCCTCACTTCAAGACCAATATCCAAGGGCTAGATATTCATTTCATCCACATTAAGCCGCAGGTGAGTGACTTGATAAATTATTTCAAGGGGTGACTAGATTTTGAACGTTCTCTCAAAATTTCGCTTAAGAAAACTAAAAGAAACGAAAGGAAACTAAATAATACCCATTTATATCTATTATGTGAAAAATACTGGTCTTTTGATACTTTTTATACTTATCATTAAGCTCCAACTGTTGCTGACTTTTTTTTATCCTAAACTAAATAAGGCCCACTAAATACCCTATTTCCTCAGGTTCCCAAAGAGGTGCAGACAGTTTCTCTGCTCATGGTGCATGGCTGGCCAAGCTCCGTGAGAGAGTTCTACGAGGCCATCCCTCTACTCACCAAACAGACGCCAGGATACAACTTCGTCTTTGAGCTGATCATCCCCAGTATTCCTGGATATGGATTCTCTGATGTAAGTCTATAACTATTAAAAATAATATTCCAGAAATTGCCAAAACTTACACCGACATAGTCGCCGTAAAGGTGACTTTAAAAATATGAGTAACATACCTAAAATTACATTGACTCAAAATTTTCTCAAAATTCTTGCTTCATCCTTCAAAAAATCTGGCTTTCCAAAAATTTTTTTTCAATGTTTCAAATTTTTTATTTCATTAACAGGGTGCAGCAAAACCCGGCCTGGGTATGCCCCAAGTGGCTGTCATCTTCAGAAACCTGATGAACCGTCTTGGACACAAGAAGTTCTACGTCCAGGGAGGTGACTGGGGAGCGGGTATTGTGGCTATAATGTCCATCCTTTACTCTGAAGATATCCTGGGCCATCATACCAACGCACTGATGTCTCAGGTGAGCTACAATTCTGGAAGAAAAGCGACTGGATTTATTGAAATAATCTGGATCTGACCAAGCCTTTCAGCTTTTTCCTACACTGAGTACCAGGCTACTGATTGTATAAAGTTACACAGAGTATAAATTTATACAGTACAACCTGCGCACTGGTAACAATATTGAAATATTTAAAAAATGCGATAGTTACTCGTATAAACAAATGGTACTATATTCCTGGTCGATTTCTACACTTTTGTTCAAAACAGCAGATGAAACTGTTTCATTTGTTTTATTTTTCTTGCAAATGGATTCCTAATAAACTTTGTGGTTCCCAATAAAATATCAAGGCAATTAAATGTTTTTTTACAGCACTCTAGCTCATTTTCAAATATGTTTTCGGGTGCCTGGTTCCCTTCAGTCGTGGTGGAGAATTACCTTGCCGACAGGATGTACTCTCTCGACAAACTCTTTGACTCCATAATGGAAGAAATCGGCCACGTCCACATTCAGGCCACCAAACCCGATACCGTTGGTAAGTATGTAAAACATTTAATATTTTGATTTCTTTTTTTTTTTAAAGTAGTTTTAAGTCTAAGGCCTGGACTGGGTTTTAAAGTGTCAGGCCTTTATATTGACTTCTCTCGCCTGAGTCTACTTGTGCCTTTCTATCACTAATTTACTTCATCTGCTCATTTGTAGCTCCAGTGTATTCCACCATCTCCTTCTAGACCTGCCGCAAAAATGTTTACAGCTGTTTGTAATTCTCAGATTTATAGCATTTTACCAATATTTAACACGACTTCTTTGTCTCCAGGTGTGCCTCTATCAGATTCTCCCGCTGGTATTTTAGCCTACATCCTGGAGAAGTTCTCCACATGGACCAACAAGGAGAACAAGTTGAAAGGTGACGGTGGACTTGGCCTTAAGTTCTCGAAAGAGCAACTCATTGACAACCTGATGATCTACTGGACCTCGAACTCTATCACCACTTCCATGAGGTTCTACGCTGAGAACTTTTCTAATAAAATAACGGGACTTAATTTGGACGAGTGAGTATATGTTTGAATTTATAGGAGTATAAGTGAGATGGGTGTTGATTGCCTTGTTAGTATATTAACAAAAAAAAGTACCGTCTAAAATGTCTTTAGTAACATTTGTTATAATAGTTTGATTAATATGACGAAATCTTAAATAAACATATTGTATATCTGTCTTTAAAGTCATTATGAATACGGATACAAACTTCTTTTGTTATACTTCTCTTAGCTGCAATGTTAGGTATAGTTGTCGGGAAGCTGGAAACAACTCTAACTGATTCTTTAATTTTACAGACTCACCACACCGGTTCCAACCTGGGGTATCCTAGCAAAGCATAAATTGATGTTCCAACCTCTGAACCTCTTGTACACGAGGTTCCTCAACTTGATAAACACCACAAAATTAGTTGATGGAGGGCATTTCCTGGCTTTAGAGGTACCAGAAGTACTTGTAGCAGATGTGTTTAAGGCTGTCAAAGCATTCAAAGAGTTCCACCAAAACAAGAAGACTGAACTGTGATTTAGTTAAGAGTAATTAAAGATTTTTTAATATTTTAAGCTGGTATTTTATACTTTGTGTTCTAGAATCAGTACTGGCCCGGTGTTATGGCCGCGACTTACAAGCTGTAGTTCGTGGCAGGCGCTTTACTTTGTGTAAATATTTTATTTTATCATCAATGCTCTCAAAACGTTAAACGAACATTGTGAGGAAACCAGCACGTGGTAGAACCTAAAATTCGATGACATGAGACATTGTGGCAGATGGGGTCAATGACCGCGAGCCACCGCCACGTGCGCTCAGGTGCACAAGTAGAAGTACCTTCATGTTTAACAACGCGCGGAAATATAACAAAACTACCCGCTCATCTGGGACCAGCCGGTCGATTCTGTTCACAGCTCACCGTGAAAACTTAGGTGGAGTGAGCGTGAAGTGAACTGTCATTCCACCTTGATTGTATGGATTGACAGCCCTCTTCACGGTCACTTCACCTAAGTTTTCACGGTGAGATATTACAGAATAGCTCTACAGAGCAATATACGAGTACGTTATTTTGGTCTGCTACCCTATAACACCTAATAAACGAAATGTATATAAATACCAGCTCATACAATTATAAGCCATTCGACCTGAATACTCTTTTACTTAACTACCTACCTCCTGACAACTGGCAAATTGGTGACCCCGACGTGATTTATATAAAAACCACCAGTAATTATCATTATCGAAGATGTCTTCTGACGACGGAGTAGCGACTATCTCTTTGAAGAGCCGAATACCACCATTTTGGCGAGACAAACCGTTACTTTGGTTTGCGCAATTCGAGACCGTGGTAACCGCAGAAGCCGAGTGATGAAGCCAAGTTCAGCCTTCTGGTAGCTCACCTAGAGAAGGCCGACGTCGAGCAAATTAGCGACATCATTATGAGCGAGTCGCGTACCGGGCGATATGAAGAAGCCAGGAAAAGATTGCTGTCCGTTTATGAAGAGTCAGAGGCCAAGCAACTACAGAAACTACTCAACGAAATGGAGTTAAGAGACCAAAAACCATCGCAACTACTACGGTGCATGAGAGAACCAGCGCGAGACAAGATACCAGACTCAACACTGCAACTACTGTGGACGAGACAGCTACCTGCCCCCATGCGTGCTGTTTTGTCTGTCAATGAGAAGGTAACGTTGGATGTACTCGCAGCTATGGCCGACAAGATGCACGAACAAACTCACGAAGTACACTCGGTGTGTACGTGTCAACACATATCAACTTCACGTCAACAGAGCGATAACCATCACACCGATCAAGACCTGTGAGAGGCCGTCATGCAGCTGACGAGAGAGGTAGCTGCGATAAGGACAGGGATGGACCGGTCTAGGTACAGGCAACGATCGCACCGGCCCTTTCGCTCACGATCACGCTCATATTCCCGAGGACGACCAAACACAAACCATCAGCAGTCAGGCGACATATGTTTCTATCACGCACAATACGGTGATAAAGCACGGAACTGCAGATCTCCATGCAAATATGAAAAAAATTAGTCACAACCTCGACAGCGACGGAACTAGAGGTTAACGAGATGTCACCCTACCGTCTACATGTATGCGATTACCAACAACGCCTGCGATTCCTAGTCGATACCGGAGCAAACGTACCTGTCATTCCATACCAGACAGGAATGAAACGCTGCGGAGAAGTTTTGTACGCGGCAAACGGCACGCCAATACCCACATATGGCGAGAACAGGTTGGAGCTCATTTATGGGCGTTTTTCTTTCAAAAACAAAAATATAGCTAGTTAAAATCCTGAATGGACGTTTATCGTGATTCTTAACTTTTTTAGCCAAGGCAATATACATTAGTCGTTGTTTTGATTCGCGTGAAGAGATATAAGGGAAACTAAAGTATAGCTATTATTTACGTAAGATTTAAATCATCCAGAGGTGATGAGCTTTAATATTTTAATTTGTTGGCTTACAGCTGTCTTTTCATAAAAACTATATTCCTGGGTATTTATGCAGAACAAGCTAAACAGTTTGAATGAGCATGTTTAGGTGAATGAAGCTTTTGCTTTTCTAAATGCGAGCATATTTCAGCAGCATGTTGTATCCAGTTTTATTTTTAATCCTCAAATCTTAATTTGTATTTGTATCTACATACTTACTTGTGCTTGGATGCGAATGTGAGTTTATTTGTTTCGCTTTCACGCCTTAGCTATTCAACCAATCGTAATAAAATCTTTGGTATTTTGAAAAAAGGATGACCACTCTTACTTCTGGAGTTATGGAGGAGGAATTGAAGTCGGTTACTGGCAGTTTTTACTGCACTACTTGTTTAATACTCTACAAAATTAAATCAGTAGGTAATACTTTTCTTTCTTCTGTAGCTTTGCCTTATGCCGATACCAATCGCCTAAGTGAGCATGAAGTTCCGACTCATGAAGTCAGTTGCGAGAAGAGTGTCGAACTGCTTTTTTCTGGCATGGGGTGCTCGAGGTATTTTAACATTAGATCTCATGAAGATGTTGAAGAAAAAAGTATAGAGCCTCCACCCTATTCTCCGTTAACACCTAGACCACTTAGCAATCACAATGTAATAATGCATGAAAAACAATCCACTAACCCCTCTCCTAACATTGACCAGTATATAAAACCTTCTGAACCTCATGTTCCGCTTCATGAAACCATTGCTGAGAAAAGGATCACACCTGTGTCTCGTCCCATAAGTCCAAGGCCCAATCAAAGCACCCTCTCCGATCCTGCGTCATCACCTGTGCGTTCAATGTCACCAGAGACAGCAAATATATTTAATATTTTAACGGAAGACTTTGAAAATGACTGCGGAGCTTCCGAAAATTTTAATATTTATGAGAACAATCCAATAGTTTCACCGGCATCTTCCAAGAACTGAAGTGATATTTGATGACGACGACTCAGTACAGGACCCGGCTTTTGTTGGGGAAAGTTATACTGGCGGCAGTGATAACAGTTCAGGAGTATCAGAATCACTGATTACCTCTATACCAGACTTATTTTATGAAACTAATACTGATGAGACTGAAACTCAAACTTCCAGCCGTTCTAATCAAATCATGCAAGAGAACATTTCTGACGCAACTAGATCTCCTTCAGGTAGGCCAAAAAGGGGTAGAAAGAGAAAGTATGGTGATCACACTAGATAAGAAAGGAAGAAGAGAAAGTACCAAAATCTGCCCTATGTTAACTCTAGGAAACAAAGAATTGAACCAAAGACATTTTTAGATTATAACTGTAACTGTCCAAAAAAATGTCAAGAGAAGAGTGTTCGAAGGAGAACAGATTATCCGAATTCCAAAAATTCTATGCGTTGGGTACTTATGCAGCACAAAATATGTTTATTGCAGCTCGTGTGAAGGAAAACCCAATAAAACGTTCATACGTTTCTGCTTCTAGTAATAATTCAAAGAAAAAGACCTTTACTCGAATATATCATCTAAACGATGTACTTGTTTGCAAGAAAATGTTTTTAAACACTCTTCACACAACATCCAAAAGAGTAAATACTTCTCTGTGCAAAAAACGCGACGATTGCATAACAGATAAACGAGGTTCCCAAGGAGGACACAATAAAGCAACTTATGAAAGCGAAGAGTTTATCATAAATGTCATTCGAAAACTGCCTACATATGTTTCCCACTATCGACGAGCAGATTGTAGCGATGCAAAATTTTTGAGATCTGATATGACTCTCCCTACAATTTATAAGTTATACGAAGATGAAGCAAAATTGGCTGGGCAAAAGGTGCTCTCTTTTTCAAAATTTAAACGCGTGTTCCTTACGAAGTTCAATCTTCGCACAAAACCTTTAAAAAAGGATACATGTAACATATGCGACTACTTTTCTAGCAAAAAATTAAAAGGCTCTGAAGAAGAAAAGGCTATGCTGGATAGTGCTTACAGGGAACACTTACAAAAAGCAAAATCACTGCAACAGCAACTAAAATATGATATGCAATTAGCTAAAGAAGATCGATTCACCAAAACGATAACATTCGACCTGCAAAAAACCCTACGCCTTCCGCGTATACCAACCAATATTGTATTCTACAAAAGGCAGCTATGGGTGTACAATTTAGGAATCCACTCAGGAAGCGATGATGTAACGTAGTGGCGTTACAATCTTGATGAAAACATAAACATACGGAATAAATCCAGAGACCAAGAGCCAATTTGGTAAGCATAGACAATTTCAGTTAACTGACAACACTATTGTCTTTGGATTCTATGACATCTGTCAATGACGGCGTAGATATAAAAACCCGATAAACGACAACGTGGTCCCTTTTTCATCTGAATCCAGCTGTTGGCGTGAGACCTCATACTCACCTTGTTCTGTCGAACACCCTTGAGCCGTGAAGCGATCGCCAAACCCTAGCAGTTGCACGTTTGCATTGGCAAATATTTGCCAACTTAATTACGTGTTCTTCAACCCCTGTAATTGGGTGAGTGTTTGAACAGCATACAGGTAGCTTTGTGCATTCTGTGTTCCTAATCTTGTGTATAAATTCTTTCCAGAACATGTCTTTCTTAATTTCTTTTCATAGCATTGTATAATCAAGGCTCATAACCTACAAAAGATCTGTCGCATACTGTAATCACGCCTTCCGCGTGGCTAGCTTTACGAGGCCTTAGCTATGCACATATGGCTTGCGCGTGGCTGCTGCTGCGCTCGAATGTGCATGTTTTAATGCTTTTCCACCTCACCTTTGTAAACTCCGTCTGATTTTGACAACCACACTTGTTAGCGCACGTACAGCCGCTTTGCTCATGCCAAGGTGTCTAAATCAGCGGAGAAGCTTATCTTCCACCTTTGACACGCTGGACATTGTTCCCAGGGTCCCAGATCCGGACTCCCAGCTCCGGATTCCCAGATCCAGATATCCAGACCCGGATTCCCAAATTTCGGATGATGGAGGGAGAGGACTTGGAGCCCTACGCTCTGAGCACGGTCCTACATCGTCCGCCATCGCGGCCATCCTGCCGCAGTGCCTCGTGGCGCGGCCAGTGGCCACTCATCACGGCGGCTCGCTCCACGCCAGGTGCCTATCTACCCGCGTGGCTTCAGCAGGCCGTCTCCGAGCCGGCTAGACCACCTGCCGGCCGACCCATCCTGGCTCCTGTCGACCCTGCGAGCCGGCGCTGCCGCCTGCCGGCCAACACCTCCGGGGGCAAACGCAACGTGGCTTCCCCGAGACACCAAGGCTGAGCCAGGGCAGTAGCGTGCTATCTCCCGGGGAATTTTAAAAGATTGTGACTGCAAACCTACCCACACCCTTTCTCTATTTCAAATTATATATTTTTAACGTTGACCGACTTACGTGTTGTTATTTTTCATCCCACGTAGGCTCCTTACGTCACAATGACCAGACCCATTGTAATGTTTGGGTGGAAGGTGAAGCGGGCAGGGGATCTCAAGAAGTAAGCTCCTGTTTATATAAGCATATAATGAATAGGCTTGGCGATAGCGGCGTGAAAAACTTAATACTTTGGAGTGACTCTTCCGGAGGTCAAAACCGTAATATAAAACTAACGTTGATGCTAAAAGCTTTATTAAACGATCACCCAACACTTGAAACAATCAGGCTACGCTTTTTAGAATCCGGTCACAGTTTCCTGCCGAACGATACTGATTTTGGCCGAATAGAATGTGCTTTAAAATTACAACAAAGATTATATACGCCAGAGGACTATATGCAAATAATGCAGGTATGCAAGAAGAATAAACCGATGCAAGTTCAGAGAATGAAAACGGAAGATTTTTTGTCAAGTGCTAACCTTGAAAAGAAAATAACAAACAGAAAGAAAGCTACTGATGTCTCTAAAGTATCTTGGCTTAATACAAAAGAGATAATGCTCAAAAAAGAAGATGAGTTTTCGATTTTTATGCGATCAAACGTGGATGATGAACATATAAAAATACGGGGCTATTAACGAAACAAGTAACGGATCCGCTTTGGCCTAATGGAATACCTATTCCCGAAGCAAAGCTCAATGACCTAAAAAGTGCTGCAGAGCTGCATCTTATACCAGATGATGCTCAAGAATATTATAAAAAATTAACCGGAAATTCAACAGTTCAAGACGACATAGATGGGTTTTCTGGTACTGTTGATTTTGAAGTAGAAGTTGAAGATGCTGCTTAAGTAACTTTATGCACAAGATGATGAATAATAGTGATTTTTGACTGCTATAATTGTGTAGTTATTAACCATTTCTGTGTGTAAAAGTAGTATAAATTGTTTGTATGTTCAAGTTGCAATAAAAAAATATGAATAAACCACTTATCTAACATTTTACTTTTCCTAAAAAAAGTCAACAAAGAACCAAACCACAATACAATAATTTTGCTATAAGGAACCATCAGGTTTTTGATCATAAATAAACACTAAACTGTCATAAAATTGAATTATGTAGTTTTCCTATATTCTTGCTAATACAGTCCTTTAACGTTGTTAAGTTATTTATCTCATAAAACTTACCTATTTTTTTCTACACACGTTTAAAACAAAAACCTAATTATCTCAAAACTGATATGATGTGGGTTAGTTCTAGTTTGCAGAACTACGTCCTAATAATACACACTTCAGCAATAACATAACAGACGCAATGAAAAAAATTAAAGCTGCACAACGCAACAGTGACCACCGAGCGATGTTTGTCCACGACAATCTACATGTATGTACGCACGTATTTATTCGCACTGATGCCACACGCCCGCCACTAACGCTCACGTACGAAGGTCCGTATCGTGTCTTGAAGAGACTAACTGACAAGGTGTACACAATAGAGGTCAAAGGCGTCCACAAAAACATCAGCATAGATCGACTGAAACCTGCATTCCTGCATAGCACCGAAGAAACAGTGAGCCGTGATAGTGAACCGGCACTTGATCCGGCCGCACCTCAAGACCCACCGTACGCTTCGCCCTGTAAAACATACGATAACCAATACAGTAGTCTACGCGTCCGGCCCAAGCGGAGTACGGCCGCGTACTACCACTACTAAGCTAGAAAAGTGAAAGGCACGCAGCGCGAACACAGCGCCCACACGTCATCGTGCAAACCGACATCACCGCAGCCCTAGGCGCTCGCTGGCACCGTGTCGAGACATCACTTTTCACCACTAGTGCGACATGCAACTCACCAACCAATCTGTACTCGCATTGTACGAGCGCTACGCTGCGCTGGGGAGGAACTATGTGGCAGATGAGGTCAATGACCGCGAGCCACCGCCGCGCGCGCACAGGTGCACAAGTAGAAGTACCTTCATGTTTAACAACGCGCGGAAATATAACAAAACTACCCGCTCATCTGGGACGAGAGCAATATACGTTATTTTGGTCTGCTACCCTATAACACCTAATAAACGAAATGTATATTAATTCCAGCTCATACAATTATAAACCATTCGACCTGAATACTCTTTTACTTAACTACCTACCTCCTGACAACTGGCAAAACATCAAGTGGATTAAGACCCATTCAGACTGGCCTGCTGGTCTAGTGGTTAGTGACCCTGACTGCTATGCCGGAGGTCGTGGGTTCGATTCCCACCCAGGACAAATGTTTGTGTGATGAGCACGATCATTTGTTCTGTGTCTGGGTGTAATTTATCTATAATATGTATGTATTTAGAAATATATAAGTATGTTTATCAGTTGTCTAGTACCCATAACACAAGCTCTGCTTAGCTTGGGACTAGATGGCGTTGTGTGATAGTTGTGGAATATTATTATTATCGTTTATTCATTTGTAAATACATATAAATTATATTTTTAAATATTTCAATGAAAAAATAAAAAAAAAAACATTTAAAAATATAAAAAATAGTATCCCACCGGTATCGGGAACAGGGTCCAAGCTACCGGCGGTCAGGGCTCCAGAGAGAGGAACCGCCTGACAATGCGAGCCGTGTCCAGAAGTACTGCTTTCTGAATCAAGCCCTTGATCCAGCCGCCTAACGAGAGCCTCCTGAGGTGTTGGTCGAGGCTCGTGGCTATTAAGCCATTGGCTGACACGACTATCGGTACAATGATCGCTGAGTCCACATCCCACATGTCGACAACCTCGCGAGCCAAGTCAATATACTTGATTTGTTTATCTTTCTCGGCTTTCACGAGGTTCTCGTCATGTGGGACGGTAATGTCAACAATCATTGCACGCCTCTCGATTCGGTCCACCACCACTATATCAGGCTTATTGGCTATAATAGTCCTGTCAGTGATGATGGACCGATCCCAGTACAATGAGATATGACCATTATCGAGAACTGGGTCGGGCGCATATCTGTAGTACGGCACTTCCGATTCCACAAGAGAGTATTTCAGAGCAAGTTGCTGATGGATAATCCTGGCTACGAGGTTGTGCCTATGCAAGTACTCACCGTTAGCTAGACGAGAACAACCAGAGATTATGTGGCGGATTGTTTCTCCCGGACGATGACATGCCCGACATATGTCAACCGTGCCGTCCTTCACAATAAATCTCCGGTAATTTTTCGTCATGATAACTTCGTCCATAATTGCACAGACAAAACCTTCGGTTTCCCCAAAGAGGTCACCGACACGCAGCCAGGCTACGGACGCTAGATGGTCTACATCGGGCCCATGTAGACCATCATTATTATTATTATTTCGTATATTTATTTTTACACATATTATTTACATTTTTAAATATTTTTAAAAGAAAACATATAAAAAAACATTTAAAAATATAAAAAATAGTAGTCCACCGGCATCGGGAGCAGTGTCCAAGCTACCGGTGGTTAGGGCTCCAGAGACAGGAACTTCCTCACAATGCGAGCCGTATCAAGGAGTACTGCCTTCTGAATCAGGCCCTTGATCCAACCGCGCAACGACAGCTTCGACAGGTGGTCGTCGAAGCTTTTAGCCATCAGGCCATTGGCGGTAACGACTATCGGCACAATGACATTATTATTATTATTATTATTATTATTATTATTATTCCATTTATTTTATAATATATACATACAATTTACATTTTTAAATATTAAAATATCAAAATATAAAAACATTTAGAAATATAAAAAATAGTAGCCCACCGGTATCGGGATAGGGTCCAAGCTACCGGTGGTCAGGGCTCCTGAGAAAGGAATCTCCTAACAATACGCGCCGTGTCCAGGAGTACCGCTTTCTGTATCAAGCCCTTGATCCAGCCGCCTAACGAGAGCCTCCTTAGGTGTTCGTCGAGGCTCTTGGCTATTATTATTATTATTCCCTGTCACAGAGAAGAGGCCTGTGTCCCAGCAGCAGGAACATTATAGGCTGACTATGCTATGCTATGTCTTGAAAGTTGCATTTTCATGTCACATTTGTATAAGAAACAATTCTCAGAATAATTTGACTGTTTCTTAAAAAAATCTTTTAACTAGGTGGGGCCAATGCTATCTGTTGCCAAATTCGTCATTTT
Organism: Polia nebulosa; assembly: GCA_951329385.1. Lineage (NCBI taxonomy): Eukaryota > Metazoa > Arthropoda > Insecta > Lepidoptera > Noctuidae > Polia > Polia nebulosa. Next base: position 23,230,047 of record OX589611.1, on the reverse strand, counting down.
ATCACCACTTAACCCGTATTTGCATGAGTCATGATGCCAAAACACTGATAGCAATCCTTGAAATCGACATAGTCCCAAAAACACACAACTTTATACAAAAATAACTGGCGAAATATTGCTGTACTCTAGATTTGTAGAACTCCTATTTGAACCGTGGAGAACAGTGTCATGTTATGCAGTCTCATGGATAATCCTAAATGACACAATGCCAGTCGAAAAACTTTGGGTATTTATAAAGAAAATAAAAATTTCATTAGTTTAAACGCTGATAAGCAGGTTTATAATTCAAGATTTTCCATGGGAAATTTGAGTTTAGAATTCGCTTATCACTATTTGAGCTAAGCATATGGTTAGCAAGTTTTAATAAGCGAGTAAACTTCCTTAAATGGTCAATGATCTATTTACTATCATTGACAGACGAGCTCATAAAGATCGATCGAATTTCATGTTCCAAATCTGAAGTTTTTAGGCCCCCCTATTTTTCGAGCTAACTTGACCAGACTATACTGGTCAAGTTAGCTCGAAAAATAGGGGTGGGTAAGGTTACAATAAAATTCGCATTAAGGTGAAAAAATGTACCCGGGCCTGCTGACGGCGAGTAGTGGGTAACTCGCCGTCCGATCAGCACCAGGCCCGAGAGTCGACGGCGCGTAGTGTTCCACGCGCGCCTCAAAGAGTTGTCAGCCAAGGGAAGGGGCCTGCCACGGCCGGTGCCTGCCCGGGGGTGGAGGATAAATTCGAAAGAGTTACCTCGCCCCCGGGCACTCGAGGCAGGGAGGAACAGGGGTGGGTTTTAGTCAGTAAGAGTCTGACACACCCTTCCGCTCCACCCTAGAGCGGAAGAAGTCATTGGATGATTTCCCACCCCCCAAAAAAAAAAAAAAAAAAAAAAGGTGAAAAAATGTACGAATGATCAGAACACCATTATAAATGAAATGTCAGCAGAAGACCCCATCGTGAAAAGATCGTGGAGTAGGCCTACACAGGAAACCCAGAAAACTTTAACTACATCGCTTTATCTCAAAAATGGTAGTTCTTAGGAAAAATTATTAGAACAATTTTTATTTATAATTAAATTTTCTATATTTTTTGTCTGATAAAACTTACCGTTAGGCTGAAAAATGCAGAAAACACATGTTTTTTAAAATTGACTTCGATTTTTTTTTCGCAGATGTGGTATCGTTGGGGACTTTTGACATTTAATTAATAGTTGTGTTCTGAACATTCGTAAAAATTTTCAGCTCTATGCGAATTATTGTAACATGAATGTCTATTTTGACTATGTAAAAGCCAGGTAAAATTTTTCGTTAGTTCAGGTTGGTAGGTAAACTAATCTTGGTCAGCTGATGATAATTTTATATCAGACGTGTTCAAGGCTGCAAGGTTGTTGAAACTCTTGAAACTTTTAATTGCAGACTGATTTAGTTAAAAGTTTTTTTTTGTAAGATTTTTCTCATATATATTTCACTTTGAACTTGGTTTTCTTTATGAAGGCTTTTCCTGACGAAACTAAAATATTTGGAGAAAATAATATTCTCAGATTAATTAGCTTTAAACATGGTAGAGCAAAACGCCTGCATATTTCTAATCAAAACCATTACTATGAACCAATGATCTATGATCTATCGAGCCTGGATTTCAAACTACTAAGCATCTACGATTGTCGTACGACGTAGCTACTCCTGTGACACAGGCCTCCACTCTGCGAGGGTGCCGGGTGTAAGATTGTCGCTATGTGGTTAAAGAATATTTATTTACTCAAAAGAAATTTACTACAAATTTTACTATTGAGAAAAGAAAGAAGAAAAAACAGAAAGAAGAAGAAAGAAAAAAAAGATTGATTGGTTGATTGTCGGTATCATTCTACTGACTAGGTCAAATCTTTTATCAAAGCCAGGGTATGAGCTACACAATATTTATGATCACTAGGATCCTACGCGTACGAGTCCACCCAATACAGATAATATAATACTCACGTAATGATTCGAAAAATAGTAACAGAGCTAATTCAAATTTAAACTTAGGAACAATCTTCTGTAGCAATAGTTTGCCACAGAAGATTGTTCCTAAGTTATTTGGTATTAATTTAGGTCATGCATGAGACAGCGTCTTGTTGTAGAGTTCGCCAACCCTTGTAAAATTTTGGAATCTTCGAAATTGCAAAACCTGGCTCTGATAAATTGATAATTCTCTTTCTGTTACTACAAAGTTTTACAACTACAATTTCGGCTGAATTATGATGAATGCTGCGACCAGCCCGATAAAATCAAAAGTCATTTATTCAAACTAGGCTTGAGAGCTAGCACTTTTTAACCGACTTCAAAAACAAGGATTTTATTAATTCGGATGTTTGTATTTTTAACCGACGAAAAAAAAGGAGGAGGTTCTCAATTCGACCGTATATATGTTTTTTTTTTTTTTTGTGTATGTTCAGCTCTCACTCCGTCATTTATGAACCGATTTTGATTATTCTTTTTTTGTTAAATAGGGTACACCTCAAGGGTGGTCCCATGTCAAGAAAGTCAGGATCTGACAGTGGAATCCTGATAAAATTGAGAGAAAACCTCGAAAATTGTGGGCACGTTTAGCGTTTCTGTATGTATGTTCAGCCCTCACTCCGTCATTTATGAACCGATTTTGATGATTCTTTTTTGTTAGATAGTGTATACCTCAAGGGTGGTCCCATGTCAAGGAAGTCAGGATCTGACAGTGGAATCCTGATAAAATTGAGAGAAAACCTCTAAAATTGTGGGCATGTTTAGCGTTTCTGTATGTATGTTCAGCCCTCACTCCGTCATTTATGAACCGATTTTGATTATTCTTCTTTTGTTAGATACCTAGGGTATACCTCAAGGGTGGTCCCATGTCAAGGAAATCAGGATCTGACAGTGGAAATCTGATAAAATTGAGAGAAAACCTCGAAAATTGTGGGCACGTTTAGCGTTTCTGTATGTATGTTCAGCCCTCACTCCGTCATTTATGAACCGATTTTGATTATTCTTTTTTTGTTAAATAGGGTACACCTCAAGGGTGGTCCCATGTCAAGGAAGTCAGGATCTGACAGTGGAATCCTGATAAAATTGAGAGAACACCTCGAAAATTGTGGGCACGTTTAGCGTTTCTGTATGTATGTTGAGCCCTCACTCCGTCATTTATGAACCGATTTTGATGATTCTTTTTTGTTGGATAGTGTACACCTCAAGGGTGGTCCCATGTCAAGGAAGTCAGGATCTGACAGCGGAATCCTGATAAAATTGAGAGAAAACCTCTAAAATTGTGGGCATGTTTAGCGTTTCTGTATGTATGTTCAGCCCTCACTCCGTCATTTATGAACCGATTTTGATTATTCTTCTTTTGTTAGATACCTAGGGTATACCTCAAGGGTGGTCCCATGTCAAGGAAATCAGGATCTGACAGTGGAAATCTGATAAAATTGAGAGAAAACCTCGAAAATTGTGGGCACGTTTAGCGTTTCTGTATGTATGTTCGGCCCTCACTCCGTTATTTATGAACCGATTTTGATGATTCTTTTCTCTTAGATAGGGTATACCTCAAGGATGATCCCATGTGAAGGACATCAGGATCTGATCATGGGATCCTGAAAAAATTGAGAGAGAACCTTGAAAATTGGGCACGAATATTGTTTCTGTTTACTTTTCATAACTGAATCTGGTATTTGCATTTAGGAACCATCACATCATGAAACTGAGCTGATGATGGAAAGCATACCTTTCCTAAACAATAGAAGTCAGATATAAAAACTGGTTTTAGTGACAAATACCACTTAATATGCTTTAACGAAAAGACGTCTTTACAATATTGGAGGTAACCTCAACTGGTCAATATCCTGGGAACTTCATGGAAGGATTGTTATATCATCAGCTCAGTGGCAAGAGGAATGATGAAGAATTAGAAATTAGCCTCAGAGTGTTAAAAGATGATGCGAGCCACAAAAAATCATAAAATAAAAAACTTTTTAACAAAAAAATTAACCGACGAAAAAGAACTAAAAAGCAAAAAATAAATAAACCTTTTAAGTCTTGAGTAATGAGCTTATTTACCTACATAAAATATCAAATTTTATATAAACTAATTTTGAGTCGGCGCCAATTAATAAAATGATTAATTACCTACTTACAGCCTTCTTCATTTGTAAGTACTTATAAAATTTAGATATTTAATAATCAGATTGTTGTTTGGCGCCGACTCAAAATTAGTATATATAAAATTTGATATTTTATGTAGGTAAATAAGCTCATTACTCAAGACTTAAAAGGTTTATTTATTTTTTGCTTTTTAGTTCTTTTTCGTCGGTTAATTTTTTTGTTAAAAAGTTTATTTTTTATTTTTTAACCGACGAAAAAAAATTAGGAGGTTCTCAATTCGACCGTATGTATATTTTTTATTTATTTTTTCATGTGTATGTTCAGCCCTCACTCCGTCATTTATGAACCGATTTTGGTTTTTCTTTTTTTGTTAGATAGGGTATACTTCGAGGGTGGTCCCATGTCAAGGAAGTCAGGATTTGACAGTGGAATCCTGATAAAATTGAGAGAAAACCTCGAAAATTGTAGGCACGTTCAGCGTTTCTGTATGTATGTTCAGCCCTCACTCCGTTATTTATGAACCGATTTTGATTATTCTTCTTTTGTTAGATACGATATACCTTAAGGGTGGTCTAATGTCAAGGAAGTCAGGATCTGACAATGGAATCCTGATAAAATTGAGAGAAAACCTCGTAAATTGTAGGCACGTTTATCGTTTCTGCATGTATGTACGGCCCTCACTCCGTCATTTATGAACCGATTTTGTTTATTCTTTTTTTAATAGATAGGGTATACTTTAAGGGTGGTCCCATGTCAAGGAAGTCAGGATCTGACATTTTACCGCCGTGATCAGAGGACTACCAGACAAATTCGAAAAGTTTTTATCATAAAACATTTAATAGGAACAACGCAGCTGTCCCTATATCGCTTTCTACGGGGGCAGGATTGAGACAGCACGACGTCAATAGTTTCTTCAAATAGGTATTTGAAGAAACTATGAACAGGACCTGCGAGAAATTTGAAAAATAGGTATTTTTCAAATTTCTCGCAAGCCCTGTTCCCTTTTAACTCTTGACTTAAAGACGCACAAATAATAGCTATCAGGAACACAGACTCACAGACACAGACTCCAGCAGCGATTTTCACTCCTTCGTCACCTGTGTCCACAAAACGTTTTTTTTTGTGTGGTTGGGATGGCCATCGTTGGAGGCGCATCGCCTGGCCATACGTCTTATTGTTTGATAATGTTGCCGTATATGTATCTTTATGTCGCCGTATTGTATATTATAGCTGAGGAGTTTGTTGCGCCACTTCTTCTTCCCTTTCTTCTACACTTGGAAGAGTCGACAGGCGGACGTTTTTGGGGAATTGTCTTTATGTAGAACTTTGAGTTAAAAAAAAAGTTTTTTACAAAAAAATAGAACCGACTCCCAAAAAGAGTGCAAAATAACTTTAATTTCGAAAGTCAGTGTTCCTGGTTTTGGGTCTTCGTTTTTTGACACCGACTTCCGAAATTAAAGTTACTTTGCACTCTTTTTGGAAGTCGGTTCTATATTTTTGTAAAAAAGGTTTTTATTTTTCACTTTTTGGTTGTGGTTTCCCACACAGTTTAATTGTGTTAACAATTCATAGACATACGATAGCAGCAATCGCGGTTGATTTGCCGTCAATTTTTGAAGAGCTCCGTTGTCTATCACCAAAACCCACCATCAGATCTATATGAAATTTAAATGGGACCATTTCGGAACAAACCCCTTTCGAACAAAAAAAGAGTTTTGCAAATCCGTCAATATATGACGGAGTTATGCCCGAACACACATAAAAAAATAAAAAATTATAAACATCCGAATTGATAACCTCCTTCTTTTTGAAGTCGATTAAAAAGTGCTAGCTCTCAAGCCTAGTTTGAATAAATAACTTTTGATTTTGTCGGGCTGGTCGCAGCATTCATCATAATTCAGCCGAAATTGTAGTTGTAAAACTTTGTAGTAACAGAAAGAGAATTATCAATTTATCAGAGCCAGGTTTTGCAGTTTCGAAGATTCCAACATTTTACAAAGATTGGCGAACTCCACAGCAAGACGCTGTCTCATGCATGACCTAAATTAATACCAAATAACTTATGACCAATCTTCTGAGGCAATAGTGAATTAGCTTTGTTATTATTTTTCGTAGTTAAGATGCATGGTGGACTCATACAAGTAGGATCCTAATAATCATATATATTGTGTAGCTCATTGCCTGACCATGATAAAAGATTTGACCTAGTCAGTAGGATGATAGCGACGTCGTTCGTCTTCTTCTTTTTTCTTCTTTCTTTTTTCAATCGTAAAATTTGAGGTAAATTTCTTTTGAGTAAATAAATATTCTTTAACCACATAGCGACAACCATACACCCGGCACCCTCTCGCAGAGAGGAGGCCTGTGTCACAGGAGTAGCTACGTCATACGACAATCGTAGATGCTTAGTAGTTTGAAATTCAGGCTCGATAGATCACAGATAGTAATGGTTCATAGTAATGGTTTTGATTAGAAATATGCAGGCGTTTTGCCCTACCATGTTTAAAGCTAATTAATCTGAGAATATTATTTTCTCCAAATATTTTGGTTTCGTCAGGAAAAGCCTTTATAAAAAAAACCAAGTTCAAAATGAAATATCTATAAGTAAAATCTTACAAAAAAAAAAACTTTTAACTAAATCAATTATGTCTGCAATTAGAAATTTCAAGAGTTTCAACAACCTTGCAGCCTTGAACACGTCTGATACAAAATTATCATCAGCTGATCAACGATCACGACCTGAACTAACGATCAATTTTACCTGGCTTTTAAATAAAAAACCCAGTCAAAATAGACATACACGTTACTTTAATTCGCATAGAGCTGTAAATTTGTACGAATGTTCAGAACACCACTATAAATGAAATGTCAAAAGTCTCCATCGAACCCACATCTGCGAAAATAAAATCAAGTCAAATAAACAATGACTAAGAAAAATTTGTTTTTTGCATTTTTCAGCCAAACCGTAAGTTTTATCTTAAAAGTAGCTCAGACAAGAAATATAGAAATTATCAACAAACATTGTTCTCATATTTTTCCTAAGAACTACCAGTTTTGATATAATAAAGCGAAGTAGTTTTCTGGGTAGGCCTACTCCATGATTTTTTTCACGATGCGTTCTTCTGACATTGCATTTATAATGGGGTTCTGATCATTCGCACAAATTTTCAGCTCTATGCGAATTTTATTGTAACCTTACTCCTATTTTTCAAGCTAACTTGACTGGACAAAACTTGAGATTCGATTGATCTTTATGACCTCGTATGTCGTCAATAATAGTACTCGTACATAGATCATTGATCATTTAAGGAAGTTTACTCGCCTATTAAAACTTCCAGAGGAGTTGGGTCGAAATAGTTGTTCCATTGCAGGCAGACCAACCGGGCTCGCGCTGATGTGGATGTATCGGGAGACTAGTCGCGGAGGGTAGCGGGATCCGAGGCACGGTGCGCCGCTGGCCGACCGCAGTTAGTTGGGGGCCCAAGTAGTGTACTAGCCACACATGAAAGGCTGCCCCGCCAAATGACGAAAAATTCCGGAATGCACCATCGTGCTGGTTGGCGACCAGACGAGAGGGCCCGATGGACATTCCCGGGGGGGCTCGGGCGTCCCCGCAGTCTCCAGACTAGTCCCCCAATGATACCGTCCTGTCAGTGCGTGCCTGAAGGTAGCCTGCATGGAACCTCATTTCACTTCCTTCTCCTCTCCTACCTTCACTCTTCACATTATGAAAAAAAGAACGAAAAAGAAAAAATCTGTACAGCGGCAGCACTCCCTCTCACACAAAGTGCACCTATCTAACATTCGAGGTCTGCACTCAAATCTCGCCGCAGTCCACCACCACCTAAAGACTGAGAAACCAGCTCTCTTATTCCTTTCGGAGACGCAGATCGGATGTTCGTCTGACGTGGCGTACCTATCTTACCCAGGGTTTACCCTGGAGCACAATTTTAAGCCACGCGCTGGAATATGCATGTACGCCCGGGACGACATCTGCTATCGGCGTCTCCGTAACCTTGAGGACTCCAGGTTTTCAACTCTTTGGGTCCTAGTGGACACAGGCATAGATAAAATTGTCTACGCCTGTGTCTACCGTTCGCACAGCGGTGATTTGGAGACAACTAGGCTCACACAACACCTGAGTAAAGCGGTGGATGTGGCTCAGCAACGGTACCCTTCTGCCCAATTGGTGTTACTGGGGGACTTCAACGCCCACCATCAGGAGTGGCTCTTCCCATACCAGTGCACAGACCATGCTGGACAAGAGACGTATAAGCTAGCGCTGGCGTTAAATCTCACCCAGCTGGTCTAGGGGGCAATGAGGGTGACGGATGTTGATTCGCACACAGCCAATTGCTTTTGGACCTTCTGCTGACAACAGATCCAGACCGTTACTCAGTGTCGATTTCTTCACCATTTGTCTGCATCTGTCTACTCCCCGCCCGATCCTAGCATTAGAGGCACCAGGCGGGTTTGGCGATACAGGTCAGCATATTGGGATGGTATGCGATCTTTCTTTGCATGTTATCCTTGGCAGCCCACTTGCTTTTCTTCGACTGATGTTTCGTCGTGCGCGGACGCCGTGACGGATGTGTTGCGGCGGGGAATGGAGTACTACATTCCATTCTCTGACGTAACAATGTTTGGCGAGGCTCAACCATGGTTTGGCGCCGAGTGCAATCGCGCTGATGCGCTTAAATGATTAATTTATCAACACTAAGTTTAATCAAATTAAAAAACATCAGTACAGAAGATGATACGAGTATGATTGTAATTAAAATATCTGACTTAATTAAAACCTCGAGACCTGGGACTTTCCAACCACTGATCAGGTTGCCTTTATTCGCGAAAATTTATCCATATGTCCACCTACCGCTGTTCAAGCTTATATTGATAAAATTTCATCCTTACGTCACAATCAAATAGACGACCACCTGCTAGTTAGCCTGCTGCTAGCTATTAGCTTTCGAAAACCTCATAAAAAGGTATGTTCGCAAACACTAGCTCACTGGGTTAAAAAAGTTTTAGAGAATAGCGGTATTGACATATCGATATTCGGAGCCCACAGTACTCGTCACGCCTCCACGTCAGCCGGCCATAGGCTGGGCGTAAACCTAGAAGTGGTACGGAAGGCCGCAGGTTGGAGTAATACTTCTAATGTCTTCTTAAAGTACTATAACAGAGACATCATTAGCCCTGTTAACAACGATTTCGCTAATGCTATTGTAACGATTGTAGACACGGCTTTATATTAGCGGGTGTGCACTGGCCTTAACTGGTTGACTAGAACATTCTAGACTTATTGGAAAGCCGTTTGGATATAGAATAGTACGGCTTGACGTTTGTGTCAGTTAGTGAGATAGAAGTTGAGCCCGATCAAGTGGGCATGGTTGTAATTTGATTATTATTTCAATATAGATAGTTGAAGTCGCCCTCAGCTCTTTATCTTATTCACCCGTAGTCAGATCCCTTCGAATAGTCCTCTCGCGCCAAGCCAACGAGTCGCCAAGCTACGCGACGTCCCCGGGACTACGAAGAACGTCCAAGGAACCCTGCAGGTCATACTGGAGCCTGGGATTCTACACTATATTTAATGATCTTTAGATATATTGAGACACCATATTATCTTAATATCACGCCTGGGAGTCCCTGAATGACTTGACATTGACGTAGGTACATATAGTACATTCACATTTTATCAATAACGTTTAAGTCTCATGTAATAGGGCATGAGCCTATTACCATTCAATTGGACATAAATCGTGACTTCAGAATCAGAAGATTAGAGTTTAAGGTATAATCATGTACACCTATCAAATTGACTATTTAGTTAAGATTAGGATAGCTGTAACTGGATGTAGAAAACATTACAAGTCTGATTAACAAGTAGTATATGTAAATGCTTATTTAATTATTGTTAAATGAATAGTAAAGGGAATCATAATATTAAAATATTTGTTTTTTCCTTTTTGCCTTGCCTTGCCTTCCTTGTTGTCTTGGTTGAGATCCGAAGTATAATTAAGAATCAAACGAATTTTCCTTGTGAAGTTTGATTCCAATTATGTGAGGGTCTCAACCGAAGACGATAACAATCCCACCCATCCCTGCGAGAACCCCTACCGACAAAAAAGATAAGATAAAAATATGTAAACAGCTAGAAGCTGTACTTTCCTCTAAAATTAATGAATAATGGGCGAGAGCGACAGCGCCGTGTGCCGGGGGTGGGAGCGAGACAGGACACTACGTCATGGTTTTGTTTTTATTTTATTTTTTTTTTAAATAACTAAAAGTGTGGCAAAGACAGCACTTTCTCATGTACTGCTGCAAGTAAATTTATAATCGTTTTTGGTTGAGACCCTCGCATACCTAATTGGAATCAAACTTCACAAGGTAAGTTCGTTTGATTCTTAATTATTCAGAGCATCAACAACTTCGTGGATTGCCCTAGAGGTAAAAGTCTGAGATATGTACGAGTATGTGTCTACATTCTTGCCAATGATTTTTTGGTAACTTCCATTAGCCAAAAACGAGAGTGCATAATATCTGAAACATCAGGAATTCAATAGACTTTTGTTGGTGTTTTGACCCATAATATCCTAAGAAACCTAGCTGTTAACAAACCTAGAGCCTCTTGGTTAAACCACTGGAACGAAATCGCGGACGCATAGTGGAGTTAAGTAATTTTCCAATAAAGGACATTGTCAGAAATGGCCCCAGGACCAACAAACCTCTGACATACTTAGTAATTATAAGTATATTTTATTATACTTATTGCGAATATCTGTATGCAACGGACACTCTGCGTTCTCTATTGGATAATTAAAAGAGCCTAAACGATTTACGACATCACAAATCAAAAATGCGGCCATCTTTGACAAGTAGATTCGAGTCAAATCTCAAATATAATTTTCAAAGATGGCAGCATTGATATGACAAGTAGTGATGCCCAATCTTTTATTTCACACACATCGATAAGATAAGATAACATGCATCATTTATAATTACTTATCTTTTTCTATACAATTATTACACTCATCAAATACGAGGTAGTGTACAATTGTGCACTACCTCGTATTAAATAAATAAATGCAGATTTATAATTAGCCGAGCTGCCATTTTTTCAGATATAATTATGTTAATATTTTGAATTATGAAGTACAGTTTAAGTTTTGTTTTGTCACGATTATGCGCAAATATTGTAGCTTTTGGATTTGACAGCTAGAAGCGTGGCTGTGGGCGGGGCTGTAAGCGACTTCATCGCTGTTTTTTCTTACGGAATACCAAAATGTATGAAGAACTGTCAATTTGCCCTCCCGCTGACGCCACTGAGTAGTTTTAACTAAACTGAGTTTCACCACTGCGGCAGCGCTGCACCACAAGGCTGTATCCTTAGAGAATAGTATTGCAGTACTCAACAGCGACGCTTTTGAGAGGGGGCAGAAGGTACGCTGGTTCTTTTCAATTGTTTTTGGTAAGAGACATATGTACCTACAAAATAATTTGTGATGAGTGTTGAAAGAACCATGGCAGAGTCTTCACCACTGCTGAAACCCGACGGGTCGCTGGCCCACTCCGCTGAGGAGAAATCAAACTTGTTTGCCTCTCTGATTGCGGAATCTTCACGTCTGGATCCTGGTGGCGTGAGGCCCCCTATTTCTCCTGGTGGATGCGAGTCGATTATTATGTCGGACATTCGCATTCATCAGAAGGATGTCCGTGGGATACCTACTGCGTAACCTAGACGTGAATTATTGTACTGAGGACTGGTGCGCCTGAGTTGTCTCTGATCTTGACACGTCTTCGCCTTTCGTTTGAGACTGAAAAAGCGCCGATAGCTTGGAAGCAAGCGAACGTGCAACCCGTGCCCAAGAAGGGTAGTTGAGCTGGGGATCTTCAAGCGTATGCCATTTACATCTGGAGTGAGGCCATCGACAAACAAGGGGAAGCCCTTGCGGTCTCCTTTGACATCTCGAAGGCCTTTGACAGGGTCTGGCACGAAAGCCTTATTGGCAAGCTTTCTTCCTTCGGTCTGCCCGCCAGATTATGTGATTGGATTGCAGATTTCCTGAGGGCTCGGTCTATTCGAGTGGTCGTAGATGGCTTTTCCGGACTACTGGCTATTAATGCTGGTGTTTCTCAGGGGTCGGTGCTCTCGGCAACATTGTTTTTGCTGCATATTAACGATCTGCTAAAACCCGGTATCTTTGGGTATGCAGACGATAGCACCGTTACCGAGAGATAAGTGTCCGATGCACGAGCTGGTGGGTCTCAGGTCCGGTCTCTCCGAGAGGCTATGGTTGGGCACTTGAACTTGTCCTTACAGACTGTCTCAGAATGAGGCGATGCCAATCTGGTCTGATTCAATGCTGCTAAGACCCAAGCATGACTTTTTTCCGCTAAAAGGAGCCAATTTCACCTGGCTTCATATTTCCGCGGTGTAACCGTGCCAATAACCGACCAACTTGATCTTTTTGTTGTTACGTTGACATCTACCCTGATTTTTGGTCCCTTCATAGAGGCAAAGGCTCAAGTGGCTGCCAAAAAGTAATGCTCGCAAAGGTGAGACGGTACTTATCGCCGGAACAGCTGCTGAAACTTTATTAAGCGCAAGTTTGTTCGTGTATGGAGTACTGCTTGCATCTTTGACGGATCTGCCAGATACCAGCTTGATGCCCTTGAGACAATTGAGAAACGAGCCAAGAGGATCATCGTCAATGATAAGCTCATCGTGTCGATGCTCCAAAGTCTTGAGCATATACGCCGAGTTGTCAGCCTGTCGGTTTTCTATCGGTTACCTTTTGGGGAGTGTGCAACGCACAAAACGTTTTAGGAACACATTCATTGTGCGTACAGCTAGGGAGTGGAATTCACTCATGATTAAATTTTTGTGTAGGTATGAATGTGGAGAACCGTAAGAGCCCTACTTTTACGGTTAAGCCAAAGAAACAATGAATGGACTGTCATGAAAGATGATGTCTGGAAAGAGGGCGATTACTGATACGACAACTAATACCAAGAGATGTATAAAAGAAAAAGATACGTCGCGCCGACCTCAAACAAATTGAGATAGGGTAAGATGAGGATGATGATATTAATGGATAGAATTATTTTTATTCTTAATCTCTCATACAAATAGCCTTTTTGCTATAGATGTATCTAGATTTTAACTTTTTATTTGTTATCGCGGCGAAACTTCAAAGGCGTCTAAAAAGACCAGGGAGTGTGGGAGCCTCACCTCACTAAAAAATCCCCGGTGATTACCATCAGCACACGGAAGGGCGTTACCTCTTAAAATACCACTCTGGAACCCTTTCTGTGCAATCTATGTTTAACGCGTCAGGCCCCTCGCGTTACCATAAGGTAACGCAACAATAGGTTTTTAATTGTGTCTGCTAATGAGAGGCTGGACGTGTTAAACCTCTGCTGCGCTATGCAGCATGTAACAAAAACCCTGTCCAATCCAATAAAGGCGTATGCCATTTTTTTTTGTGCGGCGGGAAATCATCTAATGACCTCCCGCTCTGGGTGGAGTGGGAGGGCGTGTCAGACTCTTACTGACTAAAACCCACCCCTGTTCCTTCCTGCTCTTAGTGCCTAGGGGTGAGCTAACTCTGTTTCGAATTTATCCTCAACCCCTGGGCAGGCATCGACCATGACGGACCCCGTCTTTATTGTAGAAAACTCTTTGAGGCGCGCGTGGAACACTACGCGCCGTCGACTCTCGGGCCTGCTGCCGATCGGACGGCGCGCTACCCATTACTCACCGTCCGCAGGCAAGGCTATGACTGGTTTAACATACATACTAGAAGAAAAATGTAAAAAAAAATGTACCTAACTCGTAAAAACCAAAAGTTATTGATTTTTTATTTTTATAAATAATTCGAAATGTAACACTAAATATGGCTTATTTTTTCATAAGTTGACAACACTCCACCAGGCAGCGAAATCATTTCATTTTTACCTTTTATTATTTCAAAGCGTACCGCCCTGAACTAGCCGGACTTTAGGCAGAACTCGCTTTGGCGGCACGCGACAAAGGGCGCATAACAAAGTATCAAAAATACCGTCGCGCTCAGGTGGCTTTTTTCACACTAATCTGTAGGTGAACATTGTCAAGCGAACAGTGTTGCCTTTGATAAGTTTTTTTGTTTTAATTAAATATGTTCATTGTGGAAAAATAATAATCTCATATCCATGAAATGGTTACGTATATATATACGCAGTACGATACCAAATAATACTCTTTCGGATCGGACAGGGTTTTTGTTACATGCTATATAATAAAATCAATAAATACATCTACTTTTATTCCAAAAACTACTAAGACAGTAAAAATATATAATTATACGTTTTTGCTCTTCGTATAACACGTCTTATCCATATAAGACGTGTTATACGAAGAGCAAAAACGTATAATTATATATTAGACTCTCCTAATACAGGCACTATCAGCCTAAAAGGAGGATACAATCGAAAATTTTGTTATACCTGAACTTGTTTTACCAATAAACTAGGTGCTATTATTATATTACCTACTGTCAACTAACTATAATGGAGGTAAAAATCTGGCATATTTAATAATATTTTAAAGATATAGATAGATACCAAAACTGCTAGTCATGGTGACCATTCAAGATCTGCATGTTACTAGTCATGATGAGACCATGATATGTAAAAAAAATACTTGCACCATATTATAAAATAGCTAATTAGATACAGAGTTTTAGAGATAGAGGTAGGCTTATTTACTTCAGATTTGTATCTACCCAAGTATCTACCCATCCAAGGACATTGTGAGGTACTATCGTGCTATAAGTGAACTTTGGAAGGAATTCTGTTTCCCTCAAAGTATTTCTTGATATTTCATCATCATCCAGCTCTAATCTCTTTATAGAGTTAGATCCAAGACCCACCTGACATTACTTAGTGTCTGATTACAAAGTCAAGTCAGTCATGATTTGGGAGGATGCGAAACACCCTCTTTAGTTTTATAAAAATTATTTAAACCTAAGAAAAAAAAAACGGCCCTCAGCCCAAGTCAGCAGGTATACATTTAAAGTATTTACAAACTAACACTACTCAATCCCACACATTTTGTTACTCAGAAAATCAGTAATGTATGACAGTTCTGGGATCTTGGCCTATTAGACATATTTGACGAAAAAACGGAGGTTATAAACATAGCCTTTTACAGAGAAGTCCGATTTTGAAGAACTACTTTTAATGATCATCTGCCTTTACTTGTGGTCGGCGCAACAGGTTTTCTTCTTCCATTCAGTCCTGTCAACAGTCACGCTATCAATGACTCTCTTTTCTTTCGATTCTGAAACAATTCTCCGACACTTGATTTTTCGATGAACGGTTCGCCGACAGAACGTTTCACTTTCCAGATTTTCGCCGATTGAACTTTTCCCCGACACACGATTCACATTTCAGTGGTTCGCCAATAATTATGGCTTCAAAAAAATTCTCCGTATCGTTGTCGTCTGGAAATGTGCCCAAACGACTGGCGGCATTGCCACTTTGCATGGCAATGTTAAAAGCCAGCCCTTGAGCCTCGCGAAGTGTTTTACCAATGTGATAATCTTAAATTAGACCTGGAAATGTTTCCAGTTTTATTTTTTGCTTTTCAGTTCCTTTTCGTTTTCGGCGGTTTATTTCTAAGTTACATTTTTATTTGTACGAGTAACATCTCAATCAGCCGTCATCTCAGTTTCATTACTTCCTTTGTAGCAATGAGCAGTCGTGGCCCACTGGTGCCAGCCGCGACTTGCAAGTTGTAGGTTGTTGGTTTGAACCCAGGCGCTTTACTTTGCGTAAATTATTTCATCACCACTGCTGTCAAAACGTTGAAGGAAACAAGGGAAACTGGCATATCCAAGAACTAAAACTTCGAAAAGAAAGAAAGAATAAAACCAACCCGCATTGGGCCCGGGTGCCCCCGAACCCTGTATTTTTGAGAAAAAATTATTTTACGAGTAACTTTAATGTTTTTAGTATAAATGTGGATGAGGAATGCGAAAGAAACGATAGGTGAATTGTGTAAAAGATATATGGTTAAAAATAAGGTGCATATTACCATGACGGTGAATAGAGATATAGAATCGAACCGATAATGAACTAAGATGGAGAAGAAAACATACTGCGCCGACCCCGAATACATCGGGCTTAGGGCAGGATGATGCTTTATTAGCATGAGATTTGAAAACCAGGTTAAATAGTGCTATATTCTAAGTTCAGAATAATCTTGGTTACTCATCATCATAATATAAGCGTACATAGTTATATTTTAAAAAAAAAGGTTTAGTTTGATATATAATACATATGTAAGTATTTGTGCAGATTCAGATGATTTTAAAGTTGTTTTATATTTTTAAAAATTTAGATTTTTAAGTATTAGCTGTAAGTTGATTTGTCTATTTATTGGTTAGGTGTTTGGAAACCACTATTGTTTTGGGGTTATCCTGTAAAGATAGTGTTTGTAAGTTTAATAAATAAATATGTAGTTCTAGAGACGTATATAAATATAGACATTTTCAAAATATAAATAACTATATAAATTTTAAAAGCTTCCTGCCCTTATCCCATGTTACTTGGGGTCGGCGCAACACTTTTTTTTCTTCCATTCGGTCCTGTCAGCCGTCACGCTATCACTAACTCCCTTTTCTTTCATATCACTCCTCACACAATCCATCAATACTTTCTTTGGCCTCCCTCTCCCTCTCCATCCATCCGCATTTATATTCATAACGTTTTTAGTTACATGTATTTCATCCCTCCTCTTTATAATAATTGTGCCTAAAACTTAAAAACTGGCCAAGTGCGTGTCGAACTTCGCACATTTAGGGTTCCTTACCATTTGAGGGAATTATCAATTAAAAAAACTTGAGAGGTGTCAAGGGACACCCGGATGGAACGAAGTTCACACGCACGCACGTAAGAAGTTATACTTCATCATCTCATCTCATCTCATCGCAGCTCAGCTCAGCTCAGCTCAGCTCAGCTCAGCTCAGCTCAGCTCAGCTCAGCTCAGCTCAGCTCAGCTCAGCTCAGCTCAGCTCAGCTCAGCTCAGCTCAGCTCAGCTCAGCTCAGCTCAGCTCAGATCAGCTCAGCTCAGCTCAGCGTTCCAAGCTCCGCTAGATTTAACACACGAAATTGGTTAGATAATGCTTGATCTGCTTGCAAACTTTGTACCTACCCACCAAAAATACAAGAAGTTTTTATTAGATTGTTTTTCCAACACAATCTTTTTGGATGGACAGCCTCATTAGTGTCGTCTCGACTTTTCGTAAGAATTTTTTCCGTCTAGCCCCCTTTCACAACGCGCGATAAGGAACTTCGTTCCAAAAATCTGATTTATATGTTGGTATTTGTTATTGCAATTTACGTAATAATAAACATTAATTATCACCAAATTTCAAGTTCATAAATCAACGGGAAGTTAAAAAATTCTTCGGAAAAATATTTCATGACAGACGACGGACAAACAGACAGACAAACAGACGGACATGTGAGTGACAGCAATAGGGCTCCGTTTGGACCCTTCGGGTACGGAATCCTAAAATTATAGGCAAAATTGTCGTGAAGCCATTATAACAGCCATGCTAGTTAGTATTGGTACCGCTGGAACCCAAACTATGCGAGGCCCTTTTGTGTTACCTAGTGATAGCAATCTGTCTTATCTAATCAAAACACTCTCTGTTTTTGTTATGTTTCCTAAATTAGGTATGATAGCTTACAATTACGCAATGTTTACACATTGTCAACTAGTTTATATGCCAGTTACGAATGTACCGCCGTCAAAAGTGGTCGTGACTCGCAGAGTTTCAGTGTTGTGTTAAATTTTGGTCGGACGACGGTGGACCACCTCTGATGTTCACCGCATCAACGACGGCAGTTTCTACATTTGCTAACGGTACTTGTACTTCAGATGCTACTACACGACGTGTTACTGCAGTAATCAGCGCTTATACGGGTTAGTAAAGTACCCGTTTTCTAAATGTGTATTCCAAAAAAAATATCGGTGATAAACACGCTCCACCTAAAGCTCTGAAAACACAAGCTCAAAATCTGTCCCAGGCTCGACCGATCAGATGAGTGATTGTGTAAATACCAATCGAAGTAAACACCTACGACCAAAAAAACTCACCACAAAGCTGTTCATAACTCCATCAGGAATATCTCGACTGTGTGTTTGAAAGAGCAATATAGCAACACTACCAAACAATGCCAACGCTTTTATATCCAGTGACTGTGCTTCCTGTAAATAATTCTACGTGAGCGAAGACTCGGAAAAATGCCTGTAATACTAAAATATACCATAGAATTAAAAAGACATAGATTACCACCTGAGTATCAACATCTTGAAAGAGCAATATAGCAACACTACCAAGCAATGCCAACGCTTTTATGTCCAGTGACTGTGCTTCCTGTAAATAATTCTACGTGAGCGAAGACTCGGAATAATGCCTGTAATACTAAAATATATCATAGAATTAAAAAGACATATATTACCACCTGAGTATCAACATCTAACATTATTCAGAAATAAAAACGCGTGGGCCTCCTAATAGTCTGCTTTATTGAACGGCCGTGACCGTGAAACACTTGATACGCTCATATAATCAACAAAATGCTACATCGTTTGGGTTTGGCGCTCGAGATATTTGGTCCTTCTTCAGAAATATTTGCTGTATATATGTTCATTCAACCTTTGGAAGCCCCGTTTATGAACATTAAAATAATGTCCTAATGTTACCGACATTATTACAAGCTGTACGAACATTTCTAATATCTGTTATAAATAAAAATAGAATAGAATAGAAAACATTTATCAATCACGATTACAACATAACAGATTACAATACCAAAGTTAAATATAAGATTAAAACAAACATACATTAAACAACATGAAACTTTATTTAAGCTATTTTATTTTTAGATCGTCATGGGTTTTCTATTCAAAGCAGTATTGGTTGCAGCATTGGGCATAGTTGCGTGGTTTTTATTTAGTGCAGGCCCCAGTGAACAAACCATTCCACAGTTGGACAGCGAAGAGTGGTGGGGTTCGAGTAAAGTCAAGGGAAAACAGGATACCACCATCAGACCTTTCAGAATAAAGTTTGATGATGCGGTAAGTGACAGAATTAATATGTGTATTTTAATTTGTATTTGAATAAATATTCATCGCGTTTAATTTTCTATGCAATATACCACGATTTGTCTCTGCATCACGTAAAGGTTGACTGGTAAAAAATGGCCGAGGCATTAAGTCCGTTCTACTTGTGTGCTTAAAGAATTGAGTAAATAAATATTTAGCCATCTTTAAGAATTTGCAAGGCATTTGACGGAGGAAAGTGTATGAGGAGACGACGAATTTAGATGGATAGAGAGAGAGAGCGACACCAATGAAACCTAAAATATTATTGTTATTGTTTGTAATTTAAACATATACTTTTCTCTTCCAACTTTAATTTAAAAACATAATATCGGCTAGTACATATTTTTAACCGACTTCAAAAAGAAAGAGGTTATCAATTCGGATGTTTGTATTTTTTTTTTTATGTATGTTCGGGCATAACTCCGTCATATATAGACGGATTTGCAAATTTCTTTTTTTGTTCGAAAGTAGTTTATTTCCATACCACCATTACCATTTAAATTTCATGTAAATCTGATTATGGGTTTCGGAGACAGACAACGGAACTCTTCAAAAATTAACAGCAAATCAACCGCGTTTGCTGTGATCGTATGTCTATGAATTGTTAACACTGTTTAATGGGGAACCACAACTAAAAAGTGAAAAATAAAAAAAAAAATTACAAAAAAATAGAACCGACTTCCAAAAAAAGTTCAAAATAACTTTAATTTCGGAAATCGGTGTCAAAAAACGAAGACACAAAACTAGAAACACCGATTTCCAAAATTAAAGTTATTTTGAACTTTTTTTGGATGTCGGTTCTATTATTTTGTAAAAAAGTTTTTTTATTTATGGCTTTGTTACTACAGAGGATCACTGACTCCTAAGTCAAAGATTAGTTTAGGAGACCCACATTTGAGAATGACCCACATTTTTAAGCTTTCTATGTTCTTAACCCTAAAAATTTTGTTTGGTGAAAATATATTTTTTATTATTGTAATTTATTAAAGAAAAGATGGATGGATTCAGTAAGGAATGACATACAGTAAAGGAAGAGAATGCTGGCCAGACGATTGACAAAGGAGAATTTAAAAAGAAAAAAGATTGCGCCGATCTCAATTAATACACAGGGACTAGGGCAGGAAGATGACCAGAGGCATATGATGGGCAGTTAAACACCAGCAAGAAAAGACTCACTCATTAGCCAGTGTTTCAATTGGACCGTGCATAGTCACAAAATTATTATATGTTATATGCTCTAAAAACGCTTTGTTTTAGATGGTGAAAGACCTCAAATACCGTCTAAAGAACCATCGTCCCTTCACACCTCCTCTCGAAGCCGTCGCCTTTGAGTACGGATTCAACACCGCTCAGCTAGACAGTTGGCTGAACTACTGGGCTGATAAGTACAACTTCAGTGAACGGGAGGCCTTCCTCAACAAGTTCCCTCACTTCAAGACCAATATTCAAGGGCTAGATATTCATTTCATCCACATTAAGCCGCAAGTGAGTGACCTGATAAATTATTTAAAGGGGTGACTAGATTTCGAACGTTCTCTCAAAATTTTGCTTAAGAAAACTAAAAAAAAACGAAAGGACACTAAATAATACCCATTTATATCTATTAAGTGACAAATACTGGTCTTTTAATACTTTTGATACTTATCATCAAGTTTCAACTGTTGCTGTCTTTTTTTTATCTTAAACTAAATAAGGCCCACTAAATACCCTATTTCCTCAGGTTCCCAAAGAGGTGCAGACAGTTCCTCTGCTCATGGTGCATGGCTGGCCAGGCTCCGTTAGAGAGTTCTACGAGGCCATCCCTCTACTCACCAAACAGACGCCAGGATACAACTTCATCTTTGAGCTGATCATCCCCAGTATTCCTGGATATGGATTCTCTGATGTAAGTATAACTATTAAAAATAATATTCCAGAAAGTGCCAAAAATTACACCGACATGGTCGCCGTAAAGACGACTTTAAAAATATGAGTAACATACCCAAAATTACATTGACTCAAAATTTTCTCAAAGTTTTTGCTTCATCCTTCAAAAATCTGGAATTAGTATATTTCCATAAAAATTTTTTCAATGTCTCAAAAATTTTCTTTCATTAACAGGGTGCAGCAAAACCCGGCCTGGGTATGCCCCAAGTGGCTGTCATCTTCAGAAACCTGATGAACCGTCTAGGACATAAGAAGTTCTACGTCCAGGGAGGTGACTGGGGCGCGGGTATTGTGGCTATAATGTCCACCCTCTTTTCTGAAGATATCCTGGGCCATCACTCCAACGCACCGATGTCTCAGGTGAGCTACAGTTCTGGAAGAAAAGCGACCTTTCAGCTTTTTCCTACACAGAATACCCGGCTACTGATTGAATAAAGTTACACAGAGTATAAAGTTATACAGTAGTACTTTCGCACTGGTAATAATATTGAAATATTTAAAAAAAATCGATAGTGATATACACATGGTACCATACTCTTGGTCGTTTTCTGCACTTTTGTTCAAAATAGCCGATTTATATGTACAGTTGTTAGCCGGACTGCATAGAAAGAGCTGCATTGAAAGTTTTGGTCCGCAGAAACTGTTTCATTTGTTTTATTTATCTTGAAAATGGATTCCTAATAAACTTTTTGGTTCCCAATAAAATATTAAGGCAATTAAATGTTTTTTACAGCACCCCAGCTCAATGTCAAAGATGTTCTTGGGTGCCTGGTTCCCCTCACTCGTGGTGGAGGATCACCTTGCCGACAGGATTTACCCTCTCTCCAAACTCTTTTACTTCATGATGGAAGAATTCGGCTACGTCCACATTCAGGCCACCAAACCCGATACCGTTGGTATGTAAAACATTTGATATTTTGTTTTCTTTTTTTTAAGTAGAGGTTTTAAAGTCTAAGGCCTGGACTGCGTTTTAAAGTGTCAGGCCTTTATATTAGCTTCTTTCGCCTGAGTCTACTTGTGCCTTTCTATCACCAATTTACTCCATCTGCTCATTTGTGGCTCCAGTGTATTCCACCATTTCCTTCTAGACCTGCCGCGAAATTGCTTACAGCTGTTTGTAACCCTCAGATTTATAGCATTTTACCAATAATTAACACGTCTTCCTTGTCCCCAGGTGTGTCTCTATCCGATTCTCCCGCTGGTCTTTTAGCCTACATCCTGGAGAAGTTCTCTACATGGACCAACAAGGAGAACAAGTTGAAGAGTGACGGTGGACTTGGCCTTAAGTTCTCGAAAGACCAACTCATTGACAACCTGATGATCTACTGGACCTCGAACTCTATCACCACTTCCATGAGGTTCTACGCTGAGAACTTTTCTAATAAAATAACGGGACTTAAATTGGACGAGTGAGTATATGTTTGAATTTATAGGAGTATAAGTGAGATGAGTGTTGATTGGCTTGTTTGTATATTAAGTGCCGTTTAAATTTTCTTTAGTAACATTTGTTATAATCGTTTAATTAATATGATGAAATCTTAAAGAATTAAATAAACATATTGTAAATCTGTCTTAAAAGTCATTATGGATACGGATACAAACTTCTTTTATTATACTTCTTTTAGCTGCAATGTTAGGTATAGTTGTCGGGAAGCTGGAAACAACTCTAACCGATTCTTTAATTTTACAGACTCACCACACCGGTTCCAACATGGGGTATCCAAGCAAAGCATGAATTGATGTTCCAACCTCCGAACCTCCTGTCCAAGAGGTTCCTCAACTTGATAAACACCACAGTCTTGGATGATGGAGGGCATTTCCTGGCTTTAGAGCTACCAGAAGTACTTGTAGCAGATGTGTTCAAGGCTGTCAAAGCATTCAAAGAGTTCCACCAGAACAAGAAGACTGAACTGTGATTTAGTTAAGACTAATTAAAGATTTTTTAAGATTTTAAGCTGGTATTTTATACTTTGTGGTCTAGAATCAGTGGTGGCCCAGTATTATGGCCGCGATTTACAAGCTGTAGTTCGTGGGCTCAAATCCGGGCAGGCGCTTTACTTTTTGTAAATTATTTTATCATCACTGCTCTCAAAGCGTTGAATGAAAAATCGTGAGGAAACAGCATGCCGTAGACATGACACATCAAGTGGATTAAGACCCATTCCCTGAAGAATGAAGAGGCCTGTGTTCCAGCAGCAGAAACATTAAAAACCGACTATGCTATACTATGTCTAGAAAGTTGCATTTTCCTGTCACATTTGGATAAGAAACAATTCTCAGAATAATAATAATTTGACAGTTTCATGAAAAATTCTTTAAACTAAGTGGGGCCAAAGCTATCTGTTGACAAATTCGTCATTTTATCACCGCTTAACCCGTATTTGCATGAGTCCTGATGGCAACACACTGATAGCAATCCTCGAAATCTATTTACAACACATTTCCAAAACACACGACTTTATACAAAAATAACTGGTGAAATATTGCTGTAGGTACTGTAGATTTGTAGAACTCTTATTTGACCCGGGGAGAACAGTGTCATGTTATACAGTCTCATCGGTGATCCCAAATGACACAATGACAGTCGAACCACTAATCACTTTGGGCCTTAGGTATTTAAAAAGAAAATAACAATTTCATTAGATTAAACACTGATAAGTAGGTTCTTAATTCAACATTTTCCATTGGGGAATTTGAATTTAGGATTCGCTTATCACTATTTTAAGTAAGCATATTATGGTTAGCAAGTTTTATAAAAAAGAGTAAACTTCCTTAAATGGTCAATGATCTATTGACAGACGAGCTCATAAAGATCGACCGAATGTCAAGTTCCAAATCTGAATTTTTATAGTCCGGTCAAGTTAGCTCGAAAAATAGGGGTAGGTAAGGTTTATTGTAACCTAGGTAAGGTTACAATAAACCTTACCTACCCCTATTTTTCGCATTCGCATTGAGGTGAAAAAATGTGCGAATGATCAGAACACCATTATAAATGAAATGTCAGAAGACCCCATCGTGAAAAGATCGTAGAGTAGGCCTACCCAGAAAACTGTAAACTACATCGCTTTATCTCAAAAATGGTAGTTCTTAGGACAAATTATGAGAACAATTTTTTTTTGTTAATTAAATTTTCCATATTTTTGTCTGAGCTACTTTTAAGATAAGACTTACCGATTGGCTGAAAAATGCAAAAAACACATGTTTTTTTTAAACTTTGACTTCGATTTTTTTTCGCAAATGTGAGTTCGATGGGGACTTTTAATTTTCTTTTGGGTACTTTTAACTTTTAATTTTACAAATTTTCAGCTCTATGCGAATTAATGTAACATGCATTTCTATTTTGACTGGGCTATATATTTAAAAGCCAGGTAAAATTATTGGACACGGTGGAGCATACGGTGGAGGTATGCTTGGGCGGAGCACCGCCGTGTCCTCGTGGATGTGATAGGTGGCGGCGACCTCTCGCGCCCGGCCCTGATTCAGGCCGTGGTACGGAGCGAGAGGGAATGGGAAGCAGTCTCCGCCTTCTGCGAAGCAGTAATGCTCGCGAAGGTGGAGGCGGGACGCGTGAGCGAAGCTCAACGGAGTGGCCCTCACGGCCCCGGCCGCTACCACTGCAGGAGACACTAGGCGTAGGACGTCGCGAGACGATCTCCGGCCACCGTAGACCCGGGCCTGCGGACGGCGAGCAGAGGGTAGCTCGCCGTCCGATCAGCACCAGGCCCGTGAGTCGACGGCGCGTATTGTTCCACGCACGCCTCAAAGAGATTAGTGTCAGCCACCACTGACGGGGCCTTTCGTGGCCAGTCCCTGCATGCCTAGAGGTAGCAGATAAATTCTAAACATGAGTTACCGCACCCCTCACTCAGGCAGGGAAGGAACAGGAGTGGGTTTTAGTCAGTAAGAGTCTGACACGCCCGCTCCACCCAGAGCGGGAGAAGTCATTGGATGATTTCCTAACCCACAAAAAAAAGGTACTATTGTCCGTTAGTTCAGGTGTGTAGATAATCTAATCTTGATCAGCTGATGATAATTTTGTATCAGACGTGTTCAAGGCTGCAAGGTTGTTGAAACTCTTGAAATTCTTAATTTCAGACTGATTTAGTTAAAAGTCACGTTTTTTTTTTGTAAGATTTTACGTATATACCTAGTTCGTACGTACTCATAATCATAATCATCATTTATTGCATTCATGTAGTTTAAAAGTTGTTACAAGTATATAGGTTTCATACATGAACCCTGCTAGGGCACAGCAGTAATTCAATAGTTTAAAGTGCTACAGTGTCACAATAACAAAACACTTAAAACAAAATAGGTACTAATTTTTACATGTTTATCAGGTGTCCATCCTTTGCTATTTAAATAAGGAACTCTCATGATATAATATAGGATAAAAACAATTGGTCATCATTTCCATTCATTATATAAAATAAGATAAAAAATTAAATTAAAACAAATAGAGTCAACAATAATAATCATAAAACAATATAAAATAGGTAGTAGGTCAAAATTATAGATGCTGTGTGTATTCTGCTGGTACGAATTACAATGTCAAAAATATAAATAAAATAAAAGACGATTTTAATGTAAGGTATTTTTGGAGACTTTTTAAATTTATTTTCGTACTCTATGTCCTTAATTGAGTTAGGAAGCTTGTTATATATTTTCACGCACGTGGCTAAAGGTCCTGAATGGAACATAGGTAATTTTGAGCTAGGTAAGTCTAATTCATTTTTATTTTGGCGTCTAACACTGCGATATTGTGTGCAAAGGTTCTTAGTGAGTGGGAACAGTGACTGGTGTTTTCTAACAAAGCTAACTTCTAAAATGTAGATACCAGTTAGTGTAAGGAATTTGTATTTTACAAAAAATGGCTTGCAGCTTTCTGTGTTATATATATTGGCAAAAATTCTTCTTTTGTAGAATAAAAAGTCTATCCCTGTCTACACTATTTCCCCACACCACGATTCCATGCTTTAGCCAGAAGTATGCGTAGGCATAGTATGCTGTTAGAGCAGTTTTAAAGTCGGTAGCTCTTTTTAGCTCCCCCAAGGCATATATAAAGCTGGCTAGTTTGTTTACCAATGTATCTATATGAGCTTTCCAGTTTCCAGTTTATATTGGTATCTATTGTCAAACCGAACAATTTAAACTCGTTTATGCATTGCAGCTTTATGTTGTTGTATGAGTAATTTATATCTAATTTGCGTTTTTGGTATGGGCTATATTGCATTAGCTTTGTTTTGTCAAAATTTAATTCTAAGTTATGATCCTTTAACCATGCTATTATTCTGGAGAGCTTATCGTTTAGACTTAAGTTTAGGTTCTCTTTATTAGTGTAATGAAAAATTATAGAACTATCATCGGCAAATAAAATACTTTGAGCGTCAATTTCTTTAGGTAGGTCAGTAATATAAACTAGAAATAATAAGCATCCCAAAACGCTGCCTTGTGGTATTGACATTGTTATTATTGCTTGTTTTGATCTTACGCGTGTTATTTGGCCAGTGTGTAGGTCGTTATATTCTACCTCTACGAATTGTTCCCTGTTTTGTAGGTACGAGCAGAACCACTTGTGTGCTGTACCTCGAACACCTATTGCATATAATTTGTTATGTAAAATTTCGTATGAAACTCTGTCGTAGGCTTTGCTCATATCCAGTAAAATACCTGCTGCGTAAATTTTGTTGTTGATTATATTTAATCTCTTCCTGGATAAAATTGAATATTGCTAATGTTGTGGATCCATTTTTTCTGAACCCATTCCGGCTATCGTTGAATATGTTGTATCTTTCGCAATAAGAATAAAGTCGTTTTGACATCGCAGTCTCCATTATTTTTGAGAAGGTCAGTAGCAATGCTATCGGCCGATAATTACTAGTGTCAGTCTGGTCTCCCTTTTCATAAATTGGTTTCACTATCGATTCTTTCAGCAGGTCAGGGACTACTTATTTAGTTAAAAGTTTTTTTTTTTTGTAAGCTTTTAGGTATAGATATTTCATTTTGAACTTGGTTTTCTTTATAGAGGCTTTTTCCTGACGAAACCAAAATATTTTGAGAAAATAATATTCTCAGATTAATTAGCTTTATACATGACAGGGCAAAACGCCTGCATATTTCTAATCAAAACCATCACTATGAACCATTGATCTATGATCTATTGAGCCTGGATTTCAAACTACTAAGCATCCACGATTGTCGTACGACGTAGCTACTCCTGTGACACAGGCCTCCTCTCTGCGACAGGGTGCCGGGTGTAAGATTGTCGCTATGTGGTTAAAGAATCTTTATTTACTCAAAAGAAATTTACTACAAATTTTACGATTGAGAAAAGAAAGAAGAAGAAAAACGACGTCGCTATCATCCTACTGACTAGGTCAAATCTTTTATCAAGGCCAGGCAATGAGCTACACAATATTTATAATCACTAGGATCCTACTGGTATGAGTCCACCATGCCTCTTAACTACGAAAAATAATAACAAAGCTAATTCACTATTTCCACAGAAGATTGGTCCTAAGTTATTTGGTCATGCATGAGACAGCATCTTGCTGTGGAGTTCGCCAATCCTTGTAAAATGTTGGAATCTTCGAAACTGCAAAACCTGGGTCTGATAAAATGATAATTCTCTTTCTGTTACTACAAAGTCTTACAACTACAATTTCGGCTGAATTACGAAGACTGCTGCGACCAGCCCGACAAAATCAAAAGTTATTCTTTCAAACTAGGCTTGAGAGCTAGCACTTTTTGAACATAAAAGTTCTACTTAGAAACAATCCCCCAAAAACGTCCGACCTTCGACTCTTCCAAGTGTAGAAGGAAGGGAAGAAGAAGTGGCGCAACAAACTCCTGAGCTATAACATACAATACGGCGACATAAACATGTACCAACATTATCAAACAACAAGACATAAGGCGATGCGCCTCCGTTACATGGTGGCCATCCCAACCACACGAAAAAAACGTTTTGTGGACACAGGTGACTAAGGAGTGAAAATCGCTGCTGGAGTCTGTGTCTGTGAGTCTGTGTTTCTGATAGCTATTATTTGGGCGTCTTTAAGTCAAGAGTTAAAAGGGAACAGGGCCTGCGAGGAATTTGAAAAATAGGTATTTGACGAAACCATTGCCGCCGTGCTGCCTCAAGCCTGCCCCCATGGCATTGAGTGCGATAGGGACAGCTGCAGCTCAGACCAATTTTATCTCTAAATTTTTGACTTGACCGACGTTTCATATTCCCCTTTTTTCTCCTCGAAAACTGAGCGTATTCAATTATTTTTGGCACAAAAATTTTAAGAAAGAGTATGTCTAGGTTCCTGTTAAATGTTTTATGATAAAAACTTTCGAATTTGTCTGGTAGTCCTCTAATCACGGCCGTAAAATGGGCCTTTTTTTGTAATTTTTGGAGTGTCATATTTTCTTTACATATTAGTTGCTAAAAAAAAGGAAATGACAGGAACGTGTCTACAGCAGACCTTGATTTTATGAAAAAAAAATGATCGCTGTAGAGGCATTATTTAATAAGAAAAAAGGGGAATACATTTGTATAGAGCATCGCAGCTCCTGTTCCCTCTTAATAGGTTACTTTTATGCAAGCGAGCTCCACCATTTCACTAAATCATTGCTTAACATTAGGTGCAATAGTGGTACTTTTATAAGTCATCATTATCATCATCATCAGCCTTTATAAAGTCCCCACTGCTGGGGCACAGGCCTCCTATCTATGAGAGGGTGTGGGCCGCAATCCACCACGCGGGCCCAATGCAGGTTAGTGGATGTCACATGTCTTCGAATTTTTGGTTGTAGGACATGCCGGTTTCCTCACGATGTTTTCCTTCACCGTTTCCTTCACTTTTCTAAGTAGTAAAGTCCAAAACAACAATGAAATTTCAAAATCGTATACCTAATCATAATTGGTCATTATCTGTAACCTACTGACAGTTATCCGCTACACGCTAACAGATAAATTATTGGCTAAATACCTTAGCTATTAGGGATAGATAATCATATGATTTATTTATATCTAATGATATGTTACCGCCGGCTGGCTAGACCTGTAGTTATAGATACGCTGTCTATGAAAGCGGTTGAGTCGTGAACAAGTTTCATTTTATCACAGATATTATACTACTAGCGTAATTTTATGATAATTTATTTGTATTATTCTGTGTTTGTTTACGTTATAATATCAACGTAAGTACCGACATTCTTTTCAATTTTAGTACATCGGCATAATCGCTTAATCTTAACGTTATCTAAGCTTAAAAACCGGCTCAATTCGTGTTGGGCCACGCGCAGTGTAGGGTTCCGTAGTCACCCGTTATAACATGGGAATTGAGGAGTGGCTTATTTTTATTACTATGAACATATTAGGTAATTGAGTTTACGGTTTTACGCACAGTAACGTTTAAATTAATAACGAAAAAAACGATTTTATTTTTGAAAACGATTTAACAACTTCAAATACCTAGGTATCTTTTTTCTAAGGATTTTGTGTTTCGTACGAAATTAACCAATTAGGTTCATTTTGTTTATTTATTTAAACTTAATGTACAATAGTGGTACATAGGCGGAATTAATGCAACAACGCATTCTCTAACAGTCCGCCTTTGGGTTAAAGAGACTTCTTACACATTAGCACATTACAGACATTTTATAAGTTGGGCGACTATTATTCTTAAAATAACAGTGCTAACTTATTCGGAATAGTTTTTGTTTAAAATTCGTTATATATTTATTGACTACCTTCACGAATTTTTTCAGATTTTTCAAGCCAATAGTTTAGCTTAGTGGGGGAGGACGCTCGACTCGAACCAAAAATATAACTTTAAAGTTTATTATTTTGCAAACGAATCACTGCATCAAAAAATAGTCTCAGCAACCCTGAAATGATTTTGAAAGACCTAGAGAGAGAGATATAGCTTCATAATACTAACCGTCTCTTAGCTATGCCTCGGACGGACAGACGCACTTACCGAAACTATAAAGGTTCCTTGTCCTTGTTAGGACTACGGAACCCTAAAAACATTCTTATCGTTGTATTTGTAATCATAAAATTGGTGCTAGCAGATTGTGTGTATACATTTACATCAATATACAAAAAGTGGCTCAAAAACACGTAAGTAACAGTGAATGACCACGGTCGTTGATCTAGGTAATCGAGGTAATTCTATTATTTTGGCGCAAAAAAAGTAGGTCCTTGATGGTAATGTTTTTGTAACATTGCTAAGGCTCGCGCTTGACCAATATATCATCTGATGCGAACTCTGTTACGAATTTATTCGCGACCCCTTGGCATGCATGCATCGGCCATAAGGGACCCCGTCAGTGGTGGCTTTTTTTTTTGGTGGGGGTGGGAAATCATCCAATGACTTCTCCCGCTCTGGGTGGAGCGGGAGGGCGTGTCAGACTCTTACTGACTAAAACCCACCCCTGTTACTTCCCTGCCTGAGTGCCCAGAGGTGTGGTAACTCATTTTCAGAATTTATCCGCTATCCCTCGCATGCAAGCACCGGCCACGATGGGCCCCGTCAGTGGTGGCTGACAATCATCTCTTTGAGGTGCGCGTGGAACACTACGCGCCGTCGACACACTGACCTGGTGCTGATCGGACGGCGAGCGACCCATTACTCGCCGTCCACAGGCCCAGGATATCGTTCCGCAACGTTCGACGCCCAGGGCGTCTGCTGCGGCGGCTGCAGCTGGGGGCGTGAGAACGACTCGATTGAGGTCAAGACCACCCTGGAGCGCTGATATGGTGGACGTCCAGCACGTCCACTCTTGTCTGACTTTACGTGGAAAGTGTATAATATATATATATTAATCTATAATGAAATATTTAAAGATAAAATACAATTTATTTTCACCAATAAACGCAAAGTAAGTTGTTAGCGTATGTGTAGGCAACTCATTCTAAATAAATGCTATCATGTCTTGTTTAGCTGTAAGAGAAAGTTAAGGTATATTGTCTTTTACATTGTTTGTAACATGTGGTATGAGATGGCGACTGCGCATATATACCATTATACGAGTCTATAGCCATCCTTGTCGTTCCTACGCGAGCGTGTCCTGCGGTCCCTGTCCCTCCTGCGTGGTTGTGGCCGGCAGTCTTTGGAGTTAAATAAGATATACGAGTTTACCAGTTTTACTGTGTATCTGCACTTATCGTGGCGTACTGAGATGTGTTAAGTAAGATATACGAGTTTACCAGTTGTACTGTGTGTCTGTACTTATCGTGGTGTAATGAGATGTGTTAAGTAAGATATACTCGAGCTTGTCAGTAATTTGGTGTTTCACTTCATTGTGTCTAAAATAATCCGGCCCTATATCGTCAAAAGTACGTTTATGCGTCTATACTTAGTTTTTTTTTGTGTTTCGAAGCAATTTCCGATGTTTTTGTTGATACAAATTGTACATATTTAAATTATTTCAAACTATACCTGGCCTGGAGGCCGTTATTATCATTATTCATTCATGAGTTGGAACTTATAATTGAATCATGACATTTTTTCACGCTCTAGATATTGAAAAAAATGCGATCAGCGGTTGAACATTTTTTACACGTTAGTGAGTACAAGTCGTACTTACTTACTTCGGTAGTACATTTTGGAACGATAGAGAGGTGATTATTGATGGCCCCCGCGCAAGGATGACACGCTGAATCGTGTACCGTTCAATTTATTTGCCCGGGGATTGAGGATAAATTCGAAAGAGTTACCTCGCCCCTGGGCATTCAGGGCAGGGAGGAACAGGGGTGGGTTTTAGTCAGTAAGAGTCTGACACGCCCTCCCGCTCCACCGGATGATTTCCCACGCCACAAAAAAAAAAAAAAAAGTGGGTACAGGTCAACGGCCAAGTCACATAACATTAAATATAATAATAAAGAAATTGCAGAAAGGAACCTTAGACTTCACCATCAAATTACATATTAAGCGAATCGATACTGTATTAAAATTTTAATTCATCCTCGAAACATAAGAGGACAAACATAATATGTTGAAAGAACTAACATCTGTTTCCCATACGTACAATATTTTTAGCGGTGATAGAAGGACCAATATTGTATAAATAGAAAATGCAAAACAATGATTTCATTGTGGCTTTATTATACCTATACTCAAAAATATAATTATATTCCATATCTCCCAGGATAGTATTTTTTATACAGTCTTAGATAATAAACATAATTGGATATTTTTAGAATATTCTTCACCTTGCAGATATTTTGAGACTGATTTTCAGGTCAATATTTTTCTATTGAACTGATAATAATCCATAATGCCCTTGACAACTTATAAGTTGTAGGCCGTGAGTACAAACCCAGGCAGGCACTTTATTTTATGTAAAATATTTCATCACCACTGCTCTCAAAACGGTGAAGGGAAACATCGTGAGGAAACCGACATGTCCTAGAACCATAATATCGAAGACATGTGACATCCACCAATCCGCATTAGGTCCGCGTGGTGGATTACGGCTCACATCTTCTCATAGAGACTCTTATCCACACACACACACACAGGCCTCCGCCTGTGCCCCAGCAGTGGGGACATTAAAAGGCTGATGATGATGAATGCTCTTGACAAGCAATGGTGGCGCAGTAGTAAAGGCCATGACGTACCTACTCAAATTTACTAGACAGAAAGTTTACTCTGTGTAAATTATTTCATCAGCACTGCTTTCAAATCGGTGATGGCAAACATATTGTAATACCAAAAAATCGAAAGCTTAAACATCCACCAACCCGTGAGGTGGAGTTGATATGTCCTCCTCCCTCTCATAGGGAGGAGGCCTGTGTTGCAGCAGAGGGAACATTTTAGGCTGACATACAGGTGTATTCGGTAACTCAGTTGACATCAATTTGATAGACACTATGCAGTATATTGCTGCTTTGCTGGGTGGACATCGATTATAATTATAATATGCACGGTAGTCCATTTTTGTTTTCTTATGCGTCAAAGCAGCAATGTACTGCATAGTGCCTATCAAAATTGATGTCAACTGTGTTAGCGAATACACTTCATGATTGTGCGAACTTAATCTCAACTAATATAATCACGCAGTATTTTCTTCATTGCAGATGGCGCGTGTCTTATTCCTGGTGCCCATTGTGACCATCATCATACTGCCAATGTATTTCCTCTTCCTCAAAGGACCACCACCACTGCCTGACATCGATTACAATGAATGGTGGGGACCAGAGAGCTTGAAAGAGAAGGAGGATACCAGTGTTAAGCCATTCAAAATCAGCTTTTCAGAGCTTGTGAGTAACATTGCTGTTATTAAAAACAATCTAGACGCTGAATAGCTACTTGAAAGATTTCTGATTTATTACAACTTCTTGGATGGTGAAAAGTAATTCCGTGTATGATTTTTATATAATTATTCCTTTTTTAGAGTACTCTTCTTATTGTTTTTATTTAGAATAATTACAAAGTATATGAGAGCTAAAATAAATGAAATATGTACAAGTGGCATTAAAAAGGGGAGGCGTGAAACTTAAAAGGAAAATTCAGGAAAAATTCGTCCATATCGCTGTCGATGGGAAAAGTGCCCAGAACACTGCCAGCATTGCCACGTTTAGTGGCAATGCTGATTCTTTGACTGAAAAAAGGCCAGCCCTCTGGTCACTTGCTCCGTTTGAAGACGAAACTTGAGGAATTAGGTACAAATATCGTCTGAGTTTAGAGATTACAAACAACAACTAAGAAGATATATATGGCTTCGAGTGACTGAGTTCTAAATTAATACACACTTTTCTGTTTCGTAGTAAATACAATCCTACATTATCATCGCCTAGGTTCTGCCTACACGATCTCAACATAGCTGGGATAGAGCTAAGTAGATTGATTTGAAATAAATAATAATATCATATTATTTTGATATTCCAGACAGCCCATTGCTACATTGTTGAAGTCGCAATGGAATTTAATTTTAAACTTCACATACACACCATCTTTCAGACCATCAAAGACCTAAAGGACCGCCTCAAAAGATCCCGTCCCTTCACCCCTGCGCTAGAAGGAGTCAACTTCGAGTATGGCTTCAACAGCGCGCAGCTCGACGGCTGGGTGAAGTACTGGGCCAACGAGTACCAGTTCAAGGAGAGGGAGACCTTCCTCAACCAGTTCCCGCAGTTCAAGACCAACGTGCAGGGGCTTGATATACACTTCATTAGGGTTACGCCAATGGTATGTACCAGATTTTGCTAGAAGATGTTTTCATTTACATTTTTAGTTCCTCGTGGCGATGATTTTTTATTGGAGACTGTAGGCGTTATCCCTTGCCTACAGATTCTAATAATAATTTGTTAAACATTACATTCTTTCCAGTTCTCAACAGAGGCTTCCAATTCAGCATTTTTTGATAGAAAAGAAGAAGAAAGACACAATCTAAGAAAAAAGTGCACATTAAGTGTCTGCTACACGGTTGCCAATCGCGTCCCCGACAGTGGTGACCTTAATTGGTAACCGGCAGAGCTGTACGAAATTTGGTCATAAACCACCATCTACACAGTTGTAAACCGCCAAGGTCACCTCTGTCGAAACGCGGTTGGCGACCGTGTAGCATGCGCTTTAGTGGATACTAACAATCAACACGGCAGAGATAAACCAGAGAACAGGAACTGTTCGTTAGTTGTAAAGTAAATAGTAAATACTGTTGTGTCTGGGGTGTGTTCATTTCTTTGTTCACTTATTTGTGAAGTGAAACTTATAAAACTTTTTTACAAAAAAATTGAACCGACTTCCAAAAAAATTGCAAAATAACTTTAATTTTGGAAGTCGGTGTTTCAGGTTTTGTGGTTTCGTTTTTTGACACCGAAATTAAAGTTATTTTGCACTTTTTTTGGAAGTCGGTTCTATTTTATTGTAAAAAAGTTTTTTATTTTTCACTTTTTAGTTGTGGTTCCCCATTAAATTGTGTTAACAATACATAGACATACGATCGTAGCAATTGCGGTGGATTTGCTGTCATTTTTTGAAGAGTTCCGTTGTCTGTCTCCGAAACTCATCATCAGATCTATATGAAATTTAAATGGGACCATTTCGGAATAAACCCTATTCGAACAAAAAAAGAATTTTGCAAATCCGTTTATATATGACGGAGTTATGGCCGAACATACATTAAATATATATTTAAAAACATCAGAATTGATAAAAGTACCAAAACCGGCCGTTTCTGACACTTTTGCCTACTACTTTGGATACGAAACATTCCGAGACCTGTTTTAACAACGTAAAAATACTTTATCCTCTTTTTAACAAACGTGACGTTGGATTCTTTAATATTTATTTTCTATGATAAGCTACGATTTTTTATTCAATGAGAGCGCCACTTGGCCGCTAGTAAACCCTTAAAAAGCGTATCACATGACTGTCGAGATAAGGCGTAAGCCTTATTGAGGTCTCATGAGAATGTAAATTCTCATGAGACCTCAGAGGACCGATGCAACAGTGCTAAATACTAGAAAGGAAGTAGTGAATAAGAAATAGTATTAAAGGCTTCTCGTCTCGCCCAGGTACCTGCAGGAGTAGAGGTAGTCCCACTTCTTCTTCTCCACGGCTGGCCTGGCTCCGTGCGGGAGTTCTACGAGGCCATCCCGCTCATAACCGCCGTCAGTAACGACAGGGATTTCGCTATCGAGGTCATCGTGCCCAGTCTGCCCGGCTATGGGTTCTCTGATGTAAGTGGCTTCTCAATTTTTAGCTGGTAGCTTAAACATATAAAATATAGATATATGTACTTACTTTAGAAAGTCTATTGACAAGAGTTACCTCGCCCCTGGGCACTCAAGGCAGGGAGGAACAGGGGTGGGTTTTAGTCAGTAAGAGTCTGACACGCCCTTCCGCTCCACCCTAGAGCGGAAGAAGTCATAGGATGATTTCCCACCCCCAAAAAAAAAAAAAAAATGTGTTAACCGCACCTGGAACCGATGCTCGCCATAACCCTAAAAGTGTAAGATTAGGGATGCGATCTTTCGGTTCATATTATTTAATAGCCTTTTAACTCAAGTTCGCTTCGAATCTAAGCAAGAACTTGTACGAACGCGTTTTTTTTTATAATAATGTAAATAGTGATTCCTCACGATGACTTAACAATACCATCACTGATGTTGCATATCATGTTTGTCTACTTATTGTGATACATCATGTAGTGTGAGCAAAATATTAGGTGTCAAAGTCCATCTGATTGAGATATCAATATTAGCTAACTCAAAGACAGGTTAAGATACAGTAGTTTCATTTAATTTACCTACTAATGAAGGTAATATTTTTAATACTGCTCACGGGTGCAGAGTATGTACACAAACCTTCCACAAAAAATCCATTGCGTTGTTTAGAAGAAAGTTTTGACGCAAACATCCAATTTGTTTTATACTATTTAGAGACTTGAGAAGAGAAGGAACTACAAACTACAAATTGTTTCCAACTACATGGTGTCCCAATTCGAAAAATCCCTAACTCCAACTTAGACATTTTTACTCTGACAACGCCAGCTGACAGAGCTTTTTTTTCAGCTATAGACCAGAGTCAACGATTTTTTTTTATGAAATCCCTGAGTACGTTTTCGAATATTAAAATAAAAAAAAAACTTTTTTACAAAAAAATTAACCGACGAAAAAGAACTAAAAGGCAAAAAATAAATAAACCTTTTAAGTCTTGAGTATTGAGCTTATTTACCTACATAAAATATCAAATTTTATATAAACTAATTTTGAGTCGGCGCCAAACAACAATCTAATTACCTGTGAAGCCCCGCAACTCACCGGTGAGTCGGACAAAAAAAAAAAAATTAAAGAGAAAAAAAAAAAAAAAAATCGGCTGTCAACCCGGGTTGTCGTCGGGGTTCAATTTGACAACCCGGATTTGGCCGCGGGGCTTCACAGGTTAAATATCTAAATTTTATAAAAACTTACAAATGATGAAGGCTGTAAGTAGGTACGAGTAATTAATCATTTTATTAATTGGCGCCGACTAACCTACCGACTGACCCAATCTAACAAAAAAAGAATCATCAAAATCGGTTCATAAATGACGGATTGAGGGCTGAACAAACACAAAAAAAATAAAAAACATATACGGTCGAATTGAGAACCTCCTCCTTTTTTTCGTCGGTTAATAAACTTAAGGTATTTTCAGTTCATAATATCCTTAAGTCCATAAATCCCTAAGTCCGTCCATGTGTGCGTAAAAATCACTTACTACAAATTTCGAACTACTCCATTTTGCTAACAGGTTGTAACCTTATCTTTTTAGGGTTCCGTACCCCTATACTCACGTGTTTGTCTGTGCGTCGTCTGTCAGACAGGTTTTAAAGCCAAACGGTTGGAGCTACAGTCTTCAAATTTTCACAGTATAAGCATCTTGTTGACCCAAAGCCATACAAATAGTCAAAGATACATTTGTTACGGGACCCTAAATGTCCGAAGGCTGACAAGCACTTGGTTGTTTATTTTCATTGATAGGCTCGTTTGACCACTATCTCACCAGATGGAAAGCGATGATTTGGTCGACAAACGAGCACGATTGCCTGGAAGTAACCTATTCACTCTTGACCTAGTGACCCATAGATTGTAACTATCAGGAAACATAGACTCCGGCAGGGAATGCCACTCCTTAGTTGTACGAAAAATGAAAGTTTCAAAATCGTTTTGTGGTTATAGGCGAGATGTCCACCATGTACGGATGGCGCATCAAAACCAAGGTCGAAAATGCAAACAACACATGAGACCAAAAATCGCAACTACTTCTAATTATAATAATTGCCCACAGCCCGCCGTCCGTCCCGGTCTCGGGACCCCTCAAATAGGTGTTGTGATGAGGAACCTGATGCACAGGCTCGGCTACAAGAAGTTCTACGTCCAGGGAGGTGACTGGGGCAGTATCATCGGCAAGAACATGGTCACTCTCTTCCCCAACGTGAGTCTGAATGATGTATTCTTGTAACTCAAATTATTTACAGTTGAGCCAAATGTCACATTGGCTATAATTGTAGCAATAAAATACGAGTAGTTCAAATAGTTTTTTTTATTTTTTATTATTGATAGGCACGCGTTTGACCACTATCTCACCTGATGGTAAGCGATGATGTGGTCGAAGATGGAGCACGCTTGCCTAGAAGTAACCTATTCACTCTTGACTTAAAGACTCCCAGGTTGTAGCTATCAGGAAACACAGACTCCGATAGGGAATTCCACTCCCTAGCTGTACGCACAATGAATGTTTTCTCAAAACGCTTTGTGCGTATGTATGGGATGTCCACCATGAACCGGTGGCACTTCGCCGTACGTCTTGTGGTCTATTGATGAAACGGGCTTGGCGGAATCAAATTATGCAATTCCGTCGCACACTCCCCAAAATGTAACCGATAGAAAACCGACAGGCTAGCAATTCGGCGTCTATGTTCTAGACTTAGGAGTTTCGATTCAACGAGCCTATCATTACCGATGATCCTCTTGGCTCGTTTCTCAATTGACTCAAGGGCATCAAGCTGGTATCTGGCAGATCCGTCCCAAAAATGAGAACAGTACTCCATACACGTTCGAACTTGTGCTAGATAGAGTTGGAGCAGCTGTTTCGGCGTGAAGTACCGTCTCACCTTTGCGAGGATCCCCAACTTTTTGGCAGTATTATTATATTCTTCCATGTATTTCAGTTGAAATACATGGAAGAAGAAGACTAGAAATGCTGCGCCAACCTCAAAACAAATTATATTGGGCTAAGGGAACAATCATGATGATCCGAAAAAAAATATGTTTTCAGGAGATTCTCGGCTTCCACACCAACTTAGCAAACACGATGACTCTACTCGGCACAGTCCTTGAGATGGTCGGATCTTTCTACCCTCCCCTAATTGTGGACGCTAACCTCGCAGACAGAATGTATCCGCTGAAGAAGAAATACTCATACCTTATCGAAGAAAGCGGTTATTTCCACATTCAAGCCAGCAAACCTGATACTGTAGGTAAGTTAACCAACGGTCATTTTAAAGTCCTCTCTCCTCAGGTTCCGCGTAGCTCGCCGTCCGATCAGCACCAGGCCCGAGGGTCGACGGCATATAGTGTTCCACGCGCGCCTTAAAGAGAATATGTCAGCCACCACTGACGGGGCTCATCATGGCCCGTGCCTGTATGCCAAGGGGTTGCGGATAAATTCGTAACAGAGTTACCGCTCCCCTGGGCACTCAGGTAAGGAAGGAACAGGGGTGGGTTTTAGCCAGTTAGAGTCTGACACGCCCTCCCGCTCTACCCAGAGCGAGAGAAGTCATTGGATGAATTCCCCCAAAAAGGGACTATATCATGTTCTGAGAGTGTGAACCATGCAACACTTCCAATTTGTGTAGAACTCGGAAGTCTAAACCGCAGAGCGAAACCACACCTACGCAGACAGATATAAACAAGGTATTTCTTTGATTTTCCAGGGGTCGCCCTCTCAGATTCACCAGCTGGTTTTCTGGCTTACATCCTTGAGAAGTTCTCCACCGGAACGCGTCCTGAATTCCGCTTGAAGCTAGACGGAGGTCTGGGCTTCCGATTCACTAAGGACCAGTTGATTGACAACCTGATGATGTACTGGGCCACCGGGTCTATCACTACGTCTTTGAGGCTGTACGCTGAGAGCTTTAACTCGAAGATCCTAGGGTGGAAGCTTGACGAGTAAGTTCATCATCATCATTATCATTTCAGCCTAAAGACGTCCTCTGTTGGATATAGGTCTCCCCCTAGTGTCACCACAACGACAGGTCCTGTGCGTCCCGCATCAATCGGATTCCCGCAATCCTCACCAGGTCATCGGTCCTCCTGCCAAACATGCATATTCCGTTATACGGTCGCCACTCCAGAACCTTTTGGCCCCATCGACTATGTGCTCTGCCCACTGACACTTAAGTTTGGGGATTCTTCGGGATAAGTCAGTAACCTTGGTTTTCGAGCGGATATCTTCATTCTGAGTGAGAATGAGAATGAGAGCAGTGGTGGCCCAGTGGTAACGGCCGTGACTTCCAATTGTAGGTCGTGAGTTCAAACCCAGGCAGGCGCTTTACTTTGTGTAAATTATTTCATCAACACTGCTCTCAAAACGGTGAAGGAAAACATCGTGAAGAAACCGACATGTCCTAGAACTACAAAATTGAAGATATGTGACATCCACCAACCCGCATTGGGCCCGCGTGGTGGATTACGGCCCACACCCTCTCACAGAGAGGAGGCCTGTGCCTCAGCAGTGAGAACATTATAAAGCTGATGATGATCTTCATTCCTAATTCGATCACACACGGGGACACTGACTATAGCTTCAGTGATGACATATGGTACCTACTGAAGCGTGATCGCTTATAATGGGCCTCATCAGAAGGCTTGAAGTCACCCAAAGGGCAATGGAGAGGCATTGTCCTTTAGGTGACCTTAATTAATACATGTTGTTACTGTAGCAAAGGAGAAGAAATGGGCCCTAAATCCAGGTCAAAACGTGTTGCTGGGATGTTTGGTTCTGTTCTATCTTCCAACTTTAAACAACAGAAAGCAGTCGAGTTTTTACGGACTGTAAGAAACTCTTATGAGTTTTACTCGTTATCAGACAAATAATGTCATCCATTTTCTCCACAGTATCCCAACCCCAGTCCCAGTATGGGCTCTCCAAGCAAAATACGAGCTGGTATACCAGCCACCCTGCATCCTAAAGCTGAAGTTCCCCAACCTGGTGGGCACGACAACCTTAGATGATGGAGGGCATTTCCTCGCCTTCGAACTGCCCAAGCCCTTCTCTGAAGACGTCATCAAGGCAATGGGAGAGTTCAGGAAGATCGCCAAGAAAAACATCAAGATTGATTTGTAAATGAACGAGTAAGTATATTTTGCGAGTTTATCCGAAGTAGAAGCATGAGGAGCGTTGATTGGTCTGATTATGAATGAAGTTCCGTCTATAATGTTATTTTCTACTGTATCCATAAACGAGTATGCATGAGTCATTATTTAAATCTCATGTATAAAGTTTTCACCAATCGAAAAGTATGACGATTTGTCTAAAGATTTTATGAATCTCCAAATAAAACCTATTATCACAATGGATTTATTGATGGTTAAAAGTTGTAATCAGGGCCTGACATTTCTATATCGGTAGGGAAGCTAACCGCAATTCTAACCGATTCTTACCTTTACAGACTCCCGACACCTGACCCGACCTGGGGCATCTAAGCGAAACATGATTTGATGGTCCAGCCACTGAGCTTCCTGAGGCCTTTCCTGGCTTTAGAGCTACCAGAAGTACTTGTGGCAGATCTGTTCAAGGCTGTCAAAGCATTCGAAGAGTTTCACCAGACGATCCAAAAAACTGAACTGTGATTTAGATACTCGTAAGAGTTATTAAAGTTTTTTTAGAGTTTAAGCTGGTTTTTTATTTCTTGGTTTTATAGAAACTTGGTTTTGCTAGTGAAATTGACCAGTTTGGATAAGGGAAGATTCCTATTCTCAGAACCACAATAATTTAACCTTATTTCAATTTGGGGTATCAAAATAAAGGGCTCAAAGAGGCGAATTTAAAAATATTTAAACTCTCTAAAACGTAGAAAATAAAAAAATGAATATAGCATGTATAATTGAACTAAAATAACTGCCACCAATTACTGCATCAGACTGTTCGAAAAGTGAATTGTTTGGAACATTTGAGTTGGTCTTTGCAGTCGGTTGTTTAAAAATATCTAACTATATTACATCCTCATTTCTAAACCTATCCATTCCCGTACACACATTTTCTCCTGCAGACATATTTCAAATTTTATCCATTCGCTTCCACCACACAATTTTCTATCTTTTATTTTGTTAACTTTATTGTTGTGTGCCTCTCATCATCATCAGCCTTTATGCCCAGCCTTAATGTCCCCACTGGTGTGAGCCGTAATCCATCACGCAGGCCCAAGGCGGGTTGGTGGATGTCTGTCTTCGAATTTTTGGTTCTAGGACATGCAGGTTTCCTCACAATATTTTCCTTCACCGTTTTGAGAGCAGTGTAATTTACACAAAGAAAAGTGCCTGTCTGGGTTTGAAGCCGCGGCCGTTACCACTGGGCCACCACTGCTCACTATGTGCCTCTAATTGTAGCCATTTTGTTTTTAAACGTTGTCCCTCACTAGGAATTATTCCTGTATCGTGGGTGCGTTCACAAACATGAAAACTCACATACACAAAACACCCAGACCCGGAACAACTATCTGTAGGCCATACAAATATTTTTTCCGTGCGGGGATCAAACGACTGCGCCAACCGTGCCGTCAAAAGTGAGGACTGAACATATGTAAAAAAAATATACGGTCGAATTGAGAACCTCCTTCTTTATTTTTCGTCGGTTAATTAAAAAACAGAGATTGAC
Source organism: Polia nebulosa (assembly GCA_951329385.1). Taxonomy (NCBI): domain Eukaryota; kingdom Metazoa; phylum Arthropoda; class Insecta; order Lepidoptera; family Noctuidae; genus Polia; species Polia nebulosa. The sequence goes on along the minus strand of OX589611.1, from coordinate 23,187,495 downwards.
ATGCCTAAAAATTACTGAAATTCGATAATTATTAGTTAACAACATTCATTAGTTTAGTGTATGAACAACGACAGTCGCTGTATAAGAAGCAAATGTCAAAATAGTTTCAACTACCCACGGTCTCCCCATCATTATTTTAGTGTAACCTAGTGACAGTGGTCCGCAACAACAGATAAATTATTACCTAAATACCTCAGCTATCTTTCTTTACTTATCCTTAATTATAATTACAAACGTAATGATAAGTCACCGCTCGCGCCGGCCGGCTAGCTAGATCTACAATTTTACAGTCACAAATACGCTGTCACTGAAAGCGGTCACGTCGCGAAGCAGTTTTATTTTATGTTAATTTATTAGTGGTTTATTCTGTGTTTTTTTACGTTATACCAATGTAAGTACTGATAGTCTTTTCAATTTAAATATATTGCCATAATGGCCCTATCTTAATTTTATCGAAGTTTAGTGAATTTAAAATAAAAAAACAGTCTCATCGTTGCATGTCTAATCATTAAATAAGTAATAAAGATTGTATGACTGTCATCATCATGAATATTTATGTGTAATACTTGCATAATAACAAAAACTCTCAATAAATATTCGTAAATGACCACTGTCATTGATCTAGGTAATTCAGTTAAAACGGCGCTCAAAACTTTGTTCCTTTAGGAAATTCTTTGTAAAGTGTTATGGTCCGTTACATTTACAGGGTGTAACGAAAATTGGTGGTCATATTTTAAATACTGCTTCTGCCTAAAGAAATGAACAACTTTCTTCAGGAAAATCATAGTCTATAACGAAAACAAAAATTGGTCGTCTCATAATAATTTTGATCAGCTGATGATAACTTTTTACGGAAGGACCAATATTTTTTTTTTTGTGGAACCACTCATTTCCGTTACAAAATCGTGTTTCGCGAAAGATATTTACTTTGTAAGTGTTGTTGGTTTGTAAAACTGAATGTAAATATTGACAAAGTTTTTCCTGTTACCAACATGCTTACATACAACTCAGTTCATTGATACTCTGTGAGACTGAATAAGATAGTCTCACATACCACATCAACAATACCAAATTCTGTAGTCTGTGTTTACTGATAGCTACAACCTGAGGATCTTTAATTCAATAGTGAAAAGGTTATTTTTAGGCAAGCGTGCTCCATCGTCAACGAAATAGGAGAGATAGGGGTCAAGCGTGAGCCTATCCATGTTAAAAATAAAAAAACTTTTTTACAAAAAAAAGTGCAAATAACTTTTATTTCGGAAGTCGGTGTTTCTGGTTTTGTCTTCGTTTTTTGACACCGACTGCCGAAATTAAAGATATTTGCACTTTTTTGGAAGTCGGTTCCATTTTTTTGTAAAAAAGTTTTTTATTTTTCACTTTTTACTTGTGGTTCTCCATTAAATTGTGTTAACAATCATAGACATACGATAGCAGCAATCGCGGTTGATTTGCTGTCAATTTTTGAAGAGTTTCATTGTCTGTCTCTGAAACCGGTCATTAGATCTATATAAAATTTAAATGGGACCATTTCGGAACAAATCCCTTTCAAACAAAAAAAGAATTTTGCCAATCCGTCAATATGTGACGGAGTTATGCCCGAACATAAAAAAAATACAAACATCGGAATTAATAACCTCCTTCTCTTGGAAGTCGGTTAAAAAACAAAGATTTTTTTTTGCAAAACTACATAAACGTCTAAATATGATAAGAAGTAGCTTATCATTTCAATACACGTCAGTTTTCAACAACCTTGGGTACGCTTCGACCGGTGATGCCGCAAAATCGATAAAATGCAAGGTCAAGGCTGCGCTTGTCGCGGTCAAGGTTAGGATGGGTGGTTCGTACTCAATGACCGCTGCTTAGAAACCATTAGACTGTAACACAATACCTACTTCGTTTTTATGACTGAGTTCCACATATGCCAGATAATTATTTGAAACCGTCTGTTGATAGGCAGGACAAAATCGTGTTTTGCCCAATGTCTAAGTAGTTTTTGTCTGTACTTCAAAGCAGGTTTCTGTGTTTCTTTAGCAATCAATTGGACATTTCAATCACTTAAAACTATAGGTACTTACTTAAAACACCGCCCGGCCGGCCTTGATTTTGTCTCCAACTCATAAATGAGTAATAAAATACATTTACAAAGAGAATAACGTACCAAAATATGTTAAAACACCCTCTGTAAAGAACATGTTGAAATGATGAGCAAGCACTGAAAATAACATATGTTTCCAATAGGACCAATATTTTTAGCGGCGAAATGCGGACCAAAAGACGAATAGAAAATACTGACATTGATTACTTGCTATTTATGCTAATTCATCCAAAAACCCCGAAAATATCTAGACTGCTAATAACGAAAATAAACTTTCCACATTATCTAATTTTGGAAATATTATCTCCCAGGACAGTCTTTCGTTTACATAGTTTGCGGGGGCCCAGAGGATCAGTAGAGAATATTTATAGAATATCCTTAACCTTGTCGATGTTTTTAGCCTGACTTTCAGCTTATTCCTAGAATACCTACAAGCTATTCCCCGCAGCTTCGCCCAGGTTGCCTCTCTCACGGAAAACGTCCATTATTCAGGGATAAAACTCCTTGACACTCGGCGATAAAGTAGCTTCGTATCAGTGAAAGGGCTTTCATAATCGGGTCAGAACTTCCATAGATTAACTTTTGCAAACCTTAAATACTTTCACATCTCCACAATTGACGGTCACAATTTTATTGCTTTTATTTTGCTCCCGTGTGAAGGCGGGTGAGACGAAAGTAGATAAAACTTTATATTGACCGCTGTCTGACCTGGCAGGATGCTAAACTATGGTGCAAACTTGCCTACAATTAAGTAATAACCTATTGACCTATTATTTTCCTCATTGCAGATGGTGCGCGTCTTATTCCTGGCGCCCGTTGTGGCCATCATCATACTGCCAGTGTACTTCCTTTTCCTCAAAGGACCACCACCACTGCCCGACATTGATTACAACGAATGGTGGGGAAAAGAGAGCTTGAAAGAGAAGCAGGATACAAGTGTTAAGCCTTTCAAAATTAGCTTTTCTGAGCTTGTAAGTAAAATTGATATTATTTGAGATTATCAAAATAGGTGTCAAAATACTGCTTGAAAGATTTCTTAAAGTTTGACATTTTTCTATAATGAAAAATAGTTCCTGAAACGTGGGCAAACCCATCAGAGGGAGTTATTGATGCTCGTACAAGAGCCGTGACCAAAGACGCGAATCAAAAATCTTGGTTTATTTAATTAAATTTTAAAGACACACTTAGGCTGTAATACCTTTTCTACTCGTATTGTGTTTCCTCTCGTCAATACAATACTTGATTGTTCAATATTACCATTCAATAATAACCATAAATTACCTACCCTATGTTAGAACCTTGACCCCACTAGCTGAAGAAATTTTGTTTGTAGTTGGAGAACACCAAGCAAGTGGGTTAATGGCTAGTTATTAGATTAGTTCCTATGTTATCGTTCGCAATGGACTTAACATTTTTAACAATAGACCTTTCAATCTTCCAGACTATAAAAGATCTGAAGGATCGCCTCAAAAGATCCCGTCCCTTCACCCCTGCGCTAGAAGGTATCGGCTTTGAGTATGGCTTCAACAGCGCGCAGCTTGACGGCTGGGTGAAGTACTGGGCTAACGAGTATCAGTTCAAGGAGAGGGAGACCTTCCTCAACCAGTTCCCACAGTTCAAAACCAACGTGCAGGGGCTTGATATACACTTCATCAGGGTTACGCCAAAGGTATATAGAAGTTTTTAATAGAAGATATTGTCGAAAGAGGTGGTGAGATGATCGGAAGCGTATCATGAGCTGGTTTGAGACGGCTCGTATGAATAATATCAGGAAGGACTTGGGAGGTCTTTTCCCAGCAATTGGACAGCAATGGCAAAATAAAAATTGATGTCTGAAATTTTAATTCCAACAGTTTCTCGTAAAAAAATCTTCTCAACGACAGAAGATTATTTTACGAAAAATTATAAGCCTCAAAGGCTTTGGGTGATATTTGGTACATGGCGCAGTCTGCCTGGCTATGGGTTCTCGGATGTAAGTCACTTTGTTACTTTTGATGATACGGTTACGTGTGGTCAGGTAAGCAAGCAGGCAGCCCGCTTTAAGAGGTCACTGCCATCTATAGACAATATTATGTGGCCGTCCAAGCAAAAAGGGACCAGAAATGGGGTATTGAGTTAAAGACTAGATTCGGTAGGTATCAAGAATAGTCATTTGATAATAAGGATTAAAAATATTCAAAAACTGTCACATTCTTTTTAAATCAGCTATGAAGTTGAAACTCTGAAAAAGCTTGACTAGAGAAAAATCCTTCTTTTTTTTCAAATCAAGTTTCTTTCAATTAACTTCTCTCTTAAAATTTCTGGTACTTAGAAACATCATAAAGTAATTTACTATAAGAACTTGTAGATACTTGAATATTAATTAATAATCAATTGATTGATTGACGACACGGTTGGCGCAGTGGTGGAGCGTTCGGCTGCTGCGCTGCGTGTCGCGGGTTCGATCCCGTACAGATAATTGTTCCGGGTCTGGGTGTCTTGTGTATGTGAGTTTAAATGTTTGTAAACGCAGCCTAGATACAGGAGTAAATCCTAGTGTGGGGCAACGTTTAAATCGCGAAATGCAATTTATTTATTTATTTATTTATTTATTTAGTACACATACAATTATTTTTACAGGTAAACCCAATCACCCAACTTTACAAAACTGCGTATATCTCGGAAACTAAATGCCGAGAACTGTTTGCTTGGACGCGGGCCCACATATGGATTATGTAACACAGACTCACACAGATTTTTTTTTCCTTTTTTGACTTTAATAGGTACTGATCTTTGCGATTTTGGGACTTCCCTAACACGAACTGAAATGGGGTACTTTCCTAAAAAAATCTAATTAGTCCATCTGTCTAATAACCAAAAAATATTGGACACGTATTTTCTGCTTTTCCAAACCAATAAAAACTTTTATACAAAAAAATAGAACCGACTTCCAAAAAAAAAAAAGTGCAAAATGACTTTAATTTCGGAAGTCGGTGTTTCTGGTTTTGTTTCTTCGTTTTTTGATACTGGCTTCCGAAATTAAAGTTATTTTGCACTTTTTGTTTATTTTGGAAGTCGGTTCTATTTTTTTGTCAAAAAGTTTTTATTTTTCACTTTTTAGTTGTGTTTCTCCATTAAATTGTGTTAACAATGGATATCTAGGCGATAGCAGCAATCGCGGTTGATTTGCTGTCATTTTTTGAAGAGTTCCGTTGTATGTCTCCGAAACACATCATCAGATCTTCATGAAATTTAAATGGGATCATTTCGGAACAAACTCCTTTCGAACAAAAAAAAGAATTTTGGAAATCCGTCTATAAATGACGGAGTTATGCCCGAACATACATTAAAAAAAAAAACAAAAAAATACAAACATCCGAATTGGTAACCTCCTCCTTTTGGAAGTCGGTTAAAAAATGACAAAGATAAAACGCATCTACGTTCAGGAGTGTGGGCTCGTTATGTCACTTTGGTGGTAAAAAGTGTCATGCCGCGTGACGTCAAGCGACATTTTGAGCGCACTGTATCGCCCTCATTTTTAACCGACTTCGAAAAAGGAGGAGGTTATCAATTCGGATGTTTTTTTTTTTTTTTTTTATGTATGTTCGGGCATAACTCCGTCATATATTGACGGATTTGCAAAATTTTTTTTTTGTTCGAAAGGGGTTTATTCCGAAATGGTCTCATTTAAATTTAAAAAAGATCTGATTATGGGTTTCGGAACTCTTCAAAAATTGACAGCAAATCAACCGCGATTGCTGCTATCGTATGTCTATGAATTGTTAACACAGTTTAATGGGGAACCACAAGTAAAAAGTAAAAATAAAAACTTTTTTACAAAAAAATAGAACCGACTTCCAAAAAAAGTGCAAAATAACTTTTATTTCGGAAGTCGGTGTCAAAAAACACAGACACAAATCAGGAACACCGACTTCCGAAATTAAAGTTATTTTGCACTTTTTTTGGAAGTCGGTTCTATTATTTGTAAAAAAGTTTTTTTTGTTTACATTCAATATTTAACTGACCGACTAATTAGTTTTTTTTAGTAAAATACCCTAAACAGCATCCATTTTTAAAAGGGTTTGCATTACATTTTTAGAAGAGAAGTTTTGAGTATAAACTGTGACTTCCTTGACGAAAATTTTTCATACCCAAGGGTAAAAAGAGTATCTAAAATAGGACCACCCATTTCCGTTACATTCTGTAGATGGAACTCTTGTGTATTTATTTATTTATTTTTAAATTATTTATTATTATTTTATTATTTATTTTAAAATAGGACCACCCATTTCCGTTACATTCTGTAGATGGAACTCTTGTGTTTTTATTTATTTATTTTTATTGTTATTTTATTTATTTATTTATTTTAAAATAGGACCACCCATTTCCATTACATCCTGTAGATGGAACTCTTGTGTATTTATTTATTTATTTTTATATCATTGATTATTTATTTATTATTTATTTTAAAATAGGACCACCCATTTTCGTTACATCCTGTAAATGGAACTCTTATTTATTTATTATATTCTTTTTTGTACACCATGATATAGATAAATAAAGAAACTTAAAACTAAACAAATACAATGGGCGGCGTTATCGCATTCCGCGATCTTTTTCAGACAACCTAGAATGGACTCTTGTGTATTTACTGGTGAAAGCGCCAGGGTAGAACGGGAAATTCAAATTTTCTTACGTTTTTTGCAATTTGCAGGTCAGTGTCAGGTTATGGTGGACATCCCATCCATACGCACAAAGCGTTTTGAGAAAACATTCATTGCACGTACAGCTAGAGAGTGGAATTCTCTGCCGGAGTCTGTGTTTCCTGTAGGATGGGAGTCTTTAAGTCAAGAGTGAATAGGTTACTTCTAGGCAGGCGTGCTCCATCTTCGACCACATCATCGCTTACCATCAGGTGAGATAGTGGTCAAACGCGAGCCTATCAAACATAAAAAAAAAAAAAAAAAAAAAAAATATATTGGTCAAAATATGATTCGCGGCCGGAGCAAGTACGTACTTACAGAACTGTACTTAATCATTAAAATTATCAATACAACTCTCAGGCCCTGGAATAGCAGACACAATTAAAAACCTATTGTCATTTCTCCATTACTATCTCTAATACTACATTAATACGGCATTAATACTAACAGAGAGTTTATTTTAGGAGGAGCTCGTGGCTAAAGTAATTACAGCCGCACGGGTTGATCCATTAGGTTAAGCTACGCTTGCCGGGGTTGGTCCATGGATGGGTGACCATCTTTACATACCGAGACTCCTCCGTGCCTCGGAAAGCACGTTAAGCCGTTGGTCCCGGCTGTCAATCGTGGATCTTTGACAGTCGTTACGGGTCTTCAGAAGCCGACAACCAGTCTTATCAAGGGGTATCGTATTACCTAGTTACTGGGTTATGGAGGTCAGACAGGCAGTCGCTCCATGTAAAATACTGGTATTCAGCTGCATCCGGTTAGACTGGAAGCCGACCCCAAGATAGTTGGGCAAAGGCTAGGCAGAACACGTATTCGGATCATTTTTTTCCACTAGACCATACCTGGGAATCCACTGGTTCTGGAGATATTCAAGGTTTAAGTCGCAATTTTTTTTAACTTTTTTTACGAAAATGAATTCCAAGTGTTATTACTAAACTTTTTTCCAATCAAACATTACTTGAATTTTCGACTTTGTTTTTCGAAATGTCGAAATTACGCATTTGCAGTTACAAAAACGCAATGCACATCAAACGTATCCGACAAGTACCTACGTGGCTTAGAGTGAAGTGGCGTGGTTTAACTCCACTTGCCTGGGTTCGCAATAAAAGTTTTTTTTTTTCATAAATAAAAATAAATGTCCCCGCAAAGTCCCAGCAATAATTTATGCGGAAAGCTACTTTGTTAGACGTACAGTATGCGTAGTTAGCGGCTCTGTGATTATGTGTCTTTTACATCCTGTTTTTTTATTGCGTATACTATTTCCATTTTATCAGCTGGGTTCTATGCCATGTCCATGGGGAAGCGATAGCAAGGAAGCCGTTATTTCTGAGTGCACCGTGATCTTTTGTTTCATAGCGTTTTCTAAAAGTAAATTTCTTTTAAATCTCAGCAAAAAACAAGTACAGTACAACTATTTTCTTTAATTCCCTCTGCAATCATCGCATTTCCAAATACAAATGAATGCTGATTTCCATGTCCAACAATTCTTCCATTCGAATTCAAATTATTAGACACGACAAATGTAATAATTAATGGACATGGAAATAAGCATTCGTTTGTATTCGGAAATGCGAGGATTGCCGAGGGACATTAAGAAAATAGTTGTACTGTACAAACACGTTTTGTTTTTATCGTTATTTACATAATAACGATTGCTCACGATGATTTGACAAAACCATAATCTCTGGATTGCTGTTAAGATGTTTGTCTATTATTCTGTCGCATCATGCTTCGTGAACAAAATATTCCATGTCAAAGTCCAACTTTATGATAAAGTAAAACAATATTCGTATCTAGGTATTATGTAATTTACAAAAAATATTTTTCGTAATAGGTAATAATTAATGAAAAGTACATGCCAAGGTATTTTATAAAATACTAGCTGATTTAGCAAACGTTGTTTTACGATTAAAATTGGGGGATGGCGGGGGGGGGGGGGGAGGGGGTAGGAGGGTGAAAAATACTTCCTATTCTCATACCTACAAGATATTAAAAAAAAAATTGAATCGGTCGAGCCGTTTCGGAGGAGTACAACCACAAACACCCCTGACACGATATTTTTATACATTATAAGATTTGATACACCTGAGGACCCATACTGCCCTACTAATCTCTGTTTCACGTCACTGTATAGTAGTGTAGAAAGAATTCAAAGACAAATATTCATCATCATCTAATCGAAATATGGCCACTGCTGCATTCAGCGGAATAAAAACATGAATAAAAATATTTATTTATGTTTCTTGTTTTAAAATTGCCCGAGCAATCAACGCACTTGCCCATCTGCATGCATAAAAGACCTTTGTTCCACAGAAGAGCAATTACAATTTTTTTTTTCTTTGTATAAACTTATTATAATGAAAACTTATATTATAACCATAACTGGAATTGAATCACAAAAATATATTAAAAATAATTTTTTATTATGATTTCGCGAATCCGGTTAGCCTTAATAAAACAAATCTATCATTAAATATGACAAAGCATCTACTATTTTTTTGAGAATAATTTGAACAATATCCAATCCGAAACAGTGGCCCTGGATACGATGATCTCCTTTATCAGAAAAGAACAAGATGGTTTATTAAGGACAAAAATGTTAATAGCACATACAACCAAAAAACAAAACGCTTTCTAATTTTAATTTTGCCCACAGCCAGCAGTTCGTCCAGGTCTTGGGGCCCCACAAATAGGCGTGGTGATGAGGAACCTGATGCACAGGCTCGGGTACAAGAAGTTCTACGTCCAAGGTGGTGACTGGGGTGGTATCATTGGCAGCAATATGGCCACTCTTTTCCCCAAGGTAAGATTATAAAACTAATAGTACAACACAGCAGATTTCTACAACAATCTAAAAATTTTAAAAGAAAGTAAAAGTCGTCTGCTCGAAAACGCAAACAACGTAATGAAATTCCAAAATGATGGATAAAAGAATAAAATTTATTAAAACCATTGTCTTGTTTACAAAATAAGAGAAACATTGGTCCCAAAACTAGGCAGCGCCTATATCTTGGGGGCCAGAGTTGCGATGACATTATAAAAAAAAAAACATGTTGTAAATAAAAGAGTCAATATAAACAAGGATGAAATATTTTAAGATATAGGATTAGATATTTTGGTAATTAGGTTACCTTTTAAAATTAAGCCTAGGATATAATTAGTGTAAAATAAAATAAAATTACCATTTATTCTAGTTATAGTAGTAACCTCGAAAGATAGTGTTAGGAACGATGAACATCAGTTCCACGGATGCCAATATTAGATCATAATTTAGCTAAATTACTACAGTGAAAACGGAATGGTCGAAAATAAATAATTCAAGTGGGCCAACTCGGATTTATAATATACATATTATATGGCAGAGCTATAAGAAGTCTACAGTTAAAAAAAAAACGTAACCCTTCGTAAACGTAACGTTCGGAACCCTTTGCGCGTGAGTACAACTAGCAATTGGCTCGTTTTATGTTTAATCGGACAAGTACATACAAAAAAATACAAAAATGTTTATTTTATCTCAAATATTGTGTCATACATAAACTGAGGCAGCCCCAGTAAGTAACAATAGTACTTGTGTCGCAGCTGTCTCACTCTTCCCTTATGTGGTATCTTAACAATGAATGCTGAAACTAATTAACAGAAAAAAAAGCAATTAAATAATTTTAAGCAGCTCTCGATGTGTGAGGAGTGCACGTATTTATATGTGCGTATGTGTGTGTTTTGTGCGTGCGTGTTTGTTTATGTGTGCTTGTGTGTATGTTTGTGCGAGCGTGTGATGATGTGTGTGTGTATATGTATGTATAGGCTAAACTTACTCTGATCAGAATGTTTTCTGTTTTTTAATATGTTAGTGATCTTAACCAATCACCTATCATTTTTTTACAATCGTATAACACCATGGGATATATGTCACACTTAAGATTCTGTTTATTATAGACATACTTCTAAAGAATACCAGCTCTTACAGTTCCTGCTCTTCACATTATAATTATTATAAGTTTAAGAAAGATATCTTCTTCATCGTCCTCACACTGCTGAGGATCACGACATTCAAAACCACATACGACTCGTCTCCAAGTTTTCCTGTCTTCTGCAGACTAGAAATAAATGAGACGTTACTGTTTTTTTCGCTTTTGCAAGTGTAGATACGATGAAACATCAAAGTATTTCAAACATATATGATACTTTTCAGGAGGTCCTCGGTTTCCACACAAACATAGCGATGACCATGACTTCTGTTGGAACACTTCTGGAATTCATCGGTTCTCTCTACCCCCCTCTAATCGTGGACGCACACCTTGCAGACAGAATGTATCCTCTGAAGAAGAGATTCGCCTACCTAATCGAGGAAACTGGATACATGCACATCCAATCCAGCAAACCTGATACTGTTGGTAAGTTGTTTTTTTTAATCTACTTCTAAAGGAGGTTCTCAATTCGTGTGTATGTTTTTTTTTTTGTATGTTTTTTACGCGATTTCTCAGCTACTTGTGATAGACTTTGATGATTATTTTTTTGTTTGGCCATACTTCAGAGGTGATATATAAATTTTATCGAAATTGATTCAGTTGCAGTTTTTGAAAAAAACAACATAAACAAAAATATGTATACACAGATGACGTTTTGGTTAATGTCTCCAATTATGCTCAAATTCCATGGGGTTATCCATTTAGGCATAACTTTATTATTTATTTTTAGTCCTAGGGTACAACAGCAAAAAGTGAAAATTAAAAAACTTTTTTACAAACAAAAAATACAACTGACCTTAAAAAATACTCCCCAGAACTAAAAACCCCAAAAACATGGAACGTGGAACTTAAACATACTCGTAATAGGGAATATGCAATTTTTTTTTGTCATCTAACCGGTTTACCGTTGAGTCTACTAAAATAGAGTACGAACAGTGAAAGCAGAATCAAAATTGATCAAAAATTAAACGAGATATAATCATTTTAATCAAATATATCTGTCCCTCTCTCGAAAACGCTGTTTTCTATGGCAGTTGTATGGGCGTCATGTCCTTCGACGTCAAATAACACGTCGGACTTCTCTTTCTAATTATCAACTTTCGAGTTTTATAACTTCGTCGCTGATGACGATATTTTGAAAATTCCTTCATATTTGTTCACTATATTAATTAGTCTTCAATTGAACAAATAAAAAAATATCATGCATATTCCCTATTGGAGAAAACCAAAACGTCATCTGAAACATTTTCGATAAAATTTATATGGGACCACCTCGGGAGTATATTCCTTCGGATAAAAAAAAATTGAAAATCGGTCCACAACTGACAGAGAAATCGGTGGACATATGTAAAAAAAATACATACATTCGAACTTAGAACCTCCTCCTTTTTGGAAGTCGGTTAAAAACAAAATATAAACACCAAAAAAAAAAAAAGACAGTCGAAATTAACCTGTTAAGCCCTGCGACTCACTGGTGAGTCGGACAAAAAAAAAATATTAAAGAGAAAAAAAAAAAAAAAAAAATCGGCTGTCAACCCGGGTTATCGTCGGGGTTCAATTTGACAACCCGGATTTGGCCGCGGGGGCAGAAGGGTAGTTATTTTGCAATTTTTTGAAGTCGGTTGTATTTTTTGTAAAAAAGTTTTTATAATTGATAGGCACGCGTTTGACCACTATCTTGCCTGATAGTAAGCGATGATGTGGTCGAAGATGGAGCACGCTTGTCTAGAAGTAACCTATTTACTCTTGATTTAAAGATTCAAAATTTTTAGCTACGAGTATCAGGGAACACTGACTCTGGCTTACGGCAAAGGCTGGTTTTGGTCATTTTTATATATTTCCACAAAAAGAATTCCTTCGAGCCGGATTTGAACCAGCGACCTATGGATATCAGTTTTCTAACACAACTACAGTCCACCGCTCTACCAACTGAGCTATCGAAGGCATGTTGAAATCGTTGAAATTCCCAGTCAGTTTGTGTGTGTAGTTTTTATAGATATTTTCTGGCTCATTACTTTTCGGTACTTTATCCAACCACAGACAATATTAGAGCAATACTAGATTCAGCTGAACTACTATACGTTGAATTGAGTATATGAGTTGTACTATAGGTTGAGTCTATCAATGGATTTTTGCCAACAAAACTAAAGTAATTCACAAAAAGTTTGAAATCATCGTCTGTCTCTCTCATGATAGCTCCCACACGAATGGACAGATAAAAATGCGGTCATTCTTATTCTTTATTGTACACAAAAAGTCGTTATATTAGAGCAGGTACAACCAGAATTGGGTTAATAGTAAACGTCAGTGTGAGAGAGACATTTTGAAATCAGAACAGAACAAGTGTACACAAAAAAGCTATTTTATTCCTTTTTAGAACAGGTACAAGCAGAATTGGGTTCTGTAATAGTAAACGTCAGTGTGAGAGAGACATTTTGAAATCAGAACAGAACAAGTGTACACAAAAAAGCTATTTTATTCCTTTTTAGAACAGGTACAAGCAGAATTGGGTTCTGTAATAGTAAACGTCAGTGTGAGAGAGACATTTTGAAATCAGAACAGAACAAGTATACATAAAAAAGCTATTTTACTCCTTTTTAGAACAGGTACAAGCAGAATTGGGTTCTGTAATAGTAAACGTCAGTGTGAGAGAGACATTTTGAAATCAGAACAGAGCAAGTGTACCTACATAAAAAAAATCTATTTTATTTCTTTTTATTTTCAGGTGTCGCCCTCTCCGATTCCCCGGCTGGTCTTCTGGCTTACATCCTCGAGAAGTTCTCCACCTGGACGCGACCTGAATTCCGCTCGAAACTAGACGGAGGCCTGGCCTTCCGCTTCACTAAGGAACAGCTCATCGACAACCTGATGATGTACTGGGCCCCCGGGTCAATTACTACGTCCATGAGGCTATACTCTGAGAACTTCAACTCGAAGATTATGGGGTGGAAACTTGATGAGTAAGATTTTCATTTTATTTTGTTTAGTAATGATAAGCCTACGTTGTTCCTAATACTGAAACACAGGGGTCCTCTCATTGAGTGAAAGTAAGCCGTTATGGAGGAGGTGGGAGGCCTATGTCCAGCAGTGGGCGTCTTTCGGCTGAAATGATGATAATGATGATGAAGCCGTTATGGCCGTACTGTAGTTTTGTAAACCTGTAACTATATTAAACTAATATAATTAGCCGATGGCGGGTTTATGGTGAAGTAAATACCAAAATAATAATTGTTTTTTTTACCACACGATTCTAGTGTGATTTATGCAAAATATTGAAATCAGTTAATAAAACCCGGCCAATGCGTGCGGACTTTGCACATTTAAGGTTCCGTACCAAATGTATTTTTGACTATTTGTATGGCTTTGGGTCAAAAAGATGCTTACCAACCGTTTGGCTATAACACCTGTGTGACAGACGATGGATAGACGGACAGACGGACACGTGAGTGACACCAATAGGGCTCCGTTTGGACCATTCAGGTACGGAACCCTAAAAATCTACAACTCGAAACTGACTACGGCTAAACGCAGAAGTGAGGTGACATCAAGACCACGCGTAACATTTGGGGCCTTATCTAAAAACATTAACAAATGTGATTAGTTTAAACACTGTTTCTTAACTCAACATTTTCTACTCGGAAGAAGGATACTTTTGAAGTACTTAGAACACGTTATCGTACTTTAGTATTCACTTATGTCGATTCTCTATAGTTTCAGCTATACACACGTATTTTTGTGTGTAGCTTCAGTAGTTTACTAGGGAACCGGCGCGGGGTGCTTGATCGGGAAACCATCCCGTGCGCGCGCAGGACGTTGCACGCATACAATGTACAACGCTCCCGCATGGACGCGCCAGTGGCCAGTACTGGCTAATTATTTGAAGGAAGTATTCTCCTTTAAACAGCTGAATTTTAATGGATGAGACATATGCTATCTTGAATTTAGAACCAGCTAATCAGTAGTACACGTCCCACGTCCAATAGCCAGACACAATAGATTTTAATTGTTATCTGCACACCTTTTCTTTGGGTGTGCTATCGACTTGTAAAGAGTTAAACTAAGCATTCGGTTAGCGAATTTTATAAATAAGGCTATTGGATTAATGATCACAGTATCATCATTCTCCTGCCCTTATCCCAATTTATTTGGGGTCGGCGCAACATGTCTTTTTCTTCCATACTCCTCTATTAGTCGTCATCTCTGTAGTCACCCCCTTTTTACCCATATCCTCTTTCACACAGTCCAACCATCGTTTCTTTGGCCTTCCTCTACTCTTATAGCCATCCACATCCATACACAAGACTTTCCTCACGACATTTTCTTCATTCCTCCGCATCACATGCCCATACCACGACAACCGATTTCCACACAATTTTTCAGTCAGCGGTGCCACTTTCAGACTTCCTCTTATATACTCATTCCTAATTCTATCCATGCGCGTAACACCACAAATGATCACAGTATGTAGTTATTAAATTAAAGAAGTCACACAGTCATGATCTAAATCTGGATCAAAACGTGCTGCTGTAAAGCTTGGTCTACTTCTTCCCCGTTTAAAACCAATCCATAGTATTTTTCAAGACTCTCTGAATCTCTTTAATAAAATCCTACAAAAAAATTATCTTAATCATTTTCTCTACAGAATCCCAACCCCAGTACCAATATGGGCACTCCAAGCGAAGTACGAGCTAGCATACCAGCCTCCCTGTATCCTGAAGTTGAAGTACCCCAACCTGGTCGGCACGACAGTCCTTGATGATGGAGGGCATTTCGTCGCCTTCGAGCTTCCGAAGCCCTTCTCGGAAGATGTCATCAAGGCGGTGGGAGAGTTCCGAAAGATCGCGCAGACGAACCAGAAGACTGATTTGTAATTTAGTTGTGAATTAAAGTATTTGTACAGACAAAGAAAGTGTTTTTTGCTGCCGTTCTCCTTGTATTGTACCTATCAGCTTTATAGAAAGTGGAATTCCCTGCTGGAGTCTGTGTTTACTGACAGCTACAACCTGGGGGCCTTTAAGTCAAGAATGAATATGTAAGCAAGCGTGCTCCATCGTCGACCACATCATCGCTTATCATCAGGTGAGATAGTGGTCAAGTGTGAGCCTGTAAATGATAAAAAAAATTAAACTGATAGCAAATGAATAGAGTGACTGACCGTTCAAAAACCAACGTTTGAGTATTACTACTAGCGGAGGCTATTTAAATACCTCATTTTATTTTTTTTCAAAGCACCCTGAAATATTTAGCCTACACACAAACACACATTCAACAACAATTTACAAGTCTAAAAACGTGACATCTACCAATCCGCACTGGGCCCGCGTTGTAGATTACAGCCCATTCCCTCACGTCAGAAAGGAGGCCTTTGTCCCAAACTACTGTGAATATTAAAAAAAAAACAACCGACTTCCAAAAAAGAAAAACACTAAAAATAACTTTAATTTCGGAAGTCGGTGTTTGTATTATATTTCTTCGTTATTTGACACCGACTTCCGAAATTAAAGTTATTTTTTTAATTTTTAGTGTATTTTTTTTTTTTGGAAATCGGTTGTTTTTTTTTTGTAAAAAAGTTTTTTATTTTTCACTTTTTTCTTCTTTACAAAACACCAATAACATGGAACGTGGAATTTAAACATACTCGTAGGTAATTGGAGAAAACCAAAACGTCATCTTTTATACGTATTTTTCGTTTTTGTTCAGTTTTACAAAAAGCACTAAAGCAATTTCGATTAAATTTATACCACCTCGGAAGTATTATTCTGTCGGATAAAAAAAAATTTAGAAAATCGGTCCATAACTGACGGAGAAATCGGTGGACATAGGTACCTGCATATAAAAAAAAATATATAAATATACATACAGTCGAACATAGAACCTCCTCCTTTTTCGAAGTCGGTTAAAAAGCTGAATATGCTTTAACATTTCTAAATATTTCTTTGTGCTCCTTGGCCTTCTCTATAGCAGGGCAAGCTCGCAGCAATCTTTGCTTACGGCAAGTGGTCGTCAATTAGTTTCCATTTTTTTTAGTACTATTTATCTATCGCTATTTTACTGTTAATAAGGATTCTAAGGACCACTTATCTCTGCATTACAATATCTTATAACAAAACGTTAATCAATTTGTCAGTTACAAATGTTACAATGGCTGAATCTTACTTTAGTCACTCCGCTGATAAAACTATGTTTGTACCCATTACGTACTCAGAAAAAGAAGTCTGCTATCTACAAAACACCACACTGACTTCCCCACACAAATCTAATGAAATCATACTTAAGCCGACTTATTGGTCTAATAAAAATCAATGAGACCTTATCTGGCACCCGCCCGGTTGCCTCGCGAGCGTCGGCAGGTCGCGTGCCGCGCGCTCGCCCATACGCAACGAGGATTATGAGGGGTGGCAAAGCTGCTTATTTGTCATCGTTTGCTATTTTATTTGAGTAGGCGTTGGTGCGTTATTGATATTGCTATTTTGTGGCCCGTGGAGCCCCGTGGGATATTTTGTAAGGTTTCTTTGGGTGTTATTATAAAAATGGATTTTGAGTGAGTTTTGACTTTGAGGACGTGTTGTGACTAGAGTCGCTTATAGAGCCTAAAATAGTTGTAGGTTATGTGACGCCTAAGGAGGTTGCGTGAGATCCAAACCTTATTGATAGAAAGGCTGCTTGAGCATAGGATGATGCAAAATTAAAATATTCATATTGAATTTTTCATAATCAACCCCTATTCTCCAATAGGGGTTGATTATGAAAAATTAAGGGGCGAACCGGTTTGTGTGAAACATCTCATTCATTCTATGACAAAGTGCTGCCGACTTTAAATTTAGTAACACATAAGTTATGTTTGTCTTGAAGACCAGTCTTGATGGACAAATGGTGTGGCTATTTTATATCAGTTTAACCTAAATATTACTGTCCCAAATTTAAATTTAATTGTAAAGTGATGGCCTGAAACACAGGTTTGAATGAACCTAGTTCGGGCGGGTCGCTAACTAACATTGTAATTCCTAACCATAATCTTATTTTACACCAGTAATGTACCATATTTTAGTAGTTTATTTTTAGGCACTATAATTGTATAGGAAATGTTACTACTGTAGACTATATGTAAAGTTTTGCAAACCTTAATTCAATAAATATTCTATTCTAGTCTATTCTCGATATATGGAAGGGCTACTTATGAAAATGGAGCGTGTGAGCCTTGACTAAAGATTAACCGTAGCAAAACCGAGATGATGCGTAACTGTCGAAAGAGCCAATAATAATTCCTGCCCGAAGTCTCTCATATTGTGGACTGTGAAGTCATCCAACCCTACATTTACCTTGAAACGTTAATCTCGAACAATGGAGGTTGCGTTTTAAATTTTTTTATTCATTGGATGAACATTGAAGTGAGCAAGCCGAGAAGATGCCTGATAGATGTTCATTCGTGCTTTGAAGATTGATGGGTATTAAGCGATTGGGAATATAGGTTTTGGCAATCCGACCGTGAAAGGGGTTTCCTCTTCACCTACTTGGGATGGATACCCTAACTACCATGTTGATTCTATTTATGGGTATATTTAGGTAGGTATCTTTTCCCCTTACCTACATACAGGGTGTAAGGGAAACGCTTCCGAAAACGGAGACAGGTGATAAGGCTAGTGATTCTCGAAATGATACCATCAAAAAATCTGTTTTTGAAGTGAAAACTTCTTTAGGCGTTGGGCAGTTTTGAGAAGAGAAAAAGCAATTGAACTTGCGCGCCACGGACACCGCTACGCGATTCGTTACGAGAGTGAGTGTTGCGTTGGCGTTTTTGTTCAAGTTTTTTGTTTTCACTTCTGACGGTACTCTCGGAGTGCCAGATTTTTTTTTTACAATTTTGCCTAATTTTTTTAGCGTTTTGCGTTCACTATGCTGTGAAAACAGTTAAATGAAACCGTTATTTCCGATTAAAGACACTTTTTTCTTTAGCATGCAATGTATTCGTAAAATATCAGCTGACGCTCGCGCATTACCTTGAGTTCAAAGTGCGCGCGCGCTTGCCAACAGCCGCGCCGCCAACGACCCCACGTCCACGCGACACCGAAGTTAAGCGAAAGGTTACTAGTATCCGTTTGCCTTAAGGTTGTATATAATCTACGTTCTGGCTTTGGAAGCGTTCCCCTTACACCCTGTGTAGTTAGAAACTAAACAGAAATAAATAGGTATTTAAATATTTGAATAGTTGATATCGATAAAGTCTTATTACTTACCATCAATTATCATAATAATGTCGTAATTAAGACATTTATAACAACACACGTGTCAAACTCGCATTACCCCACTTTTCGTTCGAAGTCGGCAAACAGTTGAGCTGTTTCGTCATTACTGATAAATCTTTAAATGTTAATGACGCTTTACGAGACGTCTATGATTAACTTTTAGGAAAAACATTTTTCTGTGAAGCACGAGCGAAATTATTTATTGGTCTTCAGACACCTTTACTTTTTGTTATGCTCGGGCTATTTTTAAGACCTTAAAAACGCACCTGAACCTTTGGGGAAAGGACCAGGGAGTGTGGGATTATTCCCAGCTCACTAAAACCACCCTGGTGATCATTATCAGCTTATGGAACCCCGTTACCTCTTAAGGCGCCGTTATACGACTTTTAAGGGTTTTTAATCGAACATCACGTCTAAACGAGTAATCTTGTTTCTTTAAAAAAAATATATGTTACTTTAGACAACTTACGTCGTAATTTGATCTGAGAATATTTAAAATTATATTTTAATATTGTAGTGTAATTAATTTGTAAAGTTATGTCTAACGCGGATAAAAAATTGAGAATCACGCAAAATCTATAATGCGTATTTTTAAGAAACTTTCACCATTTTAAAAAAACATTTAATTATTTATAATTTAGTCTAAGTGTTTTAGTTTAATACCTGTTGATTTATGTGTAATAAATTAATAATGCGTTTATTTTCGGACAGCGCTCCTTGATAAGCGAGTTTTATTACTGAGTGGACGTACGACGCGTTACGTGAGCTCAGCACAGAACACGCAAGCTAACCACTCAAGGTCATTGGCAGTTAATAGCGACTTAAAGACCACTGTGGAACCCCCTCAGTGCGTTGCCTCTTAGGGGACATCCCTGTTCCTCGCGCACCTGTATAAGTGGCGCGAGGAGGCGAAACGGCGGGGCAAAACTCCGCTGCCGCGACAACTCGCGGCTCGGCGGACAGAGCTCCGGCAGGATCTCATGGCGACATGGAGAGAGCGACTGTCGCAACCCAGCGCTGGGCACGCCACCATTGCGGCGGTAGTGCCCCTCTTTAAGGAGTGGCTGGAGAGGCGCCACGGCGTCCTCACCTTCCGCCTGACGCATGTCCTCACCGGACACGGAAGTTTCGGAAGGTTCCTGTGTAGGATAAAGCGGAGGGAAACGCCCGGGTGTCCCCACTGTAAGGATCGCCCAGAGGACACGGGGGAGCACACGGTGAAGACCCGCTTGGGCGGAGCCCCGCCGTGTCCTCGAGCAGGCGATCGTCGGCAGCATCCGGCCCTGGTCCAGGCCATTGTATGGAACGAGAGAGAATGGGAAGCAGTATCCTCCTTCTGCGAAGCAGTAATGCTCGCGAAGCAGGAGGCGGAACGGGTTAGGGAGAGGCTGCAACGACAGCCTCGCCCTAACGCCCTCAGCAGCAGCCGCCGCAGGAGACGCCAGGGGCTTCCGGCGCCGCGAGACTATCTCCGGCCACCGTAGACCCGGGCCTGCGGACGGCGAGTAATGGGTAGCTCGCCGTCCGATCAGCATCAGGCTCGAGAGTCGACGGCGCGTAGTGTTCCACGCGCGCCTCAAAGAGTTGTCAGCAAACAGGACGGGGCCCGTCATGGCCGATGCCTGCCTGGGGGTTGAGGATAAATTCGAAAGAGCTACCTCGCCCCTGGGCATTTAGGGCAGGGAGGAACAGGGGTGGGTTTTAGTCAGTAAGAGTCTGACACGCCTTCGCGCTCCACCCAGAGCGGGAGAAGTCATTGGATGATTACACAACCCCAAAAAAAAAAAAAAAAAAAGGGGACATCCCTGTGGAGACTGTATTAGGTGATTGACTGATTGCACGGTTGGTGCTTCTCGTTGGATGAACGATTGGCTGCTGCACTGCATGTCGCGGGTTCGGATCTGGGTGTTCTTGTGTATGTGAGTTTACTCGACCAGCGGGGTGGATTACGGCCTCCCCTCACAGAGAGGAGGCCTTTTTTTTTTTTTTGTGGGGTGGGAAATCATCCTATGACTTCTCCCGCTCTGGGCGGAGCGGGAGGGCGTGTCAGACTCTTACTGACTAAAACCCACCCCTGTTCCTTCCTGCCTTTGAGTGCCCAGGGGCGAGGTAACTCTGTTTCGAATTTATCCTCAACCCCCGGGCAGGCATCGGCCATGACGGGCCCCGTCTCTTGCTGACAACTCTTTGAGGCGCGCGTGGAACACTACGCGCCGTCGACTCTCGGGCCTGGTGCTGATCGGGCGGCGAGTTACCCACTACTCGCCGTCCGCAGGCCCGGGTCTACGGTGGCCGGAGATCGTCTCGCGGCGCCGGAAGCCCCCGGCGTCTCCTGAGGCGGCTGCTGCTGAGGGCGTGAGGGCGACTCCGTTGTTGGTGCTCTCTCACGCGTCCCGCCTCCGCCTTCGCGAGCATTACTGCTTCGCAGAAGGAGGAGACGGCTTCCCATTCCCTCTCGCTCCGTACCATGGCCTGAACCAGGGCAGGGCGCGAGAGGTCGCTGCCGCCTATCGCATCAACGAGGACACGGCGTTGCTCCGCCCAAGCGGGGCAGACCTCCACCGTATGCTCCACCGTGTCCTCGGGGCGATCCGTGCAATGGAAACACCCGGGCGTCACCTCCCGCTTGATCCGAAACAGGAACCTCCCGAAACAACCGTGTCCGGTGAGGACCTGCGTCAGGCGGAAGGTGAGGGCGCCGTGAGGTCTTTCCAGCCAAGCCTCAAAGAGGGGCACCACCGCCGCAATGGTGGCGTGCCCAGCGCGGGGTTGTGACAATCGCTGTCTCCATGTCGCCATGAGATCCTGCCGGAGCTCCGTCCGCCGAGCCGCGAGTTGTCGCGGCAGCGGAGTTTCACCCCGGCGTTTCGCCTCCTCGCGGTCCTCATAGAGGCTCGCGAGGATTTTTGCCTCCAGATCCCATGGCGATAATCCGGCAAGGAGGCTCGCCGCCTCGCAGGAGATCGTACGGTATCCTCGGATCATTCTGATCGCCATGACCCTTTGGGACGCGTTCAGAAAGCGAGTAGATCGCTTCCTTAGCGAACGCGCCCACACCGGTGCTCCGTAAAGGGCCATGGACCGCACGATCCCCGCGTAGAGCCTCCGGCAGGAGGCGTTTGGCCCCCTCAGATTGGGCAGGAGCCGCCTCAAAGCAGCCCTGGCCCTGTTTAGTCTGGGAGCCAAACGTCGGAAGTGCTCGACGAAGTTCCACCGGCTGTCGAGGACGAGTCCCAGGTACTTCATCGTCCCCTCAACGCCGATGTGAACCCCTCCTACCGTTATCTGGGAACCCGCCGGTGGCGCATTCCGAGAACCATGAAAACACATGGCCTCGGACTTGTGCAATGCCACCTCGAGTCCCAGTTGCCGGATCCTGTCCACGATTATCGCAACCCCGCGTGTCATTATGTTGGCCGCCGCCTCGTGCGACCACCCCTGCGCCAGGACCAGGGTGTCGTCAGCGTAGCATACTACGCTGACGGCGCTAGGGAGGTCGGCGCGCAGCACCCAGTCGTACCCGATGTTCCACAGAGGCGGCCCAAGGACCGATCCCTGCGGAACACCGCACGACATCTCTCGTCGGTTCCATTCTCCCTGGTGACCGGGGTAGATGACGGCCCTGTCCGTCAAATACGCCTCGACTACGCGACGGAGGTAGGGCGGCACCCGGTGATACCGGAGTGCCTCCACTATGCAACTCCAGGGCAGGGTGTTGAAGGCATTGGCGATGTCCAGAGACACCGCCAAGACGACCCTACCCCGGGCTACTGCATCCCCCGTCGTGAGGGCTCGTACGCGCATGATGGCGTCCACCGTAGAGCGCCCCCTGCGGAAGCCGTACTGGCTCTCCGCCAGATCCGGCCCCACCCGCGTCAGCTGCCCGACGAGGCGGTCTGCAATTACTCTTTCAAAGAGCTTGCCCACCTCGTCGAGCAGCACGATGGGCCGGGAGAGGAGGCCTGTGCCCCAGCAGTCGAGACATTAAAAGGCTGGTGATGATGAAACCCACAAAACAGGAGTAGCTCCTAGAATAGGGAAGCGTTTAAAAAAAAAAAGTTTATCTGTCCAGCCCTTTCCCAACTATGTTGAGGTCGGCTGCCAGCTTTACCAGGTCCAGGTGCCTATCTACACCCCGACTATGACACGTCAATGCCATCATATACCGTGTATACATGCTAACGATGCTCAATGCGCTCGTAGAACCCTGGATTGACCTGTTGGCGGACGAAATCTCGTTCATATCGCGTGGCTCTCGTCGCGTAGAGGCTCGACACGAGAGCCACCGAGAGACGCGACGAGAGCACCATCTACACACTCGTACTCGGCCTGTCTCGTGGTGTCTCACAGAGCGTATACAGCCGGCATGAAAGGATTCACTTTAACTTATTTAGTACAGGAAGTACCAAATAATAATAATGAATAAATAAATCATAATTCCGTTGATAAAAACCGACCGAGAGCGAGTCAGATTGGCGCGCAAAAGGTTCCGAACAAATCATATTTTTTTCAGGTTTTTTTTTACTGCCTCCTCCTTAGGTTTTTCTGTAATCTTCAAATAAAGAACTAATTTCTGTATTTTTTTCAAAATTTTAGGCCTATTGGTTTCGGAGATAAGGAGGAGAAAATTACCATTCGCCGGTCATTTTTCATCTTTCTGAAATACCAACATAACATAGAAAAAAATTTTTAGGTATATATTTATACCTAAATATTTATTTCCTTATATTTAAAACCATATAATATTTTAAAATTATGAAAAAAATACATTCGATACCATCATAATGTCCCCTTTCATTTAATATATCGTACTGTACAGTTAGGTTGATAGGTACTAATAACGTAGGTAGGTAGGTGGACTCCATTCCACCTCGACTCACAGTATGGCATTTAAATATGAGCTTTGTAACGTGTTACTAATTTAACGTAGTGTAACTAAGTTAACGTTGTGAGCAGTGGTGGCCCAGTGGTAACGGCCCGCGACTTACAAGTTGTGTAGGTCGTGAGTTCAAACCCAGTCAGGCGCTTTACTTTGTGTAAATTATTTCATCGCCACTGCTCTCAAAACGGTGAAGGAATACATCGTGAGGAAACCGGCATGTCCTAGAACCAAAAATTCGAAGCAATGTAACATCCACCAACCCGCACTGGGCCCGCGTGGTGGATAACCGCCTACACCCTCTCACAGAGACTGTCGCAACCCAGCGCTGGGCATGCCACCATCGAGGCGGTGGTGCCCCTCTTTGAGGAGTGGCTGGAGAGGCGTCACGGCGCCCTCACCTTTCGCCTGACGCAGGTGCTCACCGGACACGTGTCACGGTACGGAGGGCGATGTCACGTTGCGGGACCGGAGTGGTGGTGTGACACGTAGAGGAGGTCGTAGGGTAGGAGGACCGTAGATGAGGAGTTCAATAAATAATAACACGACGAGTTAACACATTTACAACAGTGGGCTTTAATATAATATTAAGAACACAAACACTGTGACTATTAATTAAATTGTATTAATGCAAAATTCTAGGAAACTGGTAACTGACACTTGAAGAGTCAAAAAATAACAATGAGGAGCTTCTACTAGCTCCGCTGCAGAATTAGAACTGACTTAATATAAAAACAGACTATTGACATAGAAAACAAGTAATTTTTGAATTTGAAATTAAAAAAGGTAGCAAAGAACGTAATTTTGGAATAGAGGTCAAAAAATAAACAAGGCTTTAGTACTGCCTTGTTACACACGGCTGTTTCGGTAAGTACCTGTGTCGGATCAAGGTGGAGGTAACCCCAGGGTGTTTCCACTGCGAGGATCGCCCTGAGGACACGGTGGAGCATACGGTGGAGGTTTGCCCCGCTTGGGCAGAGCACCGCCGTGTCCTCGTGGATGCGATAGGTGGCAGCGACCTCTCGCGCCGTGCCCTGGTTCAGGCCATGGTACGGAGCGAGAGGGAATGGGAAGCCGTCTCCTCCTTCTGCGAAGCAGTAATGCTCGCGAAGAGGGAGGCGGCATACGTTAGGGAGACTCGACAACAGCCGAGTCGCCCTAGCGCCCCCAGCCGCAGCCGCCGCATCAGACGCCATGGAGTTCGGGCGCCGCGAGGCGATCTCCGGCCACCGTAGACCCGGGCCTGCGGACGGCGAGTAGTGGGTAACTCGCCGTCCGATCAGCACCAGGCCCGAGTCGACGGCGCGTAGTGTTCCACGCGCGCCTCAAAGAGTTGTCAGCAAGGGACGGGGCCTGCCACGGCCGATGCCTGCCCGGGGGTGGAGGATAAATTCGAAAGAGTTACCTCGCCCCTGGGCACTCGAGGCAGGGAGGAACAGGGGTGGGTTTTAGTCAGTAAGAGTCTGACACGCCCTTCCGCTCCACCCTAGAGCGGAAGAAGTCATAGGATGATTTCCCACCCCCCAAAAAAAAAAAAAAAAAAAAACCCTCTCACAGAGAGGAGGCCTGTGCCCCAGCAGTGGGGACATTAATAATAATATTGCACAACTATCACACAACGCCATCTAGTCCCAAGCTAAGCAGAGCTTGTATTATGGGTACTAGACAACTGATAAACATACTTATATATTTCTAAATACATACATATTATAGATAAATTACACCCAGACACAGAACAAATGATCGTGCTCATTACACAAACATTTGTCCTGGGTGGGAATCGAACCCACGACCTCTGGCATAGCAGTCAGGGTCACTAACCACTAGACCAACAGACCAGTCTACATTAAAAGGCTGATGATGACGGTACAGTTTGAAAAACTTTGTTTTTTTAATTTTCTGGTTTTCACCCCAAAAGTGACCCCCATATTCCAAATTAATTTATTTAGGGTACATTTTCGTGTTTGGGTTACAAATATTCATGTATGTACCAAATTTCAACTCTATCGGTCTGGCAGATTCGTAGCAAATTGGCTGTGACAGACAGACACACGAGTGATCCTATAAGGATATACTTTCGTAACCAGAGATAATGCTACTCGTCCTGTAAAGCTCTGTCTCTCTCTCACGAAGAAATAATGATGGAGTAGGCACCTAGGCATAGTAGGAGGGCTGACCTCCACAACTCAGAAGGTAACAAGATAACCCTTGGCAAGACTGGTTGCAGTTTTCTGGCTTCTGACTAGCTATTATAACGACAAAGATCTTCAAATGCTTTCCCAGGCATAGTGGAGTCTCGGTATTAATCGATTGTCACCCATCCACAGACCGACATCGGCAAGCGTTGCTTACTGTCAGCCTGCATGATCTCACTGCTGGCAAGGCCTTCTCCCAGGATGTCCAGTGATTTCAGTCCAGTGCTAGGGATATACAGAAGGTGCCCTGTGTCCCAATCGACACATTCGCAATTTGATTTCTTATATATTTATGTAGTTTATGTATACTTTATTTATTAATATTGTACATAATAGCTTAAAGTTACCCGCTTCAAAAGACAACAAACTTCCTAAGTAAAGAACTAATATTGGTGCTGATTCTGTTGTGCACAAACTAAACTTAATTAAGGCTATTGCTATCTTTTCTCTCTAATAAAACAAGAAGTGAAATAGTGGTCAAACGCGTGCCTATCAACAATAAAAAAAAAGAAAGAGACGGAGGTCAATTAGAGCTGTCAAATTTAGTTGAACTAATATTTCCATACAAATTATGGGTACACGTAAAAACATGTCGTCTAAAACACGGTAAAGCGCAAGGCGTAAACTAATATGACATCTTTAACTTAGTTCATAGCTGTAGCCGTTCTTTTCTCGCACTGCCTTTTAGTAAAAGATAGCGATTCTCTAATTAACCGACTTTCGAAAAAGGAGGCGGTTCTATGTTCGTCTGTATGTATGTTTTTTTTTATGATCTTTCTCCGTCAGTTGTGGACCGATTTTCAAAATTCTTTTTTTATCCGAAAGAATATACTCTCGAGGTGGTCCCACATATTTCTTTTCGAAATTGCTTTAGCACTTTTTGAGAAACTGAACAAAAACGAAAAATACGCATACCTCGATGACGTTTTGGTGTTCTCCAAATGTTTAAATTCCACGTTCCATGTTATTGGGGTTTTTAGTTCTGGGGTATAACAACTAAAAAGTGAAAAAATAAAAAACTTTTTTTTCAAAAAAAACAATCGACTTCCAAAAAAAAATACACTAAAAATTAAAAAAAAACTTTAATTTCGGAAGTCGGTGTCAAAAAACGAAGAAGTAAAATACAAACACCGACTTCCGAAATTAAAGTTATTTTTTAATTTTTAGTGTATTTTTTTTTTTGGAAGTCGGTTGTTTTTTTTGAAAAAAAGGTTTTTTACTTTAGTTATTAAACAAGAGAATCAGCACCATTATGTCAATTACTTTTCTAAAGATTAGGCAGGAAATCTATACTATAATCAAAATGTTATAAAGAGGTAAAGTTTGTGAGATTGTAGAGGGTAATCTTTGGATCTAGTAGACCGATTTTGAAAATTCTTTTACCAATAGAAAGCCACGTTCTTTGTGAGTGTCATAGACTATATAAGTATATGTTTACCATATTTGATATTCACGCGGACGAAGTCGCGGGTGAAGTGCTACTCTATTATAAACGTAACTAATAGACTTTTAGAAACTCCCTCTCGTATTTCCAACATTAACAGCGGGTGTAGACCGCATCCATGCAAAACATGACGAGCCTGCGAACGTGAGATAAGGAAGGTTAACAAATACACCATAGTGCTCTCCTAGGGGGTGGAAATTCAATCTCCAACATAAAACGATGAGGGGGTGGAGCGATCCGCCCCTTTAGACAAAGAGAGAGAGGTGATACACAAGCTGTGAGAGGGAGAGAGAAATGAAATGCAATAATGTTACTTGGATAATACTTGTTTTTCTTTTAAGTATGCTTAAGTGTATTAAACTAGGACTAATTTTAATATTACATTGGTAACTTTTGAGATAAAATATAAATCAAGAGCTCGTAAACTCTCTAGCCACCTAACTGTCATATTGCAAGCTCTCAGTGATATACAGGAAAATATTCTATAACACAACATATTCATTTAAGAATATCTAAAACAGTGAAGGTAACGTTAAAAAGGTGTCGCACAATATACCAGGTTGATACAAAAGTAATGAAGAGTAATAATAATCGGTATATAATAAAACCGAGTTAAAGTTCTATTTATTTTTCAAGACAATCTACATAGAAGTCTACAACCACTCCATCGTGTTCTAAACAACGCATATCCTCAAATACTTTTTTACAAAAAAACAACCGACTTCCAAAAAAGAAAATACACTAAAAATTAAAAAATAACTTTGATTTCGGAAGTCGGTGTTTGTATTTTATTTCTTCGTTGTTTGAAGTCTACAACCACTCCATTGTGTTACAACGCATACCCTAAAAAAACATTAGCAAAGCCCTTTAACACTCTGAATTAGTAAGTACTAAATTCCCAAAATAATCATTATTATTTTTATTACTTTATAAAAAACTAGCTTCTGCCAGCAGCTTCGCCCACGTGAAATTAGTATTTCCCCCGTTGTAAACTTTCAACCCCTTTTTCACCCCTTTAAGGGTTGAATTTCGAAAAAAACTTACTTAGTGGATACCTACTCTTCACAAAGAACACATCCTCCATATTTCATGTCTTTAAGACCAGTGGTTTAGGCTGTGCGTTAATATATCAGTTGGTCAGTCGGTCAGTCAGTAAGTCAGTAAGGACTTTGAATTTGATATAAACAGATAACAGCTAAATTCTGTGTAGATGTGTTGTGACAAATAAAGTAGGTACTGACAAATAATTTTGACCCGGCGCCTCCACCACTTGTAGAACCCCAGGCAGTCAGTCAGTCAGGACTTTGAATTTTATATATATAGATACTCGATTATTTCATTACTTTTGAATACCCAGTAAATACATATTTTGTAATGGCTAGAGTTACGAAGTTTACTTTAGTATTTAGTTAGGGATGTATCTGACTATTGATATCACAAAATTAAACTTACTAATTTGTAAGATCAAAGATAAACTTGTTGAGAACAGGCACAAAACATGAAATGAATTCAGAAGAAAACATAAAGACATTTTTGTTAAGCCAACATAAAATCTGGCTAATATACGGTGGGATTATATAAATATGTTATTTTAACAATCGAAAACTCCACCTTACTCTAACATATATGTAATGACTATTTATGGAAATTATTACATTTATTACACACTAAAACTTAAGATTATTAACAATAACTTACAACTACAACACAAAAACACTAAACAATGAGATTCTCAGAAACTACAGGGCAAGACCAAAATGTAGACAATGATACAAACTACTTTATTATAACAGAATAAAACAGCACGGACGGATAAAGTAATGAAATTAAACCATTAAGAAACCTTTAAGAACTATTTCAATACATTGCCTTTACATATTGGCATTAATTCAATTCTTCGTGACTCATTAAATTAACTTCCAACACAAATATTCCTACATCATTCCTAAACCATCTATAACCATTCATTTACCATCCTTATCGTTCTTGTCTTTACTCCCATGACCATTCTGCATTTTACCATCATGCTCATCTTTACCGTTTTGTGCTGGAGCTATCATAAGCAGATTATTACCATTCCTATCCGCCAAGTTTCTAAATGGCATATTTTGGCGCCATCTTGGAGAGAAGTAGAACTGATTCCGTAGAACTCTTAAGTGCTCTTTACCGAAGTAGAAATCTGTTCTATTGCTTATAGACCTTTGGTATCCCCTTCTGACTTCTTCATTTTCTTCATTACCATACCTTTGATATTCGTTACTCTCGTGAAAGATTTTTGCTCTTGGACAATCCTCTTCGGTGAAGTATGGTCTTTTCAGCCGGAGTCGTCGTGACTGTGGACTCAAAGGCGATTCGCACTTGATGGCCAGGCTTGCCGAGTTCTCTTTGTTCATGGAGAGGCCATGTGTTTTCTGCCACTCTAGAACTTCACAGAGTAAGCCTATGTACCTGTGAAATGAATGGTAAATGATAAAAATAAGCTTAAGTAGTGCTAGGAGTTAAAATAAATGCGAATGTGAGAGTTGGTTTAGCTCTTATTTATTAAACGTTGGCAGATATTTGGCACAAATATTTTGGATGATAACGAGTCTAGATAAAATAACTAACAGAGAAGTATGGAAAAGGAATATTTACGAGTATGCTGCGCCGACCTCAAATAAATTGAGATAAGGGCAGGATGAAGTGTTAGCTTAGTTAAAAAATACCAGCAAATAAACACTTTCCCAGGTCACAAAGATTCATTCTCACCTAATAGCCATTCTCAGTATCTCATTCTTGGACAGCTTCTTATCGGGCGGGTGCGTGGGCACCAATCTCCTCAACTCGGCGAAGGCTCCGCTGACGTTCTGCTGCCTCCAGCGCTCGCGGCAGTTGGTGAACAGCTTCCGAGGAGGCCGCAGGAGACAGGAGTTGAGGGATGGCAGGTCTTCGGGTAGACTCTATGAAGGGAAGAGGTTTTTCACTAAACGTTAAATTCGGAGATGCTGGAAGGGGGTTGATAAAATACGATACGAAGGGTTTAGCGTCAGTTTTGCAAATACGAAAGTTTCGACGACTTTGGCCTGAATCACATTTCATCATCATTTCATCTCGTTTAATATCTATTTTCACAAGATAAATGCAAATCGATTCTGATAAATGTGATTTCGGCCTTATGGTAGTTACAAAATTATTTTATGCCATCGTAAAGATCATATCTGGATCTGCCCGCATCTGACCCATGTATGATTGATTGGCTGTATATTGGATGGACCAACTCGTTATTGATATCTATTATTTCTATCCGTCATTTTAGTTCTGAACACTTAGGTTTAGCCCGTTGCCAAAATAATGGCCCAAATTTATTTACGTATCTATAATTATAAAAAATATTCTCACCTGAAGATTCCTGCCAGACTGTCTATCATCATCGCTGTCAGGCAGACACAGGTCATCGCTCAACATCTCACTGTCAGGCTCTTCATCAGAACAGGACTCCTGGTCAGAAGCCATCGCTGTCGGATACACTGCACCAGAGAATTGTAAGATGACTGTCAATATTTCAATAATCTTTATGTGATAGAAATTGTTGTTACCTCCTATATGACTTGAGTCAAATATTTAAGTTTAGATGACAGGTTTTCCGTCGGACTGATATAATCTGCTGATCAAAAGGAATATCAAAGTCAATTTATTAATTTCAATTGGACCATTAAAAGGCACTTTTGAAGGACAAAATCGTTCAAAAGTTAGTTTAGCACGGTATAGAATACTGAAGAAACTCCTCACTTACTGTTGCAATGTAGAATTGAGATGATGTGTGTCAAATCAAACATTATCAAAGAAGTTAAAGCTAATCAAAGTGCACTTTAAAACTGACGGAGAAGACCTGCGTCCAGCACTACATGTCGTATATGACACTTTACCTAACGATAATGACGATGAAACAGGGTCACATTTCAGAGGCAAAGTAAATACAGCAGCTGCGTCTATATAAAGCGCCGTTATTGTTGGCTATCGCAGGAAACAGTTATCACAGGATGTCGCTATAATTAACTGAGCACCATTTACACCACAGCTTGTTAATTTTAATAATGAACTTAAAAATACGTTTGGTAAGGACTAATTTGACAATGACGAATCAAGGTGGCATGGTATTATTTTGATTTTTATATATTGTATAATGGAAAAGGCTGTGCAAATAGAGAGAGAATGGGAGCCGATGGCCTACCTGATACTGAATCAAACCCAAACTCAAATAATTTATTGCAATTATACCATTTAGTGACATATTTGAATTGTCAAGGAGTCGCTTAGTCTGAAAAGCTATGGTGGTGAACGTGCAAGAAAGTCCACGGAGACTTTTTTGTATAAATAAATTAATACAAAGTATTGGTTACATAATTATTTTTTGTTAAGTTAGTGGTTTGTATACGTAGGTATATTATGTGAGAACTATGTACTCAGGCGTGCTGTAGAAAAATGTTGTCGCCTATGGGTCTGGATTACCAAAGAAATTGAAGATCATGATTGCGTAAATATTTTAAATGGTAACTTTTGAAGATTAGAAAAGAAGCATCGAAGACTGGATTCTGATTTTGTTGCAGAATCAAATCCTGTTGTCTAATTACCTAAGTAACAGTAGAATATTTGGTTTGGTTCAGTAAATCCTATACACAAAATGTTTGGTAAATATAGCTAAAATTAATCAGTTTCCTGCATTTTTCCTGCTACAATGTTTTGGTAGAATAACGACGCGTAGCTTATTAAACCACAAAATTATTATAAATCTACACGCTTGTTTTGGATGATCGACCTTAAACAGAGACAGGTAAACCGTGGATTCAGTACGAAAACCTTTAGCGAGATACTACAGTTGTATCTGAAAACACAAAACTACCACAGGACAACCATAGAATATGACGAGACATCGTCAGACAAAGGATGACTTATGAAGTAGGAGGACACTCAGTGAAGAAGAAATACAACGCGAAAAGTGGAGATCTGAAAACTGTAGCTTTCAAATAAAAGTGTGGTTTAGGAAAGAATAGAATAAAATAGAAAACATTTATTTGACACAACACAACAGCGAAGAAGAGAAGAAGAAGAGAAAGAAAAGAGTATACAGAATTATGCATTAAAATTGCGCTGTGCCCATATCGAAAGGGTTCTTCAACTTCTTCTACCCAGCTAAAACACTAAGAAGTGGTAACGGGCATATCTTGGGGGACTGTTCTCTATCATATGTGTTTTTCAAAAAGGCCGATTCCCAGGTGGCGCCCTCATTGAATAAAAAATCGTAGCATAGCATAGAAAATAAATATTAAAGAATGTTTCGTATCCAAAGTATTAGGCAAAAATTTCAGAAACGGCCGTTTTTGGTACTTTTGCCTACTACTTTGGATACGAAACATTCTGAGACCTGTTTTAACAACGTAAAAATATTTTATCCTCTTTGTAACAAAGGTGACGTTGGATTCTTTAATATTTATTTTCTATGCTATGCTTCGGTTTTTATTCAGTGAGGGCACCACTTGGTCGGTAGTAGGGTCTTAAATAAATTGCTTATGATTTTGATTCAACTGATGTCTTTCAATCACATTGTTTTTGAAACCATGCATCAAACATTCATTGCATTCACTATAAACGACATTTCATACTAGCTTTTGCTCACGGCTTCGCTCGCGTTAATGTAGTTTTGTTCAAAAGGTAACCTATATTCTTTTCTGTATCCCTGACAACGTGTATGCAACATTTCATGATGATCGGTTGAGTAGTTATAGCGAGAAAGCGTAACAAAGAAACCTTTATATGTATGCTTGTTCGCATTATTTTCAACCAAATAATGAGTACAGTTACAATATTCGCAAACCTTGTTTATAATATAAAAATAATCTAACTCTATTTAGACGTACCGTTTCCTCCAGGAATATCCGTCACGGTTGGCATAAAAACGAAATCACAAAAACGATTTATATTAAATTCACAATGCAATTCTATTTTTAGTGACGCACGAAACTTGTTGGCGGCGCGACGAATCGAACGCGACTGACAAAAATCTATAACAATATTATTTAAATTTCGAAATGGGGTTGGCAGAAAGTGCTGCGATTGGTTGATTGTGAGAACGAGATTAACCAATCAGTGCTCAGGGGAGGCGGGGCGAGGGTTTTCTTTTGACGTTAGCGTTAAAATACTTTGATATATTATACGTATTCTAAAGAGATATATTGTTATCGAAGTCATCAATTGTTCTGGCTTTCCCTTCTATTGCAGGAGCTTGAAACCTACCTACCAACATTTGTTAACACCTGAAAGGCTTATGTTTGGTTTATACTTACATACATAGATGGGTTTTTATCCGTTTATTCATAGTTCTCATACGGAACTGACATATATTCAATAAAATAAACTTTATGTTTTCCAATGCTAGGGAAAAGTTGATAAAAATACTTAAACATAAAAAATACGACTTAATTTTTGAGAAGTAAATAGTCGTGACATGGCACCAAAAATAACGGGCCCATTGTATTATTATTTATTTAATAATAAATCCCGCCCGTTATTTTTGGTGTATTATTATTTATTAATATTTATTGGTTGTCATTCTCCTTTGGTGATAATGTTTATTTTACTAACAAATACGAATATATTGACCAATCAGATTTTTTCTTTGATCATTCCTTCATTTGGTATGGAACCTTAAATGTGCGAAGTTCGACACGCACTGGGCTGGTTTTTAGGGTTCCGTACCCAAAGGGTAAAACGGGACCCTAATACTAAGACTCCACTGTCCGTCTTTCACCAGTCTGTATCTCATGAACCGTGATAGTTAGACAGTTGAAATTTTCACAGATTATGTATTTCTGTTGCCGCTATAACAACAAATACTAAAAAACAGAATGAAATAAATATTTAAGGTGGCTTCCATACAACAAACGTGATTTTTTTTTTTGCTGTTCTTATAGATAATGGTAAGGAACCCTTCGTGCGCGAGTTAACATACCAAAATATGAAAAAAATTAAAAATATAAATAAAAAATAGTAGCCCACTGGTCGACGAGCACTGGTTCCAAGCTACCAGTGGTCAGGCTCCAAAAAGAGGAAACTCTTCACATTACGGGTCGAGGCTCGTGGTTTAATGGATACAATAGTCCTGTCAGTGATGATGGACCGATCTCAGTACAACGTGATATTTGGTTGTAGTACGGCACTTCCAATTCCACAAGAAAGTATTTCAGAGCAAGTTGATGCGTTATTACTATTTTGAATTTCTAATAGGCACTGGTCCTACAGATTGATATGGTTTATTAAAACCTGAGGAGAATATAGGGCCTAGCTTTTTAAGAGCATCAGCAATAAAAACCATACGTATTTGACTGGCCTGTTGGTCTAGTGGTTAGTGACCCTGACTGCTATGCCGGAGGTCGTGGGTTCGATTCCCACCCAGGACAAATGTTTGTGTAATGAGCACGATCATTTGTTCTGTGTCTGGGTGTAATTTATCTATAATATTTATGTATTTAGAAATATATAAGTATGTTTATCAGTTGTCTAGTACCCATAACACAAGTTCTGCTTAGCTTGCGACTAGATGGCGTTGTGTGATAGTTGTGGAATATTATTATGTGGAATATTATTAGTATTTCCCACATTGACTTTGATACAGATCTTTCTAAATCTGAATGATCATTTTAGATAAGCCGCTGCAAATACAACTTGGCAAAATGGGGTTTATAGACTCGTCTGATACCCAATGTGAGTGCGGCGACTCTGTCTAGAATATGACTCACATACTGGAATGCCCCAAGTGGCCATTTTTTTTTTTTTTTTTTGTGGGGTGGGAAATCATCCCATGACTTCTCCCGCTCTGGGCGGAGCGGGAGGGCGTGTCAGACTCTTACTGACTAAAACCCACCCCTGCTCCTTCCTACCTTTGAGTGTCCAGGGGCGAGGTAACTCTGTTTCGAATTTATCCTCAACCCCCCGGGGGTTGAGGATAAATTCGAAACAGGCATCGGCCATGACGGGCCCCGTCTCTTGCTGACAACTCTTTGAGGCGCGCGTGGAACACTACGCGCCGTCGACTCTCGGGCCTGGTGCTGATCGGACGGCGAGCTACCCATTACTCGCCGTCCGCAGGCCCGGGACTCGCCGTCCGCAGGCCCGGGAAGTGGCCATACACTTGCACTATGGAGGACCTGATATACGGTACTGAAGCTGCAATTAATGTGGCCAGCTTCTGGGCTCAAAGTATTTAAAAAGTTAGGAAACCATCGACCTGAAAGAAGAATCCTAAGACTAATTATTGTTTAAAAAAATACAGGCTGTATGATAAATAATGATTTCTTGAATGGGTTGCCAAGCAGCTTAGTTTTATCATATTATCTCAGCAGTATGTAATTATAGATTTAAAAAGCAATTTACTTATTTATCTTTACAATCTTCTAATCGTAAAACCTTATCGACTTTCAAATTTAATAAAACGTTAAATTTTATAGACTCTATATTTTTGAGGCATAATATATATCATATTTTATTAAGAATTAAGCTTCTCATGATAGCTCAAAAGACAAGGAAAGGTCTAATTAGGGTTCTGAAAGTCCGAATGAAAATACGGAACCCTTATAGAATCACTCGTGTGTCTGTCTATCTGACTGTCTGTCTGTCCGTCTGCCACAACATTTTTTTTTTAAATTGGACTAGCTTCCGCCAGCCTCTTCACCCGCGTGCAATTAGATCTCTCCCACATTAAAATTATAGCCTATGTGCTATTCCAGGTTATAATCTATCGCTGTGCCAAATTTCATCCAGATCCGATTTGGAATGTACAATTAGCTTCATCTTTCTGACTGAATGACTTCTTGACAAATTCAAAAGTGCCTGTAAAAATGGTTTATATGTTTAATTAAGATCCATTCAAATTTTCTCATTTATAATATTAGTAAGAATAGTAGGATAGGAGCTTTTTCTTTGAGAAAAAGCACGTCCAAACCTATCAGCTATTTCTACCACCAAGCAGCCCATTTGCCGGTTTGAAGGGCATGGCTGTCAGAGTAACCTGAGACATTTTAGGCTTATCTCTAAAGTGCCAATGCAAACACGATGGCTTTTTTTTCCAATCGTTTATTCATGAACTTAAGGTGAAAGCTTAAGGAGTAGCCTGCGAAATTCAAAATTCTTATGTTTTTTTTTTCAATTTGCAGGACAGTCATCTTGGTCAAAATATGATTTGCGGCCGTAGCAAGTATGTATTTATAGAATTAAAATCATCAATACAACTATTTCAGTTAGAATTGATGTCAAATGTGGTATTTCATGAAACCATAATGATACTGACCAAAAATTTGAATTTCGCGGGCTACCTTGACGCTTTTTATTTTTATAAACATAAGTCTTCTGCCAAACTGCAGTACAGTTTGTCGGCAGTGCTCTCATGGATACATACTCGTACATACTGTAATTTAATCAAGTAAAAATGTGGTACCTAAAAGACTTAAAAACAATAAGTACCTAAATATAACGTCGTAGAGACAAAAGTGGTAGGTAGGTTCCTATATCATAATTTTTTTATTGTTGATAGGCTCGCGTTTAACCACTATCTCACCTGATGATAAGCGATGATGTGGTCGAAGATGGAGCACGGAGCGATTATAAAGTCCCGATCGCCGGCGCCGCCGCACCTCGCCGGAGGGAGACAACCCAGCGCAAGCGAGACACCTTTTTATTAGTGATCGATGGAGACACCACTCTCAGACTCTCTGAGACCGGTGGCGGTGACCATTTACCATAAGGTAGGTAGGCCAAACAAGGTGGACAACAATCATCGCTTTTTCTATAGGTACGTGAAAAAGCGATGAACGAGGAAGGAAGGTTTGTGTAAACCAGAAATCGCAAAAACCAACTTTTCAGTACATTTTGTAGAGTTCATCATCATCAGCCTTTTAATGTCCCCCTTTTAATGTCCCACTGTTGGGACACAGGCCTCCTCTCTGTGCGAGGGTGTGCCGTAACCCACCACGCAGACCCAATTCGAGTTAGTGGATGTGACATGTCGAATTTTTGGTTCTAGGACATGCCGGTTTCCTCACGATGTTTTTCTTCACCGTTTTGAGAGCAGTGGTGATGGAATAATTTACACAAAGTAAAGCGCCTCGGTTTGAGCTCAAGACCTGCTCGTAAGTCGCGGGCCACCACTGGGCTACAACCGCTCTAGAGATATACAAACATAAATGTCTGGGGCAGCTGTTTTTATGTTGTTATGGACTGTGTGAAAGAGGATATGGGTAAAAAGGGGGTGACTACAGAGATGACGACTAAGAGAGGAGTGTGGAAGAAAGAGACATGTTGCGCCGACCGATAATAAATTGGGATAAGGGCAGGCAGAATGATGATGTCGCTGTGGCTAAAGTAAAAAAAATAAACAATATCAATATTTTGACTTTAGCTATTATTTGATGTTTTTACTAATCAAAATAAAATGTCACGTTTGAAATCATTTACTCGAAGCTTGAATTTATCAGGATTTTAAGGATAGCAGTAGTAATTTTTCGCAAGAATGAATATGTGCGCTCTTTACGTCGAAAATTCTTCAGAGGTTTTTGCCTCGTGGCTAAAGAGGAGCTCGTGGCTGAAATAATAACAGCCACTCGGCTCGATCCATCAGGTTAAGCTACGCATTAGTCCATGGATGGGTGACCATCTTTACATACCAAGACTCCGTGCCTCGGAAAGTACGATAAGCCGTTGGTCCCGGCTATCAAACGTGGATCTTTGACAGTCGTTACGGGTCGTCAGAAGCCTGAAAGTCTGACAACCAGTCTTACCAAGGGGTTTCGTATTACCCAGTAACTGGGTTGTGGAGGTCAAATAGGCAGTCGCTCCATGTAAAATACTGGTATTCAGCTGCATCCGGTTAGACTAGAAGCTGACCCCAAGATAGTTGGGAAATGGCGCGGGCAGATAGATTGTCGTCGACACCTTATATAAAATAAGAACCCTCTTCTTTTTTCTCAAAAATACAATTAAACCAGCGTAACACTTCGAGATTTTCCGGAATTAAAAGTTTTCTTTGTCATGCTTCTGTTTTAATTAACTTCCCGCAAAAATTAAATCCACTCCACAGATTAATCAAATTCTCAAACTTTACTTGACGAAATTTTCTTTCTTAACTTGTGTTGCACCCTGATAGAAGGGTCTGTTTTTACCCGACTGCGCGACGCAAGGGAGGGTGTTTATCAACCAATGTATGTGTGTACCTATATATATGTATGTATGTTTGTTCCTTTGTGGCACGATAGAGACCAAACGCGTGGGCCGATTTTGATAATTCCTACGTCAATTGAATCGTCTTAATCTTGCGAGTGCTATTATAGACATGACAGTAATCAAAATACAATAGGACGACAACCAGACGTCATATCGTGAAAAAGAAAGAAATGAAAATCGACGAACTATATTAAGTGGTGTATCAAAATAAAAGGTTCGAGGAGGCGATTCCAAAACTATAACTCACTAAAATGTAGAACATAAAAATGAACTTAAGTAACTGCCACCAACTGCATCAGACTTTTTTACAGTCAGTCATTTTTTTTATCTTAAATATTATTGGAGTTGATTTTCCAATTTTTTGTTAAATACTCGTAGGTAGATAGGTTTGTTGTATACTTGCACATTGTCACAGAAATCCAAATGAAATGTAACTTGCTGTTAAGGTCTTATGCAAACGAAAATAATGATAGTGGCATTAAGGCCGTCCATAGACGGACGTACTGCTTAGAGCAGTCGAGACCGAGAGCACGAGAGCAGTCGTGTTGCGGTTGGGGCCTCTATAGACGAATTGCTTAGAGCTGTCGAGACCAACTGCACGGGAGCAGTCGTGTTGCGGTTGGGGCCTCCATAGACGGACTGCTTAGAGCAGTCGAGACCAACTGCACGAGAGCAGTCGAGACCAACTGCACGAGAGCAGTCGTGTTGCGGTTGGGGCCTACATAGACGGGCTGCTTAGAGCAGTTGAGACGAACTGCACGAGAGCAGTCGTGTTGCTGTTGGGGCCTGCAGCGAACTGTTTAGAGCAATCGAGACCAACTGCACGAGAGCAGTCGTGTTGCGGTTGGGGCCTACATAGACGGGCTGCTTAGAGCAGTTGAGACCAACTGCACGAGAGCAGTCGTGTTGCTGTTGGGGCCTGCAGCGGACTGTTTAGAGCAATGGAGACCAACTGCACGAGAGCAGTCGTGTTGCTGTTGGGGCCTGCAGCGGACTGTTTAGAGCAATCGAGACCAACTGCACGAGAGCAGTCGTGTTGCGATTGGGAGCCTGCACAGACGGACTGCTTGGAGCAGTCAATACACTTTTACCTGTGAAAACAAATGAACTGCAACTGCTTGAGCGGTCCGTGTATGACAATTGTCCATTTTGTATTGAAACTGCAGATCACCCAACAGCGTCCGCATGAACCTGTCAGCACTGACTACTCCAAACAGTTCGTCTATGGCGGCACGAACTGTTTATTTAACGTAGATAAATTAAATATATTTGTAAATATTGTTTGCTCTTCCATCATGAAGAGAAACAGACTTTATATTTGGTGGGTCCGAAGTTCGGAATGAAAAAACACCCAACCCTTACAGGATCACTCGTGTGTCTGTTTGTTACTGCTGATTTGCTCTAAATCTCCTGGACCGATTAAGTTGAATTTAGGTACACACATGAATATCTGTGACCCAAATAAAGACGTGTTATATAAATATGTAAATACATTTTGAATATGGGGGTCACTTTTGGGGTGCAAATTGGAAAATAAAAAAAAAGTAATCTGATGAAATGAAACTGTAGAAACCGTGAATATCAAATGAAAGCCCGCACATTGTGAGGGTTTCAAATGTATATTTTTCATATTTTTTTAATAAACTAAAATAATGAAAAATGTGAAAATTTACCACTTATGAAAAATGTATATAGGGTGACTGGTAATTAGTGACCGATACTTAAACACGTGATTGTACTCATGATTATAAATATCTTTCCTAAATAAAAAAAAAAATAATTAAGTACTTATTCACTTTTATCACAATAACAACAGTTTGGAACACGCGCGCGCGCGAGGGCAGTGACCACTGCAATCAGCTGTTAGACGCGGTCTCGTATCGTACAGAGCACGGCTCGCAAGCCCGCTTGGCTCGGGTACCACGTGCCGTTTTCGGTGTACCTAAGCAGTGTAAGTACTACATGTTTCGGTTGTTGCTAAATAAAAAAAATATTTTCAAAGACAGCGTGTTTGACTAATACTTTTAAGATGCAACGTATGTCCGCATAACTACAAAATATCTAGGAACGCGCGTCGTAACATTAAAAGTAGGCACGATCTATCAGCTGATAGTCTGACCTCGGGAAAGAGCAAATGTACTAGTAGTAGCGTCTCACGCTCCCCCGCCGCCCGCACCGCTCTCTTTGCTATTTGCTATCTAACAGCTGATCGCGGCGGTCACTGCCCTCACGCGCGCGCGAATTTCAAACTGTTGTTATTGTGAAAAAAGTAAATACGTATAAAAAAAAGTTTCTTTGGGAAAGTTGTTTGTAATCATGAGTACAATCACGTGTTTAAATATCTTTCACTAATTACCAGTCATCCTATATATATATAGATTACAGCAAAACCCTATAAAAGTCTATAAAAAAAAAACAATCAAAATAATATTATGATTCGATCGGATACTTTAGCGCACGAGTCTGACTCGCACTAAGCTGGTTTTGTTAACATTTTTATCCAGCGTAGCTATAAAAATCATTATATAACAATTAGCTCTACATTCTACTTACCTACGTAATTTTTGAAAATTATAATCCTCTTAATTAGATTAGATTAGAATAATGTTTCTTTGATTTTCGATCACTCTACCTAACTCATCAGTCGTCTGTCTGTCTAT
This sequence comes from Polia nebulosa, assembly GCA_951329385.1. Lineage (NCBI taxonomy): Eukaryota > Metazoa > Arthropoda > Insecta > Lepidoptera > Noctuidae > Polia > Polia nebulosa. The sequence continues at coordinate 23,146,079 of OX589611.1, read as the reverse complement.
GCTTCCCGAAATAGACACAATATAGTATACTATGAGTCATCTTTTACAAAACTGTAACAAAATATGCTTTCCCAAACAATAAAAAATTAAAAAAACGTAATTTCAAAACTTTGAATCAGTCTGTCTCTCAGTTTTGTTTACATTTCAAAGCGCGTACATTGCCCTCTATCAAATATTGCACAGCAAAATCGGTAACACTCCCGCCAAAACATTGACCCACAAACTAACAACGTGACAGCCGCATGTTAAATTAAATTAAATTAAATTAAATAAAACTTTATTTCGGACGAAAGTCCATAATTTGGTTAGTATTTTGGTGTTAGTAACAATAGTGCTTATCAAATATGTTAGTACTATTAGTTTTCACAATTTATTTTATTATTTATTGATGCAGAGCTAAGACTGTCCCCACCCAGTGTGCCTGAAAGGGACAATCCGCTCTGCCAGCGATCATTTTTAGAATGCTGTTGTCACTACCATGCAGGCGCTGCAGTAAGGAAGCTGCTTTTTTTCGCATGATGGCGTGGAAACCATCTGTGCGAGCCTCCGCGAACATTCCTGAAGCGCTACAGCGCCATGGCAGTCCCAACAACATCCTAAAAGCATTATTAAATTGAACACGCAGGACGCTGTATGCTCGGCGCGTGTATGACACCCACAGGCCACTCGTGTAAAACGACTGACAGAATGCCCTAAAAAGGGTTATCTTGACATCCGCCGTACAGCGAGCGAACCTGCGGGCAAGCATATTGCTCCTCACAGACAACGCCCTGCGTTCCCTCTCTATATCTGCGTCATCCCTTAGGTCGCTCGTGACAATGTGGCCAAGGTACCTAAAACTATCGACAACCTTTAGTGCTACACCGTTGAGACATATAGGGGGAACACTGCGCGGCTGCTGCCTAGGCGCTTTAAATGTAAGAAGCTCACTCTTCTTCGTGTTGTATATTAAGCCATGCTCCCCCGCATAGGCCTCGCAGGTCGATAGTAACCTCTTCAACCCACCCATCGACGGACTGAGAAGTACCATATCATCTGCATAGCTAATATTGTTGACACACGTTCCGTCAATGTGGCAGCCGACATGTGCACCGCTCAGCCCCTCGATAAGCCGGTTGATATAGAGGTTAAATAGCAGAGGCGAGCTTAACCCCCCTTGTCTAACTCCGCATTCCAGCCTGTACTCGTCCGATAGAGTACCAACCCACCTCACCCGGTTCTTTTGGTTAGAGTACCAATATTTGAGAAGGGAGGTGTATTCCGCCGACACACCCGCGCCCCCCAACTTGTCCCACAGTAGGTCATACACAACCAGATCGAACGCTTTTGACAAGTCGAGGAAACACGCATGCACCGGCGTCCTCCTTGCTGTGTAGTACATGACAGTTCGCTTCAGACTCAGAATAGCGAAGAAGTTAAAAAGGAAAAAAAAAACTAAATCATTAGCCACACTATTTATAATCTGTATTATTCGATCATTTGAATGCGCGCTCGCGATAAACCATAAACACATTAGTACCGTATCAGTTGTTGACGTGAAACGACGCGCGATCGACTATTTAAAACACATTTCACGATTGCGGGAAATGTTTTAACAGAAAATAGTGAGTCGTAAATGAGAAACGTTTAATTTCCGCGATTTTCGTGTTATTTTTGTAATTTTTATAACAAAGAGACTGTGAGGTGTTTGTTTTTTTTATATTAAAGTGTACATAATTAATTGAACTGTGTTCATTGTGGAATTTTGGACGATTTTGCTCTGGGAAAACGAAGTGAGTTGGTTTAATTATGTTAAAGCAGCTGTTGTTTCAGCTATTCTTGAAATGAAAATCATTTTCTTTTGTTAGACAACTAGCTAGCTGTATCCACAACACCTTTGTTGTTGTTCATTTGCTCGGTTTACGATAAAATACCGGTTTTATCTCATTTATTTTAGATATTGCAATGTAAATGAGAACCTAAGTACATAAGTAAGAGCATCTTAAATTCTTAACTTGTTCATTCATAACATGATAAGACTATGAGCAAACATTTACAAGAAATAGACATTACTTATCCTTTCTTCCGTTGTACGAACTCAACTGTTAAGTTATATACTGTATACCAAAACAATAAATGGCATAAAGGAAAACTTGAACTAAAAACATATACGATTGGCGGATTCATTGCATTTCACGATCTCTTCCAGGCAACGTGGAATGGACAGATAATGCCTGGACACGAAGTGGGGTTGCTCTTGGTGCAAATATAAACAACTTAAGGAACTACTAACGGTCCAGTGGCACCCTCATTGAATAAAAAATCGTAGCATAGCACAGAAAATAAATATTAAAAAATCCAACTTCACGTTTGTTACAAAAAAAAAATGCTTTATCCTCTTTGTAACAAACGTGAAGTTGGATTTTTTAATATTTATTTTCTGTGCTATGCTACGATTTTTTATTCAATTAGGGTGCCACTGGACCGTTACCTTAACTTTTCAAATTGTGACGAAAACACTTATAATAAACTTCGAATTACAGGGCAAAAATCTCTGAAGGATTTTCGACGTAAAGAGCACACACATTCATTCTTGCGAAAAATTACAACTGCTCTCCTTAAAATCCTAATTAAATTCAAGCTTTGAGACAAATAACGTGACATTTTATTTTGATTAGTAATAACATCAGACTTGGCTAATAATGGCTAACGTCAAAATATTGATATTGTTTATTGTCTTGCTAATCGAAACAAACATTAATAAGGTTAATATAACAAACATTATTAAGTGATAGAGTCCCAGATGCATCGTCAGCGTTACGAAATCGGAATCTTCAATTGTTTCTAACCTATCTAGACCTTTTGAAGTTATACTTCTTATGCGACTTCCAACAATGTTGCGTTATACGTTTAACGCTCCTGGGGAGGGGGAATAGAAAGAGACAGAGCGAGAGTGAATGCGAAAAAAAATGTTATTAAATTATATAAATTATTGTTATTACGAGTATTATATTTAAAAATTTATAATAATAATAATATTTATCTAGTTACGCCAAAGAAGTATAACTTCTTACATGTGTACAAAAGTACACACACACTTTTTTATATCTATCAACTCAGCCAGTACAGAGACTACTGCTACATATGCGGCCTTCATTAAATCACATATACTCCATTTAAATACAGTACGCACTCTAGGCAGCACCTTTTAATCAATAATAGTCATCCCGTCCGTAGAATAGAAAGAATAGAATAATACTTTATTGTACACCAAAAAAAGAGGAAAAGGAGGAGGTAATGGTGAGAAGCATGCTACGAATAAAGAGGGGAGATAGAATAAAAACCATAAACATTAGGAAAAAGACCAAGATACAGGACGTAACCCTAAAAATAAAAAGGGTAAAATGGAAGTGGTCGGGACACATGATTAGAGGAAAGGACAAATGGAGCAAAATAGCTACACAATGGTACCCAAGGGAAAGAAAAAGAAAATAGGCAGACATCAAAAAAAGATGGGACGATGATATCAGGCCGGTTGCAGACATAACATGGAGTAGAGTTGACAGAGAGAGATCAGAATTGAGTAGGTTGGAGAAGGCTTTTGCCAACTGGCAAACGGACTTACAGAAAGTAAAGAAGCACCAACTACGTGAATAATTTTAATCAACAGTGCAGTAGTGCAAGAAACATAATTGTATATCTCTTGTCCGAATTAAAGGCTTTATTATTTTACCATTTATTTAATTGTTTTAACATACATTATTATTATAATCTTCCCGTCTGAGTTTTGGCAACAGTGGTAAATCTCAACGGAGATTAGACAAGTATGCAGGAGATATTGTAGTACACAAGCGTGTGCGCAGACACAGGTGCACTCTCTGTTCCTCCACTCTCATAGTCCGATGGGACGGCAATCTGACATGACCGGGGAGAGACCAGACGCAGGATCATCCGCTTTACGTCGTTTCCGAGGCACGGGTGGTGTCACACGATCAACTTTCAAACTCCGGCCTGATGCAGACGATATAAAACTAGGAGCCTAAAGGAGCAATACCTTATCACAATAAATACTCACCACGTTAGGTTAGCATGGGTTAGCGATTTCACACGATTTCTCAAAATATTTTCCTTCTGCTATAGCTATGTTTTAGATTGACGTTAAGTTCCAACTTTCCAAGCTCGAACCTGGAACCTTTGAAGTAGATGCCATGAATTTCAACGCATCACCACTAATTCGTCTATCTATATCATAGGAAAATTGATTAAAATTCTTTAGTCAAATTAGCAACATAATATGAATTGCTTTCTTTTGTCTTAAAGTTAGAACAATAGGCTTTTAAATACCAATTACTTTTGATTGGTTCAGACTATTAGACACCGTCATTAGGTAGTTATAGTAATTAACGAAAAATAACAAAGTAATATTGAACATGTCTAAAAAATAAACAACGGTTTGGTTCATCATCACACTGATAATTTCGACTCATTATGATAAAAGAGCAGTTCAGTCTAGTTTAAAATCAAAATATTGTAAAAATCTCAGTGAGATATATGCTTTGGGGGTTCAGTAGCAAAGTAGATAAAGTACCACAGTGTTAAGTCCCAGTGAACAAAGTAGAGTAGGTAATATCTCCCAATTAACACCAGCCAGTTATAGTCTAACTAGTGTAACAAACCTTCTAAATCACTCACCTGTGTCAGGTAGAAATATCAAGTCACTTTAAAGATCGGTTTTCCCTAAAGGGAAAAGGTCATACCCCGCCCCGTGTGACAACATAGCACCGACACCAGACAAGGCGCTTTTCTGCTGACTATGATAAAAAAAAAATATTTGGCACTTAAAAATACATGTAACAAGCCAGTCATAATAAAATATCACACGAATGTATTGCCACAAATCTGATTCTAACCCCCAAACTCGGCCTGGACCTGTATTTTAGGGGATATGATGTTAATTCCATGAGTGTATAGAAGTCTAAAACACTGTTGTTGTTGAAACAAGGATATTCTTAGGTTTATAGTTCAACATGACATATCAAATAAAAGCTTTACTTACACTCAGTATTACATTTAAGCATAAGTCAGGCTCGACGGTTCCCAGAGGACACGGTGGAGCATACGGTGGAGGTCTGCCCCGCTTGGGCGGAGCACCGCCGTGTCCTCGTGGATGCGATAGGTGGCGGCGACCTCTCGCGCCCGGCCCTTGTTCAGGCCATGGCACGGAGCGAGAGGGAATGCAAAGCAGTCTCCGCCTTCTGCGAAGCAGTAATGCTCGCGAAGGCGGAGGCGGGACACGTGAGGGAAGCTCAACGGAGAAGCAAACGGCTACTACCACCGCAGGAGAGGTACTGGGGTACTGGGCGTAGGACGTTGCGAGACGATTTCCGGCCACTGTCAACCCGGGCCTGCGGACGGCGAGCAGTGGGTAGCTCGCCGTCCGATCAGCACCAGGCCCGTGAGTCGACGGCGCGTACCGTTCCACGTGCGCCTCAAAGAGATTAGTGTCAGCCACCACTGACGGGGCCCATCTTGGCCGGTGCCTGCATGCCTAAGGGTAGCGGATAAATTCTGAAAATGAGTTACCGCACCCCTGGACACACAGACAGGGAAGGAACAGGGGTGGGTTTTAGTCAGTAAGAGTCTGACACGCCCTCCTGCTCCACCCAGAGCGGGCGAAGTATTGGAAGATTCCCCACCACACAAAAAAAAAGGCAAGACGGCGACGGTTGCAACAAAAATGTACGTCTGACAGCGGGCTGTGTCTAATCATTTACATCCATGTTGTTAATCAATTGAGATACTATAACCATCGCAAATAATCTAGCCAACATCCGTTTGGCAAGCTGTAGTTGAACTAGCTATTAATCCTTTATAATAACGTGATTGAAAAGAGTAATTAATTAATTTTGGTTACACTAGCAACCCGCGCCGGCTCTGCATGAGGTACAAATTATACACAAAAATCTTTCTCGCTTATCGCTCTTTCAATTAGTGAAAGCCGCATTTAAATCCATTGCGTGGTTCCTCCTAAACCAGCCAGTTAGCAGAAAAACAGACAGACGCGAAAAACGACATTTGATTTATACAATGTACGTGTAGTTTAGAGATTACAGACCAAATAACACGAGCTTTGGTGCATTGCAATGCATTTGCTCATTGCGTGTTGGTGGTTTCTTCCTGCATTGTATGTTACACTCAATCATTCAGATCTACTTATTAAAATTCTACAATTCATACATACATTTACTTATTCAATGACAGACGCATAGCCTAAACGGCTCAGTAAGACCGCCATTGGGTTTTTAGCGGGATTTTTTCGAGTGAAGTTCAGGGGCTGTTTTAATTATTCGCTAGTGGATATTGTGATGTAAAATTAGTGTAGTTTTATGTCGCAAAGGTCTAAGCAACTGGACAATATGTGGAACCATTGAAACAGGCGCGAACTCGGTAAAATAAAGCTGAGAATTTTGTTGTAGTATTGACTACCTCAGCGCAGCTTGACGAGAAGGCTGACTCGACTCATTTGCTGCCAAATACAGCAAAAACATTAGAATGTGTTACATCTGCATTCGCCCTCTCTACTACACGAAAACATATGGGAGGCTCTACTAGAACAAGGAATCGAACACAAATACATCCGATTAATAAAAACATATACAGTCGCAGTACAGGAAGAATTCAATTAGAAACGGAAAGCGCTCCTTTCAGAATTGAAAAAGGCGTTAGACAGGGAGATCCTCTATCCCCGAAGCTATTCTTCGCAGTACTGGAATCAATTTTCAGAAGACTCAATTGGGAACGTCTCGGTATTAACGTAGATGGTGCATTTCTGTCACACTCGAGGTTTGCTGACGATATAGTACTATTTGCTGAAACACCAGAAGACTTAAATATAATGCTAGGAGAACTTGCGACAGAAAGTGCGAAAGTGGGACTGACACTGAATCCGGATAAAACTAGAGCAATGACAAACGGAAGCAAATACACTATTAAACTAGGGAACACCGAAATAGACTATACTGAGGAGTACATCTATCTAGGACAGCTTATAACTCAAAAAGAATCCATGCGAAAGGAAGTGGAGAGAAGAATTACGAATGGCTGGAAGAGATACTGGAGCCTGAGAGAGGCTATGAAAAATAAAAAACTCCATATTAACTTAAAAAGTAAACTGTTTAACACCTGCATACTACCTGTTCTGACGTACGGATGCCAATCATGGGTGTTAAACCACGAAAAATATTAAACAAGCTAGCAACTTGTCAGTATGCAATGGAAAGGAGTATGCTAAATATCAGAAAGTCTGATAGATTGAAAAACTCTGTCATCAGAAATAAAACAAAAACTACAGATGCAACAATTAAAGTCAAAATACTGAAATGGAGATGGGCTGGCCACATGATAAGAGGATGCGACTGATGGAGCCAAAGGGTGACCCAGTGGTATCCCAGAGAAGGCAAAAGGAAGAGAGGTAGACCGCAAAAAAGATGGGACGACGACATTAGACAAGTGGCCGGAGTCATGTGGAACAGAGTGACACGGGAAAGGAAAGAATGGAAAAGGTTGGACGAGGCCTTTGCCGATTGGCAAACAGATCTAGGAAAGATAACCAAGCAACAAACATTAGCTTAATAGTTTAAGGGTAAATTAAGTTAGTTATAAGTTTAAATCCATTGTAAGATCTGAATAAAAGGCTATATTATTATTATTATTATTACATCTGCATTCTAATGGGAAAAATGTAACCGTATTTTGTATTTAAAACTAAATACTTTCTCGTGCGAAGCCAATATTAATAAAAAAAAGACCAACATTGTACCCATTATTTATATATTTATTTATTTACACTTCATGCAACACAAGTACAAAGGCGGACTTAATGCCTTAGGCATTCTCTACCAGTCAACTAAGGGTGGCGGAGAGGTAATATGGCAGGTGCATAAAAAAAAAAAACAAAAAAAAGCAATAACAAGTAGAAATAATAAAAAAAAACGTGAACGAAAATATATATATTGATAATAAACATACATATATATTTAATATAATAACTACCAATAAATATTTATATATATATATATAAAGTAATAAAAAAGGTAACCCATTTTCAGAATTTATCCGCTACCCCTAAGCATGCAGGTACCGGCCACGATAGGCCCCGTCAGTGGTGGCTGACACTCATCTCTTTGAAGCGCACGTGGAACACTACGCGCTCAGGGGTGGGATTTCAAAAAATCCTTTCTTATTGGATTCCTACTCTTCACAAAGAGCTCACCCTCCAAATTTCATGTCTTTAGGACCAGCGGTTTAAGCTGCACGCTGATATAATCAGTCAGTCAGTCAGGACTTTGCATTTTATATATATATACATACATATATATTTGTTGTTGATAGGCACGCGTTTGACCACTATCTCACCTGCCCCCCTAGCCATATTACATTTCTAGCTAACGCTTAGGACAAAATGTATGGCAATGACATTACCTGCGTAGATAAGTGTCACGTGACTTATCGCAGGTAATGTCATTGCCATACATTTTGTTCTAAGCGTTAACGTAGACGATAATAGAAATGTAATATGGCTAGGGGGGCTGATGGTAAGCGATGATGTGGTCGAAGATGGAGCACGCTTGCCAAGAATTAACATATTTATTCTTGACTTAAAGACCTCTCCAGGTTGCTATCAGGAAACTCCTGCTGGGAATTCCACTCCTTAGCTGTACGCATAATGAATGTGTTCCCAAAACGTTTTGTACGTATTGATGAGATGTCCACCATGTACACCGTGGCGCATCGCCGTACTTCTAGCGGTCCGATGATGGAACGGGCTCGGCGGAATTAAACTATGCGATTCGGACGGACACTCCCCGAAATGCAACCGGTAGAAAATCGACAGGCTAGCAACTCGGCGTTGATGCTCAAGATTCAATGGTAGTTTCCTAAAAACTAATTAGTTCGTCAGATTACCAAAATATATTGAACACGTATTTTATCTTTTTTCACGTAAACAGAAAATGAGGACGATACAGTACTTTGACATTTCACGTGATGTCACGGTGTGCGACATTTTTTACCATAAAGTGACGTAACTCTTAAGCTTTGATGCGTCTTACCTTTGTCATTTTTTATTAGTTTGGTAAAGCAAAAAATACGTGTCTTTTTTTAACGACTTCGAAAAAGGAGGAGGTTCTATGTTCGACTGTATGTGTTTTTTTTTTTAAATATTTCCACCGATTTCTCTGTCAATGGTGGACCGATTTATAAAATTATTTTTTATCCGATAGAATATACTCACGAGGTGGTCCCATATAAATTTTATCGAAATTGCTTCAGCGCTTTTTGAAAAACTGAACAAAAACGAAAAATACGTATACATTGATGACGTTTCGATGTACTCCAATTACGACTATGTTTGTTGAAAAATTAAAAAAAAAAATTTACAAAAAAAAATAACCGACTTCCAAAAAAAAAATACACAAAAAATTAAAAAAATACTTTTATTTCGGAAGTCGGCGTCAAATAACGAAGAAATAAAAAACAAACACCAACTTCCGAAATTAAAGTCATTTTTTAATTTTTTGTCAATTTTTTTTTTTGGAAGTCGGTTGTCTTTTTTTGCAAAAAAGTTTATTTTTTATAATTTTACTTGCGTACTAAATAGAAATATTATTTTCATACTCAGGAAACTAGCCTATTCTATTCCAAGTCTAGTGTCATGAACTTTTGCATAAGATTTAAAATTTTCTAAGATGATAAGTTGTTATCTTTACCGATGGGACGTCCCATTGGGCACACTTCTAAAAGTCTACGACTTTCAAAGAACCCGTGTGGTCATGTTAAGATACGGACTTCTAAGACCATCATGTCAAGACATGAAGATTGAATCCTCAAACATACCTAACTGAAATAGACCTTGCAGAGAGTTGAAGAAACTTCACAATTGATCCTTGGGTTTATCGCTGTCTGATAAGCTATCGGATCTCTCTGTCGAACGATTTCGTAACAAGTTAAGACCATCGATTGCGTTTTAGATGCAAACGTGTTTTTCTTATCGCTTCTGACTAATAAATAGTGACTGTCAACTTTACTTCTTCCTGTGGTTCATAATGTCTGGCGTAGAGCTAATAATTAAAAAAACCTCGAACCTTTTATTTTGATACCCCACTTAAAATAGCTCGTCGTCAAAACAAATTATTTTTTTTAATTTTCACAATATGGCGTCTGGTTGTCGCCATATTGTATTTTGATTACTGTCATGTCTTTAGTAGCACCCGTAACATCATGACAAATCAAAAGACTTAAAAATTATCAAAATCGGCCCACGCGTTTGGTCTCTAAAGTGTCTGTCTGTTTTTTCGCTTACTTCTTCTAAACCACCCAACCGAGTTCGATACGGTTTTCACTAATAAAAAGAGAGCTAAATGAAGAAGGTTTGTGTATATAACTTGCACTCGTATGCAGCCGGGGAGAATCGCTAGTAATAATACAAAAAAACGACCGTGCCTTACAGTAGTCGCATATGATGCGTAATATTCGACATCTCTCCTTTGGTATTGAGCAACATTAACATACTATCCTGAAAAATAAAATTAAAACGCTTAGTTCCGATTTCAACCGCGTACAGAATTATCGTGTGTGCGCTTTACCATCTGACGGCTAACTCTACCACAAATACAAATCAAATAGCGCGCGCTCATTGGTCAAATAAAATAGCGCGCTTTCCCGACTGTTACACACATCCGTCCCATTTCACGAAGTCACTCCTACAGATTGCAGGCAAGCGACAGGAAAGATGTTGCACATCAACAATAATTAAACTTGAATTATTTTCTTGGGTCATCTGAAGTGAACTCATTCGTTCGTTCAATCAATCATAAACAAAATGATGTTTGTTCACATGCATTTTCTTCTGAAATACAATAAAATTCAGCCTTTCTCCTGCGGGCCGTCGCCGCGTCGCATTGTAGGCGACGGATACTAACCGCTACGGGTTACGAGGCGTAGCAACTGTAGCAAGCGTAGCACGAAGCGGGTTGCATTTTTATTTCCGTCAATAATATTAACATGTTGACTGCCAGAAAAACAGACACAATTAAAAATCTATTGTTTGGGGGTCACCATGTGTCCCCCATCTGCCCGGGGGTGGAGGATAAATTCGAAAGAGTTACCTCGCCCCCGGGCGCGTAGGGCAGGGAGGAACAGGGGTGGGTTTTAGTCAGTAAGAGTCTGACACGCCCTCCCGCTCCACCTAGAGCGGGAGAAGTCATAGGATGATTTCCCACCCCACGAAAAAAAAAAAAAAAAAAAAAAAAAAAAAAAAAAAAAAAAAAAAAAAAGAAAATGTGTCCCCCATGGCGGTCAATGTATTAAAACCTTTTCGCAGACATAACCTAAAAATATAACTGACAGCGGTTGAGCCCGAATGTAGGTCAGAAGTTTTTTTTTTTTTTTTTGGCACTTGAACTTATCTACTACCGAAACAAATAGGAATCCTATCTCCGAACCAGGATTGTAATAATCCTTTCATGCCCATTCTTATGCGATCCGATCCCACACACACAGAGTTAACACCACCTGTATATTATAATAAGTTTAGGTATGGATTCAGTGATGAATACTCCAGAATCACTGGCAAGCATAACCACTGGCTAGCATACTATTCCATCAACGACTATTTAGAAGATAAGAATAGTTGGTCGATGTGTTGAACGCAAGACAATGTTACACTTGATGTTCTTTCTCCATATTTAGCTTATGGTTATGACAGATTGTTGATGAGTTCATCTATTAATTGTTTACTAATTTTAGTGTAATGGCCCTAGTTTATCACTTGTGGCTTCGAATCACAGCCCTTTGATAGATTCTATCGTTGCACGTGTAAGCAGGCACACCAGTTATGTATGGAGGCTTATTTAATTTGGTTTAGTGTTTATGCTTGAGTTCGTTTTTAATAGCATAATAACACTCAATTATTGAGTATGCTAGCTAACAAGTGGCGGATAATTTAATTTTATGATTATATTTTAGACGATCTGTCTTTAGTTTTCTGTTTTACATACATTACATACACATATGTTAAGATTGTTGCATATAATTATATAGATTCAAGTTCTTCAAACTTAGCAGAAAGATGTGTTGCTGGGGAGTTTGTTGGCCACTTCATCTTTACAGCTAAAACACTAGGAAGTGGCGACGTGCGGGCGTTTTTGGGGGACTGTCTGTATGTAAAACTTTGACGTTCAAAAAGTGCTGGCTCTCAGCCTAGTTTGAATAAATGACTTTTGATTTTGTATTTTTTAGGGTTCCGTACCGAAAGGGTAAAACGGGACCCTATTACTAAGACTCCGCTGTCCGTCCGTCTGTCTGTCTGTCTGTCCGTCTGTCATCAGGCTGTATCTCACGAACCGTGATAGTTAGACAGTTGATTTCACAGATGATGTATTTCTGTTGTCGCTATACTAAAAAACAGAATAAAATAAACATTTAAGAGTTTTTTTTCCATTTTATAGATAATGGTACGCAACCCTACGTGCGTGAGTCCGACTCGCACTTGGCTGTTTTTTTATTTTATTTTCCTTTCGGTAAGTTTTATGTTTCTGACTGTTACAAATTCGTTGACCCTCGTGTTGATACGTTATCATTACGAATAGGTCGCGCTCCGTCAACATAAATAATACATGCTTGAAATTATTATCATCGTTTTCCTCAAATTATGTTACTTAATTAGTCGATACTCACATCCTTACTAACATTATAAATGCGAAAGTAACTCTTTCTGTTACGCTTTCACGCCTGAACCGATTTTAATGAAATTTAGTACAGACACAGATAATATAATACTAGTGTGTAGATGCCTCATCCCATACAATGAAACGGTGCCGCCGTAACTACGGGTTTTCTTCTGGCACAAGTAACTTTTGTTCTTCGTTCGGGCCCGTCCTCTACACCTCGCTAGATGGTGTTAACAGCGACGGCTTGCAAGCTGAATGAATTTACTTAAGCTCGTACCAATATTGTCTCACACATTGAGGAATTATTTTATAGTATTTTTGGCACTTCATAGCAGTTTTACTGTATTAAAATGTGTCACTATTCAAATTTTAAAGAGGCGAATGGATAAACTCTAAAACTTCAAACAGCGCCATCTATTGGTACTAGAAATATAGATGTCTAAGGATTCGTTCTAATAATCGTCTAAATTTGAATTACAAGCCAATTATTCCACAATTTTATGCTTAGGGCAGTATGATAAATAAGAAAATACAGTTTTTACCATATTTATTTTCCAAATATTAATATTCCAAACTTCAATAAGAAATCGATGCATATTACGCCATCTATTGATTTTTATATGAACCTAATTTTCTTTGTTCGGGATGAGACCCCGTGGTACAGAGTTAGACTAGACCAAAGAGTATAATAATAATACGGGGACTAGACCTTGGCAAAGGACATAGGAAACTTTTTATCCCGGTCTACGTGGGTAAAACCGCAGGGCGCAGCTAGTAGTTAATCTACACAGGCTAGGTTTCTTATTTCTCTATTAATTACTAGCACTTTGACTGCGGCTTCCCGTGACCTATCCCGCGAGACCTGTTATTTTACCCGGGATAAAAAGTAGCCTATATTAATCCCTGATAATTTAGTTTTCTATTGATGAAAAAATGGTTAAAATCGGTCTAGTAGTTTCGGAGCTTATTCGTTACATATAAAAAAACTTTTTTACAAAAAAATAGAATCTTTGGTTTTTGACACCGACTTTCGAAATTAAACATATTTTGCGCTCTTTTTTGAAGGCGATTCTAGATTTTGTAACGAAGTTTTTTATTTTTCAATTTTTAGTTGTGGTTCTACATTAAACTGTGTTAACAATTCATAGAAACACAATAGCAGCAATCGCGGTTGATTTGCTGTCAATTTTTGATGAGTTCCGTTGTCTGTCTCCGAAACCCATCAGATTTATATGAAATTTAAATGGGACCATTTTGGAACAAACCCCTTTCGAACAAAAAAAGAGTTTTGCAAATCCGTCAATATATGACGGAGTTATGCCCGAACATACATAAAAAAAAACATCCGAATTGAAAACCTCCTTCTTTTTGAAGTCGGTAAAAAATACAAATCTTTCCTCTATATAATATTAGTATAGATATACACTATAAAACCTTTATTGCAGAACGGTTCGTGGCTAAACGATAACAGCTGATAAATACATATTATACTATAATAAAATATCAGCTATAAAGATTGTCGAAAAGTCAAAAATGTAAGAATGGGTTTGCCAAACGCTATATATGTCACTTGGTGAATCCCTTGCTTTAGGAAAATTCGTCGATCGCATCCTTCGTTGCTTCGGAAAACACGTTAAGACGTTATTAACTGCCAGTGACCTTGAGTGGTTAGCTTGCTTGTTCTATGCTGAGCTCACGTAACGTACGTTCATCCAGTAATAGGACTCGCCCATCAAGAAGCTCTGTCTGAAATTAGACGCATTATTAATTTATTATGGGTACATGAAACACGTATACTATACTATAAATAATTAAATGATCTTTAGGGTGAAGGTTTCATATAAATACGTTTTTGCGTGATTCTAAATTTTTTATCCGCGAGGGCATAAATTTAGAAATTAATTACAATATGTTATAAAAATATAATTTCAAATATGCACATATTAAATTACGACGGAAATTGTTTAGAGTAACATATATCTTTTTCAAAGAAATAAAACTTTTCGTTTAGACGTGATGTTCAATTAAAAACTATTAAAAGTCGTATAACTGCTCCTTAAGCCATTGTTATTGGGTGTTTTATCAAGGGGTATAGCGTTACCTAGTTAATGGGTTGTGGAGGTCAGATTGATAATCATCATCATTTCAAGTGAAAGACGTCCACTGATGGTCATAGGCCTCTCCCAAGTGTCGCCACAAAGACCAGTCCTGTGCATCTCGCATTCATCGGATTCCCACGACTCTGAGCAGTTCATTGTCCACCTTGTGGGAGGCCTTCCAACGCTACGTCTACCGAGACGCGGTCGCCACTCCAGAACCATTCAGTCCCATCGATCATCTGTTCTGCGAGCACTGTGCCCTGCCCACTGCCACTTCAGTTTGGCGATTCTTATGGCAATGTCGGTAACCCTGGTCTCTTGCGGATATCATCATTCCTGATTCGTTCACGCAAGGAAACTCCAATCATTGCACAGTATCTCAAGACGAAAGTCTATGACCAGTGCGTGTTGCCAGTGATGACATATTATTATGGAATTTTTTCGTGCAATGTCGGTAACCTTAGTTCACGTGCGGGTATCTTCATTCCCGATCACGCAACGAAACTTCAAGTCCTCTCCATTGCCCTTTGGGGGACATTATGCCTTCTGATGATGCTCATTGTATATTTTCGTTTCAGTGCCATATTTCATCATCACACACTGGTCATAGACTTTTGTCTTGGGACACTATGGTATGTGAGATTGGTTGATAGTCGCTCTAGATGTCAAACACTGGTCTCCAGCTGCATCAGGTGAGACTGAAAGCCGAGCGTAAAATAGCTGCGAAAACGCTAGGCAGATGACTATAAAACTCTAGGCAGATGAATATAAAACGCTAGGCAGATAAATATAAAACGCTAGGCAGAGAAATATAAAACGCTAGGCAGATGAATATAAAACCTTCATTTGAAGATTAACTTTCCATCTCATAATTAAAACCGTTGACCGATTACAATATTGATAGATACTAATCAGGGTAAGTGATAGATAGCGAGTACTCACAGTATTTGAGTCAGTCGGTGCCAACATGACGGCATTATCAGCGACAGTAGACGCACTGGCCACGCGTGGTCCATAGTAAATAGTCGTGGCTTCTACGCACGGTATAAATACTCATTTCAGAGATAAGGATACCCCCTATCTACCTGTTGGTAACCTGATGAATGACTACGGGGGTGTGGTCGAGAATATTTTTATGCGCTATCATCTTCCTTATTGGCTCACGCTAGCCTACAAAAGCGGATTACTTGCGCACTTGTTTCAGGATATTATGGATAGTTTAGGTTTCTATCGGTAAAAGAATTTTCTAAATTCGAGTAGTTCATGTAGAGATAAGCTCCTATAAATAAAAACAATCATTTTTTGAGTAAAAAAAGATATTTTGACAATAGCTCATTCTGTGGACACAATTTAAGCCCGACTGTAGGCTCACGAGTCTCACGACCCATCGGAGAAGTAAGTACGCGTCGGGAAGGCAACCGAATCGTCGCGTCGCCTAAAACGCCGAATCCCCGCCTGTCTAACGATTTTTAATTAAAAGTCACGTCTAAACGACTAGTCTATCCAGTGTATCTTTGAAAAAAATATGTTACTTTAGACAATTTCCTTCGTAATTTAATACGTGAATATTTGGAATTATATTTTTATAACATAGTGTAATTAATTTGTAAAGTTATGTCTAACGCGGATTAATATTGAGAATCAAGAAAAACCTATTAAGCGTATTTTTATGAAACCTTCACCATTTTTAAGATAATTTATATTTTAGTATACGTGATTTTGTATAACACCTGTTTTTTATGTATAATAAATGAATAATGCATCTAATTTCGGACAGCGCTTCTTGATGGGCGAGTCCTATTACTGGGTGGACGTACGACGCGTTACGTGAGCTCAGCACAGAACACGCAATCTAACCACTCAAGGTCGTTGGCATTTAATTGTGCCATAAGACAGGTGGGACTCCAGGGTCGCGGGCGAGTGGAGACTTTGTCCATCCACCAAGTGATTCCAGAAAAGATGGTAGCACGGTGATCACGTGCTGCCGTGCACAGCGAGGCTTGGGGGAGACCCCTTTACAGTTTTCCCCAGGCAGGGCAGACAGGGGGGTTCCGAAAGTTTTTAAGAGGTCACGGAACTCCTTCCAAAAGATCACTGGGGTGGTTAAACTGGGGTAAAAAATCCTCACTCCCTGGTTTTTTTTTCCAAAAGTCCAGACGCTTTTTGAAGGCTGCCCCACGATACCAAAAAAAAAAGGCTTAGGAGAAAGTATGCGCCGGCGATTTTGCCAAGTTAAGGAGACATTTTAATGCTACCATCAATCTGCCTAGCCTTTTCCCAACTATCTTGGGGTCGGCTTCCAGTCTAACTGGATGCAGCTGAATACCAGTATTTTTTATGGAGCGACTGCCTATCTGACCTCTACAACCCATTACTGGGTAATACGATACGCCTTTGTAAGACTGGTTAGCAAACTTTCGGGCTTTTGACGACCCGTAACGACTGTCAAAGATCGACGATTGACAGCCGAGACCGACGGCTTAATGGTCTTTCCGAGGCACGGAGGAGTCTCGGTATGCAAAGATGGTCACCCATCCATGGACCAACCCCGGCACGCGTAGATAAACCTGATGGATCGACCCGTGCGGCTGTTATTACTTAAGCCACGAGCTCCTTTTAATGGCACCATGTGCAGCCAAAGAAAGACTATCTACCAATCCAAAATGGTGGTCACCACGTTGTACACGTGCAGCCTGTGGACTGACTACACGCAAAAATCGTACAGCGCCCTGCGTGTCCAGTTCAACAACGCGTTCAGGATAATGTTGGGGCTCCCTCGCTTTTGCAGCGCGTCAGCAATGTTTACGGAGGCGCGCATGGATTGTTTCCACACAACAATGCGCAAGAGATGCGCGTCGCTGGTGCGGCGAGTGCGGGGGAGTGCTAACAGCATGCTGGCCGCGCTCGTGGACCGATTGGATTGCTCCATCATTGCGCACTGTTGTGGGCGGCACAAATAACGTGTATAATGTATGTAATAGTGTTAATTTTGTAATACTGTCTAATTTATTATGATATCAGAAATGAATTTAATAGTTTGAAATTGTAATTTAATTGTTAAAAAAAAATTGTGACTAATGTGTATATTATTTATTTTAATTGATATGAGTCTTAGATACTTGAAATAAATTGATTATTATTATTCCGTTTATTCATTTGATATACATATTATATTATATTTTTAAATAAAAAAGATAAAAAAAAATCACTTAAAAATATAAACAATAGTATCCCACCGGTATCGGGAACAGGGTCCAAGCTACCGGCGGCGGCGGTCATAGCTCCAGAGAGAGGAACCGCCTGACAATGCGAGCCGTGTCCAGAAGTACTGCTTTCTGAATCAAGCCTTTATTATTATTATTATTACTTATTATTATTATTTATTTATTATTCCATTTATTTATTATTATTATATATAATTCATTACCCAGGATTTTTTTCAACTAAAACTGTACCTAACTTCTCTGAAAAAGGAGGCCATTCAAGCTGAAAATCATAGCGCTATCATGGCTTGAATGGCCTCAGGCCGTACCAACTAACTGCAAACGATAGGTAGATATTTGACAGTCATTTGTCACCTCGCTCTTGCTAATCATAAAAAAACCAGTCAAGTGTGTGTCGAACCTCGCACATTTACCATATGATCGAAATCAATATTTTGGTATTTGTTAGTAAAACATACGTATAATAAATATTAACACATTCTTGGGAACAAAATTTTGTGACAGACGACGGACAGACAGACGGACGGACAGACGGACACGTGAGTGACAGCAATAGGGCTCCGTTTAGACTCTTCTAGTACGGAACCTTAACAAAGTATCGTTTATTATCAGCTGATTACAAGAACACAAGGTCTGCTGTATTAATGTCAGAAGTCAGACCCACTATCAGGTCGATAGTGGTCTGATGGCGAGCTAATAGAGAACTGTTGTTATTGTTTTATATGAATAATGAAACTACATACAATAATTACTACCTGCCTCAATTGGGCGTGTAGTTTTCTGCAATATATATAAACAGACTGGCACTAAAGTAAAATGCCAGTCTGATTTTGAACCTACGATCTAAGACCTGTGGTAATGGTCCCGACTTGAGTGTCTTACACTCAAGTCGGGACCATTACCACAGGCCACTGACCATCCTCACTGCTTCAATCACGCTCGTGGTCAACGCAGCATTTTCATCATTATAATCTTCCTTAATTAAATATATATTTTCCGTCAGTTTCTGCTTTTCGTTTACCGTTTGGAACTTGATGGTGTAAAATCCCCGTGCCTCCGAAAGCACGTAAAGCCGTTGGTCTTGCGCCTGATGTCTCCCCAGTCGTGTCGGAGTGTCGTCCCATCGGACTAGAGAGTAAAGGAACAGAGCGTGCCTCTGTGTTGCGCACACGATTGTGCACTATAATATCTCCTGCGTACTTGGCTAATCGGAGCTCTGTTGAGATTGTCGTCCCATCGGACTAGAGAGTAAAGGAACAGAGCGTGCCTCTGTGTTGCGCACACGATTGTGCACTATAATATCTCCTGCGTACTTGGCTAATCGGAGCTCTGTTGAGATTGTCGTCCCATCGGAGTACAGAGTAAAGGAACAGAGCGTGCCTCTGTGTTGAGCACACGATTGTGCACTATAATATCTCCTGCGTACTTGACTAATCGAATCTCTGTTGAGATTGTCGTCCCATCGGACTAGAGAGAAAAGGAACAGAGCGTGCCTTTATGTTGCGCACACGCTTGTGCACTTTTATCTCCTGCGTACTTGGCTAATCGTATCTCTGTTGAGATTGTCGTCCCATCGGACTAGAGAGTAAAGGAACAGAGCGTGCCTCTGTGTTGCGCACACGATTGTGCACTATAATATCTCCTGCGTAAGTACTTGGCGAATCGGATCTCTGTTGAGATTGTCGTTCTATTGGACTAGAGAATAAAGGAACAGAACGTGCGTCTCTATTGTGCACTATAATATCTCCTGCGTACTTGGCTAATCGAAATTCAGTCGGGAGGATTATTATTACAACAGTAACCTCACGCTGCTATATTTAGTTAAAGCCTTATGCAAAACCTCGTGCCAAGATTATAGGCTATGAATGCTCCTATCTATAATGTTTAAAGATTAAGAATCAACTATAAAGCGTAAAGAAAGATTAGGTCATAAAGATATATAACCTATTTTCACTAGGTCATTGTATAGCTGATAGTATTTTATGTAGCTGCTAGAATGATAGCAGGCTACATTGTAATACAAGTAACAATCCTTAGGAGCACTTTATATTAGTATACACACGGTGAAACGAAAATGTATGGTAATTTTTTAAAAACTGCTTTCGGAAGCGCGGCGGCGTGGCGGTTTTTAATTTATGTGGTCGGCCATATAAATTTAAAACTTTCTCCAAGAAAGTTATAGTCAATTTCGAAAAATAATTATATTATATAATAAAATAATATATAAAATATATGAGTAAATAAATAAATAAATTATATTATATTATTTTATTTATTATTATTTTCTTTTCTTTTTTTTCATACAAATTTTTAGTTGATGATAACTTTATGACTTTAAGCCTTCTGATGAGACCCATTGTGAGCGAACACGTTTCAATTCCATAAGTCATCACTGGCAACACGCCCGTGAGTCAACGGCGCGTAGTGTTCCACGCGCGCCTCAAAGAGATGTTGTCAGCCACCACTGACGGGGCCCATCGTGGCCGGTGCCTGCATGCCTAGGGGTAGCGGATAAATTCTGAAAATGAATTAAGTACCGCACCCCATACAGACATAGCCCGAAGAATCGCCAAACTGAAGTAGCAGTGGGCAGGCCACATTGCTCGCAGAACAGATGGTCGATGGGGCCGAAAAGTTCTGGACTGGCGACCGCGTACCGGAAGACGCAGCGTTGGTAGGCCTGCCACAAGGTGGACCGATGACCTGGTGAACCGTGAGGGTCGCGAGTAGCCGATGGATGCGAGACGCACAGGATAGGGCATTGTGGCGGCACTTGGGGGAGGCCTACGTCCAGCAGTGGACCTCTTTCAGCTGAAATGATGATGATGATAGCTTTGTACGGAATGTCTTATTTTTTGGGAATAACGACGACTTCCTTCAAGAAAATTGGTTATTTCCATGGGCAGAAACAGTATCTAAAACATGACCACTCATTTCCATTATACCATATATATAGAAGGTAGCGTCTCACAGTCTGTCTGTTATCACACTTACATTATACCATATATAGAAGGTAGCGTCTCACAGTCTGTCTGTTATCACACTTACATTATACCATATATAGAAGGTAGCGTCTCACAGTCTGTCTGTTACCACACTTACATTATACCATATATAGAAGGTAGCGTCTCACAGTATGTCTGTTACCACACTTACATTATACCATATATAGAAGGTAGCGTCTCACAGTCTGTCTGTTACCACACTTACATTATACTATAAATAGAAGGTAGCGTCTCAGTCTGTCTGTTACCACACTTACATTCATGCTTATACATACTAATATTATATTAAGGCGCTATTAACTACCAACGACCTAGAGTGGTTAGCTTACGTGTTCTGTGCTGAGCTCACTTATGTATACGTATTTTTCGATTTTGTTCAGTTTCTCAAAAAGCACTCAAGCAATTACGATAAAATTTATATGGGACCAACCTCGGAACTATATTCATTCGGATAAAAAAAGAATTTTGAAAATCGGTCCACAACTGACGGAGAAACCGGCGGACATACATAAAAAAAGACATACATACAGTCGAACACAGAACCTGCTTCTTTTTCGAAAGTCGATTAAAAAAGTTACCTACACAACTTACCTATAATGCACGGACTTAAATCACACATAGATTTAACTTGTCCCTGTGTACAATGGTTTTTCGTCCTGATAGTAAGTAAATTCACTTTTCCCGGCAGTAACCTTCATAAACCCAACTACGGCGAAGCCTTTTGATTTAACGAACTAAACTTAGGACTTAGGACTTAAACAAGGTGCAATGGTATTACAAGTTGTGCACGTTTTAAAGTACACAACTATTCAAAAATAAGTCTATAAACTGGAGCGCAGAACTACCTTACTCCTAACATGAAGCATCGTATAGGTCGGAGTTGGTAACGAAACCATAGCGCGATTCAGGAATCCGAGGTGAAAGAACAACGCCATCTGTTGGCTCCTTAACGCGTGACTGGTTGGAGAGTCAACGCCATCTGTGGCGGGTTTTTGGCGTCACATTGTGTGAATATTATAAGTTTTTTGCTTCAGTGGCACTACTTATAAAATTATTGATACTATCTATGTAGAATTCTTACGAGTTCTGCCAACATAATTTTTTAAGCGGCAATGCTGAGATCTACCTTCAAATCTATCTCAAGATAGATCTCAGCAGTTCGACAGTTCTGAGAGTTCGTACGGCGTTGGACAGTCCCTTATGGTCAAAGAGTGGTTCCGCACTTCATTCGAAAACGAGAAATGTCAGTCCGAATGCGGAGTAGGCGAAGTAAGTACATACCTACTATAAGGGGTTGTGCACCAGCCCCCTTAGCCAAATAACTTTTATAATAGCGCTAACGCTAACGCTTCGTGCAAAATGTATGGCAAAGACATTACCTGCGGAGAGAACTGGCATGTGACTCATGCCCAGTAGTAGCGTTAACGTTAACAGAAAAGTATTATGTCTAGCCCCCAAGATCAGCCCCGGTATCATTTTTCTTTTTGGGGATGGGAAATCATCCAATGACTTCTCCCGCTCTGGGTGGAGCGGGAGGGCGTGTCAGACTCTTACTGACTAAAACCCACCCCTGTTCCTTCCCTGCCTGAGTGGCCAGGGGTGCGGTAACTCATTTTCAGAATTTATCCGCTACCCCTAGGCATGCAGGCACCGGCCACGATGGGCCCCGTCAGTGGTGGCTGACACTAACCTCTTTGAGGCGCGCATGGAACACTACGCGCCGTCGACTCACGGGCCTGGTGCTGATCGGACGGCGAGCTACCCACTGCTCGCCGTCCGCAGGCCCTAGTCTACGATGGACGGAGATCGTCTCGCGACGTCCTACGCCCTACGCCCAGTACCTCTCCTGCGGTGGTAGCAGCCGGGGCCGTGAGGGCCACTCCGTTGAGCTTCCCTCACGCGTCCCTTCCCTCCGTACCATGGCCTGAACCAGGGCCGGGCGTGAGAGATCGCTGCCACCTATCGCATCCACGAGGACACGGCGGTGCTCCGCCCAAGCGGGGCCGACCTCCACCGTATGCTCCACGGTGTCCTCTGGTTGATCGTGGTAACACCCGGGCGTTTCGTCCCGCCTGATTTGATGCAGAAACCTCCCGAAACAACCGTGTCCGGTGAGGACCTGCGTCAGGCAGAAGATGAGGACGCCGTGACGCCTCTCCAGCCACTCCTCAAAGAGGGGCACTACCACCGCAATGGTGGCGTGCCCAGCGCTGGGTTGCGATAGTCGCTGTCTCCATGTCGCCATGAGATCCTGCCGGAGCTCCGTCCGCCGAGGTGCGAAGTGTCGCGGCAGCAGAGTTTCGCCCCGGCGTTTGGCCTCCTCGCGCCACTCCCAGAGCAGCGTGAGGACCCTGGCCTCCAGATCCCATGGCGACAGTCCGGCAAGGAGGCTGGCCGCCTCACAGAGCCCCGCTACCATGACGTGTCATGGCTATCTTGAATGCGTTGTAAAAAAAAGGGATAGCGCTATTCGTCCTGTATAGTTCCATCTCTCTCTCACAACGGTATCATGATGGCATTGGCACATCCTAATAGGCATTGCACATATGTGGTACCGGAGTGGTATTTTAAGAGGTAACGACGGGGCCCCTCCACATGCTGATGGTGATCACCTGGGTAGTTTTAGTGAGGAATCCCACACTCCCTTGTTTTTCCACAAAAGTCGAGGCGCCATTTGAAGGTTTCTCCCAGAAAACAAAAAAAAGGGTACTTCGTTCGTCCAAATTCAGTTCATTTCTAACTCAGAACTCGAAGTCATACTCGGATCGGATAGTGCAGAACGGAATTAGCCTAATACATAAAAAGTTTAAACAGACATAAAGATAAGTTAACGAGTACTTTCTGGGTTATCTCTAATCATGAAACTTGCACGATGAGTAATGTTTACACAGTGCCTGTTTGTACTCATGTTATTGACATAATGCTAATTAGCGCGCAGTTATACGACTTTTAATGGTTTTTAATTGAACATCACGTCTAAACGACTTGTCTTATTTCTTTGAGAAAAATATATGTTAGTCTAGATAATTTCCGTCGTAATTTGATCTGAGAATATTTGAAATTATGTTTTTATAACTTAATGTAATTAATTTGTAAAGTTATGTCTAACGCGGATAAAAAATTGAGAATCACGTAAAAACTATAAAGCGTATTTTTATGAAACGGTCACCATTTTAAAGATCATTTAATTATTTATAATTTAGTCTCAGTGTTTTATTTTAATACCTGTTCTTTTATGTGTAATTAATTAATAATGCGTCTAATTTCGGACAATAATCCTTGATGGGCGAGTCCTTTTACTGGGTGGACGTACGACTCGTTACGTGAGCTCAGCACAGAACACGCAAGCTAACCACTCAAGGTCATTGGCAGTTAATAGCGCCTTAATAATAACTTGTTAGCATAAAAACTCGAGAGTTTTACCTCCTGGGTCCTAGATAAAGTGAATTTCTATCGGTGATACTGATAGCCATTAGCCACAATATGAAGCGTGGATTGATCAGCACGTAGTGAGGGTGGTTTTGAGCATACCAGAAGGCAAGAGAGGCCAAGGACGTCGTCCTTGGACATGGTGGAACTGTATGATGACGGTTCTTAAGAAGGAGAAACTATTCACCGACAACCCGTGACAGAACCTCACTCAAGAGCCGACCCCACCTTAAATGGAAAAAAATTCAAGTATTTTTTGTATTTCGTACATTTAAGTGAGTTACATTTTTGGAATCGTCTCCTTGAGCCCTTTATTTTGATAACCGACATGCCACTTCGGCACTCAACACGGATCTAATGACAACTCATTTGTTGAAATCCATCCAGCCGTTTAGGCTACAGAGCGTGCCAAAGAAATAGACATACACACATTCCTACTGTACATACTCTCGAAAAACAGTACTCTCCTTCTAGGGCAGTCGAGTAAACAGGATTATTAAATAATTATTTTCAAAAAAACCGACTGTAAAAAACAACTAAAAAGTTCCAAACAAGTCACTTTTCAAGCAGTCTGATGCAGTTGGTGGCAGTTATTTTAGTTCAATTATTGATTTTATGCCACCAACTGCATCAGACTGCTTGTAAAATGAATTGTTTGGAACTTTTTAGTTGTTTTTTACAGTCGGTTTTTATGAAAATATTCAATTTTTTTTATTTTCTAAAGAAGGATGGCCAAATCGTACCCGACAACGAAACGATGGCCTCCCAATACGCCATATTTATGAAAAATACCCTTATTTTTTATGGTCATAGAAAACACAAGAAATATCTCAATAAGTAGCCACAAAAAAAAGTTATCCAATTTAATTGTTTTTGTAACTTTTTCTAAATTATTTAGAATAATAGTTTCAGAACGCACCTCTTGACGATTCATTTCGCGTTTGAAATGACTTGGTATTCAAAGACTGTAATTATTCACGTTTTTCTGAAAAGTTTTAACTGTTATTCTATTCAATTAGTTTAAAGGCATCAAATCAACGAATATGCTGATATTATGTATTGGATTCTTGTCATAAAAAATAATTATGTTGGTGTTTAGTAAGTAGTTTTGTTCAAATGCCAACAACGGAACGTCATTTGTCATGGACAAGTTACTTAATCTGTCTGTGGTCATCGTTCATCGACCCGCGCCATTGTTTGACACCACGGCAATGAAATTATATTCTCTTTGCCGGCAATCATTCGTATTCGCATCCTATTCGATTTACTTGTTGTGAATTGTGATAAGCACTTGTGCTATTTTGGATTTCCTTCTGTTGTTTTGACCTTGGCATTGTTTTACGGACTGATAACTACCACTTGTGACGATTATTCTGTGCTTTTGATTTCTGGACACCGATTTTGTTTCTTGGATATTTGTGAGAGAAATCATGCAGACGCCACAACTAGCCCTGCGATTGCTATGTGTTAATTGTAACATACGCATTGATACACTTCGCCGCCATCTCGTTTTTGATCTTGATACGAGAGTAATTTGTAAGATCTGCGAGAGGAATTCTTCAATAATAGTACGTATTTATACCTACTCATTTTAGTACATATACCAATATAAACCATCATATAACGACTCTAATTTTTATTTTAGATCACTGAAGAAGACTACATATTATGTGATGCCTGTAAACAATTGGCAATGCAGCATGTCAACTCCGAATTAAGTAATGAACCTGGTGCCTCCGTGGCCACATGCATGTTTGCATACTTTGTGGAAGTTCTCTGCGGAACCGTAAATGTGACCTTATTGTGAGAGAGAATCCATCTCAGTTGCTACAAGCAATACACATTGATCTTGAAAATAGAATTGTCCAACGGCAGGTAATTTTGATCTTTTTTATTGTTGTCCTATGTTATAGTGAATTCATCACTGCAATCTAATATTGTTATGTAACAATGTTTTTATTTCCTTATGTTTAATAAATAATGAGCCCAAAGATTTATAATAAGACAATGCTGTATGGTTGTTTCAGGCAACTTCATCAGACCATTTTTGTCATCCCTGTTGGCTGAGACACAAGAGAGTTGCAATGCATAATATGTAGCAAAATATTGAGCAGCAGGCAGAGCCGGAGCCAAAGCCAGAACCAGAGCTGAAGCTAGAGCCTCAACCCCAAGGGTTGGTGTTTGGAGACACCGACCAGCAAGCTGACGAAGTACCCAGGGTGATTAGTTTATCGCAGTATGGACGAGCGGCTAATACTGCAGCACATTGTGTTTTTCTGGTTGCCGAAATAGAGATTTGGATAGAATTTCTGACCCTCTAAGAGCAATAACTCTAAGCAAAAACAAATATTACTTGCCTATAAATGTTCGTATTTGTGAAGAACATACATTTAGTACTGATTGGGATATATAGTTCAATTAAAAAAAAAGTTTAAGTACATTTACGGCTGAACAAGTGGAATATGCGCTTTCGTTTATTAACGCTTTTAATACATTTCTGGATTTCTCAAGTATGGACAATATACTACGACAATATCAGAGCCACCAGCATTCCTCCATGGTGTAGTGATATGAGAGTATGATGAATAAAAAGTATTTTTGTCAAGCCTATTTCTTTCATTTAAGTACTCTACCAATTATACTTCATTTACTCCTGTTAACAACCATTACTTTCTGTCAATATCTATGCAACTTGAGCATTGACGACTGAAAGGCAGTAGGTATTTAGTGACTAACTCTTCAGCCAGAATTGAAGTGGTCAAACCACAAAAAAGGCTTGGAAGTCTTTCAAGAACCACTTCACGTGTGATGTTATACCAGCTTTGTTGTTTACACTATACGTTGTGCAAGTTAGAGCAATGTAGGTGTAGTTTTCATTGAATGATCGATGGACAACAAAGAGTTGGTGCGCTTTGCTACAAGTCCTATTTTTTGGGTAATTCTCTGAGAGAAATCGAAATAAATAGAAACGAGATCGCTAATTACCCTTCTCGCTTATCGCTAACTAGACTCATACTCGTAAGCTACGCCGCAGTCGGGTAGAAGGTAGTTGTAGATTTTAACCTCAAAAGTATTGTTGACGTTATTATAAAAAATCGTGGCTATTTAGAAATAATTTTCAAACGGGATAGTGTTTACGACATAGAAACAAACCAATCTAGCTATAGTTTATTTTGGGACATGAAAAATAAAACTCGAGTCCAGCTCCTATAGAAATTTGACCATTGTTCTTTTAGTGAGTTATATTTTTGGAATCGCCTCCTCGAACCCTTTATTTTGATACCCCACTTAATATAGTTCGTCGACTTTAATTTTATTCTTATCCACAATATGGCGTCTGGATGTCGCCGTATTGTATTTTGATTACTGTCATGTCTTTAGTAGCACTCGCAGACGAATCAATTGACGTAAGAATTATCAAAATCGGCCCACGCGTTAGTGCTACAAAGGAACAAACATACATACATAGGCTGATAAACACATTACCCTCTCTTGCGTCACGCAGTCAGGTAAAAAGAAGATGTCACTCCTACAGGAACATTTTGGACTTTTTGATAATGGTCATCGTTAAGGTGAAAGCGCCAGTCGCCATAAAATATCATCAATACAACTTTCTGTTAGTATTAATGTCAAATATCATGATTTCATGAAATACGGCATTAATACGGTATTAATACTAACAGAGAGTTGTATTGATGATTTTAATGATTACGGTTCTGTAAGTACGTACTTGCTACGGCCGCGAATCATATTTTGACCAACATACAACTTGACACTGACCTGAAAATTGCAAAAAACGTAAGAAAATTTGAATTACGCGGGTTAGCCTGGGTGACCTATGTCTACCTTGGGGTTTTGATCTCATACAACGGCGGCTGCGTAGATTAAGTGCAACGACGTATGGCATGACCAGAACTGCGACAGAGAAGTTAAGGATAGTGTGGAGCAATCGCAAGATTACCAAAGCCACCAAAATCCGGCTCATACGAACACTTGTATTCCACATATTTTCTTACAGTCGACGTGGACAGTGCGTGTTGGAAAAGCGGAAGATAAATGCTCTGGATATGTGGTGCTGGAGAAAGATGCTCGGCATATCGTGGACGGATTTCCGCACTAACGTGTCCATACTCCAGGAACTCGGCATCACACAGCGTTTGTCGGCCGTAGTACAGTCCAGCATACCGCAATACTTTGGACACGGCGACGGTCAGCAAAGTGTTAGTAATAGCGTCCCGTTTGTCCCTTTGGGTACGGAAACCTAAAAATTTATGATGGCATCCCAGCACTGTCGCGTGTGACCGGCATCCATATCTTCTACTCTTCAAGCTGAAACACAGACAAATACAGACTAACGATAAAAACCCAAATGCCTTCCAGGAAAATCAGACTCAATTTGTTAACTTAGTGTAAAATCTAAAGTTCCTTGTAAGTATAATTTATTAAAGTTTACAAAACTTAACAATCGAAAACGATTGTAATGATTTTATAAATTTAAAAAAAATTGTACACCTAGACAAAGCTACAGATATTTATTTATATTCAGTTCTATTATTATTGTTGTCACCAAAGAATGTGGGAAAAAACTAGATCTAACTACATTATTATTCATTGATCACACGAAATCAAAAGTTATTTTTATCGAACACATGCTCACAATCACAACTCACACAGTACTTCACGAGATAATGTCACACATACGAACAAACTAACAAAACAAATAATCGGACATGTGTTATGTAACCGTTGAAGGCCAAGCTAAACCGTGCATAAATAAATCAACATGGCGACAGAGCTCCACAATATGACAAAACAGTTTTTGAATGAAATTCTTTCGACACTTCAGTATCACCTGAATAAAATAGAGCTGAAACAACTTGTTTACAGTTTTTCAGTAAAAATCGTGTTGGACTCCAGAAATTAACAATTCTGTGGTCAATTTGATATTATGTTTTGTTATGACTTGTGACTTAAATTTCCACATACTTATAGGGTGGAAATCTTTTTATTGCTGAACCCTAAATGTATTTGGTCCATTATTATAAAATTAACCGATGCGGTTAGCTTTTCTGGCACGTAGTGTACAGTGGCGTGTCAAAAAATTACGATAAGCATAAATAACATACCAATATGTCTGCAAAATGGGGAGTAATATATTCCTTCTTCATCTCCTAAATATAACTCATATTTAAATTTTAAGATATGTTAAGGTCGCTTTTCTACATAATAAAATCTTAATTTACGATTTTTATTTATTTATTAAACACTTTACGCACATATAAGTACAGAGGCGGACTTAATGCCTCAGGCATTTTCTACCAGTCAACCTTAGGGTGATGAAGAAACAAATAGTGGTAGGTGCCATAAGGAAAAAAACAGGGCATCTTTATTTAAATGCAAAGGTACATAAATACATATGTAAACTACAAATAAAATATATACTCATATGAATAAACTTAATACACAAATATACATAGCCAACAACATAGGTACAAATAGATGATTGGAAAAAGAATTAACGCTGTGAGGATACTACTGCCAACTTTTTACACATGTGCTCGCGAACTTTAATTTTGAAGGTTAATCGGTTAGTTACCATCCTGATTTTTTGGGGGAGCGCATTCCACAGAGAGATAGACTGAACGAAGAAAGAACAGTGAAGAAAGTCAGTACGGTGAGTGGGACATAAAAGAAGACGGTTATGCGATGACCGTACATTTCTATTGTGGTTGGCGCAAATGTATAAAAAGTGAGTGTGGGTGGGTGGTGTGTGAAATCATCCAATGACATCTCCCGCTCTGGATGGAGCGGGAGGGCGTGTCAGACTCTTACTGACTAAAACCCACCCCTGTTCCTTCCCTGCCTTAGTGCCCAGGGGCGAGGAAACTCTTTCGAATTTATCCTCAACCCCTAGGCAGGCATCGGCCATGACGGGCCCCGTCATGAATGTTGACAACTCTTTGAGGCGCGCGTGGAACACTACGCGCCGTCGACTCTCGGGCCTGGTGCTGATCGGACGGCGAGTTACCCAGTACTCGCCGTCCGCAGGCCCGGGTCTACGGTCGCCGGAGATCGTCTCGCGGCGGAAGCCCCTGGTGCTGAGAGCTAGTGCGGCGGCTGCTGCTGAGAGCGTGAGGGCGAGGCTGTTGTTGCAGCCTATCCCTTACCTGTTCCTACTCCTCCTTCGCGAGCATTACTGCTTTGCAGAAGGAGGAGACTGCTTCCCATTCCCTCTCGATCCGTACCATGGCCTGGACCAGGGCCGGGCGTGAGAGGTCGCTGCCGCCGATCGCCTGCACTAGGACACGGCGGGGCTTCGCCCAAGCGGGGCAGATCTCCACTGTGTGCTCCACCGTGTCCTCATGTACTGGGATACTTACCCCAGTACATAAACCCCAGGCATTATTAATAAACAAAATAACCATCTGATAGTTTAAACACTGATAAGCAGGTTCTTAATTCAACATTTTCTACCCTGAAGTAGGTGTGGGTGGTAAAGTGTTGACTAATCAATCATTTAAAGGAGATTTTATTATCCTATATATATATGGTTTAAATTTTTCGATGAGAGGTATGTTATCTTTTTTAAGGTTCAATACCCAAAAGGTGACCAACTGGACCCTATTACCAAGACTTCGCTGTCCGTCTGTCTGTCAGCGGGCTGTATCTCACGATCCGTAATAGCTACACAGTTGAAATTAACACAGAATGCGTATTTCTGTTGCCGCTATAACAACAAATAATAAAAATAAATAAAAAATTAAAAGGGGCTTCCTAGAGACCCCCTTTTATTTCTAATGTTACCGAAACATTCAGGCGCTGAACCATAATTATTTAGCAAATAAATTATTTTGATTTTAACACACTTTTATTAGCGTCATCTGTAATTCTGTAAAAAAATCTTAGAAGTTAAATTTAACCCTTTTACATATTTGGTTTAAATGACAATGGGTGGTTAACTGATTGATGTCATTCTCAGTCCCAAACTACAAAAGATCCTCCATCCTCTATGTTTGGGAGTCCAAAGATGGCGAACTAGTTTTTAACCGACTTCAAAACAGAGGAGGTTCTCAATTCGTCTGTATGTTTTTTTGTATGTTTGTTACGCGATATCTCTGCTATTTGTGAATAGATTTTGATGATTTTTTTTTTGTAAATTTTATCGAAATTGATTCAGCACTTTTTGAAAAAATCAACATAAATAAAAAAATATGTTTACACAGATGACATTTTGGTTGTCTCCAAATGTTCAAATTCCATGTTATTGGTGTTATCCATTCGGACATTACTTTAATTAAATTTTAGTTTTACTTCTGGTGTATAACAACTAAAAAGTGAAAAATAAAAAAACGTTTTCAAAAAATACAACCGACTTCTAAAAATTGCAAAATAACTTTAATTTCGGAAGTCGGTGTCAAATAATGAAGAAACATAAAAATATATACACCGACTTCCGAAATTAAAGTTATTTTGCAATTTTTAGAAGTCGGTTGTATTTTTTGAATAAGTTTTTTTTTATGCATTTTCATGATACGGGTATCAAATGATGACTTGTTTCAGATGGAATCCCTCGATTAAAAAAATATAGTAAAAGCTGTTTAGCTATGGCTGTAAGTACGTAGGTACTCGTATATATAACAAATTACCATGTAAACGTAAATTTCTAAATAGGAGACTGTTTAAAATTCACTTGTTTGATGATGATAATTTTTATAGCATTAAGGAATACTTTGAACATAAGTTGTGTTAATCATTTTGCATGCTTTAGTCTTAAGCAAAACATGTATGATCTCATGTATCAACTTTGTATTGTTACTTACTTGCCATGTTTTATGCAAATAAATGAGTTTGTTTAGAAGAATACGAAAAACGTGTTTTTTTAATATTTTTATTTGATTTTGTTTTAGGCGTTTAATTTTTTTTGCGATTTTAATAATAATAATTATAATTTTTAATAATAAAATGTTTTTTCGCCCTGCCTAACTGGTGCGGCGTTGAGCGGTGAAGTGTTGCATCACCAAATCTATTTATCTAGATACCCTTTGTTTGTAATGAGGTCAAAATCCTCAAACCACTCGATTTCAAGTCGACCAACAAATTGACATAATAACGCTGACCAAAGTATTCGCGAAGTGGTTTATCTAGTATTAAGTTAATTATAATTTATAATGATTGTCCGCAGGTTCGCAGAGTGGTCCGGGTGGAGTGATGTGACGCAAACATGGATCCGCAAGAATTAGTGCCTTTAGAATGTGAGTTTTTTGTTTCTCTTGTCAATCTGCCTAGCCTTTTCCCAACTACTTTGGGGTCGGCTTCCAGTCCAACCAGAAGCAGCTGAATACCAGTATTTTACATGGAGCGACTGCCCATCTGTCCTCTACAAACCTGTTACTGGGTAATAAGATACCCCTTGGTAAGACTTGTTGTCAGACGGGTATTCATTTTTGGGCTTCTGATGACCCGTAACGTCTGTCAAAGATCCACGATTGACAGCCGGGACCAACGGCTTAACGTAATTTCCGAGGCACGGATGAAAGTTGTAAAGATGGTCACCCATGCATGGACCAACCCCGGATGGATCGACCCGTGCCGCTGTTATTACTGTAGATATGAGCTCCTCTCTTTTTTAATATGTCTTGTGTAGGGTAAAACCGGATAGTTGCCAAACTTTTTGAAATCACTCTACAGGGTGAAAGGAAAGGAAAGGTGTGGTCATAATTTTAAAATCGGTTCTGCCCATGGAAATGAACAACTTTCTCTAAGAAAAAATAGAAAACTCCCAAATAAAAATTGGACTTTTCATATAAAAATATCAGCTGATCAATATTTGTACGTGAGGTAAAAAAAATATTGTAGAATTTGCTCTGGTTTTCTTGAAGAAAGTTGTTCATAGCGATGGGCAGATGCAGTTCCTAAAACATGGCCACACCAATCTATTACATCCTGTATATCTATCATTACGAAAAGCACTATACGTTGTAAAACCGCTCGTTACTTTGGTTTTCTAACTACAAATTTATGAAAAATAAAGAAACATTGTCTTTATTATTGCCAGAGTATACTTGCCTAAACCATATAAATTACGTTTAAGATAGATGCCTCGCCGAGAAACTTTTCCCATCCAATCGCACAGATACACACTTTATATTTTTATTCTACTTTCATTTTTGGAAGTCGGTTGAATTTTTGTAAAAAAGTTGTTAATTTTTCAGTTTTTGGTTGTTATACCCTAGAACAAAAACTAAATATTAAAGTTATGCCCGAATTGATAACCCGAATAACATGGAACATAGAATTTAAATACACTCGCAATATGAAGAGACTAAAACGTCATCTATTTATACATATAAATTTATTGATTTTTTCAAAAAGCGCTGAAGCAATTTAGTTATTGGGATACAAAATGACATACAAAAAAAAAAACAACAAAATTTCTCCTTTTTTCGAAATCGGTTAAAAATTGCATTTTTTTTTTAGGGTGCCAAATAGCCTGTTGACTTCTCCCGCTCTAGGTGGAGCGGGAGGGTGTGTCAGACTCTTACTGACTAAAACCCAACCGTTTTCCTTCAGTTGCGTCTTTCAAACTCTCCCGCGACAGTAGGTACTGTTTTGTCTGGAAACCGTTTCTATCTTGCACTCGTAGATTGACAGTTGTACTAAAGTGACAGGAATAATTCAGGGGTAGCGGATAAATTCGAAACAGAGTTACCGCGCGCCTGGGCACTCAGGCAACTGAAGGAACAGGGGTGGATTTTAGTCAGTAAAGGCCTGACAACCTCCCGCATCACCCAGAGCGGGAGAAGTCATTGGATGATTTAAAAAAGGCCGTGATCTATAAACGTTACTTACTACTGCCTTGACATTTTTTTTAGGGTACGAAATCTTCTAGTGACTTCTGCCGCTCTAGGTGGAGCGGAAGGGTGTGTCAGACATTTACTGACTAAAACCCACCCGCGTACCTTCAATAGTCCTAAGCGATGCGAAAGGCACAGGACCACTCAATACGGCGACGCTTGGAGGAGGCCTATGTCCAGCAGTAAACGTCTTTTGCCTGATGATGCTCGTTTACAAATCACGGCCTAAGCTCTCATTAATTTATTTATTTATTAAAACTTCATGCAACACAAATGTACAAAGGCGGACTTAATGCCTTAGGCATTCTCTACCAGTCAACCAAGGGTGGTGGAGAGATAACATGGCAGGTGTATAAACTGAAAAAAATAATAATTCTAAGACGAAAATACATTACAAAAGTATATATATATATAGTTAAAATAAACATACATGATGTTGTTTGAAATGAAATGCAGATAATTTCTAGTAGACACAAGTCCTTTTATTGTAATCACACAGCACACTACTCTTTAGCATTACGAGAGCAACCGGAGCAACCGAACAAGTAAGAAAACGGAACTTAAAACACACGTACCAACTTTGACATCTAACACATTCATTCTATGCGTTCAATACAGCCAACCTTAAGTTATTATATAAACATTGCCATATTAAATAACACCCCTTCTCAATGTTTATATACATTTAAGAAACTAAATAAACTCTATATAATATCAAAAAACCAAACATTAGTGTTACAACATCTCTATCTATAACTTTACATTACACTGTGTTAAAAACTTAATTAACAAATCCTTACAAAGTGACTTTGTTAGCATGTCTGCTAATTGTTCAGAAGTACTTATATACTGAATAATAATTTTATTTTCTTTAATCAAATCTTTCACAAAATGATATCTAATATCAACATGTTTGAGACGCTTAACTGAATCTGTACTTGCACTTAAAATAGCCGACTGATTGTCACAATACAAATTTACTGGACTAACGTTATGAAAATCAAAATCATGTAGCAAATGAACAAGCCAGCACGCTTCACTGGCTGCCATACTCATAGAGACATACTCAGCTTCCGTAGAAGACAAACTAACCGAAGATTGCTTCTTCGAACACCACACAATCAAGCAATTTGCAAAGGTAAACAAATAACCAGATGTGGATTTTCTGTCCCTCTGATCCCCTCCCCAATCAGCATCACAATACCCTTGTAACATAGTATCATTACACTCATAAATAATTTTATAATCTAAAGTATGTTTTACATAACGCAATACTCTCTTAAGTGCGCTTAGCAACACACTATTTGCACATTTCTGATATGTACTTAACAAAGAGACTGCAAAACACAGGTCAGGCCTAGTGCCTGCAACAGCATACATAAGACAACCAATAATTTGTCTACAAATTCCTTCAATGTCTTTATCACTAGAATTGTCACAATCAAAAATGTTAGTATTAAAATTTATATCTATGGGAGTCAACATAGGTTTGCAATTTTCCATATTAAATCTTTTAAGTACATTTTCTAAGTAATTTCTTTGTGATAATACAGTTGTGCCATTTTCAAAATTTTGTTTCACATTTATTCCTAAGAAGTCTGAAATAAACCCTAAATCCTTCATCTCAAATTCTTTATTTAATATTATTTTCAGCTTTGTGACTTCATTTATATTTGTGCCAAGAATCAACAAATCATCTACATAAATTAAAACAAATATTTTGTCTGTGCCATTATCCTTTTTATACAAACATGAATCACATTTTGACCTTATGAAACCTTCTCGAGTTATTACAGAGTTAAATTTAATATTCCAAGATTTAGGTGAACTTTTTAACCCATATAATGACTTATTTAGCTTTACTATATTATTTACTCCTAAATAAGCCCCTTCTGGTAAACTTAAAAACACATTCTCTTTAATATCACCATACAGAAAAGCCCCCGTGACATCCATTTGGTAAATAGGTAAATTATATTTAGTTGCAATTACTACAAATAACCTAAAAGTTGCAAGCTTTGCAACTGGGGCATAAATATCACTTAAATTAAACACATCCTGTTGCTCAAACCCCCTAGCAACCAGCCTAGCCTTATACTGTGTGACATTATTTACATTTTTAATCTTAAAAACCCATTTGCTACTGACAGGCTTTGCACTTACAGGTAAATCACAAAGTTCCCATGTATTATTGTCTTTCAAAGTCTGAAGTTCCCTAGCAATAGCTTCACTCCACTTACCAGCATCACTCCTGCTCATAGCATCACTATAAGTAATTGGCTCACACTCAGTTTTGTCCAACTGCACATTATTACACTGATAGAATGATGTTTGTTTACGCACACGCTGACTCCTTTCATCTCTAGGCGAACCAATTTCATCTAGCAGGTGTTCTTCCTCACTACACAGCAGGTAGTCACTATCAGTTTCTGAATTACCTTCTAAGGTACTTGAATCGGTCATCTCTTCGGGTTCAGGGACAGCTTCCTCATTCACATTTCTCTCGGGACTACTCTCTTGCCCTTTGTCTTCATCAAAGTTTAACGATACCACTATTTGACCTTCACTCCCTTCAGGTTTTTCCTTCTTTTCTTCTTGTAAGAAAATAATGTCCCTTTTTGCCTCCACTGTATTTTTTTCAGCGAAGTATATCCGGTATCCCTTCACATTCTCCTCATACCCGACCATCAAGCCCTTCTCTCCTTTCTTATCCCATTTCTTCCTTTTCTCCTTCGGTATGTGTACATACACTTCTGCACCGAAAGCTCTCAACTCACGGATATCAAACGTTTTTCCAGTCCATACCTCAAATGGAGATCTTCCATCTTCATGGCTCTTTCCAGTTCTGTTCAACACGTACACTGCTGTGTTTACAGCTTCAGCCCATAATTTCTTTGGTAAGTTCCTCTCGTGAATCATAGTTCTTGCCGCTTCGATTAACGTTCTATTTTCTCTTTCAGCTTTCCCGTTTTGTTCCGGGGTATATGGTACGGTGGTTTGATGTGTTATTCCACGTCTTGAAAATGTTTCTTTCACATCTTTGTTTACAAACTCCAGGCCATTGTCACTTCTGAATATCTTCACTCTGTTTCCAGTCATATTCTCTGCCTTATTTATGAAATTCTCAATACAATGTTTGATCTCATCTTTTGTTTTCACAAAGTGCACGCTTCTGAAGTTCGAGTAATCATCTTTCAAGACGACAAAGTACCTTGACCCACCAACTGACGGCTCTTCCATAGGACCGCAGGTATCAGCATGAATTAACTCACATGTCTTAGAACTCTTGAATTCACTTCTACTGAACGGCAATCTATGTATTTTTCCGGCCAAACAACTTTCACACTCATGCTTTGATGTTTGTATAACCTCAATGTTATGTTTCTGCACAATATCTTTTACGTAAGTATAGTTCTGATGCACCAATCTTCTGTGCCACTCATTTATGTCGTTCGGGACTAACTTTGCAGTGTTCGCTGTGTCGATATTACTAATAAAACGTAGATCTAAATAATAGGAACTTCCAATTCTTTCCGCCACCGCACATATTTTGTTCGACTTGTAAAATTTGCATGAACTGTCATCTGTCATCATGACGTATCCTTTATCTGTGGCGCGATTGACTGAGAACAAGTTCGTTTTCAGTTCAGGAACATACAACACGTCGTCAATCACAGTATCAATCCAATCGTTTCCGTTCGACACTTGTACTGCCATCTGTCCGCAACCAAGCGCATTAATCACCGCGCCATTACCGACGACCACAGGTTTAGGTGAAGTACTTGTAAACGACGTAAACAGTGCACGATCCCGGCACATATGTTCTGAAGCACCAGAATCCACTAGCCACTTAGATTTTTGAAGATTATGCGACGAATTAACCACCATGAATGCATTACTTTTCGTTTTATTTTCATTTCTTGACATTCTTTGTTTTCTAAACCGACACTGAGACTTGAAGTGTCCAAACTTTCCACAAAAGAAGCAGTTATTATTATTAGCGTTTTCTTCACTGCCACTTTTATTACTCTTACAGTCAGTTTGATAATGTCCACTCTTCCCACACTTGAAACATTTTATAGGCTTCTTATTTTTTACTAAGAACGCAGATGAAGTTTGCTGCGCTTCTTCGTTCTTGCCCTTTACTCTCTCTTCTTCGATTAGTAATCTAGCAACCAAGTTATCGAATGTTTGCTTCTCGTCGGGCGCAGATTCCCAAGCCGAAACGAAATGTTTGTATTCGTCTGGCAATGACATCAACACTTTTGTGATTACAAACTTATCCGAGATTTCTTCGCCCATCTGTTTCAATTGGTTTTGTATTTCCTGAATCTTAGACAAGAAAACTGACATGTCTGTGCCCCTCTCATACTTATATTGAAAGAATCTTTGCTGTATTATATGCACACTAGTCTCACTTTTCTGTTCATATACACTGTGAAGTTTTCGCCACATTTCAGAAGAACTCGTACATGTAATAATATGTAACATTGCCTCCTCCGACATCCGAGTAACCAGTAGTGTTTGCGCCTTAGCGTCTTTAGATTCCCATGAAGGTATCTCACTAGCGACTTCGGGCTTCGTGCGTCTTCCCTCCACAATGTCCAACCAGCCATTACCTCTCAACTGAACTGTTGTTTGAAATTTCCAGATATTCCAGTTTCTGGCCCCTTCCAATTTGATAACATTGACATTGTTGCTGTTATTGCTCTCCATTCCGACCTCGTCCTTTCTCAACTAGGAACAAGTACTCCTCGACGATATTTCGCAATGCACAAAATCTATGCACCACGCCGCACTTTAGCGAGATACCCTCACTTTTCCTTCTCGTCGACTTTTAGCTGTCTCAACTCGCGATTATCTGCAACAAACAGGTATATGTGTCTGGGCCCATAACCTGATGTTGTTTGAAATGAAATGCAGATAATTTCTAGTAGACACAAGTCCTTTTATTGTAATCACACAGCACACTACTCTTTAGCATTACGAGAGCAACCGGAGCAACCGAACAAGTAAGAAAACGGAACTTAAAACACACGTACCAACTTTGACATCTAACACATTCATTCTATGCGTTCAATACAGCCAACCTTAAGTTATTATATAAACATTGCCATATTAAATAACAATACATATATATTTAATATAATATACCTACATATATAATAATAATATATAAAGTTAGAGGTAAGGATTTTGAGACGACTCCTTTACTTGTTAAGTAGGTAATGCCGCAACTTTCGCTTAAATGCATACTGACTGGTGGCCATCCTGATATTGAGGGGAAGCGCATTCCACAGAAGGATGGACTGTATATGAAAGGAAGAGTGAATAAAATTAGAAGTATGAGAAGGACAAAGCAGTAAGAGATTGTTAGCAGAACGCAAATTCCTAGCGTGAGTAGAGCAAAGATACTGAAAGTGTATTAATGCCTGTCACCTGAAGGAACAAAGGTTGGTTTTAGTCAGTAATAGTCTGACACGTCCTCCGCCCAGAGAGGGAGAAGTTATTTGGTGATGTCCCACTTTAAAAATAAAAAAGCTCTTACCTCTTACGCCTTATGTAAATTCACAATTCATCCTTACCTAATATTGCCCTATTCCTCTATAGCTGGTCTCCGACTGCCGCGAGGCGTCCACAGCACCAGGAACTGCTACCTCGCCCCGCGCACCTGCTACACCGTCCCCCTCAGGCTCTGCCGGCTGCTGTCGCTGCTCATCTGCTTGCCGTGCTTGTTCCTCATGGTGCCTCTGTATTTAAGGTAAAGGTTGCTTTTTTTTTCATTTAATTTATAGGTACATACCTTTTTATGGACATCCGTGATATTGGTGGAGGAAAAGTTGTTGCCAAGGATAAAAGAAGCAGAAGCCGTTTTGTTTTTGAATTGAAAACTTCTTTAGGCGCGTTGGGCAGTTTTGAGATGGGAAAAAACAATTGAACTCGCGCGCCACCGACACCCACACAGCTACGCGCTACGACGCGTAGCACTCTTAGCGGATCGCAAGGCGCGTTGGGTATTTTTGTTCAAGTTTTCACTTCTGTCGCCACTCCCAGAGTGCCACTGTTTTTAGGGTTCCGTACCCAAAGGGCAAAATGACCTTATTACTAAGACTTCGCTGTCCGTCTGTCTGTCTGTCCGTCTGTCACCAGGCTGTATCTCATGAACCGTAATAGTTAGATAGTTGAAATTTTCACAAATGATGTATTTCTGTTTCTGCTGCTAAAACAACAAATACTAAAAAACAGAATAAAATAAATATTTAAGTGGGCCATAGAACAAACGTGATTTTAGAAGTTAAAATCTTAGAAGTTAAAATCTTAGAAGTCGAAATCTTAGAAGTTAAAATCTTAGAAGTTAAAATCTTAGAAGTTAAAATCTTCGAAGTTAAAATCTTAGAAGTTAAAATCTTCGAAGTTAAAATCTTAGAAGTTAAAATCTTAGAACTTAAAATCTTAGAACTTAAATTCACTGCCCGGTTTCCAATTGAGCTGAAATTATGCATACATGTTTAGTTTAGATGGCAATGGTCCCGATTCTGTTGTGCACAAACTACCTATACTTAATTTAGTCTATTGCTATCTTTTTTTCTCTAATAAAACAAGAAAGAGACGGACGTAAATTACAGCTGTCAAATTTAGTTGAACTAATATTTCCACACCAATTAGCGGTACACGTAAAAACATGTCTACTAAAAACTCGGTAAAGCGCAAGGCGGAAACTAGTTTGACATCTCTAACTTAGTTCATAGCTATAGCCGTCCTTTTCTCGCACTGCCTTTTAGTAAAAGATAGCGATTCTCTAATTTTAGTTTAGTTATTGAACAAGAGAAGATACAGAATACAGTCACTTTGTTTTCCATTATGATGTGGATCACGGCACCAACCCGCATTGGGCCCGCGTGGTGGATTACGGTCTACATCCTCTCACAGAGAGGAGGCCTGTGCTTCAGCAGTGTGGACATTAAAAGGCTGATGATGATGCGGATGTAACACATTCTAAACTTTTGGCAGTATTTGGCAGCAAATGTATCGAGTCTTCTAGGCAAGCTTCGTTGAGGTAGTCATACTACAGTAAAATTCTCAGCTCCATTATAACGAGATTGCGCCTGTTTAAATAATTTCACATAAGTATCCAGTTGTGTAGACACTTGTTATACAAAAGCTGTCGGGGTAACTACACCAATATCCACTACGCATTAATTATAACAGCCACTGAATTTCATTCGAAAAAATCCCGCCAAAAACTCCAGGCGTATTATTGCCTCACGCTTCAACACGATTTTTTACAATAAAATTTAGGTCCTAAAAAATAATAATTACCTACTTCAAAAAGAATGGAGGTTACAAGTAAGGTCTAACATAATACTCATGCAGCCATTACTGGCCATAGTAAGTCAAAAGAGTTCAAGAATACCATAAAATATGTTTAAGAAGACAATTAAAGAAAAAAACTGAATGGCATCTGTACAATTTTTTTGCAAATTACGGCCAGCAATATTGTGTTTTAGGTCTTAATAATACCATCATTCGATTTTTCTTTATAATTTGTAGGCATTATGGGAGACCCTTCTGAAAATCTTACTAATTCCTAATTTGAAGCAAAATTAAACATAAACTTCTGTGCGCTCGCTGTTATCAAACGAACTTACCAAGTGAAGTTCGATGACAGGTATTGTTAACAGCTTCATTCGAAGCGATTTATGTCCCTCCCTAGAAAAGTTATCTACCCTACCCTAGGTAGTAAAAATTTGATATAAATGACTAGAATCAATTCAAAATATTTTCTTTCTCCCACCTGCATGGGCACTTATCACACGTCTAATAATAATTGGTTTTACAACGTTTTCGTGTACCTGTGTGTTTTGATGATTCTGTTTTTGTTTAGTAGGTCATAACTTCAGAGGTGATCCCGCATAAACGTTATCGTTTATTCAGCACTTTTTGAAAAAAAAAACAGATGACGTTTTGGTTTTTTTCAATTATGTTCAAATTCTATGTTATTGGGGTGACTAATTCGGGCATAACTTTACTGTTTTTTTAGTTTTAGTTATGGGGCACAACAAATAAAGAACAAAATTAAAACTATTTAAAAAAAAATACAACCGACTTCCCGATTTTTTTTTTTACATAGAAATAGAACCGAGTTCCAAAAGAAACAAAAAAAGTGAA
Organism: Polia nebulosa; assembly: GCA_951329385.1. Taxonomy (NCBI): domain Eukaryota; kingdom Metazoa; phylum Arthropoda; class Insecta; order Lepidoptera; family Noctuidae; genus Polia; species Polia nebulosa. The sequence goes on along the minus strand of OX589611.1, from coordinate 23,103,592 downwards.
AAATAACTTTAATTTCGGAAGTCGGTGTTTCTGGTTTTTGTTTCTTCGTTTTTTAAACACGGACTTCCTAAATTAAAGTTATTTTGCATTTTTTTGTTTTTTTGGAACTCGGTTCTATTTTTTTGTAAAAAAAAAATATTTTTCAGTTTTTAGTTGTGATTCCCCATTAAATTGTGTTAATTAATAATGCATATAAATTTATGCGAGAGCAGCAATCGCGGTTGATTTGTTGTCATTTTTTAACCGACTTCGAACCGTTCGATGTTCGACTATATGTATTTTTTTTTTAATGTATTTTCACCGATTTCTCTGTCAGTTATAGACCGATTTTCAAAATTCTTTTTTTATCCGAAAGAATATACTCCTGAGGTGGTTCCATATAAATTTTATTGAAATTGCTTGAGCGCTTTTTGAAATCTGAACAAAAACGAAAAAATTCGTATACGTAGATGACGTTTTGGTTTTCTCCAATTACGAGAATGTTTAAATTCCACGTTCTTTGTTATTAGGGTTTTTAGATCTGGGGTATAACAACTAAAAAAATAAAAAACTTTTTTACAAAAAAATCAGCCGACTCCAAAAAAATAAAATACACTAAAAATTAAAAAATAACTCCGACTTCTGAAATTAAAGTTATTTTTTCATTTTTAGTGTAAGTATTTTATTTTTTGGAAGTCGGTTGTTTTTTTTATAAAAATAAAAAGTTCTTATGAAGAATTCCGTTGTCTGTCTCCAAAACTTATCTTCAGATCTATATATGAAATTTAAGTGGGACCATTCCGGAACCAATCCCTTTCGAACAAAAAAGAATTTTGCAAATCCGTCTATATATGTCGGAGTAATGCCCGAATATATTATATAAAAAAATGCTAACATCCGAATTGATAGTCTCCTTCTTTTTGAAGTCGGTTAAAAAAAGGCAATACATATACCTTTTACATGACTAGATTTTTTCGCTTTACCGCGGCGGTAAAGCGAAAAAATCTAGTCATGTAAAAGGTCGAGACCGCGTGATTCTCAAGTCTCGACACAGTTTCTAATTCACATTACAATCATACTTATAACCTCTAGTACCATTCGTGTACAAAAGGATCCACTATCTCCAGACTGGCACTCGAAGCCAAGTGCTGGTCGATAACCTAAGTATCAGTACATTATTTGTTTGAGGCCTATTGTACTTACTCACCCACGATTTGTTGGGTATTCCAATGCGTCTATTTCTTATAAATCAACATTGATTTGATTTAACCTACTAGGCACTTCTATTTTTGTATCTAACAAATCTTGGGTATTGGCTATATCCACGACTTGACGTGGGTATTGGTCATTCCTATCTATGGCTCAATTTTAGACTGTCTCTACCCTATCTCTACATAGTATAAAATGTCAAAGTCGTTTGCCGCGTCTGTAACCACTCGGGGCCTCGCTCTTGTAGGGGCCTCGCGCTACAACTCGAGTAGAATAAACAAAGCAAATATAAATTATTAATTAATTCAAATCGGTTTTTAGTTCTTGTTATTTATGAATTGACAATGACGTAGCCCTTTCACTAGATTATTGAAAAACAGTAAACCTCAGTTTCAAATCCGTGTGAATATCTTTAAGGAATTTAGTTCTTAGATTTATCATAATTGTCTGGTATCGTACCCGGTTACTGGGTTATGGAGGTCAGATAGGCAGTCACTCCATGTAAAATACTGTTATTCAGCTGCATGTAAAATACTGGTATGTAGGTTACACTGGAAGCCGACCCCGAGATAGTTTAGTGAGTGACAGTTGTAATTTATGAATGATTGATCATTTAAAAAAATATTCTGTTACAATATTTTAAACACAAAAGATTTAATACTTATTTCTGACTTTCGAATTTCTCGTCTATCAACAGAAATACCCATTTTTGATTCACATAAGTACTTTACAAAAACGACAAGGGTCTCGCAAGGATCTGCCGCCCGGGGCCTCGCACAGATCTGCTGCCCGGGGCCTCGCAAATATCTGCTGCCCGGGGCCTCGCAAAGATCTGCTACCCGGGGGCCTCGCAACGGCCGCCCCTGCTCCTCCTAAATCACGCAATGGATTTAAAAATGCTGTTTTCATTTATAAATAAAAAAGAGCAATAATCGAGGAAGGTTTTTGTGTATAATTTGTACCCGTACATTGCCGGGCGGGTCACTAGTCTACATAACAATTAATAGATCATTTTAAATACAATAAATCTCATCTAAATAACATAATTTACAATGTATCTATCACCGGATAATTTTAAACACTGTTAGTTTGTGAAAAATCAAGTAAAATCGTAAACTCTTTATTTTCAATTAGACTCGGATACATTGTAAATTATCAAAATTGGATGAGATTTATTGTAAATGACATGATCTTCTCATAACATATCGAGAGTTTACAATCTCGCAAAATTTACAACAATCTTACGGTGCTTACAATTATCCTATGACATAATATTCGAGCCATATTGAAAACAGTTTACCATTTTACGGGATTTATCATAAACTAACAGTGTGTATAATCTTCTTCTAAGATTCGTTGGTACGACAGTGTTTTAAATTTTTTTGGCCTAAAACTGTCACTGCCACGTCGTCGTCGGTAGCAGCGCAGAGGTCACTTGTGCTGTTTTGGGGCCCAGGGAGTAGGACAGCAAGTGCAGCATAGTTTAACATCATTCTGTGACATAATCATGCTACTTCTACATAGTTACGTACATAATATTATAGGACCTATATAAGTAATCTCTACAACGTTGACATACATGCACAGTCTCAGATAAGAACAGCTGATGTCTGCATAACAACGCTTGACATAAATTAGTACATGTAGAATTTTACTAGCATCTTATTGTATTATCTTTTATTCATTTAGTTACACTGTAAAGAGTATAGTCTGAGTGAAACAGTGTTGCACAGACTTATACGCAAACAGAATGCAATCGCTAGCTTCATCATCATCCTCGTCATCATAAAATTAAAATTATATACCTTCATTAAAAATCTACAAAATACCATATTTATGCCAATTTCATATTTAAAATATAAATTCAGTAATAGAAATAGTAATTCAGTAATAACAATAATAATTCGATAATAACAATAACTATAGTAGTAATTTAATAATAACAAAAATAATTTAATGGTTACAGTAATGATTCAAAAAAAAAAATCTATAATAATTTGTTCAAAAATTATTATTTTATTCTAATTTGACACATCGCAATTCATCATCTTCCTGCCTTTATCCCATGTTACTTGGGGTCAGCGCAACACGTTTTCTTCCATTCTGTCCTGTCAGCCGTGACGCTATTACTAACTCCCTTTTCTTTCATACACTCCTCACACAATACATCCATCCTTTCTTTGGCCTCCCGCTCCCTCTCCATCCATCCACATTTATATTCATAACTCTTTTAGTTACAAGTGTTTCATCCCTCCTCTTTACATGACCATACCAAGATAAGCGGTTCCCTTTCAACTTGTCTGTGACTGGCGCCACTTTTAAACTACCTCTAATGAAGTCATTTCTCACTTTATCCATTCACATAGTGAAATTAAATTTTCGCAATTCACATAGTGACGTTAAATTGATCAGAATAGTATACTCTAAGACAATATGATGAGTAATTATAGTAATAAAAATTGGAATAGATATTAATACTTAGTCTTACTATTATATGATGTTATTATTATGATGTTAAAATAATTATTATGTTGCCGTGCCCTAACCGGGTTTCATGTTGGATCTTTCTTAAATATTGTAACAACTAAATGTACACATGAATGCAATAAAGGGATTTAATTTAATGTGATCAAAAATTGTAAAATAATTACTAGGGCTCTGGAACGAGTGTAAGAAAGAGTCGCCGCAACCCTGGATTGTCTGGCTAAGTGATATTCTGACAGCCTTCTAACACCATAACGTTTATATACTGATTAGGGGATTTTAAATTCAAATCCTCCTAAATTAGAAAAAATTAAATAAGAACTATCTAGCTTAAAACGTTGCTAAAGTAAGAACAGCCGCACGGGTCGATCCATCAGGTTAAGCTACGCTTGCCGGAGTTGGTCCACGGATGGGTGACCATCTTTAAATACTGGAGACTCCTCCGTGCCTCGGCAAGCACGTAAAGTCGTTACGGGTTGTCAGAAACCCAAAAGTCTGACAACCAGTCTTACCAAGGGGTATCGTATTACCCAGTAACTGGGTTGTGGAGGTCAGATAGGCAGTCGCTCCATATAAAATATTGGTATTCAGCTGCATCCGGTTAAGGAACTGGAAGCCAACCCCAAGATAGTTTTTAAAATATAAAATAGTTTATTTCTTTAACGCGTCTTTTACAATATTATTCAGTGGCTAGAACTACCCAGACAGTTGGGAAAAGGCTATTCAGATTGATTGAACTAATCATATTATGGTATTTTTTTTTTATAAATAAAATATCACATCTTTTCATTTTGACTTTTCTATAATCGCTAAAGCTGATAGAATTCCCTTTGTCTAGTCTAGGGCCTAAATAACTATCTTGATCATTCTTAGCGTTTATTCAACCGCGTCCTAGTCAAAACGCAACCAGGGTATTTCAACCTTACCTTAGATACTGGTAAAGATTCTTACCATGGCATGGTCTATCGTTCTGCCAGAGTCGCCGGAGTGTCCGAAAGAGTGACCGCGGAATTGGCACAGGCAACTGAAGGAACACGTGTGGGTATTAGTCAGTAAGTCTGTTTCCTCTTGCTCCACCCAGAGCGGAAGAAGTCATCTGAGATTCTTATCAAGGCATGGCCCGTCCTTGAGCTCTTGGGCTGTAGACATAGAGAAATTCTATGAACAATAACGATTGTCCAAAGTTCAAATTGTTTGGTATTGATCATGTGACATTTCAGAAGCGCATGTTAAGGTGCAACTACATGTCAAAAAAAAGGTACAACTAAATGTCAACGGCCTTGAGTGGTTAGCTAGCGTGTTCTGTGCTAAGCTCACGCCAGGCGTCGTACGTCCACCCAGTAATGGAACTCGCGCATCTAGGAGCGCTGTCCGAAATTAGACGCATTTTTAATTTATTAAAATTAAAATAATACATATTTATAAAAAGTAACAAAACCTAATCATTTTACTTTGTATTGCAAAGCAGTAGATTTTTTTTTGCTCTTTTGATAAAAAATTAAGGACTAAAATGGTTTCATCTCAACGATTTGGGGGTGAATTGGTTTTTTTTTTTCTTATTATGCGATACCGATAGAAAAATTATGGCTAAACCAAATCACGTACCTGTCATATCATATGTACATGCCGGTACCATCTTAGGCGTGTTTCACGGACATGTTCGTTTCTTACCCTGTCATGCAGAGTGACGCCTCCTGCCCACCTCAACATTTTCATCTTCGTCGAGTGCAGTTTAAAGGTGTGAACCTTTTTCATAGGCACGCACTCAGCACCGTAAATGAGCGCAGGGTGCACCGCGGTTTTGTAGACTTTACCTTCTATTCGTACCGACATTCTGCTATCGCAACACTCCCGATAGTTCTCGCCACTTCATCCATCCAGTGTTTACGCGGTGGGTTATTTCAGCGTCAAACGTACCATTGTTGCAATAACAGAGCCTAGGTACTTAAAATGATCGACTTCCTTCAGCTGGTGGCTTTGTAGTTTAAGCGAGTGGTGTTGGTTGGATGCTGAGTAGCAACACCGCATGTATTTCATCTTTTTACGGCTGATTTTTAATCCAGCAGTCTCCAGGGCAGATCTCCAGACTTCAAGAGATGCTTCTAGTTCTTCGTAGAGTAGGTCCCAAGGCAGCATTTTCTGAAGGTGTGCTGGAAGATATTGCCATCACAAGGTTGAGAAGTAATGGGCTCAAAGCCGACCCTTGGTGCACACCTACTCCTACCTGAAACTCGTCATCTATTCCAATTGGGTTCTTTATTTTTGTAGAGACGTCAAAGCACATGTCGATGATAACCCTAACATAGTGTTCTGGAACCCTTTGAGCACGAAGAGATTGCCATATCAACTGTCGCGGTACTCGGGCGAACGCTTTTTCCAAATCTATGAATGCGAGATGTAGGTCCTTCTTTCGCACCTTGTGGTTTTCTAATAAGATTCGGAGGCTGTGGCGCGCGTCAGTTGTTAATTTCCCTGCTAAAAAACCACACTGATTTTCGGTTACAGCTGTTATTTGTAGTAGACGTTTGTTAACTTGTATCACACACTTTTAAAATATGGGAAAGGGCTCTTGTGCGATATAAGTTATATGGCGCGATAATTTTCACAGAGTCTGATGTCACCCTTGTTTTTGTAGAAAGGTACTCGTACTACGAGTAGATAGCTCTTCCTCCATTCGTTGGGTATTCCGTCATTCAGAATCTTATTAAAGAGATTCGTAAGGAACCAGACGCCACATTTGCCCAACCATTTCCATTGTTCTGCGGGGATCTCAAAGGTCACGAAATGTTGGTTTAAAAAAAATTGCCAAATCTATTTAATTTGAATTTGTAGAAAACAAATAGGTATGTTAAATTTGACTTATTTCTGAGAACTTTATTGTTTCAGAAACATGTTAAAAAATAAAATTTTTGATGAAATTATCGTCTCCTCCAACTACATTTTTAATTTTTTTCCGAATCGAATCTTAACACAAAACTTTTTTGTTAAATTTTTAATAGCTCAATTCAGTATTGAGTAAAATAATGGATAAAATGCTTCATATTTTGCAATACATTGCAAGGTCCGAGAGTGACCGCGCTTTATGTCATGTCACGCCCTTATATAAGAAGCATACGCATTCGCATCTCAGTCAATCTATCAAAAACTGGTTGAAGTCTCCGCGATGATTTTGCAACTTCAATTTAAATGTTTTATTACGAAAATTGGACTTCATATGATAACCTGATCATTCTTTGTTGCAGATACCGCGTGTTCTCCGGGCAGATGTACCCGATGAGCATGACGGACATGCGGCTGATAGACAGTAAGATCTCGCCCACTTGGTGCCAGGTAGGTGTGTACCACTGTATAACACTCTTTCTCATCATAATATTATCATCAGTAAACGACTATGTCTAGGTATAGATACTGTCCATGACCGGGGACCGCGACCACGAACATAGCGTGTGTTAACGAAGGTCGTATTGGACAGAGGTTTAGAGCACTTTCCGTGTTGGGCAGGGGTCATATAGAGCATTTTCCGTGTTGCGCAGGGGTCATGTTGAGCACTGGCCGTGTTTGGCAGGGATCATGTAGAGCAATGGCCGTGTTTGGCAGGGATCATGTTGAGCACTGGCCGTGTTTGGCAGGGGTGATGTTGGGCACTGGCCGTGTTGGGCAGGGGTCATGTTGAGCACTGACCGTGTTTGGCAAGGATCATGTTGGGCACTGGCCGTGTTTAACAGGGGTCATGTTGAGCACTGGCTATGTTGGGCAGGGGTCATGTTGAGCACTGGCCGTGTTTGGCGGGGATCATGTAGAGCAATGGCCGTGTTTGGCAGGGCCCATGTTGAGCACTGGCCGTGTTGGGTAGGGGTCATGTTGAGTACTGGCTGTATTGGGCAGGGGTCATGTTAAACACTGGCCGTGTTTGTCAGGGGTCATGTTGAGCATTGGCCGTGTTTGGCAGGAGTCATATTGGATAGGTGTCATATTGAACATTGGCCGTGTAGGGCAGTAGTTAGGTAGAGCGTGAGACATGTTGAGCATGGGTCATATTGAGCACGGTCCTCGTTGAACAAAAGGCTTGTTGGGAATTCGTGTGCATTAAAAAAGCCTCGACCAGTAGGCCCTTGCCCGTCGGTCAGCCCCAGTAGCACCTTGGTGGCTGGTCTGTATGTATTCTATCTCACCAGGTCGGTTCAAGAAAAGAAAATGTAGTTTTATGTAGTTAGTACTGCAACAGCGACACTTGTCTAAACACCTCGCTTAAAAGAGAGATCGACCCAGCCAAGAAAACCCAAATGGTTTTCTTACAGCAAACTTCAGGGTGAAAAATACATTTGCATAAGTAGTAGGTACATCTAAAAGAGGATTGTGAAGTGCCGATACGTGGCGAGAGAGAGTTGCAAGTTTTGGAGGCAATTACCAACCTTTCCTTTTTGAAATATTGTTTCGGGCGATAACACCTTTACGAAATGAGACAATTTTGTTTCCTTAGATTCAGTATACCTTAGTCTAGGTTTGTACATTTTTTTAGTAAGACGGTTTAGTTTAATTTAAAAAAAAACGCTCGAGGAAGCTTTTAAGTCAGAAATATAAGTTGCTAATATCTTTTATCGTACGCAATATTTCTTTAAAATAAAAACTTACGGGCCTAGTTTTTTATTATATCTACAAGATTTCCAAAAATTATGAAAATTGGACTATGTTTACTGCGGGAAACTCGCTTTTTGAATGAAAATTTACAGCTTCACAATCCATTATATAACAAATATGTGTCCAATTTTTTTTTGATAATCTAACTAACGGAAAAAATAGTTTTTTTAGGTAACTATCCTACACTAATTACTGTAACCATGTTTCAATATCCTAAGTCCACTGGAATTTCAATGCTCTTCAAGTCACACATTACGCGCTATGGTTAGTTACAATAATCTAATTCATTTAATAGTCGTGATTAATTCACCATTATTCATGCATTCAATAAAACGTGTTTCATGAATATTTTTAGTCGACACACACGTGCTTGTGAGGGTTACCAGAAAAAGGTTATGAGGATAGGTTACTTCTAGACAAGCGTGCTCCATCGTCGATCACATCATCGCTTACCATCAGGTGAGATAGTGGTCAAACACGAGCCTATCAACAATAAAATGTTGAATTTTAAGGATGGTGTTGATTACTAAGGGCCTATTTCACCATTCGCTCTATAAACTAAGTTTTACTGAACTAAGCTTAGCGTAAAAAATAAAAACCTTAAAAAAGATTATAGTGAGTTAACCTTAAAAGAAAGACATATGCTGTCGCGGACTTTTTTTAGAACTTTAAAAGGAGAACAATTCCGTCATACATAATTTTTGTGTAACTTTATCCGTTTTCGTAGCGCACGCAACTGAAGCTCTCAAAAGGATTTTTTTTTCCCGTATTTGCCACATATTAGTTTTCATTGATGCTTCGCTCCTGTTGTTCACAGCGTGATGTTATATAGCCTATAGCCTTCCTCGATAAATGGACTATTTAACACAAAAATAGTTTCTCAAATCGATCCAGTAGTTCCTGAGATTAGCGCGTTCAACCAAACAAACAAACAAACTATTCAGCTTTATGACAGCTTAAACGTCGAAAACTAGGCGTTTAGAATTGGTGAAATTGATCCAAGGAATATGCTAATAACTACAATAATCTGGGAAAATCTGTTGGAAAATGGTCCATGAGTATTCTATTGAGATCAGTCGTCAAGATTAAACCAATTAATTTATTAATGCGGCAAAGATTTGTTGTTTACATAAGTAAATAAATGCTACCTTTTCAACTTATTCAAAAAGGTAGGTACTTCTGAAGACTATTTGATAGGTTATATGATATAGTATTGTATCACTTCTAACTTTTTTTTATATGAATATAATATATTTTTTTATAAAACACTTTTTTGAACGAAGACACAGTCCACAGTTATATCGTAACCAGAGGAATCGGGAAACTAGGAACAAAGTTCCTTCTATTGTTTGTTAAAAGAACAACCTGCTGAATTTCATCCACCAGAGTGAAAAATAAATGACAGTGTTTATGGTGAAAGCGCCAGGGTAGCCCGCGAAATTCAAATTTTCTTACGTTTTTAAGCAATTTGCAGATCAGTATCAGGTTTTATGTTGGTCAAAATATGATTCGCGGCTGTACGTAGCAAGTACGTATTTACAGAACTGTAATCATTAAAATCATCAATACAACCCTCTCAGTTAGAATTGATGCCAAATGTCATGATTTCATGAAAAGACATCAATTCTAACCCAAGTTCGTTTACTATTTGTTAAAAACATCCTTTAAAATTTAAACCCAAATTGTTAATGTTGTAAATTAAACGTACAAGAATATCATCCACAAACGTGCAACAGCACGCGACCGTTCTACGAACGAGAATATCATCCATCAGCCAATCAAGATCTTTTCAAAACACACTAGCCACCTGTAAAAGACTGCTCTCAATATTTCAAACCGTAGTTTCAACATGTTTCCAACAGCGAAGAAGCACTAGCCAATAAAAACAAGCGTAAGATGTGTTACATTCTATCCTGAAAAATAAAATTACAACGTTTAGTTCCAATTACGACCGCGCGCAGACTTATCGTGCACGCACTCTACCACCTGACGGCCAACTACCGCTACGCGCGCTCATTGTTCCTCAATTCCGTCCCATTTCACGAAATCACTTCCACACTGTAGGAAGGCGAGAGGAAAGATGTTATACACATCAAAAACAAAATAATTACAGAGTGATGAAATTCGGTCAGTGTTGATCACACTAAAAATAGTTGTAACGCAAATTTTAAGGGTAACCCTTAAAATTTGCTTTAGAGTGCAATAACTCATCAGTTAGGCGTTAATAGCCGACAGATGACGTTGTTCTTTCAGCTCGGATTCCTGAATCGCGCTATGGTTTCGTTACCAATCCTGACCTAGTCAGGGCTTCATGTTAGAGGTAGTTAAGGTAAGGTTTCAGCTTTCCCTCCGACTTGACTTTTGCGTAGTTTTTCTAAACTTCCCAATTTTTGAATAGTTGTGTACTCGCGAATGTGCACAACTTTATAGTATTTTTAACCGACTTTGAAAAAGGAGGACGTTCTATGTTCGACTGTATGTATGTTTTTTTTTTATATATGTATGCCCACCGATTTCTCTATCAGTTGTGGACCAATTTTCAAAATTCTTTTTTTTCCGAAAGAATATACTCTCGAAGTGGTCCAATATAAATTTTATCGATATTGCTTCAGCGCTTTATGAAAAACTGAACAAAAACGAAAAATACGTAAACTTACCTAGATGACGTTTTAGTTTTCTCCAATTACGAGTATGTTTAAATTCCACGTCCCATGTTATTGGGGTTTTTAGTTCTGGGGTATAACAACTATAAAATTAAAAATTAAAAACTTTTTTACAAAAAAAAAAACAATATTAAATATCAACAAACAATAAATAATTATCTTTATATTAACTCTTTGCGGACATATGGTGTGCGAGACACAATTAAAATCTATTGTGTCTGCTAATAAGGAATATGCATGATATTTTTTTATTTGTTCAATTGAAGACTTATTAACTATAGTGAACAAATATGAAGGAATTTTCAAAATATCATCATCAGCGACGAAGTTATAAAGCTTTAAAGTTGATAATTAGAAAGAGAAGTCCGACGTGTTCTTTGACGTCAAAGGACATGACGCCCATACAACTGCCATAGAAAACAGCGTTTTTGAGAGAGGAACAGATGTATTTGTTTAAAATTGTTATATCTCGTTTAATTTTCGATGAATTTTGATTCTGTTTTCACTGTTCGTACTCTATTTTAGTATATTCATCGATAAACCGTTTAGATAACAAATATTTTTTTCATGCATATTCCCTAATGGACGTGCCACGGGTAGTTTGCATTTACCTGTAAATACACTTTTAATATAAAAAAGTACATTGGACTTAAAGTTTATCCCACTATTTAGGGGGTTGAATTATCAAAAATCGTTCTGTAGTATTCACCTTCGTGATACATATCAAGAAGCCTTGTGTGAAATTTAATGCTTCTGACGAAGTGATTTAAATAAGATTTTAAATTAATTACTTTCATAAGACCAGAGGAAGACCAAAGAAACTATGGATGTATTTTGTAAAAACTGGACTGTTAAGATGATGGAGAATAAAGATTTATAGAAGACTAGTTTTTGCCAGAGGCTTCGCCCCCGTGGCATTAATGCCTCCCCTATTATACATTATAGCCTATGTGCTGTTCTTGATTATAATCTATCTCTGTGCCAAATTTCATCCAGATCCGTTTAGCCGTTCTGGCGTGATTGAGTAACAAACATGCATTCATCCATCTAAACTTTCGCATTTCATTTTCAGTAACAAACATGCATTCATCCATCTAAACTTTCGCAATATTAGTAGGAAAACGACATGCTGCGCCTACGCCGACCTCAAGTACAATGGGTTTTTTTTTTGGGGGTGGGAAATCATCCAATGACTTCTCCCGCTCTGGGTAGAGCGGGAGGGCGTGTCAGACTCTTACTGACTAAAACCCACCCCTGTTCCTTCCCTGCCTGATTGCTCAGGGGTGCGGTAACTCATTTTCAGAATTTATCCGCTACCCCTAGGCATGCAGGCACCGGCCACGATGGGCCCCGTCAGTGGTGGCTGACACTAATCTCTTTGAGGCGCGCGTGGAACACTACGCGCCGTCGACTCACGGGGCTGGTGCTGATCGGACGGCGAGCTACCCACTGCTCGCCGTCTGTAGGCCCGGGTAAGTACAATGGGATAAGGGTACGAGGATGCACTTTGAAGGGCTTCTATTTCATATTTAATTTGTGTGAAGCTAGTACGGATTGCAAATATAATAAGTAGGTAATAGTAATATGTAGATTATCAACTGGTTTGACGCTATTGGCACCTACATATAGACTTATGACATAAATATGTACGTCTAGATCTAAGCTGAGACACGTGTCACAGCACCCGTCACAATATAAGCACTAACAATGCTATTTACTGATCATTTACCTACTTACATAAATATTATAAGTATGTGCGAAGCAATCAAAAGGGTTAGCACGTGTATAGTGCATTGAAACGCAATCTTCACTTACCCGCGACTTTGTACATGTCGTAGGATGATTTGATAATTCGATTTTTCGTGGAAACACGGATAATTATAGAATAGAATAGAATAGAAATCATTTATTCGACACAGACACAACACAACAGCAACAAACAAAAGGAAAAGAGAAGTACACAAAGATACAATAAAATACAATAAAATTGTGCTGAGCGTGCCCATACTGAAAGGTTTACCATCTCAGCATTTGCTAGGCGTCAGACACCTAGCGCTGGTTTTCAGTTGGCACCCCGCAGTGACGCACGGACAGGGGTAAACAAAATATATACATAATTAAATATCGATGCTTATGTACCTACTTAGGTAATATTATAATTAAAATACGTAACTAATTAGTGTAAAATAATGATAAAATATTATATAATATGTGCCACGCTTGTATAGAAGTTATTAATTCATACCATACCCACAATACTAAAATAATAAAATAAAATAACGCGCGAACAATGCACATCAGTCGACGCGAAGTTCGACGCGATGACGCATAATCGATGCTGATACCGGCTCGGCAAGTAGCCGTCACCTAGGACTAGGACAAATAAAGAAATTTATGAAGCCAGTACAGGAAAGAAAACGTTGCCCTCAAGAAAATCTTTCCAAGTGCCAAACTACCTAAGTTTCTACAGTTATTCCTTAAAAACGAACTATTTTTTTTTAATTAGACAATGGTGAAAGCATTTCTCAATTAGGTTAGGTTAGGTATAAACTGCAGCGGAAGTCTCATTCGCACCCGTAGCCTCTGTTTTAACAACGTAAAAATTCCCTATCCTCTTTGTATCAAACGCAACATAGAATCTCGGTGGTTATACAGGTGTAACGGAAATGGGTGGACATATTTTAGAAACTGCTTCTGAACGTGGAAATGAACAACTTTTTTCAACTAAGTCTCAGAGAATTCCCAAAAAAATACTGGATGTTCTGATAAACTGATCAAAAAAAGTTTTTTACAAAAAAAATAGAACCGACTTCCAAAAAAAAGTGCAAAATAACTTTAATTTCGGAAGTCGGTGTTCCTGTTTTGTGTCTTCGTTTTTTGACACCGACTTCCGAAATTAAAGTTATTTTGCACTTTTTTTGGAAGTCGGTTCTATTTTTTTTGTAAAAAAGTTTTTTATTTTTCACTTTTTAGTTGTGGTTCCCCATTAAACTGTGTTAACAATTCATAGACATACGATAGCAGCAATCGCGGTTGATTTCCTATCAATTTTTGAAGAGTTCCGTTGTCTGTCTCCGAAACCCATTATCAGATCTTTTGGAAATTTAAATGGGACCATTTCGGAATAAACCCCTTTCGAACAAAAAAAGAATTTTGCAAATCCGTCAATATAATGACGGAGTTATGCCCGAACATACATTAAAAAAAAAAAAAATACAAACATCCGAATTGATAACCTCCTCCTTTTTCGAAGTCGGTTAAAAATAGTATGAGGAGGTCCAATTTTTTTTCTGAATTATCTATGATGTTCTTAAAGAAAATATGACCACATTTTTCCGTGACACCTCGTAGAATCCTGCAACACAAGGTATCTGTGTACTGATGGTGTTGCCAACTTAAGAGAGAGAACTAGATTGAACTGGAGAACGGCAGTTATTTCTACTTGGCAGCAGAATTACAAGTAGGCTTACGACTGCCATACTTACTAAGTAATTATTCCGTTTTTACCAGCAGACAAACATCATATAAATACTTTTGATAGTACTGGTAACACATTTATTATATCTCCTAACAGCAAGCGGAAGTATACCTTAAGCATAGGACTATAAGGTCTAAGATGAAAGTGTAAGGTGGTTCCTGAGCCAAATAATATTTAATGTTTTGACCGATAACCTTATCTCGAATTATTAATCTTTACAGTTAGTATTAGAGACTTTAGTCAATGTTTTACGAGACATAAAATAATAAACACAATCTTTGCAATGCGTTTCTTTGCGTCAGACTATTGAATAATTTATAATTAATCAATTAAACATAATGATCTTAAGCGGCTCCTACACGTTCAAATGCGATTGTCAATGTGCTACGTTATTGACAATTGCAATTGAAGGTGCCATTGATGCACTTCAATTGCAATTGTCAATTGTTTGCGCTAACTCTGGACGATCGCGTTATAAATTCCCGGTCCTCAATATTACGTGGAGTATCCGCCATGTTTGTTTTCACTGCTGTCAGACGCGCAAATGACGGAAACGATTGTAAATTAGCAGCTTAAATGGCTCGTCAATGAGCATCAATCAAATTTTTCATCAATTGCTTTCAATCACGTAACTGCGATTGACAATCTCTTCAATTGTACTCGTAAACGATCAATCGTAATTGACAATGACGTAACATTGACAATCGCAATTGAACGTTTCAGGGCCGGTTTAGGCTGCATTTTATAATGCCTGCTAGGGTCAAAGGAGTATACGGCAGAGCCACTGCGGCCCTGAAACACAAAGGGCAACTGAAAGAACACCAGTGAGTTTTAATCAGTAAGAGTCTGACACTATCTCCCGCTCTACCCAGAGCGGGAGAAGTCATCTGTTCATTTCCCACCCTCGAAAAAACAAGCTGCGTTTTATGATCTAATCTGTTAGCTCAGCGTGAGATATGACATCATAACACACTCACAATAAGAAAATTGAGAATTACTGAAGTCTGTCCGATGTAGGTATCCCGAACAGTTTCACAGCCAACCTTGCTGATTTTAATCGTTGTACAAAACGTAAGTCTATCCTAGTAATGGTCGGTAGGGTCATTTCATCATCACTATCCACAGCACAATTTCGCACACTGCTGGGCATAGGCAAATCGAAAGTCATATTTCCAGCCACATTGTGAAGATCGTCCACCCAGCCATTAGTAATTTCATTTTGGTGGTGTTTCTGGTTTTGTGTCTTCGTTTTTTGACACCTACGAGTACTTCCGAAATTAAAGTTATTTTGCACTTTTTTTTTGGAAGCCGATTCTATTTTTTTGTAAAAAAAGTTTTTATTTTTCACTTTCTAGTTGTGGTATGTGGTGCATACGACCGCAGCAATCGCAGTGGATTTGCTGTAATTTTTTGAAGAGTTTCGTTGTCTGTCTCCGAAACTCATGATCAGATCTATATGAAACGTAAATGGGACCATTTCGGAATAAAGCCCTTTCGAACAAAAAAAATAATTTTGCAAATCCGTCTACACTGGGTGTAACGGAAAGGTGTGGTCATATTTTAAGAACCAGTTCTACCTATTTTTTTTTCTTTTGGATGTGAACAACTTTCTCGAAAAATAGAAAATTCCCAAATAAAAAACTGGACTTTCAGTACAAAGTGATCAATATTTGTATAGGAGATAAAAAAAAATTAAAAACGAAGTTGTTCGTACCGATGGGCAGATGCAGTTCTTAAAATATGACCACACCTTTCCGTTATACCCTGTATATGACGGAGTAATGACCGAACATACATAAAAAAAAAATACAAACATAAGAATTGATAACCTCCTCCTTTTTAAAGTCGATTAAAAATACCACCTAAGTTATCATGGCTACCCTCTTCAGACTATTTCCTATTTACTGGAGTACCCCAAATGTCCGTATACTTGCATCCTAGATGACCATAGAAACACCTCCGACGCTGCAATGAACGTGGCCACATTATTTTTTGAAGGTTTCCCACCTTCAAAAGGCGCCTGGGCTTTTGGAGGAAAGACCAGGAAGGGCGAGATTCTTACCTCACTAAAACCACCCCGAAACGCTCCCCCGAAGACGCTCCGTGACCTCTAAAAGACCACCCCGAAACCTCTTCTGTGCAACGCCTACTCTCACACATCCCTGGGTGAACAGTATGATTAAATATACCGTTGCCACGACAAGAAGAAGACCTTATTTAGTCAAAAATCTAACCATACTATCTTCTAGACCCAGGTGGTGCGTTCCAACACGACTTTCAACGCGTTCGTTGTGCCCGGCCAGCCGGAGCTGACTGAGGACCTAGTACCGGTGTCCATGACCAGGGAGCTGGAACTTGAAGACGACATGAAGGAGTACTGGGGCTTCTACCTGCTGAAGGGATCTTCTGTTACTGTGTCTACTTGTGTAAGGTGAGGTTTTGGAACAATAGGTACTAGCTTCGAGCATTGAGCAGTGGTGGCCTAGTGGTATTGGCCTCGACTTACAAGTTGTAGGTCGTGAGTTTAAACCCAGGCAGGCGATTTACTTAATTAAATTATTTCATCACCACTGCTCTCAAAACGGTGAAGGAAAACATCGTGAGGAAACCGGCATGTCCTAGAACCAAAAATTCGAAGACATGTGGGCGGTAATCCACCAATCCGCATTGGGGCTTCTACCTGCTGAAGGGATCTTCTGTTACTGTGTCTACTTGTGTAAGGTGAGGTTTTGGAACAATAGGTACTAGCTTCGAGCATTGAGCAGTGGTGGCCTAGTGGTATTGGCCGCGACTTACAAGTTGTAGGTCGTGAGTTTAAACCCAGGCAGGCGCTTTACTTAATTAAATTATTACATCACCACTGCTCTCATTAACCTTAGGGTTACGTGGTTTAATCTAGACACTCCTGAGTAATGGCCCAGCTCTTGCATTAAGAACTACTAAATAAACGGGACAGTCTCACATTAGGCTAATTAGCTCTAGTACAGTTTAAAGCCTCGTGGCTAAATAATAACAGCCGCACGGACGGTTAAGCAACGCTTGCCGAGGTCAGCCAGTGAATGAGTGACCACTCACTACATACCGACACTCCTCCCTGCCTTGGAAAGCACGTTAAACCGTACGTCATGACAGTCGTTACGGATGGCCAGAAAATCTGACATTCGTCTTGCTGAGGGGTACCGTGTTAACCAGTAACTGACTTGTGGAGGTCACAAAGGCAGTCGCTTCACGAAAAATACTGCTACTCAGCTGCTTCCGGTTAGACTGGAAACCTTTTTGTTTTTGTTCTCGGGGTTGAAAATCGTCATGGATGTCTTTCGCCTGGGGTGGGCGAAGGGGTCTGTCAGACTCTTACTGATAAAAAACCACCCCGGTGTTCCATTCCAACACTTGGACTGGGGATCATGAAAAATAGTGCACCTTTCACGATCCTGAAACTGGCTAGGCAGAATGACTTTATTAAAGACTTGTTTTTCCAGTTACCCTGGTGCGTCCCTCATCATGATAAAAGGCTACAAGCACTTGCAGGAGTGTGCGTACATTGGAGATGACTCCTCAGAGGAAGTGGATGAGGTGATGGAAGCCTTCAGCCTCGGGCTGATGACTGAGGCAGTCAAGGATGAGAAGTTGAAGCAGATGGGTTTGGTGAAGGGAAAAACGAATCATCCTGGTGAGTTTGCTATTTTGTGAGTGTGACATTTTTGCTATCGCGGGTAGAACTTGAAATAGGCAGGCTTTGCATGGGTGAAAATGATACACACAAACCTTCCTCGTTTATCGTTATTTTTATTAGTGAAAACGTGAAATCAAAATCGGTTGCGTGGTTTAGAAGAAGTAACCGCAGAAACAGGTAGAGGCAGACAACGGCCTCGTTTAATACTACTTAGAGACAGAGAGATAGGTCAAATTATGCACTCACCTAGGCATAGTCTGGAAAGGCTCATAATACTGGGCAATGTGGAAAGAAAACGCTCTCAAGGCCGAGCTCCGGCAAGATGGTCTTACGGGATAAAGAAGGCTGTTGGAGGCAGTATGTACCGAGTGGCCCAAATTGCAGAAAATAACACTTTTAGACGCGTCGTATGTGGTCGCGATGCTCATCAGTGAGGAAAGACGAAGAAGAAAAGATTAGAGATATTGTAGCAACGAACCTTAACAAATTCGCAAAAGGCTGACAGCTGGTGTCACATTCTAAATGATAAGAAGTCACATTGACGAGTCGGATAGTAAATTCGATATTCTTCTCTAGGTTACTCTTTTTCAAGTTATACTCTCATTATAAGGGTGTTATTGCACCAATCGATCGATCGATTGTTTTTATACTGGTATCCGTCAGCCAAAGCGATCGATCGATGATCGATCGATTGGTGTAATAAGACAGATGATGCAAATACTGAAACAAACTTATTTAAAACAGATACGATGAGGAGACATAAGTCAGGGGTCAGCTTCCACGATCCGAACAACAAGGACAATGAGACGTCATCGTCGTCCGCTGACAGTTTAGCCACCGTTGACGTCACTGATCATGATCCTAAGGTACGGTACAGTTTAAGTAGTATGTCTGATGGATTAGACACAAGTCAGACATTAGCAAAGAGAACGAGACTTCATCGCCGTCCTCTGACAGTCTAGCCACCGTTGAGGTTACTGATCATGAGCCTAATGTAAGTGGTCCAGTTTTAGTAGTGTGTCTGACGGACGAGACACAAATCAGACATTAGCATAAAGAACGAGACGTCATCGTCGTCCGCTGACAGTCTAGCCACCGTTGACGTCACTGATCATGATCCTGAGGTAAGTGGTGCAGAAGAGTAAGTAGTATAATTATGTCTGAATGATCAGCATGGGCACCAGGAAGTGGGTGCAAGAAAGTCCACTTTCAACTCCCTGGCTTTAAATCAAGTAGGTAGGTATACATTACCAAAAAAAATAATAAAATATACTAATACAAAACCTAACTGAAGCGGGGTGATAAAATATTCGTGCTTTTTCTTAGTTTTTCTGTAATTTCGACAAATTAGTCCTATTTTTGTATGAACTTGCAAATAACCTACACCAAATATATAATTTCCTCGCTTCCATAAGCTCGCTCTGCTCGCTCTTGCATCATGCACTCTCTGATTCGTAAGCTTTCCTCCATCAGTCTTTCTGTTTGAATTGACATATGAAAGCCTAACCTGGTCGATGAGAGGTAAACAATAATCGCGTTTTATGCAACTGAAGACGGGTGGCAGAAACGCTTTCAGGACGGTGTCCTGAAATGATTAATGTCGGTGCTCATGACGATGAACCATAAGTCAGGCATTAGCAAAGAGAACAAGATGTTAGCGACATTAGCTAACAGATGGGACTTGCTTCAGATTGTAAAACAAACGTCGGAATATCTGATTGATAAGGACATAAGTCAGTCCAATGAATAACCATACGTAAATTCCCAAAATTCAATCTATACTTAGCTAAGCTGAAGATTAGGTTTTTTTGAACGCGCAAATCTCTAGAACTATCTTTATTTTTGAGGAAGTCTTTACATTTAACATCACGCTACGACCCATACGAGCCAAGCAAAATGAAACGATGAACACAGAGCATACTTAATAAATCCTCAATTTCCAGGAACTCCGAGAAATCTTAGAACGTCTCCATGCTTTACGTGAGGCAGCAAAGCAACAAATAGCTAAGAATTACAAACCCCCACCGAACATCATGCCGCTGCATGCGACTAACAGGCACAGAGATGTCAATGTGGATAAGAATGAGAGGAACAATCTACTTTTTCAAGGTGAGTGTGCATTCTGGCAGGATCGCGGGAGTATTTGAAAGACTCACCGCGACCCTGACACAGTTAACTAAAGGAACACGAGTGGGTTTGGGTCAGCAAGAGTCTGACACGCCCTCCCGCTCCACCCAGAGCGGGAGAAGTTATATGATGATTTCCCACGCAGATAAAAAAGTTTACAATATTATCATTTAGCAAAAAACATCCACACTTGCCTCCCATATGACGTGTCATTGCCATCATTATTTCGCTAAAAAGATATAGTGGTTTTCATCCTGTACAGCTCTATCCGCCTCAGCGAAATCATGATGCCATTAGCAACTCATAGTTTGGGGGACTGGACATAAGCCTCCCCCAAGCATTCTCACAAACACCAGACCTGTGAATCCGACGGATTCTTGAAACACTCGTTAGGTCGTCGATCTATCTTGTGGGGAGCCTGGCCACGCTGTGCTTTAAAAATATCCGATCTGTGGACAATATGACCCTTCCAATGCCACTCCAGTTTGACAATTCTGGGAGCTATGTCTGTTTATTTTTTGGTTTTACAAACTAATCACCTCTTAACTCTTTGTTTGTGTTTCTTTCGTAAGATCTAACAGTACTTTATTCGTTTTACAAAAATTCAGCTAGTCCATTCTCTTTCATAAGATCTTTTAGACTTTAAACGACTTTTCGACTTTAAACGTCGTGACTAAGATATCTACTTAATCCTAATCCCACGATAACATATCCTCATAGTCATCATTACAGAGCAACATGTTTTCTGTAAAAGTAGTTGTATACAAATATAAGAAAGCATAATCTTTTTATTATGTAAGTGCGTCAACTTTTAGCACATTCTGATAATACCAGACAGGAGTTACATTCGATATATCCATATTAATCTTCATCTGATAACATAGAACATTATCAATGAGTGAAATTATTAGGACAGTATCAAGATATGATATACAAATCCACTAGTTCACTTATATTTATAGATTATTTTGATAGCCGGTGGATAGGCCTATGAAATATCTTGGGATTATCAGTCTAATTGTACCAATGGATTTTTGATAACTAATGTGAAAGACTGTTATACAAGGAGGCGACAATACAACAGCAAAGGAACCCCTGGCAATAATGAGTCTTGCCAGTGTTTCCAGTGCTTCACCCGCGTGGAAATCGAAAATCATCAAATCATTTTTGATGATGTAAATAATGCTCTTTCAACTGTAGTTAACTGGATTAATATCAATAATCTTTTCCTTAACGAGAAAAAAACAGAATGCATAAAGTTCACATTACCCAATGTAACACAAGTGAACACTAGTGTGTCAATAAAGGGTGAAGAATTGAAACCCGAGGATTCCACAGTGTTCTTAGGTTTAACTTTGGATGCACAGCTTCAGTGGAGCCCCCATATAATTATAAACTGTCCAAAAACCTTAGCTCTGCAGCATACGCCGTTAGGGAAATTCGTGGTTTAACTGATTTAGAGACAGCTCGTTTAGTATACTTTAGTTATTTTCATAGTGTGATGTCGTACGGCATTCTGTTGTGGTGAAATGCCGCCGATATTCAGACAATTTTTGTTTTACAGAAAAGGGATATCTATTCGTGCAATTTATAATTTAAGTCCCAGACACTCCCTCAGAGATAAATTTAAAGAGATTAATATTATGTCTGTTCCCGTTCAGTATATTTATGAGAATCTCATGTATGCACATAAACATATTAGTCTGTTTAAAAGATACAGTGATATCCATAGCATAAATACTAGGAATAAACACAAATTTATTGTACCTAAAACCAGGCTCAGGAAGAAAATAGGTGGTTCGTTTAGATGCCAATGTATACATTTCTATAATAAACTTCTTAGCCAAATTCAAGAACTAAGCATAAATACATTTAAATCATTTATTAAACGTAAGCTATGCCAGAAAGTTTTTTACACAATTAATGACTACCTTGAGAACAAAAAGGCGTGAGATTGAGCTGCTTCAATGATACTCGTATACATGAGCCATTGTTTTCATATTTTATGTTCTTTACAGTTCATAAAACATATTTTTTATATTCGTTTTGACATGAATACTTGTTTAATATTATATTATATTTTTTTTTTTAATTATTGACATTTTATTTTTATTTATTTTTTTGACATGAATACTTTGTAAAGTATTATATTTTTTTTTTTTTTGATTACTTTATTTTTGTAAATGTGAGAACTTTGTGGGTTTATTATCTTTTTTTTTCTCCTTTTTACAGTAATTTTTAACGTGGTCTGACAGTTTGAGTTCTTTTGCGGCCTACCCAAATGTCCTTTCCTTGGTATTGTTCGTCAAGTAATTGAGCTCCTTAGTGGTTTTAAGTTGAGCTATTCGACTAATGACAAATGCTTGCACTGACTGGACAGGTCCACTCAAATATGTGTGGTTCTTGCTTCAAAAGACCTTTACAGACACTAAGCTGCATGGTCCTCATATATCATAATGTGAATGTGAGAACTATGTATGGCGTTATTTGCATGTAGATTTTATGATTGTCTGGCAGTTTGAGTATTTTTGCGGCCTACCCAGATGTCCTTACTTTGATATTGTTCGTCGTTTCGTTAAGCTCCTCAAAGAGAACTTTGACTTCAACTCAGAACACTCTGCTTGCACTGTCTGGACAGGTCCACTCGAATTTGCGTGTTGCTTTCCTCAAAAGCTCATCCCAGACATAAACGTACATGGTTCTCATATGATTTGACCAGTACATATTGTGTGGATTTTAACACTTTAAAAGACTTTGACCTCTGAGTTTGTTTCGGTGTTTCTTCTCAGGGTAGTCAGCTAGAAAACACCGGCCTCATCTAGCTATAACTGACAAAAAAAATGACGTGTTAAAGTGTTGTTAAAATCTACTTACAAAAATAAAATCATTTATCATCTTAAGGGAATATTTATTTATTTATTAAACTTTATGCACAAGTAAAAATTACAGTACAAAGGCGGACTTAATGCCTTAGGCATTTACTACCAGTCGTGCAGAGACGGAACGTGGCAGGTGCCACTTAAGGGAAAGAATAAACTCCTGGTATAAAAGTATTCTATGTGTTATTCCAGACTATAATCTACGTCTGTGCCAAATTTTGCTTCAAGATCTTACTTCGTAGTGGCGATTCGGACCAACGTGTGGAAGTTACAGTGCTATACAGTTGAAATAGGGTTGATTCTTTTCTATTATAGCAGGCAACAGACACATAGTTCATTCTTTCCTAGCACTAAGCAGGAGAAAAACAGTATTGATAGATTCAGGTCATGATACGAATAAGAATAATGTTATTTTATGCTTCAAACTCTCTTGAAATAAGATTGTGGTAGGTCTCCAGCTTAACCGTTCTGGCGTGACATCCATCCATCCATCCAAATTTTCACATTTATAATATTAGTAGGAACAGTGGGATTGTCGTCATTATTATTATGTTGTATAGGACTAGCTTCTGTCAGCGGCTTCGTCAGCGTGGTATTAGTAATTCCCTTCTTATAAACTTTCAACCCCTTTTTCACCCTCTTAAGAGTTGAATTTCGAAAAACCCTTTCTAAGTGGATACCTACTCTTCACAAAGAACACACCCTCCAAATTTCAAGTCTTTAGGACCAGCGGTTTAGGCTGTGCGTTGATATATCAGTCAGTCAGTCAGTCAGGACTTTGAATTTTATATATACAGATCTGGCGAGAGTTCAAGCTTTTCGAATCAAAAATCTAAATCATTTATTGGTTCAACAAAAATTTACAATTAGTGTTCCCTGTCACTTAAACTAGGTAGAACCTGTGCTATAAGTAACAGTTGCGCCTTGCGGTTCATCTTGTGAACCAGTTAAAGTGTACAAATTCCTTAGGAGAATTTAATAATAATAACACTATTTTAGTTTATCTGATTGAAATTGCCACGTATCTCGCAAAAGGTAGTGATGATTTTGAAGAAAATGTTCCTGCTCAATTCTAACAAAAATAAGGAAAGAAAAATGAAATAGGCTTGAAAATATAGCAGCTGTTGTTTACGAATACGGTCATTCGATAATCTCGAGGTTACTCATTTATTTGGTTTCGCTGACTTGCAAAACTTTTAATAGTAGATATGATACGAGTGTATCTGCGTAATAAAACGCATAGATATACGCATTATTTATACATCAAAAATAATTTGCATTGAAATACTAAAAGGCTGATATAAATTGAAGTTGTCCCCATGAAATGAGCTATTTTGACTGACGTTGATAAGTTAAAAAAAAAAATTAAGTAATCCAACATCGTAATACAGGATAGCTAAGTCGGATGTATATAACTTTAAATTAAAATATTTTTTCATAATCATAGTTGTATCATTCAGGCTATTTTGTATGGATAACAAAATCTACCAAATCTTTACCTGTTTGCTGGCTAAAAAGCGTTAATTTTAGTCGTTTTAGGGTTCCGTACCTCAAAAGGAAAAAAACGGAACCCTTATAGGATCACTTTGTTGTCCGCCCGTCCGTCTGTCCGTCTGTCAAGACCCTTTTTCTCAAGAACTCGTGGAGGTATCGATTTGAAAGTTAAACCATATACTCAGATCTACAGTTCCTTGAAGCTGTGAAAAAATTAAACTTCTAAGTTAATGTTATAAAAAAGATACGGCCGTTTATGCCACAAAAAATGTACTTCCCGCAGTCCTACAATCATGAAATTTGGCAAGAAGCAAGTTCTTATAACACAAGTTAAGTGAAAAGTCTGACTATTGTAAATTTTTGAATATATCACAAAAAATAAGGTCCCCATAAGGAATTCTGGTCCACAAATTTTAAAGTGATGCGACCATATCATCTGGGGCATCGTATGAAAGGACCTCATTCGTACAAGCTCCAACAGATTTTAAATTATTTTAACCACGTCTAGTTACCGAAAAATTAAAAAAGAAGTTTTTCTGGCAAAAAATTTCGAAACTTAGTTCCCGAACTATTTAGATACCCGCAAGCTTGTAGGGAACCCTCGGTGTGCGAGTGCGACTCACTCTTGGCCAGTTTTTTTCATCAACTTTTCACATATTTTATTATGTTCCCACTAAAAAAGTACCAATTATTCTACTTTATTATTCAATATTGACCAAGCAATTTTTCTATTGAGTTATCTAAAGGACGTGTGGCCTTTTGGATAACCCAATAGAAAAATTCAGGACCTATTGAATCTCGTAAGTGTAGGTATTGCAATTGATTCGTTACTCAAAAAGAATATTAATAAATATTTGCTCGTTTTACAATTCACGTTAGAACTTTATAATACAATTACAGTGGTTTTGATCTCAAAAAGTATCCCAAACAAAATTGCAACTCATTAACTAAAAACTGGATTTCAAACAACATCACAAATTGAAATTGTCTCAAATCGAAATGATGCAAACATAGTTGTTTACATCGGATTCGGTGACCTAATTTTCATCCAAAAAGATGTATACGGAGTTACGGACTGTACAAGAAATATTTAAATTGTCAAAACACTTAATAATTAAGTCAAACTTAAAGGGTATGTACCTATTTTACAGATCTAAACGGGAACAGCAGCATAACACCAACAAACTACGAAAACAATAGTACTGAAACTGTACCAAATAAAGCTTTAGACAATGCCGTCAAAGAAAAGAAACGTATTGATGATACTCAAACTGAATTGAATAATACAATTGTCGATAAGAAATTAGACAACGTTGAAGATAATGTTAAAAATGTGGAAGAAAATACAGAAATTATGAAAGATGAAACTGAAGAAAATGCAGAACGAACAAATGTGAGCGCTGAAAAGATGGAAGAATTGGAATCGAAGGCTGAAGATTTGAAAGATAACTCTTCTATGGAAGTAACAGTAGTGGCCACGGATTATGTCACACCAGTGGTGAGTAATGCTTAAATAGCAACAGGTGTAAATTTAAACAAATCTCTAATTTTGATGTCACTTTCAGATTCTTGACTTAGTTTAAGTGAGTTTGTAAGTGTCCACAATTTCTTTAGATGCTACAGAGACAGTTATAATTTCAATGCTCATTACGTATCTAATTACAATGTATTAGTTTAATGATGGGCAAATATATAATGTTTAGAAAGAAAACTTTGTTCTTACATCATTCAAAACAGTCAGTATTATTGTAGATGTAAAGGAAAGTTTCTTATCGAAGTAGATTTATGTTATATACTCGTAGCTATGAATGGTGTATTGTCTTGCTAAGAACATTATCAATATTTGAGTAAGATCTAAGCGTGTAAGATTTGATGAATCACCCATGAACATAATCATCAATAATTTAAAGGTGTAAATTTTTGGGTTCAAATGTTAAAAGTCGTGGTTTAATAAGGTCAGCAATTAAATAACAATAGGTATACATAAATACCATAACAGCTATTTATTTATACTAAACCTAACTACGTGTGTATACAGGGTGTAAGGTACATGAACGCACATACGTGTACTAGTGATTCAGTACATGATTCTGGACCCCCTAGCGTTGGAATTTTTCGTCGACTTTTTCCTAATTTAAAAAAAAAAAAAAAATTTTTTTCACTTAAAGCTGTATAAAATCGTTATACCTATCTACGAGTACCTCAAAGACATTTTAAATGAAAAAATTTAATTAATTATTTCTTCATTAAAAAAAAATCACTTTAAACTGTATAAAATCGTTTTACCTATCCACCCCAAAGACATTTTAAATGAAAAAATTAGATTAATTATTTTTTCATTTAAAATGTCTTTGTTATGGTTTAAATATATTAGTCAAAATACAATTTTCAGGAGAGTCCCACGGAACCGAATTCGAAAGAAGTATTTGAAGATGTACTGCACAGACTACAAGCGTTAGGAGACAAAGGAAAGAGAGTGCTGATCAAACTGCACAAGACCATGGGTGTTGAATACCAGGAGAAGGTAAGCATTACAACAGTAACTAGTTTTATACACGTTGCAATATTTTGCAGGAATCCGTAGTCACTCGACAAAAATCAGGCGCTTGCGAAATTCTTGGTAATAAAATCATCATAGATAGACAGTCAGGAACCATAGCATGACTTAAGTAGTTGTAATGAAATCAAAAAAGGCACTTTGATTAAATTGAAACCTAATACAATCGGGGAATCTATGCAAATATACTAACGATTAATTTTGCAGAAATCGCGCCGCAAGCAACGAAATAACACGATAGTATCCTTATTAACAATTTAGAACATTACCAAAACGCGAGAATATTAGGACAGTAACAAGATGATACGTAAAACCTTATACACATACCTATAGTCGGAAAAGTCTATGCAAATATAAATTTTACAGAAAATACGCCGGCGGGCGCCGTTTGAAATAAAGACATACACGACGAACCCAAACTAACTTAGCTCTTATTTAAATTGCAGGCGACATCAAAACCGAAGCCAGACATAATGTCGGTAGTGACGGGAAGCGGTGAGGAGCTGGACAGACTCAGGAAGGTGCTGGTCGAGGCTATCGATGAGGAGAAGAACAGATCTGAGAGAGAACGTAAGTGTAACTAACTAAATGTAAACCCACTTAAACATATTTTTTCTTTGAAACTGCTAATAAAATTGAAAACTTAGTTTTCTCGAAACCCATGGATTTCCACCTAGTCTTTTTCGTATGCTTGATTGTTGCAAATAGGTCACACCAGCACGTCCTGCCGGGAATACGTTGAGTTACCAATTACACTGTATACATGTGATTCATCCATTTAAACAACCAATCTAAAACAATACCTATAATCTTGTATAGAGCTTCCTCATTTCTATTTGTTCTACGATAGTTCAGCAATTTCTCCCAGTTGGTCTGTTGCCAAATCTCATGAAACAATGCTTCTTCACGAAATAACAATATCGAAGGAATGTGTTCAAATATATTTGAAGATCTTACTCATTGTGCAGTTAAAATAATTCGTGAAATTGTTCGTTTAGTCTTTATTGCTGTATCTAATGAAACTGGTTCAAAGGATTTACGGCGAGAACTTTAGGTACACGCATAAACAAGTACATTTCTAAAAGCATTGAAAGCCATTAATAATAATTCATTAGTTTTCAAGAAAACATTTCTGATGTACCTACGTAGATTTGTCTGCATTCAGTATTTCAGGCCTTTGCCTTTTATGACAAACTAGTAAACTAAATGGCTTTTTTTTTTTTTTTTTTTTTGGGGGTGGGAAATCATCCTATGACTTCTTCCTCTGACGTCATTTGGAAATGATTAGGTGATCATAGTAGGTTACTGTCGTCAGGGAAGTTTCAGCCTTCCAGACACGTCATCACGATTTATTGAAATCCTAGAACTGAAATTCATTATTTGTTATTTATTTTACAGAAAAACGTCGTGATGCTGTAGAGCAAGCAAGAAAGAAGAGAGAGTCAATGTTGCCTCAGATAGACTTAGTGAAGGAGTTAAACGATAATGATGAAGAAAGAAACCATGCTGGCGAAGTGGTAATATATGCCGCATATGTATATTCTCCACAATTTTTACGTCTAGAAGTGACCTCCTTTCTATGAGAAATAGCGATTGGTAAAAAGTCTTCAATGTATGGAATAGGGTCTAGTCCTGGGTATAAAGTAATAATTCTATCTATCAAAAATTTGGACGCATATTTTTTGTTTTACCAAACCAATTAAAAATGACAATGATAAAACGCATCAAAGTTCAGGAGTCCCGCTTGTTACGTCACTAAACATTACAAAGTGTATTGAACACGATACGAGATATGAAGTCACGCGAAATTTGAACTCACTGTATCGTCCTAATTTTTGTTATAAGTGACCAAAATAAAAGAATACGTGTCCAATATTTTTTGGTAATCTATCAGACGGACTAATTAGATTTTTTAGGACAAGAGCCTATTGATAAACCCTTCAATTTTCATATTTCGACAATCGCTACCGATAATAGCATGACACTTTATCTAGATCCTGAATTCTTATTTCTGAATTCAGAAAGGGATCTTATTCGAAATAACTATCAAATGTTGGAACAACTTGCCAACAATGTAATACATGAAAAAGTTCAAATTCATTCCATTTGTATTGAAAAGGCCTTAAAAATATGAGTGTTGAATGAAATATAATATCCCACATGCATGAAAAAAAATATTTGTTATCTAACCAGTTTATCGATGATTATTTTTCCGACCCAAATATCGACCAATAGAATTGCACCATTCGACGTCACGTGGTACAACCTACATGGTATTATACTGAAAATTTTTTGAAAATTTTCTAGGTTGTACCACGTGACGTCGAATGGTGCAATTCTATTGGCCGACATTTGGGACGGAAAAATAATCCCCCGAATACCACACGAGCTTCAAAATTATCTGGTATTTCCCGATAGGTTCCCTGCAAACAAATAAAATCGTCAAGTTTTTCAGGAAAAATCACTCGCGCTTCGCGCTCGTGATTTTTTATAAATTCAAGAATCACTCGCGCTTTGCGCTCGTAATTTTTTAACCTGAAAAACTTGACTCCTTCATTTGTTTGCAACGAACGGAAATACCCGATAATTTTGAAGCTCTTGTGGTATTATAAGTGAATATTCTAAAATAGAGTACGAACAGTGAAAAGTAGAATCAAAATTAATCGAAAATTAAACGAGATATAACAATTTTAAACAAATATATCTGTCCCTCTCTCGAAAACGTTGTTTTCTATGGCAGTTTTATGGGTATCATGTTCTTTGACGTCAAAAAACACGTCGGACTTCTCTTTCTAATTATCAACTTTAAAGATTTATGACTTCGTCGCTGATGATAATATTTTGAAAATTCCTTCATATTTGTTCACTATAATTTCTTTTCAAAACTTCATATTCCCTATTAAATAAAAAATTAAAATCATCTTTATCCCCATTCATCATGCATCCACCTTCTCATTCCAGGACGTAGATGGCTTCGCAGAACACCACATGACGGTGAACACTACTTCTCCTCTTGACATGAGTAACTCAGAGTTCTGGTCCTCCTTCTCCAGCAGCGAGGAAGCCCTGTTGGAGTGCGAGGGTCTGATCCTCAACCTGCCTCTCACTCCTCACAGGAACTGCCACAAGGGTGCGACTGAGGGAGATGGCTTTGCTGCTGCGAAGGCAAACGCGCTTACTTATAGGTAAGGTTTTTAGATATCAATATTATTTGGGTGTTTTAGTGACTTTAATAATGTTGTAGTAGCATCATTACTGCCTCAAATCCCTGGATTGCGCTTGAGTTTGAGTTGACTGGTCGAACG
The DNA here is from genome assembly GCA_951329385.1 of Polia nebulosa. NCBI lineage: Eukaryota > Metazoa > Arthropoda > Insecta > Lepidoptera > Noctuidae > Polia > Polia nebulosa. The sequence continues at coordinate 23,073,106 of OX589611.1, read as the reverse complement.
ATCTCCCATTTTTAATGGAGGTTCCGTGAATTTTCATCCAGTTACCATCAAAAACTTTTCATCTCTTCCTGTTCAAACTAAGTCTAATCCTTCCTTTTCCAGAGTACCAGCAAACGGCTACTACTTCTTTGTGTTCAACTCGGAGAACGAGATGCAGGTCAACTACATCCGCGCACGGTTCGACCTGCAGAAGACCAAGTATGATGTGGCGAGGACCAAGCTTAGGGAGTGCACCAACAGCACGGAGAGGTGTGACCTGTCGCTCGATATCTTCTCTTCTCAGAAGGTGAGATATTTCATGATTAACATATTGCCGCTGCTAGCAAGAAAGTCGTTGTAAGGATCAAGCTTAAAGGGTGCATCAACAGTACGGAGAGGTGTGACCTATCGCTCGATATCTTCTCTACTCAGAAGGTGAGATATTACTTCTTCTATCACCTGTATTACCTACTACTCTAGCCAGTTAAAATCTGCAAGAAGAAGTATGAAGTCGCGAGAACCAAGTTGAGAGAGTGTACCATCATTACGGAGATATGTGACCAGTCATATCTCAAAATAGTCAAATAGTCTATCTTGATATCTTCTCTACTCAGAAGGTGAGACATATATATTTATTTATAACTACTATTAGTGGAGTAAATCCCTTTAGATAGAAGACCAAGTATGATGCAGCGAGTACCAAGTTGAGAGAGAGTACCAACAGCACTGAGAGATAAATATTTTATTTACTCAGGTGAGATATACCTTCATGTACTATAGTACTACTGCTGGCAAGAAAGTCCTACAGAAGACTCCTACAAGTATGATGTCGCGAGGACCAAGTTGGGAGAGTGTACCAACAGCATCGATTGATATGTAGAAGACAAAAGAAACGATGAATAGATTGTGTAAAAGATGATAATTATGTCTAGAAAGGATATAAGATGACGACTACAAATTTGGGATAAGGATGAGCGCTGAGCAGTGGTGGCTCAGTGGTAACGGCTTCGATTTAGTTGACGTAGGCTCTCAAAACAGTGAATGAAAACATTATGAGAAAACCGGTCATGCAACCAAAAAATCGAAGACATGTGACATCGACCAACTCACACTGGGCTCGCGTTGTGGATTAAGGCCCAATCTCTCTCGCAGAGAGGAAGCCTATGTCCCAGCATGGGTCATAGATTTTTTTTTTAGTGTGAAGTATTTGTTTGTTTGTTAGAACCTAAGGCAGGAAATGCTGGAACCAATATTGTACACCATCTATTTGTACCATATTCTAACAAATAAACATTTTTGATTTGATTTTATTTGATTTGAACGCTAAAAGGCGTTATTATATCAAATCAAAATCAAATCAAATCAAATCATTTTTATTTCAGGCCTAATGACCCATATAAAAAAATTAAAAATAATACTTATCACTTTATGCATGTTGTCGATTTAATATATTTTTTTTTTATTATGGTGGCAGACTATTAAGATCTTTGACAACTTTCTAGACTACTACTTATCAATACTTCTTTGCCTATACTTCCTTGCTGTACCTGGGTCGCGGGTAGCCCTTGTTCAGCAGTGGACGTGTTTCGGCTGAAATGATCATGATGATGACTGTACTTTTAATTTTCCAGGTAGTGCTAGAAGTGCCTCTCCGCAACAACGACTCGCTGTGGAACGAGCAGTTCGTGATCATCTCGGAGTGCGAGCCGCGCACCTCGGTGTACATCGTGTGCGTCATCGCCGTGCCCATCCTCATCCTCGTGTTCGCGCACCAGTGACCTGGTAAGCACAACTCATTTCCTCCACTCGTCATCACTTCATCATCGTAGGCACTAAACAGTACTAATCAATTCGTTAAGGTGCAGTAATACGACTTCTAATGGCTTTTAATTGAACATCACGTCTAAACAACTAGTATTATTTCGTTAAAAAAACATGTATGTTACTCTAAAAATTTCCTTCGTAATTTGATATGTGAATATTTAAAATTATATTTTTATAACATTGTGTATTTAATTTGTAAAGTTATGTATAACACGGATAAAAATTGAGAAACACGCCAAAACTATAAAGCATATTTTTATGAAACCTTCACCATTTTAAAGATGAGATGAGATTTAATTATTTATATTTTAGTATACGTGATTTAGTATAATACCTGTGGTTTTATGTACAATAAATGAATAATGCGTTCAATTTCGGACAGCGCTCCTTGATGGGCGAGTCCTGTGTACACACGCATTGGCATTGACAATTATTTCTTGTTGTTTATTTACATGAATCTGTAAAGTGTCCATGCATGGTCATGGCAACTAAGTCGAGTGGAGTTAAGAAAGTTTCTTCAAAAGAACTTGCGAAGACGAAGAGAGGTGCGTGTAATCTATATAGAGTATTTTAGGTCCTTACTTACCTATTAGGTCCGGTAGAAAGAGTAAACGTAAAGAATAAACCCAAAGGTTGACTGGTAGAGAATACCTTGTTGCATCTTTTCTTGTTGCATAAATAAATAATAAATAAAGAATCAAGTCAGCCTATGTACATGAACCACCACAACCACTATGGTACATGAAATTTAAATAAATGAGAAAGAAACTTATTTTAGAGCAGTGGTGGCCCAGTGGTAAAAGGCCGCGACTTAAAAGTTGTAAGTCGTGAGTTCAAACCCAGGCAGGCAGGCGCTTTACTTTGTGTAAATAATTTCAACACCGCTCTCAAAACGTTGAAGGAAAACATCGTGAGGAAACCAGCATGTCCTAGAACCAAAAACTCAAAGACATGTGACATCCACCAACCCGCATTGGGCCCGCGTGGTGGATTACGGCCCACACCCTCTCACAGAGAGGAGGCCTGTGCCCCAGCAGCAATATTAAAAGGCTGATGATGATGATGATGATGAAACATATTTTCTCTATTTCCTTTGCGTAGCAATACTTTAGTTCTGATCCCTGTTTTTTGCTACTGACTAGGAGCTGGGTCCCACCTTGGTATATCATTGTGAGCGAGCATGAACTTAAACAAGTGCCATCTAGTGGAGAGTGGCAGCAATGCGACCATTGCTTTTTTTAATTTAGCGCCATCTTTTAGTCAGTAGATGAACCAAAACAAAGATTAAAACTCCCATGATAATAAATTGCAAAATAAAGCCAAACATAATAATTATGAACCATTACTATCTTATCTTAATGACTACTTTTGATTAGGTGTCGAGTTTTTAAACAAGAATTATTATCTATTGTTTTAGTTTTAGCAGACACAACATTTTTGGTAGATTAAACAAAATAGAAAAAAAAACGGACAAGTTCGAGTCGGACTCGCGCGCAAAGGGTTCCGTACAAATCGTTCGTATTATTTTAACATGTTAATAACCACATTTTTTTTTTAGGTTTTCCTGTAATCTCTAAGTACAGAACTATTATCTGTTTTTTTTTTAATTTTAGACAGTAGGTAAGCTTTAGACAGTAGAAATTTCCTGATAGCTACAACCTGGAAGTATTTAAGTCAAGAATGAATAGGTTACTTCTAGGCAAGCGTGCTCCATCTTCGACCATATCATCGCTTACCATCAGGTGAGATAGTGGTCAAACGCGTGCCTACCAAAAATAAAAAATAAAAAAATTTTGACAGCAACTTAAAAACTCTTTATTTTAAAGTTATGAAAAATTACACTTGAGACTCACAATTTGTCTTTGACATGCCTTACGGTACAGTTCGAAAAACTTTAGTTTTTAATTTTCCGATTTGCACTCTGAAAGTGACCCAAATTTATTTATTTATGTCACACGTCCGTGTTTGGGTCACAGATATTCATGTTTATCATTCAAATTTCAACTCAATCGGTCTGGTAGTTTCGGAGAAAATTGGATGTGATAGACACAGACACACGAGTGATCCTTTAAGGGTTTCGTTTTTTGATTTGGATGTTCGGAACCCTAAAAATAAACATTTGCTTCGCAATTCGTGTCTAAGTAAAAACTAGCAATTGTATTCCCAAAATAGAAACTTAAATAGTACTTAGGCACTTTTTATGGATACTTGCAAAATGTTGACGGCCATTAACGGGCTAGTTCCTAACTTTTGCCTATTTGCCATGATATTACTTATCTACAAGTTAAAAATAACGAATTTTGACGAAAGTCTGAAATGTCCCTACTAGGTTACGAAGTCGGATCTACGTGATTGCGTTGATAGATCGTAAAACACTTTGGAGACATGGGTGGAAGGTATTCTACCTGTCTCCTCTTAAGCGTGTTGGAGGTGAAGTTATGACCAAAGAGCGGAAGGGAAACTTCGACTTGCAGTCAATGATACTATATTGGCCACACATGTATTGTAGTTTATAATTAGGTACACCATTTGACACAGTCATAAAACTAATTAAACTAGGAGCGAAAAAATAAACTAATGACTAAAAGTCTAGTCCGCGTCTCATGACGGTTTTTTTTTTGTGGGGTGCGAAATCATCCAATGACATCTCCCACTCTAGGGTTGAGCGGGAGGGCATGTCAGACTCTTACTGACTAAAACCCACTCCTGTTCCTTCCCTGCCCTGAGTGCCCAGGGGCGCGGTAAAGAAGAAATGCTTCTTGAGCAACGCTATGGGCCGCGCCCCGGCGGATTGTAGTTTAGTGTGGAGGGTGCGTTCCTGAATAACTTATAAATACTTATAAACATAATACAGGTGACGACACCTATTCTAAGGTGCGTTCTCAAATGCACAATAGGTGACGCAAACGACAAAAAAAGAAAAAAATATAAGTTGAGATCGGCTTTAAGCGTAACCAGATGTAGCTGAGTACCTACTAGTATCTTTACATGAAGCGACTGCCTATTTTACCTCTACTACCCATAAACTGGAGCAACACTATACACCATACCCAGATGTTAAAGAACAAAGACCCCAATAGCAACCCCTGTGGAACCCCGGTACTTTTATCTGTTATATTTGGTCCCATGTTAGATTTTTTACACTCGCTCAGAATTGACTTCATTCGTAGGTATTAACTACGAATGAATTCAACCAGACTAATTAACTTTGAAACAGTAGCTAGGACATCTCAATTAGGCAATGTCGTTGAATAAATGAGCTTTTAAATTGTTACTAATTATTATTGCTGCCGAGATTTCGATTAGATCAAATCTGGCAATGAATGAATGACGACATCTAACGACTGCACTTAAGAATGTTACTATATACAGTCTCATGAGAGAACATTAATTAAACATTGGCGACAAAAAAAAAATATTAGATTTTTTGACACTAAGCAAATATATGGTTGTCAAACTTGAGAATGAGTTTACAACATGGCTCTGTTTAGCAGCTTAGGAGCACGATAGCAATAACAAAATATTAACATAATTAATCAAATTTATGGCAACTTTTCATGTATTTCATCGATATTATATTTCAATCACAACATGAAAAACTTCGTATCCATCTTTCTTTTCTTATTTAAATCGTTTCTTCTATCTGCCATTCGAATCTTTCCGCTACTACTGATGCACTCTTACGCAGTTTTACACGCTCTATCGATCTACTACCACTCTCGCCTATGTTGTCCCACATCTGGGCAAAGGCCTCCCTCTCTCTCTTCTTCACCACTCTGTCCTTTGCTAGTACGGGCCAGTCCCTTCAGTGGGAGTCGAGCTCGTCCCGCCATGTTCGTCTTCTTTCGATCTGTATATTTAAAATTGCAATACGGTGAAAAAAAAAATTATATTCCTCAAAATTTCCATAAAGCACTCAGTCACATGTTCGCAAAACTTTTTCTTTATGTGCTCATTGAAAAATGAGCCTGACATTAATTTGGAGTCACGCCCTTTGTAGAGAAAAGGGTCTATATTCATTTGCCATAACGATATTTGAAGAAAAATCCTTGTTCGAAGCGATTACGTTGCTACGAATTTCTTCCATAAAACCACATGACCTTCGATTTTCAAACAGTATTACAAACATAAATAACCGATATCCTTGGATTATAAACGGTACTAACATACCTCTGACGTCACTTCATGTTAGGTATGCTAATCACCAAAAGATCCAAGGAAACTGTTACATTGTTCATATAGCAAAGATAGACATTTAATATTCCAATGTGGTATATGGTTTTTATATCCCAATCAATTTAATACATTGAATTGCAAATATACTTACTATAATCAGGTGTTAAAAATAAAGCTTGCACTGATTTGAAAGCTTCACTTTTTTTCTGAGGTTGGTATAGCATCAGATGACTTCTCCCGCTCTGGATTGAGAGGGACGGCGTATCAGACTCCTACTGACTGAAACCCACCTGTGTCCCTTCAGTTGCCTTTTGCATTCTAGGGACCACCAACATCGACAGCACCGACGACCAAATTTGATTTCCAATAACAATCACTGGTGCCGATTCTCTTAATAATAACTAAACTCTGTCTTAAGTCTTTTACTGTGCGAGAAAAGGACGGTTATACTCGTAGCTATGAACTAAGTTAGGGATGTCAAACTAGTTTACGCCTTGCGCATCACCGTGTTTTTAACCGACTTCGAAAAAGGAGGAGGTTATCAATTCGGATGTTTGTATTTTTTTTTTTTTTTTTTTTTTTATGTATGTTCGGGCATAACTCCGTCATATATTGACGGATTTGCAAAATTCTTTTTTTGTTTGAAAGAGGTTTATTCCGAAATGGTCCCATTTAAATTTCAAAAAGATCTGATGATGGGTTTCGGAGACAGACAACGGAACTCTTCAAAAATTGACAGCAAATCAACCGCGATTGCTGCTATCGTATGTCTATGAATTGTTAACACAGTTTAATGGGGAGCCATAACTAAAAAAGTAAAAATAAAAAACTTTTTTACAAAAAAATAGAACCGACTTCCAAAAAAAGTGCAAAATAACTTTAATTTCGGAAGTCGGTGTCAAAAAACAAAGACACAAAACAGGAACACCGACTTCCGAAATTAAACTTATTTTGCACTTTTTTTGGAAGTCGGTTCTATTTTTTTGTAAAAAAGTTTTTTTTAATCGACAAGTTTTTACGTGTACACTTAATTTGTATGGAAATATTAGTTCAACTAAATTTGACAGCTCTAATTTACGTCCGTCTCTTTCTTGTTTTATTAGAGAGAAAAAGATAGGAATAGCTTAAATTAAGTTTAGTTCGTACAAAACAGAATCCACACCATTGTTATTGGAAATCAAATTAACATCTCTTTACTCCTAAAGTCGTTAGGCATTTGGTGCGGATTCTGTTGTGCAGAAACTAAATTTAATTTAGGCTATTCTTATATTTTTCCCTCTAATAATATAAACAAAAAAGAGACGGACGTAAATGAGAGCTGTAAAATTTAGTTGAAGTAATATTTATATTAATAAAAATAAGGTGAAGCGCAAGGCGTACTAGTTTGATATCTCTAACTTAATTCATAGCTATAGCTGTCCTTTTCTCGCACTGCATTTTATTAAAAGATAGCGATTCTCTAATTTTAGTTTAGATATTGAACAAGAGAATCGGCACCATATAACCAAACGACTTTGGTCCGAAACGTAACTAAAATACTTATACGAGATAATTATGTTATCTCTTTGACCATAATAAATAGGTTCCCTTAGGAAGACTGACATTGCTTATCATGGCAGTCTCTCAGGGAGCTAAAGCACTATTTCCTTAGCTTACCAGGTTATCCTTAGTTACCTTCCTATTAGATCGTCTGTCCATCTCATTGGAACCTGTGTTCTTTCTAATGAATTTCGTCCTTCCGTCATTGAATCCATAGGTTTAAGTTTGTTATGTGACTATATATATGTATTTTATTATTAGTTTAATATTTTCGATTTTAAACTTTTATTTATTTATTTATTTATGTAATCATAATAAATCATAATTTATTTATATTAATTGTTGTTGTACACCTACCACAGAGTAGTCTCTTTAACCTAAAGGTGGACTGGTTCAGAAAGCCTTGTAACATTAAGACCGCCTATTTACCACTATTGCACATGAATTTCAAATAAATAAATAAATACTTCTTCGTTATTCGTGTCTCTAAATGAATTTATTGCTGCATTTTTCTTGTTGTTATTTTATGGTATCGCTCCACCACTGGACTGTGGCCCGCGCTTAAAATCAAAACAAACGTTCAGGGTCGCATGACTTCAAAGTCAGTCACTATGACAGTTATACTATGTACTAAACGACATTTTTATGGCCACTCAATGTCTAGACGGTGATTAGAACTACAAAGATTAACACTTCCTGTAAGTAGAATAGACAGCAAGTTAGCATTATGGCTGTGAAATATATGCAGTACGTAACTCACTCGAATATGATTGCTCAGAAGGGTAGAGCCGGCCTTTATCTTAGGGCGTGACGTCTACTCTGTAATACACATAATCCGCGTTCTAACGTTCCCACTGCTGGGATATAGACCTCCTCTCCGTGATAGGGAATGGGCATTAATCCACTACGCGGCCCCAGTGCGGGTTGGTGGATGTCACATGTCTTCGAATATTTGGTTCTAGGACCATGACGGTTTCCTCTCGATGTTTTCCTTAACCGTTTTGAGAGCAATGGTGATGAAATAGTTTACACAAAGTTAAGTGCCGTTTTGTTTTTGGTTCGAGCCTATGACTTACGACAAGCAGATAAGTCGGAGCCTTTACCACTTTGTTTTTTTTTTGGAGAGTGCGAAATCATCCAATGACTTCTCCAGCTCTCGGTTGAGCGGGAAGGCGTGTCAGACTTTTACTGACTAAAACCCACCCTTGTTCCTAAAACCGGCCTAGTGCGTGATGGTTTCGCACATTAATAAGGGTTTTTTTTTTGTGTGGGGGTGGGAAATCATCCTATGACTTCTTCCGCTCTAGGGTGGAGCGGAAGGGTGTTTCAGACTCTTACTGACTAAAACCCACCCCTGTTCCTCCCTGCCCTGAATGCCCAGGGGCGAGGTAACTCTTTCGAATTTATCCTCAACCCCCGGGCAGGCATCGGCCACGACGGGCCCCGTCGTGTTTGCTGACAACTCTTTGAGGCGCGCGTGGAACACTACGCGCCGTCGACTCTCGGGCCTGGTGCTGATCGGACGGCGAGCTACCCATTACTCGCCGTCCGCAGGCCCGGGTCTACGGTGGCCGGAGATCGTCTCGCGGTGCCGGAAGCCCATGGCGTCTCTTGCGGCGGCTGCTTCTGAGGGCGTGAGGGCGACTCTGCTGTTGTTGAGTCTCCCTCACATATGCCGCCTCCATCTTCGCGAGCATTACTGCTTCGCAGAAGGAGGAGACGGCTTCCCATTCCCTTTCGCTCCGTACCATGGCCTGAACCAGGACACGGCGACATTAATAAGGGTTCCGTACCAAATGAAATGAAATCAAAGAAAAAATCTGATTTAACAATATATTGGTATTTGTTAGTAAAATATATGTAATGGTAAACATTGTCACCAAATTTTAATTTCATAGGTCAATGGGAAGTTTAAAAAATCTATGGCACAAAATTTTGACAGTTGACGTACACGGAGAGACAGTAATAGGGCTCTGTTTGGACCTTTCGGGTACCGAACCCCAAAAAAAGGCCTCCATTGCTTATCCATGACCTTCCTCAAAGCTTACTACTTACTATTATCTACTATTCATTACCAACGTAAACAATGTTATTGTAATCTTCCCTAGGCATCTTTACATACAATGACGATTCGTTTGTTGTTTGCTTGAACTTAGAGGTCAGTGCTTGTTAGTAGTCACTAATTCGTCTCACAGTCATCAAATTACTGGAACGAAGTTCTTTATCTCGCACGACACTCCAGACACTTGGGATTTTTAGGGTTCCGACAACCGAATGTAAACGAACGAAACGGAACCCCTAAAGGATCACTCGTGCGTCCGTCTGTCACAGCGAGTTTGCTCCGAATCTACTGAGCCGGTTGAATTGAAATTTGGTATCCACATGAATTTCTATAATTTGAACACGCACCTGCACGTATAATTTACTTAAATAAATACATTTTCAATATGGGGACTCTTTTTGGGAAAAAGATAGAAATTAAAAACAAAAATAAACTGGACAGAACGTCATATCAAATGAAAGCAGTTACTGTAAGAGACCCAAATATATATATTTTTTAATTTAAATTATTTAAGCTGCCCGGACCGACTTCGTTCTGTTAAGATTTTTTTTTGTGTATTAAAACCTTCCGTGGGGCTTAAGGAATATACAAAAAAAAAATAGCTGAATCGATCGAGCCATTCTCGAGTTATGCGCTTAGCAACATTCATTTTTATTTATACAGATAAATGTTAAAAAAGTATGATTCGTTCGGAACCCTTTACGCGTGAATTCGACTTGCACTTCGTGCTTAATCGCCATTTAAAATTTTAAGAGCAGTTTTTACAGGTGGCCAGTAAAAAATCTTAATAGACTGATGGACAATATTCTCGTTCGTATAAGGCGCAGTTATACGACATCTAATGTTTTTTAATTGAACATCACATCTAAACGACTAGTATTATTTGTTTGAAAAAAAAAAATTGGTTGTCTGTAAAGTTGGTTTACGGACGATAGATTAACGTGACAAAAAATAAAAACGTGACAACGTCATAACAAAACATTGATGAAATATAGATGCGGCGCATGCGTACAATGAGCGTAACGCGACACTTTTTCGTGCATGCAGCCGGCGTTCATCGATTTATTAGACGTTGTCACGTCAAAAATATATGTTACTTTAGATATTTGTTTTCGTAATTTGATATATAAATATTTGAAATTATAATTTTATAAAATAGTGTAATTAATTTGTAAAGTTATGTCTAACGCGGATACAAAATTGAGAATCACGCAAAAACTCTATCGCATATTTTTTATGAAACTGAAGGTTTAGGATAGAGTTTTTGCGTGATTCTATTTTAAATATCATATAATTATTTATATTTTAGTATACGTTTTTCAGTATAATACCTGTTGTTTTATGTATATAAAAGAAAACGTCTAATTTCGGACAGCGCTCCTTGATGGGCGAGTCCTATTACTGGGTGGACGTATGACGCGTTACGTGAGCTCAGCACAGAACACGCAATCTAACCACTCAAGATCATTGGCAGTTAATAGCGCCTTAATAATTTTAGTTTTAAAGTTTTTCGCTTTAATTTATTTCATTGTGTGGTATCCCACAACACCTTTACTTTTTCTTTTATCTAATTCTGTATACCTTTGTTCCCTATATTTTATGTACCTTAACACTATTTCTAGAAAGAGCACATTTTCCGTTGATGACGTAACTACATCACATAAAGGGCTCAAGGTCGCTCCCGACGTACTATTAAGCTTGTAAGGTAACCACATATTTGCGATAACATGATATCAGTGTTTGTATGGCAATGTGTAGCAAGAGGCCCTAATTTTCCTTCGTGATTGTCCTAAAACACTTATCTTGCGACTAACATCTTAAATGACAGACACATTTTTGAGATTTGGGGAGTTTTATTGCCCACTATGTTCTTTGTGTTTTGGCCTTGTCCTGAAATAGTAAGGTGACGGCGTCGTACTTTTCGCCATTACTATTTTAGTGCCATATGTGGTTGGAACACATGTGTTCAAGAACTGTTCTACCCAGTAAGTTCTTTTCTTTTTTTTTTGGGTATTACTAGGAGATACCAACATTTTAGATCGTTAGATACTGCTTCTTTCTTTCTTTTCAACGGTACATTTATTTTATTACTTTTTGGGCTCAGGTGGCCAAGGCCACGTTTATTAGGGATGGGCCGAAAATCGTTTTACATTTGGTTTAACCGAACTTCGGCGGTTTGAACCGAACTTCGGCATTCGGCCGTTCGAAATTATGTTAAAATGCTGAACATTCGACACATGAAAATATTAAAACAACTAGTAATACTATACTATACTTAAATAATAAAACTAAAACAGCAAAATAAAATCATACACATTTATTTGATATTTGTTACTTGTTACTTATTTAACAATGAAATGTATTCTTAACATCAGAATTTGGACATCTAAACATTAACAACATTAGCTAATTTATTTCATAAGCGTTTCAAAATTAATCCACCTGTAGTTGCGGTAGACCAAGCTCTGAATGTAGGCTATACTGACCTTAGAGTTCGTTTTACTGCCCGTGACGTGTCTTCCGTCATCAAAAACATGTCCAGGGGTAAGTCGCCTGGTCACGACAGCTTAAGCATAGAACATTTGCAGAACGCAGGTGTCCATCTCCCAAGGGTTCTTGCCTTGCTGTTCAACCTGTGTCTCAGTCACTCATACTTGCCGGCTGATCTAATTAAAACGGTTGTGGTGCCCGTTCCTAAGAATAAGACAGGTGATATGTCGGATATAAGTAATTACAGGCCGATTTCCTTGGCAACGGTCACTGCAAAAATTCTGGATAGTTTACTTGACCGGTATCTGAGTAAACAAATAAGTATTGATGACAGACAGTTTGGTTTTAGAAATGGGTTATCGACCGAGACTGCAATTATGACTCTGAAGAGCACAGTGCAATATTATAATGGGAGGAAGACACCTGTGTATGCATGCTTCCTTGACTTATCCAGGGCGTTCGACCTTGTCTCATATGACATCCTGTGGAACAAGTTGTCGTGTGAAGCGAACCTGCTGCCAGAAATAATTGATATGTTTAAGTTCTGGTACGGTAACCAAAGTAACACTGTGAGGTGGGCAGGGTCGTACTCAGATGTATACAGGTTAGAGTGTGGGGTGAGGCAGGGGGGACTGACCTCACCCAAGTTGTTCAATGTTTACGTGAATAGGCTGATCGAGGAACTCAGCAGCACTGGCGTTGGATGCATGATAGATGGTGTGTCTTTTAACAACATTAGTTATGCTGACGACATGGTGCTGCTGAGTCCGTCGATCAGTGCGCTCAGAAAGCTACTAAATGTCTGTGAGAACTATGCTCGGGCCCATGGACTAAGGTATAATGCTAGTAAAAGCGAGCTGTTGGTTTTCAAGGCACAGGGTAAGACGTATGAAGTGGTACCACCAGTCTCGATATGTGGTGCAACTCTAAACAGAGTCAAGCAGTTTAAATACCTTGGTCACTGGGTCACAGAAGATGGCACTGATAATTGTGATATGGAGAGAGAGCGCAGGGCGTTGGCCGTAAGATGCAACATGCTGGCCCGCAGATTTGCAAAGTGCGACAATAATGTCAAGGTAACTCTGTTTAAAGCATATTGTCAGGCTTTTTATACTTGTAGTCTGTGGACCAGATATACGCAAAAAACGTATAATGCCTTGCGTGTGCAATATAACAACGCGTTTAGGATACTGTTGTCGCTGCCACGTTTCTGTAGCGCGTCGGGGATGTTCGCGGCAGCGCGTACTGACGATTTCTTTGCGATCATGCGTAGGAGAGCTGCATCACTGCTGCGTCGGGTGCGGGACAGCGACAACGGTCTCCTGAGCGTTGTTGCAAGTAAGGTTGAAGGCCACCTCATGGGGCACCTGTGTGCAGTGCATGTATTGTTACCAGGTGTCTCCAGGAGGTGGAACAACAATATAAATTAATATTAATTTAATTATAATTGTACTAACATAGTTTTTAAGTAATACTAACACATATGGGTATGTACCTGAGATAAATTTAAATAAATAAAATAAATAAATTAAAATAATTATCGCCAAAAATAAACTCACTATTTTTAATTTTTATAAAAGTGTTTATTCAAGGGATTCGACTCTCGAAAAACACGGTGAAAATAACCGAACTTCAGCAGAAATTCAACCGAACTTTTTATTTTTAGCGAGTGTTCGACCGAAGTTCGTATTCGGTTCAAACCACATTCGCCCCACCCCTAAAGTTTATTGCTTCGTCTTAGGCGTTGCTAAGGCGTTGCTTATGTGTCCCAAGATGCAGACAAACGGACATTTGAGGCACTCCAGCAAATGGGTTAGATAATAATATTGTAGTTGAAGAATCCCATTGCAACAATCCAGCACAACAACAACAAGGAACAAGGTGCACTATAAACAACTTGTACGTTCAAGCTACTACTAGCGGGAATAAGAGAATTGCAAACAGTTCAAAAGTCAGAAGCCACACTTTTACTGGTGAATTATGTACACAATGCATAAATAAAACTTGAACTATTGGCCGAGCATGTCGAAGACTTAAAGCATTGATGTCTCAATCTGAAATGTGTTGATTTAACACCCAATCATTTCAAAGCCACACATAACATTATATTTGGCCTGAATAATTCCCCGAAGAGTTATATGGAGGAGTAGAAATTAATCCAGCGCGTTGTCGAAGCCGTACTGACGCACTTTGAGGCCTGGCTGAAAAAAGGGGAGCGTATCTCCTACAGATTCACTCAGGTGCTGGCCTACCTGAATAGGATTGGGCGAGAAGTCTCAGTAAATTGCCGCCAATGCGAAGGCGACCTGGATGCTGTACAGCACTCGCTCGAGGAGTGCCTTGCCTGGGCCGCCAAGTTGCGGATCCTGGTCGCCAGGATAGGGGTAGACCTTTCGCTGCCAGTAGAAGAGGGAGTTAAACTGAAAACTGGAGGGAAGCCGCGTCCTTCTGTGAGACCGAGATGGTCCAGAAGGAGGTCGCCGAGCGGGATCGTGGGAGTTACGAATTTATCCGCGACCCCTTGGCATGCATGCATCGGCCATGACGGGCCTAATCCTGACTGCTGACATATCTTTGAGGCGCGTGTGAAACACTACGCGCCGTTGACTCTCGGGCCTGGTGCTGATCAGACGACGAGCTACCCATTGCTCGCCGTCCGCAAGCCCGCGTCTACGGTGGTCGGAGATCGTCTCGCGACCCCCGACGCCCAGGGCGTCTCCTGCAGCGGCAGCGGCTGGGGGCGTGAGGGCGACTTCATTGAGTCTCCCTCACCCGTTCTTCCTCCTCCTTCGTGAGCATTACTGCTTCGCAGAAGGAGGATACTGCTTCCCATTCCCTCTCGCTCCGTACCATGGTCTGGACCAGGGCCGGTCGCGATAGGTCGCTGCCGCCGATCGCCTCCACGAGGACACGGCGGTGCTCCGCCCAAGCGGGGCAGAGATTCTAGTTCTGCAGTCGCATTTAAACCTTATCTACATTTGTATCAATCTACCATCTGGTAGCAAAACAACACCAGCCGTTTAACCAATTACCTAGATTAGGTTAGTAGATACATAAACACGCAATTCTTAATTGCTTACTACCTAATACGAATTAGTTGTTGAATGTTGCCAGTCTCCTTTAAAGGTTGGAACGGGTGTAAAACCTCTTTAGGGAGAAGGCTAGGTGTTCCGAATTCATAAACAGAAGACATAAAACATTTTGTAAGTACAGTTTGGTTGGAATACGGATGTTAGTGTCAGTCTGTGGTACCTAGGCCATCAGTATTCGTTTCGGGTGTCGACCACCCATTAAGTTAGGTATTCTAGATTCTAGGCACACTAGAGTCATAATTTTGGTTTGACATCTTTGTTTTTACCGACCGCCTCAGAAGGAGGATAATGTTTTTCTAGAGTAAGTTTATTTCTTTGATACGCCCCTGTAGGCTCGTTGGATTTCCACAAATAAGGTTTCATTAGATTGGTTTTGCCCTCCGAAGTGACATAGGCTATGGAATTTTATTTAAAAAAATAGAACCGGCTTCCAAAAAAAGTGCAAGATAACTTTAATTTCGGAAGTCGGTGTTTCTGGTTTTGTGTCTTAGTTTTATGACACCGACTTCCGAAATTAAAGTTGTTTGCACTTTTTTTGGAAGTCGGTTCTATTTTTTTGTAAAAAAAGTTTTATTTTTATTTTTCACTTTTTAGTTGTGGTTGCCCATTAAATTGTGTTGAAAATACATGGACATTAAAACACAGCAATCGCGGTTGATTTGCTGTCAATTTTTAAAGAGTTCCGTTGTCTGTCTACGAAACTCATCATCAGATCGATATGAAATTTAAATTGGACCATTTCGGAATAAACCCCTTTTGAACAAAAAAAAAGAATTTTACAAATCCGTCCATAAATGATGGAGTTATGCCCGAATATAAATTAAAAAAATATTAAAATAGAGCTCGAGGAGACGATTCCAAAAAAAGAAGAAAGAAACAGGGGTGGGTTTTAGTCAGTATGAGTCTGACACGCCCTCCCGCTCCACCCAGAGCGGGAGAAATCATTGGATGATTTCCCACCCCACAAAAAAAAAAATGTCCGTCGTAAACAACGACCTGAAGGCAAGCAATCAGGACGTTTCGACGACCCAGCACAAACACGTCTGGCGAAACATGACGAGGATAGCCGACCTCAATTAATGGGATAAGGGTGCGTTTCAACTGAAGCGGGCGGCAGAGACGAGACCAAAGAGTATAATGACGAGACGAATGAAATAACTCACTAAAATGTAGGAAAAGAAAAATTTAAAATTTTCAAAAACCTGAGTGACAAAAACAACTAAAAAAAAACTTTAGAGGTGTCAAGGGACACCCGGATGGAACGAAGTTCCTTTCGATTAATTAGTGAAGGAATTGTAATATATATTTTTTTTTAATTTAGAATATTTTTTTTATTATTAACTACGCACACACGCACGCACGTAAGAAGTTATACTTCATCATCTCATCTCATCTCAGCTCAGATCAGCTAAGCTCAGCTCAGCTCAGCTCAGCTCAGCTCAGCTCAGCTGAGCTCAGCTCAGCTCAGCTCAGCTCAGCTCAACTCAACTCAACTCTTTAGCAATAACAACAACTATAATGCTTGATCTGCTTGCAAACTTTGTACCTACCCACCAAAAATACAAGAAGTTTTTATTAGATTGTTTTTCCAACACAATCTTTTTAGATGGACAGCCTCATTAGTGTCGTGACAACTTTTCGTAAGAATTTTTTCCGTCTAGCCCCCTTTCACAACGCGCAATAAGGAACTTCGTTCCAAAAGTTCGCATGTAGCATCAAATCTATGATTTAATTAAAATTAATTCCACCAACTGCATCAGACTCCTTACAAAGTGACTTGTTTACAACTTTTTAGTTGTTTTTAGCTAGTCGGGTTCCTTTTTTTCTTGGCACTGCTTAATATACACCCAATGGGTGCTTTTCCTTCAAGAAGTTTCTAATAACAGTTAGCAAGTTTTGCTCCTTATCTCGATAAATACTAATAAATAATTATTTATTTATTTGTACAAAGATATAGACAAAAGTACATAATAGTGTCGTATGAGTAGGTTGTACAACAGTGACACAATTTTAAGTCGAACATCTGACTCCTAAACTAGGCAATAAGCCTATGTCTCAGAAGCAATGTTCCCCAAAGTTTCAGCGACATACAACTGTTATCTAAAAATCGTACAAGTACTTTTTATATACAATAAAACCCCAGATACTATGTGCATACAGTATTTAACCAATTTAAGAAGTCTTTCATAAGATACTCGTAACTCCTGCAACCACTTAGTAAGAATTCTTTTAACTTCATATTTTGTGCGAATATAAATTGATAAAATTTTATTTATTTTATTGTAAAGTCGAGAGCTAGTAGCAAAGAACTGGCGACTGGCGAAAGCGGTACGACACCTGACAGGATCACAGACAGGAAACCCTTTGCGTCTTAACAGGATTCCTGGATCTCAATACTCAATACTTTATTGCATTCCATATGTATTAAATAGGTGGTATAACATAATAAAATATCAATATGGATCTAATGGCGCCATGGAGTGCCTACGCAGGATGGCACAGAGAATGAATAGCTGCCTAACTGTCAGAACTTGGGCCTCAGAATAAAGTTCGATTTATTTAAAACTGGCGCTACATGTCTCTTCTGTACTAATATTGAAAGTAACCGCCTTTCTCATCCAGTTACATCATGCACTTCACAATTCATCCACTATACAATTGATCTACTACACAATTTATCCACTATACAATTCTTCCACTACACAATTCATTCGCATTTCTTCGGACTACACTCTTAGTCTTATAGCGATTCACATTCCTACATATGCGCACCATGCATATCTACGTGAAATATGAGCACTAGATATTGGAAACTTTCGTGTCCAATTTCTTCGTATCAAATATTTGCTTACGTTGCCGTATCCAACTCAAGCAATGGAATTATCCGCCTGACGCAGGTCCTCACCTGACACGGTTGTTTTGGGAGGTTCCTGCATCAGATCAGGCGGGAGGAAACGCCCTGGTGTTACAACTGCGCGGATCGCCGCCGGTGGAGCATAAGGTGGAGGTCTGCCCCGCTTGGGAGGAGCACCGCCGTGTCCTCGTGGATGCGATAGGTGGCGGCCCTGGTTCAGGCCATGGTATGGAGCGAGACGGAATGGGAAGCAGTCTCCGCCTTCTGCGAAGCAGTAATGCTCGCGAAGGCGGAGGCGGGACGCGTGAGAGAAGCTCAACGGAGTGGCCCTCACGGCCCCGGCCGCTACCACCACAGGGGGAGGTACTGGGCGTAGGACGTATCGAGACGATCTCCGGCCACCGTAGACCCGGGCCTGCGGACGGCGAGCAGTGGCGAGTTCTACGCTCTCAACTCATTGAGGCGCCTCTATGAGTTGAGTGTCAGCCACCACTGACAGGGCCCATTGTGGCCGGTGCCTGCATGCCTAGGGGCAGCGGATAAATTCTGAAAATGAATTACCGCACCTCACTCAGGCAGGGAAGGAACAGGAGTGGGTTTTACTCAGTAAGAGTCTGACACGCCCTCCCGCTCCACCCAGAGCTGGAAAAGTCATTGGATGATTTCCCACCCCTAAAAAAAAGCAATGGAATTATAAAAGTATTAAGGATGATTTCCACCAAACGGCTCGCATCGCATCGGATCGAAAAGGATACGAACGGATGCTGCGACAGCCGGTCGCGTCCAGCAGGATGTCGACGCATGCGATCGGGTCCGTACCGTCGCTTGCGAACGTATCCGTTTCTGCGCCTAGTCAAATAATTTCATTCCGTGTTGACGTGTTTTAATTTTTGGAAATGATTGAAGATGACTTAGTACTGTTGGCTGTTGCATTAGAAAAAGAAGAAAATAACCATAAAACACAGAACAAGAGGAAAAGAAAATTTTGGATTGATGATTTAGGGCAAAAACGGTGTAAGGTTAGCGAATTCCATACACTTCATGATGATTTGAAATTGGATATGAAAAAAATCCATGATTATTACAGAATGGACTATAAAGTTTCAAAATTTAGTAAATCTTCTCCGTCCTCATATTAGTAAAAAAATACAAATTACGGATGTGCTATTCCAGTAGAAGAACGATAATCACTATAGTACCTCTAATTTATATCTTAAAGACACGTAGTTGCGCTGGCCGGCCACAGCTTTGAGCGCACACCACGAAAGCCGTTCGCCTGTCGTTGTATCCGATCGGATACAAAGACAGGCGAACGGCTATGATCACTTGTCGCGGAAGAAATCCGCAGTCAAGCTGCTGTGCATGGCTTGGTAATATAGACTTTAATTACTGTGTACACGATTTAATATCGTTTAAAGATTGTAAAATCCGTTCCGATCCGATTCGAGCCGTTTGGTGGACATCATCCTTTACTCAGCATTATTATCCTAACAATTGATTTATAATTGGCAGTAAGTATTTAGAAGCTGTGGAGGGTTGAAATTAGAAAAAAAAACAAAATAATAGATGCACTGAAACACTCACAGAAGCTGAAGTGGAAATGGGCAGGATATGTAGCCAGATCTCACAGCGATAAGTGGGCCAAATAAGTGACTAAGTGGACAGGCCCAAAAGGCAAAAGAAAACAGGGGAGACCACAAGAGAGATGGGCTGACGAAATGTGCAAAGTGGCCGGCCAGCATTGGCTAACACTGGCAAAAGACCGAGAAAAATGGCAGAAACTGGAGGAGGCCTTTACCCAAAAGAGGGGTCCTTAATTGTTAGTAATTAGACTTATAATGAACTGTATAACCAAATTGAACAATGTATTATTATTAAGGAATAAACAGGCTTTTTATTTATTTATTTATTTAGAAGCAGCAGGAACACTTCATAAATATTTCAACAACTGAAACAAATCTGGATTTAATGAAAACAGAGCACTACGACCCAATCTAACAAAGGTCAGTTTAGTAAATTTACATTAATATTTTCATCAGTCAAAATGATATAAGTGTTTACCGAAATTGGGTTTTCCCCAATTCTTTCATTCCCGATAAATCTCAACAATTTAGTTCTGTTATTGGGTTTTCCCCAATTCATTCATTCCCGATAAATCTCAACAATTTAGTTTTGCTATTGGGTTTTCCCCAATTCTTTCATTCCCGATAAATCTCGGCAATTTAGTTTTGCTATTGGGTTTTTCTGTTCTGTAGTTCCCCGAAACAGTTGCCAGTTTTAAATTGGGACTCTGCCAAACAAACCGTGAATGTCAATAGGCTCGTTATGGTATTATAGAAGCATATGGTGTTTCATGACGAATGATTTATTAGTGTGTATGATTCTGGCTCAATAGCTACCTATGTACCTTATACTAAACACTCACCGGCTAGCCTATTCCCAACTATGTTGAGGTTGCATAGCATAATCAGCTTATAATGTTCCCGCCGTTGGGACACAAGCCTCCTCTCCGTGATCAGCCATAATCCACCACGCAGACCCAATGTGGGTTGGAGGATGTCACATGTCTTCAAACTTCTTGCTTCTAATACATGGCCGGTTTCCTCGCGATGTTGTCCTTCATCGTTTTGAGAGCAGTGGTGATGAAATAATTTACACAAAGTAAACCGCCTGTCTGGGTTGGAGCCCAGGACTTACAACTTGTAAGTCGCGACTGTTACCACTGGGCCACCACTGATCTTTGTTAGGGTCAGCTGCCGGCTTAATCGGGTCCAGCTGAATATCAATATTTTACATGGAGCGACTGCCTCTGCTTTTCGCAAGCCAGTTACTAGGTACATGGATAATCAGATACTCCTTAAGTATAAGTATAAGATACTTCATAAGACTGGTCGTCAGACTTTCAGAATTCTGCGTACCTGTACAACGACTATCAAAGAACTAAAAATGATAGCCAGGAGCAACGTCTTAACATGCTTTTCGAGGCACGGAGGGTAGTGTTTTTTTGGGTTCAAAATCATTATTGCTGTACTTCGCCTTCAGGCCGGCGAAGGGGTCTGTCCGACTCGTACTGACTAAAACCACCCGGTGTTCCCTCGCACATTTGTCCGCGGGCCTCGTCACGCGGTGGGGAAGAAACGCGGTGAAACACTTCACCATATCGGTTACCAGGTATCGCCCCATCAATTATGGGGCGACGGGTGAGTCCGTCGTCTCTGGACCCTTTTAGGGGGGCTGGAATAGGGCATTATCTGCCCTGCTCCAACGCCTAGTGCGCCTGATGCAGAACGGGAGAGCACAAGTCATCTCCCTTTCCTTTCCGCAGCCTCGTTCTGCGTGCTAGCCTCGATTAACTAGATTACTGTTATTATTAAGGCGCAGTTACACGACTTTTAATGGTTTTAAATTGAACATCACGTCTAAACGACTAGTCTTATTTCTTTGAGAAAAATATATGTTACTCTAGACCTAGTTTTAGGTCGTAATTTTATCTGAGAATATTTAAAATATTATTTTAATTTATGTAATTAATTTGTAAAGTTATGTCTAACGCGGATATAAAATTGAGAATCACGCAAAAACTATAAAGCGTTTTATGAAACCTTCACCATTTTAAAGATCATTTATAATTTAGTCTAAGTGTTTTCGTTTAATACCTGTTGTTTTATGTGTAATAAATTAATAATGCGTCTAATTTCGGACAGCGCCCCTTGATGGGCGAGTCCTATTACTGGGTTGACGTACGACGCGATACGTGAGCTCAGCACAGAATACGCAAGCTAACTACTCAAGGTCATTGGCAGTTAATAGCGCCTTAAGCCACTTAAGTCCCTCAATACTGCTAGCTACAACAGTCTAATATATCGTCCGATAAAAGTCTATCAACAATTCGTAATTTAGAAGACTGGCTATAACAACTTAATGTTATGGCCCTGGGCCATCAAGTAATCAGCCCGTCAGCGCTCAACTGCTCGAGTAGTGGCAAGTACTTGGAACAAGATCGCTGCGCAAGAGTTTAAGTGGTGTCAATGCACTTGAAAGCGCGCTCTTAAGGATCTATTGACTCCTCAAGAGCAGTCGATACATTTGTATGAATTGAATCATGGTCATATATTTTAATCAGAGTTTCTAGCATATAGGTGGACTTTGGGACCGCAGTCCCGGTCCCGAAAGCCGTGGGGCTTTCGGACCCGATGAAGCCTGTGATTAGCTTATCGCATTCAAACTAGTGAATGATAGATCGAAAAAACAAATGTTTCATTGATTAGCATTCAGAAACTAGACTTGAGTCTTTATGATTTTACTGTACTCCATTCACTTAGGTATTTAACTAATAACAAAAAAATTGACACTGGCGTCAAAACTGTCAATATAGTCTGGTTAATCTACGGGCGTTTTGCAACGTTATCTAAGGGCCGATTACACCAATTCTAAACGCCCAGTTTTCAACGTTTAAGCACGCTTAAACGCGTTTAGCCGCTGTCATAAAGCTGAAGAGAGTTATTATTATTATTATTATTATTCTTTATTGTACACATATAACATATAAATAAAACACAAATTAACAATTAGTTACAAAGGCGAGCTTGTTGTTGTTGTGTTGTTGTGGAGTTTGTTTGTTGGTTTGCTAATTTCAAGAACTTCTGGATCGAAGTGAAAAAATATTTTTGTGTTGAATAGTCCATTTATCGAGGAAGGCTATAGGCTACATAACATCACGCTGCGACCAACAGGAGCGAAGCATCAATGAAAAATGAGGCAAAAACGGAACAAAAAATTCCTTTTGAGAGATTCAGTTGCGTGCGCTGCGTTGGTTAATGTTACGCAAAATTTATGTATGACGGAATTGTTCTCCTTTTAAAGTTCCAAAAAAAACGTCCGCGACAGCCACAGTGACAGTATTTTAGGTTAACTTACTATAACATTTTTATGGTTTTTCTACGCTAAGCTTAGTTCAGTAAAACTTAGTTTATAGTGCGAATGGTGAAATCGGCCCTAATTCATTGTTTGTCTATTTGGCTTGCTAAACTTAAGAGTACAACTTTGAAAGTCGTACTCTTCAATTTAGCAAGTACTTCAACACGACATCTGAAGTAACCGGTATTACGTTTAGTCGGTAAAATAGATGCCAAACAGATGGAGTACCTACCTATAGGTGTTTTCCGCGGTTATATACCCGTGGCATATCCCATAAGAACTGAGCATTATTTCGAGATGAAAAGTAGCCTGTGACAGTTAGCCATAGGCAGTGAAGATTTAGTTTTTCAGTGAAATAATTTTAAAAATCGGATAGTATTGAATAGTAGTAATAATAATACTTGATTGTACACCAAAACAGTTACACAACTCTTATAAATAAACTTATATAGCGATATTTATATGGATATAGCGATATCTATCTTACCAGAAAAACTTTGGATAACTGAAAGATCTTAAGGCGCTACTAGCTTGCGTTTTCTGCGCTGAGCTCACGTAACGCGTCGTATGTCCACCCAGTAATAGGACTCGCCCATCAAGGAGCGCTGTCCGAAATTAGACGCATTATTAATTTATTACACATAAAACAACATGTATTATACTAAAACACTGACATTAAATTATAAATAATTAAATGATCTTTCAAATGGTGAAGGTTTCATAAAAATACGCTTTATAGTTTTCGCGTGATTCTCAATTTTTAATCCGCGTTAGACATAACTTTGCAAATTAATTACACTATGTTATAAAAATATAATTCCAAATATTCTGAGATCAAATTACGATAGAAATTGTCTATAGTAACATATATTTTTTTCAAAGAAATAAGACTAGTCGTTTAGACGTGATGTTCATTTAAAAACCATTAAAAGTCGTATAATTGCGCCTTAAAATAAAAATAGGTTAGTCTGCCTTGTACTGCTAATTAATAAATTAGACATCATCAGAATTTATCGAGATTAACTCTAACAAACAAACAATTTTACTCTGTATAATGTTTGTTTAGATAACTGGCGACGTGTGGGTCTAGTACCTACACACTAGCGTAACCCTTCGGATAATTCGAGCGCGATGTTATGATAAACCATCTGTGACATTTAAGGTCTGATAAAACTTGTCAACAGGTCGTCTTATCTAAACAATAAATGTAATGAGTGATTCAGATCAAACATCGGAATGCGATCGAATTGCCTACAAGAGACAGTGTGCCCTCGGGTCGAATTTATTGGTACGAACCACAGAGCATGGAATGCCACATCGCGCGAATGCAGAGTTACTAATAATTATAGTCCTTCAGACTTCTCTATATCGAATTTCGGTTACGGCGGCCAATTTGAGCAAAGACTAACCATCGTCGTCAGTGCGGTAGTTATTATAGACCACAAGTGTGTAGATTAGAGATGCCGCGAATACTCGCTAATACTCGGTATTCCCGATTACTCGATTTTTTTTTTGTTATTTGTCGAATACCGAATAATATTATTCGACATTCGGCGAATAGTTGTCTAAAATAAACTTTTAATGAACAATAAAACTATAATTATACTTACTTAAAAATAATCAAACTTTATTTTTTCTTGAAGAAAATATACATAATATAATTAATTTCATTAATATAAAAAGTAAGCAAAAAATCTGTCATGTTTTCTTTTTAATTTTATTGTTTTCTTTTCTCATAATCTTTGAAAAATTTAGATTACTGTAACAAATAAATTATTGGGAAGTTCAAGACTACAAGCGTTATAATAAGTATTATTATTTGATACCGAACAAATAAATTATTTTTATAAGTATTCCTTTTTTATGTCGAATAATAATGGCGAGTTATTCGACTATCCGCTATAACAATTCTGTTTCCTGTCTCTCATAGTCTGACGGTACGGCATTCCGACACGACTGGAGAGAGATCTGCTTGGAGCAGTCGGTCTCGACTGCTCCAAGCAGTTCGTCTATGGAGGCCCAAACCGCAACACGACTGCTCTCGTGCAGTCGGTCTCGACTGCTCTAAGCAGTCCGTCTATGGAGGCCCATACCGCAACACGACTGCTCTCGTGCAGTCGGTCTCGACTGCTCCAAGCAGTTCGTCTATGGAGGCCCAAACCGCAACACGACTGCTCTCGTGCAGTTGCTCTCAACTGCTCTAAGCAGTCCGTCGATGCACGGCCTGAACGAATTTAAAAAAAAAAATTGCGATTTCGGATAAAAGCCTTTCCACCGTTATTGTCAATGAAATATAATAACCTACCTTATCTGTATTTTCTTCGTCCATAATTACAAAAAATATTTTGCAACAAATTGTTATTTAGAAATGAATTATGTCAATTGGTGACATCATGATTTAGATGACGTAGTATTATGTCCTTGGAAAAAAGAGATTTTATCAATTATATACATGGCCAGGCCACTTGTCAAATACAAGTAGAGCAGTTTGTAGTTGGGCAGTGGGGAATATAACCTGCACAACTCAGTTGATGTCAATTGAGCAGTTATTAAAGCCCTTTTTCCCCACTGGGAAAAAGAGCTTTTAGAAACAAATAGTTTAAACAACTGAGTCAACAACCCCATTGTCACGGGGCAATGAGTAAACTGCGATACGGTTTGCACGGATAGTGACAATACAGTCACCGGCACTGGCCACCAAGTCGTCACTGTGCTCTATGAATCAAACATAATACACCAGCGCATTGGGCATATTACAGTTACCATACAACGATAAGCCGTTATCAATTAGTAATGGACTTATTACCCTTCAACGCTTACAGCTTGCGCAAGTGTTCGCCGACACCTAGCCGTGGGTAGAGTTGCGCCACCAAAGTTTGGAAACTGCAGGATATTTAGGCACCGCCTGCGCAGTCAGGTGCCATTCATATTTCTACAGGTTAGACCGGTTAATTATGAACATGTTAGGTGCCTGTCTTTCCGGGTGTGAAATGTGCAAAATTGTAGGTATATGACTAAAAAAATATATTTGTTCCGTAAGTCAGATTACCAAAAAATATTTGACATGTTTTTTTTTTGTCTTTTGACGAGTAAGAAAAAAGAAATTGAATATTTTCAAAAAACCCGACTGTAAAATACAACTAAAATATTCCAAAAAATTCACTTTTCAAGCAGTCACGTAACGGAGGTGGAGCTAGTGGTGTGATGGTGACACGTAGAGGACGGAGAAGAAGGGGTGACATGCAGAGGACGACGTAAAGTAGGAGGACCGTAGATGATGAGTTGAATGAAGAATAACACACGACGAGTTAAGACGTATATTGCATTATTAACAGTAGGCTTTAACATAATATGGAGCACTTATTAATCGTACGTACACCATACACTGTGAGTGGGTACATAATATTTAAATTGTATTACTGCTCAACTCTTGGGAACTGGTAACTGTCAGTTATTGAATAGTAGGAAAATTAAAATGATAGCTAGGAGCCCCGTCTAGCTCGGCAGCAGAATTAAAACTAATTTTAATACAAAACAGAGACTTGACAGAGAAAACAAGTCATTTTTGAATTTTAAATTAAAAAAGGTAGGAAAGAACGCAATTTTGGAATAGAGGTCAAAAAATAAACAAGGCTTTAACACTGCCTTGTTACAAGTCTGATACAGTTGGGTGGCAGTTATTTTAGTTCAATTATTGATTTCATGCCAACAACTGCATCGGTCTGATGTTTGGAACTTTTTAGTTGTTTTTTACAGTCGTTTTTTGAAAAAAAAAAAATTTTTTTTCTACATTTTACTGTGTAATTTTTTTGGAATCGCCTCCTCGAACCCTTTATGTTGATACACCACTTAAATAATTCGTCCACTTTAATTTTTTTGCTTTTTCACATATGGCGTCTGGTTGTTGTCATATTGTATTTTGATTACTGTCATGTCTTTAGTAGCACTCGCAAGATTAATAAGGCAAATCAATTGACGTAAGAATTATGAAAATTGGCCCACGCGTTTGGTCTCTAAAGTGCCACAAAGGAACATACATACTTACATTCGTATATACATAGGCTGATAAACACATTACCCTCCCTTGCGTCGCGCAGTCGGGTAAAAAATTAGGACAGTGCGTTGAAATTTCGCGTTACGTTACACCTACGCCAAAAATGTACCACATTTTATCTACAAGTGATGTTACAATATCCCATTCCTGTTTGATTCGATTTATCTTGTTAATTTTTTGTTTGGTTTGGTAAAGCAAAAAAGTATTACATATACTTTTTTGCTTTACCATAATATGCATAATCATAAAAATTGATGAAAATGATTCTTTTAATCTTTATTTTTATTCAAATCAGAGACCTTAACAATATGTACCAGTATAACTTTAATAATAATTTAACTTTAAGTGTTGTTTCCATTTTAATTAGAATTGTCTAAGTTAGTTAGGTATCCCATACTGTTTGTTTATTCTATTGCATGATGTGGTCTCCTATAATTGAGGGAGCACATAGACTTTTGTTCTAGTCCTGTTCAATGTAGCATGTAAGGTGTATTCTTTGTTGGAGATCCTAATAAAATAAAATATAACATAATATGCATAATCAGCCCTTATGTTTCCACCGCCGGGACTCAGACCTCCTCTTTAGAGAAGAAATGTGAAGTAATCCACCACGTCAGTATAAGTCTGACACGCCCTCCCATCCCAAACCAGAGCGGGAGGCAAAAAAAGAAATGTGACATTCACTGATCCGCACTGGACCTTTTTTATTTTTTTTGGTGTGTGAAATCATCCAATGACTTCTCACGCTCTGGGTGGAGCAGGAGGGCGTGTCAGACTCTTACTGACTAAAACCCACCCATGTTCCTCCCTGCCCTGAATGCCCAGGGGCGAGGTAACTATTTCGAATTTATCCTCAACCCCTAGGCAGATATGTGACCTAAGGACCTAATATATAAACTTTCGCCTTATCGAAGGATGTTTATGAAGACAAAATATGCCAGTACTTTAAATCGTGTTCAAAACCCAATAAAAAGTGGTGCCTTCGAACTTAGTTTCCTCGCGCGCTTTTTTACCGTCCTGTAAAAAGCGCTACAATAGCTTACCTAATTGATTATTCCGTTATCATGAACTTGCTTTTAAGGAGGTTTTTTAACTGTCTAGCCTTTTTGTTCTGATTTAAAGTCTTTTAACGGGATGTTGAATAACATAGTCTTAGCAGAACAGAAGTAAATAAAATAAAAAAAAGACAACGACACTCGAAAATAACGGTTTATTTCTTATGATTTAAATTCACAAATTCAAATATTAAACGGACTCTTTAATCACAAAACAAAATTAATAAAGGCAGAATTGGCTATCCAAATGGGCAGAGGTTTCCCTTATTCAAGCTCACTTCACAAAAAAGTTGCTCCTAATGAGCGTGCAGCGACTTATATAGGCGCGCCGCGTCAAATGTCTGCCATGCCCTCCTGTCGATGGATGTGACGTCACTTTTCTACTAGAACTGCTAACAATAGTTTAATTCTACCAAGCCCGTTCCATCATCAGACCACTAGACGAACGGCGATACGGTACATGGTGGACATCCCACCCACATGCAAAACGTTTTGGGAACACATTCATTGTGCGTGTGTGTGTGTGCGCTATTCGATTCCCTGCCAGTCTGTGTTTCCTGATAGCTAAACCTGGGAGTCTTTAAGTCAAGAGTGAATAGGTTACTTCTAGGCAAGCGTTCTCCATTGTCGATCACATCATCGCTTACCATCAGGTGAGATAGTGGTCAAACGCGTGCCTATCACTAGTAAAAAAAAAATCCTACACTTTACTGAGATATTTTTGAAATCGTCTCGTCGAGCTATGTATTTTGATATCCCACATGACCATGCCCCAAAAAGATACGACCACACTTACCTTATGGTGCCGCCATTTGACTGGCCTGTTGGTCTAGTGGTTAGTGACCCTGACTGCTATGCCGGAGGTCGTGGGTTTGATTCCCACCCAGGACAAATGTTTGTGTGATGAGCACGATCATTTGTTCTGTGTCTGGGTGTAATTTATCTATAATATGTATGTATTTAGAAATATATAAGTATGTTTATCAGTTGTCTAGTACCCATAACACAAGCTCTGCTTAGCTTGGGACTAGATGGCGTTGTGTGATAGTTGTGGAATATTATTATTATTATTATTATTATTTTGTTTATTTTCCAAATTTTTTTTTTTTTTTAAAGTTGCCCCGCACTAGGAATTACTCCTGTATCGTGAGTGCGTTCACAAACATTTAAACTCACATATACAAGACACCCAAACCCGGAACAACTATCTGTAGGCCATACAAATATTTGTTCCGTGCGGGGATCGAACCCGCGACACGCAGCGCAGCAGCCGAACGCTCAACCACTGCGCCAACCGTGCCGTCAATGTCTATGTATAAATATAATTTATATAGTCTATGCCACTTCGGAAGTTAAGAATAATCTAATGATACAGCGTCGCTTACAATCCATCCAGCCGTTTAGGCTACAGGACGTGCCGAAGATACTGACATACATTCTCTCGGAATACATTACCCTCCTTCTGGGGTAGTCGGGTAAAAAACCTCAACATTTAATTGTTTATAATGACAAATAAACTTGCACATGGTGTTCGTTGACCACGAAAAGGCATATGACCGAGTGCCTCGAGAGGTTTTGTGGTGGGCCCTTAAGGTGAAAGCTGTGCCTGGGAAGTATGTGCAGTTGATCAGAGCGATGTACAGTCGATACAGTACCCAAGTCTAGTCTGCAGTGGGCACCACTGACAGCTTCAGTGTAGCAGTCGGTTTGCACCAGGGCTCTGCCCTCAGCCCTTACCTCTTCCTAATGATAAAGGACGCTCTGATGTCGGACATCCAGGAAGAGGCTCCCTGGTGCATCCTGTTTGCTGATGACGTTGTTCTGGTTGCTGAAAACGGCTTAGAGGTCCAGAGCAGATTGGAGACGTGGTGGCAAAGACTGGAGAGTGTTGGTCTGAAATTGATTAGAATCAAATCAAAATAGCTGTTCTGCGATTCCGGCGGTCTCTCCAGTCCTATGCCTGTAGCTCTCACCAGAACGCCTATACCGATCTACTCCAACTTTCGGTACCTCGGGTCACTTGTTCAGGGGGATGGCGATATAGACCGAGACGTAACGCACAGGATTAACTCAGGTTGGATGAAATGGCGACAGGTCCCTGGAACAACTTTCGACCCACGGATGCCCCTCAAGTTAAAGGAGAAAATCTGTAAGTCCGTGATTAGACCTGTCGTACTGATGGATCAGAATGTTGGGCTGTGAAAAAGACGGATGAAAAAAGATTGCACGTGGCGGAGATGAGAATGTTGAGATGGATGTGTGGAGTAACGAGAATGGATAAAGTGAGAAATGAGTTCATTAGAGGTAGTTTAAAATTGGCGCCAGTAACAGAAAAGTTGAAAGGGAACCGCTTATCTTGGTATGGTCATGTGAAGAGGAGGGATGAAACACATGTAACTAAAAGAGTTATGAATATAAATATGGGTGGATGGAGAGGGAGAGGGAGGCCAAAGAAAAGATGGATGGATTGTGTGAGGAGTGATATGAAAGAAAAGGGAGTTAGTGATAGCGTGACGGCTGACAGGACAGAATGGAAGACAAAAAAGTGTTGCGCCGACCCCAAGTAACATGGGATAAGGGCAAGAAGATGAATGACGTCAACGTAAGTCAGGGCGGAAAGCAAGTAATGGAATATAGAAGGATCACGGTATACTTAATATGTATTTCCAAGCATGCACCGTACCGGTCCGCTAACATGTTTTTGGCCATTCAAATTACAGATTAAAAAATTTATACTTATACAGTTTTATTTCTTCAACTATCTTTTATAAATTCATTAAAATAGTTAATTTTACCAAACTCTTTCGGACTCCTTTTATCCTGAAATCGATTATCTACGGTTTTATCGATTAAACTGAATGTATCTTTTTAATCGATTACGAGACTTTTGTGCGGTCAGCACTAAGAAATGATACTTAATGATGACGTGAACATAATTTTCAATAATTTTTGTCACTCAAATATTTTGATCGTGAAGTTTTGTATGAAAAAATGCAAAAGTATGATCGCAAATAGAATGATTATATTATACAGTCTTTATTTTACCGTTTTCTGTTATTACAGCAAGCCAGAAGGTTCTATATCAATCAATCTGCCTAGCCTTTTCCCAACTATCTTGGGGTCGGCTTCCAGTCTAACCGCATGCAGCTGAATACCAGTATTTTACATGGAGCGACTGCCTATCTGACCTCCACAACCCAGTTACTGGGTAATGCGATACCCCTTTGTAAGAATGGATGTCAGATTTTCGGGCTTCTGACGACCCGTAACGACTGTCAAAGATCCACAATTGACACCCGGGACCAAAGGCTTAACGTGCTTTCCGAGGCACGGAGGAGTCTCGGTATAAAGATGGTCACCCATCCACGGACCAACCCCGGCAAGCGTACCTGATGGATCGACCCGTGCGAGTGTTATTACTTTAGCCACGAGCTCCTCCCAGAAGGTTCTGTGTATACCTATTATTTACCTACATATTTTCCGCAAATCTAAGTTGCCTACCGTCTGTAATTCGCATTTTACAAACATTTTCTAGTATTTCTACACTTTATTTTTATTGTATGTTTATTTACATGTTGAGGTCGGTTAAACATCGTCAATGTTTAACCAACCTCAACATGTAAATAAAGATATTTCTCACGAACACATCATTATCATCATCTCCTGCCCTTATCCCAATTTATTTATTTATTTAATATTTCTCACGAATACATTGTCTAAAATAGCCTCGGAAACATTATTTTTCTGCATAAATTTATTATCATATTATAATATAACTTAAAAGATATATGTACAAACTAACAATAATACCTAACATGTACAAATGCGTATGAAAAAACAACTCACTGGGCATCAAAAAATTCATCCACATCGCTGCACTAGCGTTCTGGGCACTTTTTCCATTGACAGCGATGCAGCATAAATTGGATTTTTGAAATTTATGTAAGTTCTTGAATTTCATGACGTAATCTGCAATATCCCGCCGAGTCAGCTGATGTGTCATTTCTCAAAATCTTGTCGTGCAGAGTAGTTAAACATGTTTCTTTTTTCGCTAAATGTTGTTCCTATGTTTTTTTTTTTGTTATCAGCCTTTTAATTTGTAGATATCTATTTAACAATTATAATTGTAAAGCAATAACTTCACAAAAATACCAAACAGTTTTAAGTTCGACTTACTTACCTAAAAAATATAAAATATTTCATAGTTTTAACCTTACAAAAAAACAATAAAAATAATATAACAAATCGTTAAAGTAGGCTGATTTTGACGAAAAAGTTCAATAAAGCCATACAAATTATGAAAAAAGAAAACGAATTAAAAAGAAAACTCAAAAAGCATTTTCATCTCTTTGACATGAAGTGGCCAGTATCTGATATTATTGTTCTATCTGAACAAAGAGGTTGAATGACAAAATGGGGTTAACTTCACAATCATTTTGACAACTGAATATTTACGATTTGGAACGAATAGTCGTAAAGTCTTTTCCATCCTAGATTATAGAAAGTTAAAAAAATCAGCACTAGAAAATTAATTGTGAAGGCGGCATATATTCGACCCATTACCACGAAGATTTTTTGATACCCTGGTAGTAATTAAATAAAACTGTAGCCGTTTCCAATCTTTAAAAAGATAGTTTATCTACAAACTAAAACTTTTCAGTGTTAGTCTGATGTAATGCAATCATACCTCAGGTATTTTATGTCAGTCTAAATATACCTGACCCCGTCTGTGTCCTCACATTCTTACTGATCAATATTATTCTGATTCCACCATTGAATTCAACGTGTGTATTGATTGCACCCATTATTCCCCGACCTTGTCTTGATTCCTGCATGTATTGTGTCGGTATCAACCGGTATTTTTTGCTCGGGGCATAATGCATCGTTGTTAAGTCAATGATCCCAGTTATGTTGATCGAGTATATGGTTGTAGTATATCACTGGAGTTCAAAGATTTTTTCTTTGTTTTGTGATTTTTTGCAATTTGCAAACTATAAAATACTAATAAATGTCTGTGGTATTCCTTTATGTCCATCACTTATAATCTAAACAGATGGGTCTGCATTAGTCTCACTCAATGGAGTTGACGTAACTGCAGTTTTAATGCTGTTGACATACCTAACTACAGCTATAATGCTGTTGATATACTTCACTGCAGCTATAATGCTGTTGACATACCTAACTACAGTTTTAATGCTGTTGACATACTTCACTGCATCTATAATGCTGTTGACATACATAACTGCAGCTTTAATGCTGTTAACATAACTGCAGTTGTTCACACTGTCTTAACCGGCTGGGCTGTCCACTTGTAGTTGGTGGTGACGTGCAGCTCAAATAGCAGCCTGTCTTCTTAATGAGACCATTGTATGTTCCTACCTAATCAGTGAATTATTTAGATGGTTCCATTGGTCTGCTTGTACTTGGCTTAAAATTGCAAGCTGTATGTGTCAGTTTTGACTAAACTTTAATGTTGGTATTGTATTGTGTTATGTGTGTATGTTGTTGTATCACCTTTATAATTTAAAGAGAATCTTACCTCATGAGTCGTTACCTTACCCGGGCGGACGGCGAGTAATGGGTAGCTCGCCGTCCGATCAGCACCAGGCCTGAGCGTCGCGGCGACTCAGAAGAGTTGTCAGCATTCATGACGGGGCCCGTCATGGCTGATGCCTCCCAAGGGGTTGTGGATAAATTCGAAACAGATTTACCGCGCCCCTGGGCACTCAGGGCAGGGAAGGAACAGGGGCGGGTTTTAGTCAGTAAGAGTCTGACACCTCCTCCCGCTCCACCCAGAGCGGGAGATGCCATTGTATGGTTACCCACCACACAAAAAAAATAAAATAATAATAATGAGTCTTTACCTTATACGGGTAGTCGGATAGGTAATAAGATAGCGCCACAAGCATTTTAACCTTAGGTTATCAGAATCTATAGTAATTAATTATTTACATGTTGGCACATAATTAGCAACCACAACTCTTTTATTTAATTAAAAATAGAACTGATCTTACCTTAACACAGTAGTTACGGCTAGTCAGAAGTGCGAATTAGGATTTTAACCTTAGGTAGGTTATCACTGATGGAATTAATTAGTTACATAGTTTTGTGGTGACCATAGATGTAGTATATACTCCATAGATTGGGCTTAAGAGTGAAAGAGAGCTCCCGCTCTTAACGGAACTTTGCTGTGTTAGAAAGAGAAAAAGCAACACGCTGTCAACAGGACCAAACACGTATTTGCTAAGGCCCTGTAGGGCCCTTGGTAAATGTGCATACAAGTGTTACGACAATTATTTCAGTGAATATAGTGATAACATCTGATTTAAGAACTGTATTGCGATGGTTTCTTGTGCAGTACTAGGATGTGAATCTTGCAAAAATAAAAATCCTCAGGATTACTCGTTTCACAAGTAAGTTTATTGTTTGTTTACATCGTTATTTCTGCAATCAGAATTCACAAAGGAGCCGGCTGTAAGCAAAATAAGGTGAAAAAATTATGTTATTTATTACTTAGATTAATTAGCATGTCTAAAACCGACTAATTTCAGAAATAACAAATAGAGAAATACGAGGGCATTATAACCTCACTTTTGAGTGATGTGATGGCTTGGTTTTTTGTTGTTATCGACATTTCAACATTGTTATCATTATGTACATTAATTATGTGATTAATAAAGCTATTTTCTTTTTAAGTGTTTTTTATTTCACTATTTTCCTGTAGATGTTACTTTTATGGCCGCTAACTTAGTGACACGGCGTGCCACGCTCAAAATACTCATGTAAATTTTAGAATCTTTCTAATAGAAATTGCGTTTTACTCAGACAGAGAAACATTGCAAACATATATTTACGGCATCAGTTTCATTCCCAGAAGTTATTTTTCTTTTTTATAAATACTTTGCTGTCATCTCACTCAAATCTTCCTGCTAAATGAGGGTTAGTGGCATGCCAGCAGCATTATTGCGTAGGAAACCATCAGTGCTCCACGGACCAATTGAAATTTGACCATTAGTAGTTTACTAAAAAAATCTAATGAGACCATCAGTTAAATAACCAAAAAATATTAAATACCAACCGGGCCATGAAGAATTGTACCGCTCGCTGCTCAGCTTAATAGGTAAAGCAGCTACATTTATTATTCTAAATTTAAATACTGTATTACACAGAAGAAATGCACTTCTTATCCATAACATAATATTAGAAAGATGTAATTATCGATATCGTAAGAACAAGTCGTACAACACTATCTATGCACACATTCACAATTTACGCACACTTAGATCAATGGTTTTTGGTCTCGTTCGATTGATGACATTGCCAATCTATAGAATTATACATCTATGGTGGTGACTAATAATTGGCAACAACACTACACTATCAATAATACATTTCATCTGAACACAGGGTTTGAAAAAATTAAGTATTTTGTTTTTGTAGTGAAACTGCTATAAAATCGTTGTGATAAGTAGTGTTTAATACTCGATGAATAGAAAAAGAGACAAAAATATTCGTCCATAAGATTTAGCATGCGAGAGAATGAGATAGTATACAGAAATACAGTTGCTGCTTTGATTTCGGAAAGTTTCAGTTCCGCTGCATGTGAACCGCGCCTGTTTTTAGGGTTCCGTACCCGAACGGTCCAAACGGATCCCTTTTGGTGTCACTCACCTGCCCGTTGTCTGACTGTCACAAAATTTTGTCACAAAGAATTTTTTAACTTCCATTGACCTATGAACTTGAAATTTGGTGATAATGTTTATTATAACGTATACTTTAATAACAAATACCAATATTTGGTACGGAACCCTTAATGTGCGAAGTCCGACACGCACTAGGCCAGTTTTTTTTAATTGCTAGGCAAATCTTTCACAGTCAGTCAGTAACAGTCAGAAACCCGAAAGTCAGACAGCTACATTTTGACAAGAGGCTTCGTGTTGCCTATTTACTGGAGTCCGCAGATAGCTGATAGGCAGTCGCTCCATGTACAACAGTGGTATTCTGCTGCATCCAGCTAAACTGGAAGCCGACCCCAATAATCATCTACCTGCCTTTATCCCATGTTACATGGGGTCGGCGCAACACGTTTTTTTCCGTCCATTTATTATTATTTATTTATTTAAACTTCATGTACAATAGTGGTACATAGGCGGACTTAATGCAACAAGGCATTCTCTACCAGTCAACCTTTGGGTTAAATAAACAACTCTGTGGTAGGTGTGAACAGAACAAAATTTGAAATCGAAAATACTAGACCGATAATAAAATATATATATATATATGCTAAAATAATATACTAATAAATATTATAATAAATACCAAATAATACAGTATATAAACAAAGGTTGACCGTTAAAGAATGCCTTGTTGCATTAAGGTACTTTTGCTTACTACTTCGAGTCCTGTTTTAACAATGTAAAAATACCTTATCCTCTTTGTAACAAACGCAACATAGGATTTTTTTATCTTTATTTTCTACGCTTTGCTACGATTTTTTATTCAATGAGGGCGCCACTTATGCGGAGGTACGTTTACCTACAATTTTCTTAAGTTATTTATTTATTTATTTATTTATAGAAGGTAATGGGTGGGGGGCAATTTTCTTGATTATTCATATACTAACGGTGTTTACAAGTTGACATAGGAAATAAAATACTTTAGTTAGGAATATTTCTATATTTATAAATGCCATGTTCAAATTAATTATATGTAGGTACTAACGCAAATTATAACAAGTTAATTAATGTGAATAGGCTGGAGAAGGAACTACATTTTAAAAAAGTTGGTAGAGGCTTTAATAACAATAAAAAACAACAATTAAATGAATAGAACATAAATCATGAACTAAATGATACAAAATTATACGATATTACAGAAAAACATATTATTTTCGATACAAATTGATTGATTAACGGCAAATTAAAACGTAATAAATAATCAAGAAGAAGCTATAAGTACATCAATATAATAACGAGAATTTTATAAATCATTTCATAATTAAACAATTTATAAGTTTAACCCCTCAACTGCATCAGTGGTGTAGCCGGGTTGAGGATAAATTCGAAAGAGTTACCTCGCCCCTGGGCATTCAGGGCAGGGAGGAACAGGGGTGGGTTTTAGTCAGTAAGAGTCTGACACCCCTCCCGCTCCACCCAGAGCAAGAGAAGTCATTGGATGATTTCCCACCCCACAAAAAAAGTGGGCGAGAGTGACCGAAAGAGTCACCGTGGCCCTGGGACAGGCAACTGAAGGAACAGGGGTGGGTTTCAGTCAGTAAGAGTCTGACACTCCCTCCCGCTCCACCCAGAGCATGAAGAGCAGAGCAATGGAAGTTATTAAGATTAACTTTTAAGTCGTCTAATATTTGAACGATTTTCATACCTGAGAAATGCCACGCACCAACATTGACTACTAATAAAACTTGTATTAATAACATTGGGTGATTTCCCAAACCACAAAAAAAAATGTGCAGCTTCGTACTCACACTTAGTTGTTAATGAATGACTATTATCTCATCCTATTTTACAATATCTAAATACCTACTCGTATTAATGAAGTCAAGGTGAGATTGATTAAAACTTCAAAAACACTAATTTTCCAAACTAGTATAAATTACGAGTATACACACTCACCATTCTCGTTTATCGCTCTTTCTATTAGAGAAATCCGCATTAAAATCTGTTGCGTAGTTTAGGAGGAGTTAGTGGAGGAACAGACAGACGCAGAAAGCGATTTTGCTTTACTATGTAGAGAAACATTGAGGGCCGCTTGCGCAACAAATCACTAAAGAATACCAAAATACCCCGTTTGTGCCTCATGGCCTAGCTTTGTTCTGTCTCCCGCTTGATTAGGAGGGAAGCGAAAATTATGATTTTCTTACTCCTCCGCTGTCTTTCCTGATTAATTTCGTTGCGGAACCCAAGACAGTTTAAAAAGGGACCAGGGGCTGCAATTCTCCATACAAATGTATTCTCCATTTTTTTCCTGAATAATGCCTCTAGAGCAATATTTTTTTATCATGAAGTCAAGGTCTGCTTTTGACACGTCCCTGTCACTTCCTTTTTTGCAGCAACTAATAAGTAAGGAAAATATGACCCTCCATAAATGACAAAAAGTGGCCCTATTTTTACCACCGTTCTTAGAAGACTGCCAGACAAATTCGAAAAGTTTTAACATAAAACATTAGGGACCTAGACATACTCTTTCTTAAAAATTTGGTGCCAATAATAATTGAATTGGCTCAGTTTTCGAGGACAAAAACAGGAATACGAAACGTCGATCGCGAAATCGGTCTGAGTTGCATCTGTCCTTATCGCACTCAACAGGGGCAGGCTTGAGGCACGATAGCAATAGTTTCTTCAAATAATTATATTGTGAATTCCTCGCAGACCCTGTTCCCTCCTCTGAGACTTGTCGAGCTTCATTGCCTCGGCGTTTTTTCTGGTGGTCGCCACTGTTGATTCTGGCTTACAGAAGTTACAGTGGTTTGGAAATAGTGTGGCGGGCTTGCCCATAAAAAAAGAAATCACTAAAGAATTTAAAACATAATACAACCTCTATCGTCTTCAAACAATTAACAGAACTCTAACGATATGATTTAAATTCGTCTAGCGCTAAATTATAAACTTTAGTGATTTGTGGAGCTAGTGGGAGATTAAAAATCTTGAAAATTACGTCAAAGTCAAGATAATTGCTTGGCTTCTCTGACCACACCAATCTAGGTGAGTACCGTTAATAGCTGCCTGTCAGTTTGAAGTTAATTCTGGCGTCACTTTTATTTCTGTGGACTATAACAGTCGATCAGTTAATTAAAAGAAACCAGTTTTATGTAATTAAAACGCGGTAATTACGGCATATTCATCATTATTCGTTGTCAAGGCCGTGTCGAGATGCGAGGTCATATGGTAGCAAAACACTTAGCGTCAAAAATAGAGGTCTAGGTTTTAATTGTTCTGTACTTGAACTTGACAACACTGACGGGTGGCGCCAACTCATTTTGTTGCCAATTAAAATTGTGATCATTATGGGTAGTTGCTAAGTCAATTTAAAATTAATGACATAAAAAATACGTTTGTATGAAAGAACTTTTAACTTGAGCTGTTCACATCTTCAGCATAATTTCACCTTGTGATAAAATCAAATTGCATTATGCGTTGACATACTGCCAATTTACGACACACCATTTATGTTTTTCGAAACGACAGACCCGTTTGATTATCAAAAACTTCGTGACATGTCATAGTCATTGACAATGACGGCTGAATAATACAATACCTTTGCCTAACCCTACAAAGTTCACAGGGCGTGACAGTAAAGTCAATCCGTTTTGAGGGAGTTTTTGGCGGGATTTTGTCCAGTGAAGTTCAGTCGCTGTTTTAATTATTCGTTTATTGATTCCTAGTGGATATTGTGATGTAAAATTGGTGTAGTTTTGTGTCTCAAGTGTCAACGCAAATGGACAATATGTGGAATCATTGAACAGGCGCGATCTCGGGAAAATGGAGCTGAGAATTTTATTGTAGTATTGACTACCTCAGCGAAGTTTGCCGAGAAGGCTGACTCGACACATTTGTTGCCAAATACTGCAAAAAACATTAAAATGTGTTACATCTGCATTCTAATGGAAAAAAGTATAAATACACTACGTAAGACTAGGCAATATGGTCAAAAGACTTTCGCCTTCCCTTCGGGGATAATAAAACAAAAAAAAAAAAAACCCGTTTTGACATTTATGACAGTTAAGCAATCTTAATGTTATTATTATCTGTAGCAAAGATCACAGACATAAACCGATGGCCTAGATAGTTGAACCTAAAACCAGAGTAAACCGTTGGCTTGAAACTATATCGTTAAAATTAAACGGAGTAATTATTTTAGTTAGAAGTTTAGAACATGAGTCGCTATCATAATAAATTTACAGTTGGTTTCCGAAAAGAGGCCAAGTTCAAATAAATAGTGGAACGAATAAATATTTGAGCGAACGTAAATCAATATTGTGGTACTTTAAATATATCTAGGTTTGATTTATTTTAAATATCACATATTTTTCTAGTCAATCATTACGTTACATTATTTATTTGGCACCATCTGCAATTTTTCGCGAAAACGTAATCTGTTTTTTTCTAAAATGTTTACTCTGAAATCTAGATTACATTTTGTTTGTTATTTAATGTTCCCAAAAGTTCTAACGTAATAATTTTTTAATATAATTTAGCCAACTTTTGATACTCGTCACTTATTCTCACAAATTGTAGCTACATTTCCGATAGTATAAATAATCATGATTTACCGTTGCAAAAACATATCTTGTTACGTTCATAAAATAATTTACACATACCTATCAGACGTCAATCACCCTGGTAGTTTTGACATCACGATTTTATTCATAACAATTTTTTTTAATAAAACAAAAAATGGCGTCATAACGTTATTTATAACGGTAGTTACGAGTAGATCTACCGTCTTCGTTAAAAGCAGTGCCAGCTATAATACAGCTAAATACAGTTACAAGCGTCTATTAAATTAAAATTATAACTTACAGCCCTATCTATTTTTAGTTCATTCATCCATCAACGTTATAGGTTAGATGTAACATCCACTGGGCAGCGATGCTATGTGAGATTTATGCTACATTATTATTTTGGTGTAGCTATTACTAAACGTAAACGTATAGTAGGTATCTTAGTATAACAACGATCTGAACATCTTGGTATAACAATAATCACTACATATGTGAGTTCCAGATTAAAATAACAATTAATAAAACGGAAAGTAGTCTTTATTCGTAGGAATTTACTCAAAAATATAATATTGATGAATGATCTCACTTGTAAGGCCAAGTGGTCAACTTTTAATGAATATGTCAAACTGCCTAGATATCCTTCTTATCATCGTTATTTTAATTCATACTCCACTAAAAAGATAATCAAAACAGGAGGTTATTAGTCGTTGTTTAGAATAATTACAAAATATATACAAGCTAAAAGAAAATAAATAAATTATGTACAAGCGACATGAAAAAAGGAGACTTGGAGTGTTTTATTTAATACAAGTCCACTCCACTTTTCTGATCTGCTGGTCTATTCTGTAAAAATCTCACCGTGACAACTCCAGAGGACAAGGTGGAGCATACGGTAGAGGTTTGCCCCGCTTGGGCCGGAGAACCGCCGTGTCCTCAACATGTGGATCATGGATGCGATAGGTGGCGGCGACCTCTCGCGCCCGGTCCTGGTTCAGGCAATTTTACGGAGTGAGAGGGAATGGGAAGCAGTCTCCTCTTTCTGCGAAGCAGTAATGCTCGCGAAGGCGGAGGCGGGACGGGTGAGGGAGGGTCAACGTAGCGACCCTCACAGCGCCGGCCGCTCCACCGCAGGAGAGGCACTGGGTGTAGGACGTCGCGAGACGATCTCCGCCACCGTAGACCCGGGCCTGCGGACGGCGAGCAGTGGGTAGCTCGCCATCCGATCAGCACAAGGGCCGTGAGTCAACGGCGCATAGTGTTCCACGCGCGCCACCACTGACGGGGCCCATCGAGGCCGGTGCCTGCATGCCTAGGAGTAGCGGATAAATTCATAACAGAGTTACCGCTCCCCTGGGCACTCAGGCAGGGAAGGAACCTCCACCCAGAGCGTGAGATGTCATTCGATGATTAGTGATTTCCCACCCTACAAAAAAACAAAAAAAATCGTGACAACTCAGGTGAAGTGAGCTGTTATTCCACCAGCCGGTCGATTTTGTAAACAAGTCACCATGAAAAATTAAGTGGAGTGAGCCCGAAGTGACCTGTCCTTCCGCCTTAATGAGAGCTTTTCGTACACCAAATGGCATCACTAAGGTCCACACCTAGTCAAAACGCTTGAGATAATTTCAAAAACTGACATATTTTAAGTTGACGTCAACGTCATGTTTACTTCATTATGTTTCGTTTTCAAAGTAAAAGGCCTGTCGGCTAAGTGGCGCCAACTAGTGACGTAAATTTTCCTGAAACTCTCATTGGACGGTTTCACAACTTATACTTCACGATCGCTTCACCAAGCCGATTTTTACCGAATAGCACAACAGATGCTTAGCATTGACAGCCCACTTCACCTATATAAGTTTTAAAGATGAGATTATCTCAAAATAACCAAACCACAACATGCATTAAAAAATTCGCTACACACCGTTGAACAGGTTTAACCCAATTTCCACGAAAAACAGGAAGTTTATCAACAAACTCAGTATAGTGTTGGGTTTTCCATTGAGATGAGCCGTGTAACTGGGAGCGGGCGATGACCGAATAAAATGAGAAGTCGATGCATCCGATACGGCTGAATTATTTTATTGCTCGACTATTATCAGGGCTACCTACCTACAGAGATGACGACAAATACCATACAAAAATATTACCTAGGCGTAACAAATTAAACGCAAGTAAAGCGATTCCATTGGCTGAAAATTCATTCAACCAATCACAATAGTCCCAAAAGCTAACACGTATTTGACAATATGTCAGTGACAGATAGCCAAATCAAGCTCAACAGTATCGATCGAAGATTTTTTGAAGTTATACTTCATAGGCGACTTGCAACAAAAAAGCGTTAAACGTGGAGTGGGGAGGGGGAATAGAAAGAGACAGAGCGAGAGTGAATGCGAAAAAAAAAGAATATAATAATATTATAATATTGATTACGATTACGATATATGAGATGAGATGAGATGAGATGATGATGAGATGATGAAGTGCTGTCCATTTTTTAAAATTTCTTTTTTCTAATTATTCACACACTTGCTTATCCAATTTACTTTCGACATTGGCAGAATAGTCGACATCGGCTCTACTTACCATCAACATAAAATATAATAGAGTGTTAGCTGACAAGCAGTCAAATTAAAATTTGAAATCATTTTTAATTCGAGAAACTGGTTGATAAACAAGAATGGAAAAAGACATGTGGCGCTGAACCCAAAAATACAAGGTGAAGACGACATTATAACAATAAGTGAATACACTGGCAATACACAATCTTTTAGGAGTTGCAGTGGTTTGGGAATAGTCAGGCGGGCTTGGCAATACACATCATTGTACACATA
The DNA here is from genome assembly GCA_951329385.1 of Polia nebulosa. Classification (NCBI taxonomy): domain Eukaryota; kingdom Metazoa; phylum Arthropoda; class Insecta; order Lepidoptera; family Noctuidae; genus Polia; species Polia nebulosa. Next base: position 23,029,992 of record OX589611.1, on the reverse strand, counting down.
CATATTGTATGGATTTGAACACTTTAAAAGAGACTTTGACCTCTGAGTTTGTTTCGGTGCTTCTTCTCAGGGTAGTGAGCTAGGAAACACCGGCCTCATCTAGCTAAAACTGACCATAAAAAAATGTTGGCGTGTAAAATTGTTGCTAGAACCTACCTAAATAAATAAAATCATTTATCATTATAAAAAAAACTTTTTTGACACAATTTGCTCAAAAAATGCATTTACGAAGCCTGTATACATTGTTCGAAAGTTAAAAACTACGCACCATACAATGGAACGTGCGGTAAACTTAGGTACTCTCACCTAAATACCTATTTTACCACACGCTCCGTTGTAATAGCGCCGTGCGTATCCTTTACGGTTTATTTTTTATTTCCATTAAAAATATATAAGAATTGCACCAAGGAGTTTCACATTACGAGAATAAATAAGCTGAATGATCGAAACTCCTTTTTTTTTGTGGGGTGGGAAATCATCTAATGACTTCCCACCCCACAAAAAAAATCCACGCCCTCCCGGTCTGGGTGGAGCGGGAGGGCGTGACAGACTCTTACTGAGTAAAACCCACCCCTGTTCCTTCCTGCCCTTAGTGCCCGGGGGCGAGGTAACTCTGTTTCGAATTTATCCTCAACCCCCGGGCAGGCATCGGCCATGACTGGCCCCGTCTTTATTGCTGACAACTCTTTGAGGCGCGCGTGGAACACAACGCTCCGTCGACTTTCGGGCCTGGTGCTGATCGGACGGCGAGCTACCCATTACTCGCCGTCCGCAGGCCCGGTTCTACGGTGGCCGGAGATCGTCTCGCGGCGCCGGAAGTCCCAGGCGTCTCCTGAGGCGGCTGCTGCTGAGGGCGTGAGGGCGACTCCGTTGTTGAGTCTCCCTCACGCGTCCCGCCTCCGCCTTCGCGAGCATTACTGCTTCGCAGAAGGAGGAGACGGCTTCGCATTCCCTCTCGCTCCGTACCATGGCCTGAACCAGGGCAGGGCGCGAGAGGTCGCTGCCGGCTATCGCATCCACGAGATCGAACCTCCTTGGAAGTCCTTTTATTCAATACGTTTATCTCACTTTAAAACTAAACAGAAAAATTAAACCAAGAATGTAGTTTTAATTTCCACCACGCGAACGTGGCGCCATTTACAAATTCGCGCCATTTCGATATTAGAAACGTCAAAGATTGTTGCGACTTGCCGGACTGCTACCTAAAAACCAAAGTTTGTTTCATTACCTATTATACTGTTTTCTCGCAAATGTGTTGAAAAACGTTGTATGACACAAATGCGGAAATTTGTATTTACAAACTCGTGACATTCGTCTAATTGTTTGTAACATCCAACTTACCGCACTTGTATCATAAATAACTATTACTATAGGACATTTACTTTTGCATAACTCGACTAAATGTATTGAATAGCTGTTGAAGTTATACTTCTTTTGGCACGTTAGGAAAAATTATGAGAGCAAATTTTTACGATGCGCGCGCACACCGTCACAGAAAACCTACAGCCTGAAGTTAGCTAGAACCAACACCTTGAAATTAGCTATGGTCTGTGGTTCATGAAGAATGATTGTTTTCCTTTTGTAAACTTTGTGACAGTTTGGTTTTTTATCTTGTTACGCCAAAGAAGTATAACTTCTTACGTGCGTACATAAGTACAAACACACTTCTTTTTTTTTGCAGTTGCTTCATTATGATAATATTGAGAGTGTTTTCATTTATTGTTTTACTGTCGTCTCCACCTTGAAAGTCAAAAGAAAGAAACGTCAAAGTCACTGACTGACTTACTTATAACTGACTGATATATCAACGCACAGCCTAAACCACTGGTTCTAGAAACATTTAATTTGGAGGCTGTGTTCTTTGTAAAGAGTAGTTATCCACTAAGAAATGGTTTATCGGAAAAAAAGCAGGGAAGGAACAGGGGTGGGTTTTACTCAGTAAGAGTCTGACACGCCCTCAGAAGTCATTGAATGATTTCCCAGCCCAAAAAAAGGAAAAAACAATTTATTTTGCCATTATCTAGCCCTGTATGGAGACAAAAAAATTAAAAAAAAAATAGTAATGTAATCGCCATACTACCTATGTATGGAAGAATGACCGATTAAGGGGGTGAAAAAGGGGTTTCTAATTCCACGCTGGCGAAGCCGCTGGCAGAATCTAGTTTAATGTATTTGAGTCACACATTTCTTAACAGAATGATGATTATATCTATCAGGGCTGCCAAAACTAGACATATCTATTACGAATTTATCTTTTCTATTTTTTCTCGGTTTTGCAGATAAGTGGCCAAGGATATGGTTTCATAGATAATAATAATTGACGCGTGCAAAATATATTGTTGTTGTAGGTTTTATCGGTACAAGGTTGAGTTATAAAATGAGCAACGAATTCTTAGGATTTCCAAACATCGTGTAGTTCTAATCTTAATGGTTTGATATGACTGTTAAATTTAGAGAATCGACTCGAACGTTTACTGTGTTTCTTTGCCCACCTGTGTCATTATCAGAAACTGTTGCGCAAACTTTGGTGGCTAGACTTATTAAGTCTAGCCACTGGAACGTCCCAGCGGCCTAGCTGGTTCAAAAAATTGTCCTCAGGCACGTCAAACCTACCCAGGTGGTTCGCGCGGTTTGTTCGCTATAAACCATTTTTTTGCTATGGGGGCGATGCTAGGGTGCTCTTACTAAATTGTTTATGATACGCGACCAAATGCCGCGTCTCTTTATTCTAGGGCACCCCGCACTATGACATAGAGATTTGTTTTAATAAATTGTTGAAATGTCGTCTGTCAACAGTCAGTGTCAACAGTCAATTTAAGTCACATTTGTGATCTAATTGGATTTTTATTAAAATCCTTTGTAATTATTTTAAATATCCAAAAAATCGGCAAAAATTCAAGGATTACGAATAAATTTAAGGTTTTTATTTAGTAGAGCAGTGGTGACCCTGTGGTAACAGCCCCAATTTACGAGTAGTACGTCGTGGGTTCAAACCCAGGCAGGTGCTTTACTATGTATAAGTTATTTCATCACCACTGGTCTTAAAACGCTTAAGGCCCATCTCACGGTCCAGTGGCGCCCTCATTGAATAAAAAATCGTAGCATAGCACAGAAAATAAATATTAAAAAATCCAACTTCACGTTTGATACAAAGAGGATAAAGAATTTTTTACGTTGTTAAAACAGATCTCAAAATGTTTCGTATCCGTATTTATTACAAAAAAAATAAATATTAAAAAATCCAACTTCACGTTTGATACAAAGAGGATAAAGAATTTTTTACGTTGTTAAAACAGATCTCAAAATGTTTCGTATCCGTATTTATTTTCTGTGCTATGCTACGATTTTTTATTCAATGAGGGCGCCACTGGACCGTGAGTAGGGCCTTAAGGCGCAGTTATAATTGATTTTAAATTAAAGATCACGTCTAAACGACTAGTCTTATTTCTTTGAAAAAAATAATATATTTTACTCTACACAATTTCCTTCGTAATTTGATATGAGAATATTTGAAGTTATATTTTTATAACATAGTGTAATTAATTTGTAAAGTTATGTCCAACGCGGATAAAAAAATTATAATCACGCAAAAACTATAAAGTGTATTTTTATAAGACCTTCACCATTACAAAGATCATTTAATTATTTATATCTTAGTATACGTGTTTTAGTGTAATACTTGTTGTTTTATATATAATAAACTAATGATGCGTCTAATTTCGGATAGCGCTCCTTGATGGCTGAGTCCTATTACTGGGTGGACGTACGACGCGTTACGTGAGCTCAACACAGAACACGCAAGCTAACCACTCAAGGTCGTTGGCAGTTAATAGCGCCATAAGGAAAACATCGTGAGGAAACCGTCATGTCCTAGAATCAAAAATTCGAAGACATGTGACATCCACCAACCCGCACTGGGCCCGCTTGGTGGTTTACGGCTTATTCCCTCTCGTAGAAAAGAGGCCTGAGTCCCAGCAGGGACATTATTCAAGCTGATTACATATGTGTTATAAAAACAGCACACAGATTAGTGATCATTTATTTTAATAATTAAAAGTGAAATTGCTACAAGTGGTCGATAATATTGAAAGTTTTTTTTTATGGAACTGTTATGCTTGTGTTTTTCGCTTGTGTATTATTACTAGGTAAATTATTTGGCAAATTTGCGGAAAATTGCCCAAGGTCATTGGATTCCATTGTGAATGTTGAAGACACAGACGGATTGGCAGGCGAAAGAAAACAATTTTTTTATGCAGATGACTGCATAAAATGTCATCCTCATTTTTAGAATAATCGCACTGGCCAGCACGATGACGTTCTGGCCAGTATGATTATTCTAAAAATGAGGTTGGCGCACTGACATGAAATAAGTATTAATGCATTTTCAGTGGACTAGCGGTATAGAAAATTAATGAATAGAAAGGTTCGAATTAAATAATAAAAACATTAACCGCACTAGCGAAAAAATATCATTTTGCACTCAGATTTCGAATGAAAAACAGAATCTTTCCGAAGTTGTGAGGTGAAAAATTATTTTAAAAGCGTCAACACAGTCCAGCCCTATAGCAAGTTCCGCTTGACTTAGTCGCCTACAGTGCAAAGTTACCACACTTCTAAGAATCCAACTTCCGCTCACAATTTGACACCATCGACTAAGTTCGACTTTTTATAGACAATTCCAAGAAACTTGAACGAACTTCAGTCTTATCGTCTCATGTTACTTTTGTCGTTCTCCTCTTATGTTCACAGAAATAGTTTAATTAATTTTTTAATGTCATTATTTTTGTAAGAAACGCATGATTACAAGTAGTCTGAACGCATAGGGTTAACCACATTAGTAACGTGTGTTTTTAAACGCCTTATTTTGTCATTATTCAATGGTTTTCAAAAAACTGTAGTCATTGCAGGCTTATTTTTTTTTTTTGGCGGGGTGGGAAATCATCCAATGACTTCTCCCGCTCTGGGTGGAGCGGGAGGGCGTGTCAGACTCTTACTGACTAAAACCCACCCCTGTTCATTCCCTGCCTGAGTGCCCAGGGGTGCAGTAACTCATTTTCAGAATTTATCCGCTACCCCTAGGCATGTAGGCACCGGCCACGATGGGCCCCATCACTGGTGGCTGACAACATCTCTTTGAGGCGCGCGTGGAACACTACGCGCCGTCGACTCTCGGGCCTGGTGCTGATCGTACGACGAGCTACCCACTGCTCGCCGTCCGCAGGCCCGGGTCTACGGTGGCCGGAAATCGTCTCGCGACGTCCTACGCTCAGTACGCCCAGTACCTCTCCTGCGGTGGTAGCGGCCGGGGCCGTGAGGGCCACTCTGTTGAGCTTCCCTCACGCGTCCCGCCTCCACCTTACGAGCATTACTGCTTCGCAGAAGGCGGAGCCTGCCTCCCATTCCCTCTCTCTCCGTACCATGGCCTGAACCAGGGCCGGGCGCGAGAGGTCGCCGCCACCTATCGCATCCACGAGGACACGGTGGTGCTCCGCCCAAGCGGGGCAGACCTCTAGTCATTGCAGGCTTCAGTCATCAAAATGAATTATTTAATAAGAATTTATTATCATCATTACTAAATATTAACTAAATATTAAACAACAAATTATAAAATAATACACGATGCTAGCTCTACACGCGAGTAGTAAGTTTTTTTTTTAAATATTGACTTCAGTAAACTGATTATCTTCGAAAGACACAACTTTTGACACAATGTAACAAGTCGGTACCTATTTGTTTCTAGAGTTCCGTACCCGAAGGGTCCAAACGCAGCCCTATTTCTGTCACTCACGTGTCCATCTGTCGACACGGTTGGCACAGTGGTTGAGCATTCGCCTGCTGCGCTGCGTGTCGCGGGTTCGATTCCCGCACGGAACAAATATTTGTATGACCTGCAGATAGTTGTTCCGGGTCTGGGTGTCTTGTGTATGTGAGTATACATGTTTGTGAACGCACCCACGATACAAAGGAATTTGACTATACAATTTCGACGCACACTGCCCGGAATGTAATCGATAGAAAACCGACAGACCTATTTGTTTACATTTTCATACAAAGACGCAATCGTTCAGCACTTCATAAAACTATTTAGTTGCACTTGAATAAACACAAATAACAAATGTGTGTTCATAGTACCACAGATAAATTACACATACCTAACTTGCTATAGAGGAAGGTTACTTTGTTAACACAATATATTAACAACTATGCAACAAATGAAATATGCAACAGAATATTCACTTTGAAACAACAACATATAAACCGGCAAAGTGCATGTCGGACCACGCGCAAATTAAGGTTCCGTAGTCACTTTCTGTTTATAAACATATTAATTGAGTAATAACCTCGATGAGAAAAAAGTTTTTATTTTTCCAAAATTTTACATTTTCTACTACTTGTTTTAAATTTAAATAAATAACACTTCATTTAAGTATTTTTTTCTAAGTATTTGTGTTTTGTACGAATTTTTCCAAGTTGGGCGACTATTATTCTTAAACTAACAGAGCTAAACAAGGCGTGACAGTTTCCCTTCAAAGTTCGTTAGAGTTTTTGGCAGGATTTTCTCGAGTAAAGTTCAGTGGCTGTTTTAATTATTCGTTCATTGATTCCTAGTGGATATTGTGATGTTAAATTGGTGTAGTTTTGTGTCTGAAGTGTCAACGCAACTGGACAATAGGTGGAATCATTGAAACAGACGCGATCTCGGTAAAATAGAGCTGAGAATTTTATTGTAGTATTGACTACCTCAGCGAAGTTTACCGAGAAGGCAGACTCGACACATTTGTTGCCAAATACTGCAGAAAACATTAGAATGTATTACATTATAATGTGTTGTTGTATTGTAGTGCCTCAACTATGTTTGCTCAGGCGCGGACCGATGATTTTTTCGCGATCATAAGGAAACGGAGCGCATCGCTAATAAGTCGCCTACTGAGCAGCTCGAGCAGCGTCCTGAAGGTATTGTCCGAGCGGTGGGATCTGCCCTTGTTGCAGAGGTGGATGCAGCTTCATCGTAGTGCTTCCCCCCCTCGTATTATGTAGTATTATTGTTATTTTTATTTCATCTTGACATTTCTGTATTAATATTATTTTCTTATTGAATGTGTACGTATTTTATAATCTATTTGATTAAATTGACATGTGTTTGTATTTTATTTAATTGGAACTACATGTGTAGGTATGTATTTTATGTTTTATTTGATTTGAATGACATGTGTATGTATTGTAATTTGAATTAATTTGAATGTTGAGTATTTATTTTATGCGTGATTTCTCTCTCTCTGAAAACATAATTAAATGAAAGAGTAACTAGTTGTCAAAATGACTAACATAGTTTTGTAAGTACCTACTGTAACTAACCAAAACATGGATGTACCTTGTCCGAATTAAATAAATTGAATTGAATTGAATTGAATTACATCTGCATTCTAATGGAAAAAACCAGGCAATATGGTCAAAAGACTATAGCCTTCCTTTCGGTATAAATAAAAATGTAGCTGTAGGTTTTGCTGGGGGAACGGGACGCTCGACTCGAAAAAAAAATACCGCTTTAAAGTAATTTCGCAAACGACTCACTGAGTCGAAAAAACAGGCCAAGTGCGTATCGGACTACGCACATTTAGGTTACCGTACTATAATATATGAGGGAAATCAATATTTGATAGTAAAATATATGTAAGATAATAAACATTATCACCAAATTTCTAGTTCACTGGTCAATAGGTCAATGGCAAGTTAAAAAATTCTTCGGAACAAAATTTTGTGACAGACAGACAGACGAACAGACGGACAGACGGACACGTGAGTGACAGTAATAGCAATAATTCGACATTAAAGGCTGCAAAAAATGTACCTATCAACGTAATTTGGAGTGCGTCTCGTTTTCTGAAATCTATAGATTTCTATGTAAGGCGCAGTTATACGACTTTTAATGGTTTTTATTTAAACATCACGTCTAAACGAGTCGTTTTATTTCTTTGAAATAAATATAGGATGACTGGTAATTAGTGACCGATACTTAAACACGTGATTGTACTCATGATAACAAACAACTTTACTATAGGACCAAACCTGAAATCGCGAAAAAATCTGCTGTTCAGTACATTTATGTTGGCCTACTGACTGGGCAAAATGTACTGTACTGCCTGTTATTTTTTCGCGATTTCAGGTTTGATCCCATAATAAAAGTTGATTGTTATCATGAGTACAAACACGTGTTAAAGTATCGGTCACTAATTACCAGTCATCCTATATATGTTACTATAGACAATTTCCGTCGTACTTTGAACTAAGAATATTTGAAATCATATTTTTGTAACATAGTCTAATTAATTTGTAAAGTTATGTCTAACGTAGATAAATAATTGAGAATCACGCAAAAACTATAAAGCTTTCACCGTTTTAAAGATCATTTATTATGTCTATTTTAGTCTCAATGTTTTAGTTTAATACCTGTTATTTTATGTTTAATAAATTATTAATGCGTCTAATTTCGGACAGCATCCTTGATGGGCGATTCCTATTACTGGGTGGACGTACGACGCGTTACGTGAGCTCAGCACAGAACACACAAGCTAACCACTCAAGGTCATTGGCAGTTAATAGCGCCTTAAGGAGTTAAGTAGATAAAAGTCCATAGTTAGTATAGTAATAATGATAAAGCTTTTATTGATTTACAATTAATAAGTATACATACAGTATTAAAAAAAAGAAATAAGTACATTTCAATTCAATTTTAACAAAATTAATGTTTTATTAATATTATCATAGTTAAAAATAGAGTAAATCTATATTAATTAATTTTAGACTTATTTCAATCAAATTTCGAATAAATATTAGTCTTTAGGTGTACAGAAAAATGTCAGAAATAAATAATTGTAAAATCAAATAAACTGTACATTTGTATAATCATAGAAGGTACTACGAGTTTTATCTGAACACGGAAATTAAAGTAAAACATTGCTATCGTACGGTTATCTTATTATTGCAAACAGTGATCGATAAATAGGCGTAAACTAAATATTGTATTCCGATAGGTTAAAGTTACTTAAATACCTACCTACCAATACTTGTTTGTTAGTTCTAGTTAAAAAAAAAACAGCAACTCTATGATAATGTCATAAATTTTGACACATTGGCCAGAGACCGGAGGTGCCTTTTAAACAAACTTTGAAAATAGAATCAGTATGGAATATTTATGGTGTTGACATTTCTAGGCCGGACGCATTTATAATCGAATCATTTGTTTATTTATTCCCTTTATTTTTTTATTATTCAGATTGCTGAATGATGGGATTTCTGAGCAATGTGAAAGAAAATTCCATTCAACCACTGAATATAGAGGAGTTTCCTTTAAGGCGCTATTAGTTGCCAACGACCTTGAGTGGTTAGCTTGCGAGTTCTGCGCTGAGCTCACGTAACGGGTCGTATGTCCACCCCATAATAGGACTCGCCCATCACGGAGCGCTGTCCGAAATTAGACGCATTATTAATTTATTACACATAAAACAGCAAGTATTAAACTAAAACACTCACAGTATTAAACAAAATGGCGAAAGTTTCATAAAAATACGCTTTATAGTTTTCGCGTGATTCTCAATTTTTCATCCGCGTTAGACATAACTTTACAAATTAATTACACTATGTTATATAAATATAATTTCAAATATTCTCTGATCAAGTTACGACTAAAAGAAGAATAAGACTAGTCGTTTAGACGTGATGTTCAATTAAAAACCATTAAAAGTCGTATAACTTCGCCTTAAGATTGCTCAGCAAATAAGCGTCTCGCCAAACTGATCAAAATAATCTTATACAAGACATTTTATAAGATTATTTTGATCAGTTTGGCAGCATGTCCTATTCATAGGAAATATTTTCAAAGCCATTGCCATCTCTATTAAATAATACTTTCATTGATACATTGCCAAAAACTATAACATTTTGTTATTGGTTTGCAAAAAATGTTGTATCTACATAACTTCGTCTAGCGTTCGCATTAAAAATAATTTAATAGCGTGACGAACTCTATAGGTGAGGCTAGACAATCGTAAATACTGTGTTTTTCGCGGTCTTTTGTCGGCAAAATGACGTTGCAATGGACGCGGTTTGGACCTCACTCAACAGAAAATAAATGGTGTGAAAGCGTTTTTCGTGAAGCAAACCGGGTTACTCGTCAGAAACCAATAAAGATTTTAGACTCAACATTCCAACACAACAAAGGAATTGCATATACACACAATGATGCGGATGACGCCGCACGTCATCGGTTTACGGCTTCTGGAAAATAAATTATTGACGTGTCACTTTAACGCTAAATCAAGTGATATATTGGCCAAAAAAAAAATTTAAAAAGTGATCTACTGGCTCCAGGGAGTTTTTGGCGGGATTTTCTCGAGTGAAGTTCAGTGGCTGTTTTAATTATTCGTTCATGGATTCCTAGTGGATATTGTGATGTAAAATTGGTGTAGTTTTGTCTATCAAGTGTCAACGCAAATGGACAATACGTGGAATCATTGAAACAGGCGCGATCACGGGACAATGGAGCTGAGAATTTTATTGTAGTATTGACTACCTCAGCGAAGTTTGCCGAGAAGGCTAACTCGACACATTTGTTGCCAAATACTGCAAAAAAAACATTAGAATGTGTGACATCTACATTTTAACGAAAAAAAAGTAAAAATACACTACGTAAGACTAGGCAATATGGTCAAAAGACTTTAGCCTTCCCTTCGGGATGAATAAAAAAAAAACTATTGGCTCCAGCCAGGATCGTGTTCGAAAGAGTCACCTCGGCTCAGGAACGCAAAGAGCAACTGAAAGAACTCGGGGTTTTAGTCAGTAGACACGCACTCCCGCTCCACCAAAAGCGGGAGAGTCATCTGATATTGGTGTTGATTCTGTTGTGCACAAACTAAACTTAATTTAGGCTATTGCTATCTTTTCCTCTCTAATAAAACAAGAAAGAGACGGACGTAAATTAGAGCTGTCAAATTTAGTTTGAACTAATATTTCCATACAAATTAAGGGGACACGTAAAAACATGTCGTCTAAAAACACGGCGAAGCGCAAGGCGTAAACTAGTTTGACATTTCGAACTTAGTGCATAGCTATAGCCGTCCTTTTCTCGCACTGCCTTTTAGTAAAAGATAGCAATTCTCTAATTTTAGTTTAGATATTGAACAAGAGAATCCGTGCCAATCGCACACTGAAAAAAAAGTCATCTATTGGCTGTTGAAATTTCATTCAACCAATCCTGTGATTGGTTATATCAAACGTGTGTTTAACAGTTTGTCCCACCGACTTCGCTTCAGCAGTTCAGTCAATTAATATGACTAAAGAAGTCAACATCATAATCTATAAACCTATTCAACAGCTTTGAAAGGGCAACACTACCTACTTTCTCCTCCATTATTCTGGCGGGACAAGCAATTACCACAGCTTATCTTAAGCACTTTAATTAAACCTCATTTATAGATACGACCATTCTGAGCCATACTCGATTGAATAGAAACTGGTTTGCTAGTAAATATCTTGATATGCTGTACCATATTGGGAACACCTTCACTTTCTTATTTAATTCATATAATAAAGTCTGGCGTTAGGGGAAATGAGGAACTAACCAGTAAAGATTTAATGGGATCGTTCACCTACGAGTAGCTTTTGATGTTTCGTGTTATAAGAAATTATTTTCAACACATTTTAAAACCCGCTCCTATCCTTATCGCTTAAAGACTCGCATTGTAGTGTGTTTCGCACTAGTGCGGCAAAGTTCAGTGATCAGTCCCCGCCACATTTTATTATATAGGGTGACTGGTAATTAGTGACCGATACTTAAACACGTGATTGTACTCATGATAACAAACAACTTTCTCAAAGAAACATATAGTGAGACAAGACGGCGCACGCGGCTAACAGCTGATGGGACACAGCCCCGCGCGCACGAATTTCATACTTCTGTTGTGTTATTGTGATAAAAGTGAATGAGTGTAGATTAAATGTTTCTTTGGGAAAGTGGTTTGTTATCATGAGTACAATCACATGTTTAAGTATCGGTCACTAATTACCAGTCACCCTATATTTATTGTATCAGGCTGATCGCCAGACAGCCCTCTCCAGTCGCTGGGCAGCCCAACCAACCTGGACGAAAAGAAATCAGGGAACTATGTCTCCCAATAATTTGTTTAAAAAATGATAATATGTTTAAGAAGTTTCTCCGACAAAAAAAAGCCACTTTATAATATTAGTTTGAATCAAATTATTTGAAATCGGAGGACCATGGCAATGTTCAAATACCCGACGGCAGTCATATCGTTCTACCCCGCGCTCCTGGGAACTCAGGGCAGGGAAGGAACAGGGGTGGGTTTCAGTCAGTATGAGTCTGACGGGCGTGTCAGACTCTAACTGACTAAAACCCACCCCTGTCCCGCTCCACCCAGAGCGGGAGAAGTCATTGAATGATTTGCCACCCCACAAAAAAAAGGGTCTCGAGAGTGACCGAAAGAGTCACCGTGGCCCCTGGCACAGGCAACTGAAGGAACATGGGTGGGTTTTAGTCAGTAAGAGTCTGACACTCCCTCCCGCTCCACCCAGAGCATGAAGAGCAGAGCAATGGAAGTTATTTGATTATTTCCCACCCTATAGAAAATAAAAAAACTTGAGAGGTGTCAAGGGACACCCGGATGGAACGAAGTTCCTTTCGATTAATTAGTGAAGGAATTGTAATATAATTTTATTTTTTTTAATTTATAATATTTTTTTTATTATTACCTACGCACACACGCACGCACGTAAGAAGTTATACTTCATCATCTCATCTCATCTGATCTCATCTCATCGCAGCTCAGCTCAGCTCAGCTCAGATCAGCTAAGCTCAGCTCAGCTCAGCTCAGCTCAGCTAAGCTCAGCTCAGCTCAGCTCAGCTCAGCTCAGCTAAGCTAAGCTAAGCTCAGCTCAGCTCAGCTCAGCTCAGCTCAGCTCAGCTCAGTTAAGCTAAGCTCAGCTCAGCTCAGCACAGCTCAGCTCAGCTCAGCTCAGCTCAACTCAACTCTTTAGCAATAACAACAACTATAACAAAAGTAATTGTAATAATAATACTTGATCTGCTTGCAAACTTTGTACCTACCCACCAAAAATACAAGAAGTTTTTATTAGATTGTTTTTCCAACACAATCTTTTTGGATGGACAGCCTCATTAGTGTCGTGACAACTTTTCGTAAGATTTTTTTCCGTCTAGCCCCCTTTCACAACGCGCGATAAGGAACTTCGTTCCAAAAAGTATAAAGTGAACTTTTAAGTCGTCTAATATTTGAACGATTTTCATACCTGAGAAATGCCACGCACCAACATTGACTACTAAAAAAACTTTTATTAATAACTTTCTTAAAAATATACGTATCTACTCCGCCTTCTCTCACCGGCTATAAAACAAAATCTTTTATGACCGATGCTATTTCCATCTTTCCAAAGGTCATAGCACATCTCACACTGGTTGCTTGCCTGAACATTCACCTTCAATTGGTACACTCAACCACAAGTTGGTTACAACACTTGAACTGGAACACTAATATTTTTTATTACTAAGACTTCATTATTGATTACATCAATGTGGTCTCAACTTCTGAACTAGGACAACCTGTATGACAGGGATCGAGGTTAATCTGATTCCATGAATCTGAGTGTGGAAGCTTAGACAATGATTACTGCAATAATAGTGTTTCACAAACTTATGGTAAAAATAAAAATATTAAAGGAAAGAGCTTTAGAGACATAAAAAAAATATATACATATGTATAAAGGAATGGAGGTAGCGTGTGTGTATGTGAGATGTGTGTTGGTGTGTGTGTTTTATGACTATGTTAGATTACTAATTAGATTTTCAGTGTCATCGAAGTTATAATTTTCCAGTCAGAGTAAGATTTCCTTTTTTATCTGGAAATTACTAACATTTCTAACTGTTTTGAACTGACTAATTTTAAAGTAGAGGCGTTTTTTTTTTGTTTTTTTTTGGGCGGGAAATCATCAAATGACTTCTCCCGCTCTGGGTGGAGTAGGAGGGCGTGTCAGACTCTTACTGACTAAAACCCACCCCTGTTCCTTCCCTGCCTGAGTGCCCAGGGGGTGCGGTAACTCATGTTAAAAATTTATCCGCTACCCCTAGGCATGGGTGCTAGACTGTTATAGTGTTTTCTAGCAAACTTGTTCCTTTTCCATGGTACAGGATACCTCTCTGTTCTTTTATTTGTTTATGGCAAGTAGGGGACCACAAGCTGATGATATCTCCGCAGTCACTCATAAATAAATATTTTTCTAATACTAAGCACCCGTGCCTGCTAATACACCACACTGGTAGCGGTTCTGTAGTTTACGGATAGTAGCAGCTACAGGACTGCGCGCTGGGAACGCTCTATTTCTATCATGTGGGTTTTTTCCGGCGCCACCCCATGCATAAATACCATAGCCCAGGACGCAGTGACACAATGCTTTGTACGTTTGCATAGTTACAGATGAAGCTTCTTCTCCTTCTTAGCGTGTCGATGGCAAATTTAATTAAATATTATATTTGCCCCAATATTCACCACCACAGGTGGGGTTCTCGTATGGCTCCGATCTTCGGTGTTTGTGCGGTGATTCTCCTCAGACCATGGCCCACCTCTCATCTTGCTCCGCATGCCTTGTCACCTGTATAAGTGAGGACCTTATAGCTGCGTCAGCGAATACAGATGAAGCTAATATAAGTGTATTAAGTAGGGCGCTTTTAAAATCAAAATTGTAACCATGGTCGTTAGTTGACTGTACTTACATCGTTCTAAGCGCACGTGCCCATTAGTATAATGCTTCGTTCATTATTAGGAGTATGTCTGTATCTGTAGGACCACATGTCCAACTCAGTCGTACACTCGAGAATACTCGAGATGGATTAGTAACACTTGTTCGAACAATTTTAAATTGAAACGAATAGAATGTCGGTTTGGATTTGAGTCATTCTTTTCAGTTTATGGTCAAGTTTAGGATTGTTGCCAGTATTAGCAGAAACTTTTTTTTTTGCGTAGGAATTCGTTAGATTACTTCTCCCGCTCTGGGAGGAGCTGGAGGGAGTGTCAGACTCTTACTGACTAAAACCCATCCATGTTCCTTCAGTTGCCCTTTCCAGGGCTGCGGTGACTCTTTCGAAAAAGCCCACGACCCTGGGTTAGCAGCCACTTGTTTTAGAACCGAACTTCAACAGCTTGCAGTTTAACTAGATGCAGCTGAATACCAGTATTTTACATGGAGAGACGGCCTCTTTGGTCGCCACAACCCAGTGACTTAATAACACCATACTTACCTCTTTTTTTTTTGGGTGGTGGGAAATCATCCAATGACATCTCCCGCTCTGGGTGGAGCAAGAGGGCGTGTCAGACTCTTACTGACTAAAATCCACCCCTGTTCCACAATTTATCCACAACCCCTGGGCAGGCATCGGCCATGACGGGCCCCGTTATGGTTTGCTGACAACTCCTTGAGGCGCGCGTGGAACACTACGCGCCGTCGACTCTCGGGCCTGGTGCTGATCGGACGGCGAGCTACCCACTACGGCCCGGGTAACACCATACCCCTTGGCAAGACTACTTGCAGATTCTGACTTTTGACTACTTAAAACGGCTGTCACACGACTTTTTTTCTGATTGAGAAAGTTAATTAGGTCCGATTCTGATATAAATATTTGTCAGAGGTGTGAACAGATTGGCTACTTCAACAGGATCATTCATTATAGATTGACCAACTGCCTTAGCGATGTTTATAGCAATCAATTTGTTTATTTATCAAAATGACAAGTTCTTAAGGCTTGAATTGAGTTGGATTTATTAATGTTTTGGTTTCTAATACAAACATGTTTTCGTTCAATAACCACAACATGAAATCTTAACACAACTAATTTGGAAGTGAGTTCTATATAAGAGTTTTAAGGCCCTACTACCGGCCAAGTGGCGCCCTGATTGAATAAAAAATCGTAGCACAGCATAGAAAATAAATATTAAAGAATCCGACGTCACGTTTGTTACAAAGAGGATAAAGTATTTTTACGTTGTTAAAACACGTCTCAGAATGTTTCGTATCCAAAGTAGTAGGCAAAAGTGTCAGAAACGGCCGTTTTTGGTACTTTTGCCTACTACTTTGGATACTATTTGGCCGGTAGTAGACCCTTAAGACTAAGACAAATTAAATGGCGCCAATACAGTTTCTTATTAGATTTTCATTGGATAAGAATGTTAGACATCGTTGGTTTATGTCAATTTAACTCGTTCTGACTGGTTACAATAAATTACGTCAAGAGCTGTCATTACTTTTGTGTTGCCTTCTCTAACAAACATTGTTCTAAATTTAAATTATTACCGCATAGTCCGCATACCTTTATATTGTCTATTGTTTTTAAAAATATATATTTAGAATGCGCGGGAATTTTAATATTCAACCATTTCAGATAATTAGTAAATATTTCTCGCTTATGAAATATTATACCTTTTCTTTGTAATATTCTTTTGTAAGATAAAGTTCGATGTTTACGCCAGTTAGTACATAATACAAATTGCGTGTTTCTACCAACTGTTAGTTGGTAGGTACATGTCCACATTTTGTTATTTTGTTTGAAAAGACTTTCAATGGGCGATGGAATTTTAAATGGTAAAATAAATCATGTCTGTTTCATATTTATTAGGAACCATTTCTGACGAAACTACTTTTTGCTGTAGAGATTTACGTTTAGTGGGATAGTTAGCTCATGAGTTCAATTTATGAACGCCTTGACATGAAGTTTGTTGAAAATTTAAAATAACTTTTATAGATTTTGTGAAGGAGTCACCGCCATGTGTCATACATATGGCAGAGTAGAACACAAAACGCAAAGACACAGATTAGTACACTGAGTTGAAAAAAAAATGTAGGACGAAGAAACTTAAAAAATACCCAAAAAAAATTTTTTTTTTTGCACAACATGATTTTAAAAAATATAGGTACTCTAGAAATAAATGGCAGACACTTACTCTGACTTTTAATAATACCTAATAACTACCTATATTAATAAAGGTAAGGTACTAGCCAACGCAATAAAATAACTATCACGTTTCATTTCTGAATGCAGAACTTGCTTGTTTTTTTTATTCAACGCTTTTTTGAGTAAATGAATTCAATGTTTCATATTTTGCCGTAAATTACAACCATTACGTCAATATGCATCTCTTGCAGTGCCCGCCTAAAAATAAAATATACTATCACCGAATGTCACACTATTGTGTCACAGATTATATTGAATATCGCAAAATTTTTCAGCCCGTCATCTTCCTGCACCTATCCCATGTTACTTGGGGTCGGCGCAACACGTTTTTTTCTTCTATTCTGTCCTGTCAGCCGTCACGCTATCACTAACTCCCTTTTCTTTCATATCACTCCTCTCACAACCCATTCATACTTTCTTTGGCTTCACTCTCCATCTCCATCCATCCACATTTATATTCATAACTCTTTTAGTTACATGTGTTTCATCCCTCCTCTTCACATGAACATACCAAGATAAGCGGTTCCCTTTCAACTTTTCGGTGACTGGAAAATTTTTCAGCCAATGACATCGCCCGCTCTAGGTGGAGCGGAAGGGCGTGTCAGACTCTTACTGACTAAAACCCAGCCCTGTTCCTTCCCTGCCCTGAGTGCCCAGGGGCGCGGTAACTCTGTTTCGAATTTATCCACAACCCCTGAGCAGGCATCAGCCATGACGGGCCCTGTCATGGTTTGCTGAGAACTCTTTGAGGCGCGCGTGGAAAACTACGCGCAGCCAGTACCTACCTTATGTCAATTTTTTTTTGGCTTCGCACGGTTCTGTGCATTTAGCCAGTTTCAACGTTCATTAAACAAAATTTTACCAATCTGGCTCTAATCTGAATATGGTTCATTGCCTCAACAATTTAAGGTGAAATATACAAACCGCGAAATTAATATTTTGTCACGTTTTTTATTATCAGGTTGTATGTTGATCAAAATATGATTCACGGCCGTAGCAAGTACGTATTTAGGTACAAAACTTCCAAAATACGTAAGAAAATTTGAATATCGTGGCTTACCCTGGCGCTTCCCGCTTAGAACACAAACATTCGAAAGTATGCACAGAAAGCTAGTACACAGTACCATAATCTGTAATGAGATAGGCTGTGGCCACAGCCTACCTGAACAGGCTCAAATTATGCAGTAGAACAACACGTGTTTAACCTAACACGATCGAGGTCACAGGCCAGTCGAACAAGTGTATGATATATCTAAGTAGAGCTGTTTTCTTTAAGCTTTGTACTGAAGTTCCGTGTTACTAAGTCCAACAGGAGTTAGCAACATTCTTGAATGGTATTGTGAATGGTATTGAGATAGTAGAAATGTTGCTAGTCTAAACTGAAACTATGGCTTTCTATAGAAATTGTTGTTTGAGTAACATTCTGTTGCAAAAAGCAGGCTAGTCTGTAACAATTTCACCGTGAACACTGGTGACGTGAGCTGGAAATCCACCTGAAGGCCATACCTACTAAAAAAAGGAGGTAAATTAGAGGTATTTTTGACAGATTAAGACCCTACTACCGGCCAAGTGGCGCCTTCATTGAATAAAAAATCGTAGCATAACGTAGAAAATAAATATTAAAGAATACATCATAACGTTTCTTACAAAGAGGATAAAGTATTTTTACGTTGTTAAAACAAGTCTCAGAATGTTTCGTATCCAAAGCAGTAGGCTAAAGTGTCAGAAACGGCCGTTTTTGGTACTTTTGACAAACATTCTGAAACCTGTTTTAACAACGTAAAAATACTTTATCGTCTTTGTAACAAACGTGACGTTGGATTCTTTAATATTTATTTTCTACGTTATGCTACGATTTTTTATTCAATGAGGGCGCCCCTTGGCCGGTAGTAGACCCTTAAGGCAAAGATTACCTTGAATGCGAACGTCCTTTGCTCTCAGATTTCTGACAAAATTGCCTATACCTATGCAGGATAACGAACATTTCTGAGAAAATAGATTTTTGTTTATACACCTAATGCCGGACACAATACTAAAATTTTGTCATTTCATTGCGACCGATTCACAGAAATAGATTTTTATTGAAATCTGTAGCCATCATAAATATTTCAGGTTTTCTTGTCTTAGGTGTGATTTTTCTAGGGGAAACTTCCTTGTCTTCAGTTTCAGACATGATCATTTTCATGGGCCTAGCCATGAAAATAATTACAAAATGTGAAACACGCGTAAACTGCTGTATCTGGTTGAATGAATTTTCAACAGCCAATATGTTGAGCCATTTGGGGTTGAAACACTAAGGCCACGGGGTCCGAGTGCTCATCGAGTTTTTCGTGACATCAGCAAGGATTTAGTCGACTCTTAACGTGACCAAGACGGACGGCCTTGTTTTCGGCCAATGAATCAGCATTGCCATTCAACGTGGCAACGCTGATTCATTGGCCGAAGTTATTTTTTGATTTGATTTTTATTTTGTTTTTAATTTTTGATTATGTATTGGATAATTTTTGATTTTGTTCTTGTTTTGGATTTGACATTGGTTTGATTTTCGATGTGTGTAATTTCATTTTTAATCTGTCAAATTTTCGAAGCTTTTAAGATAGAATCCTTTAATCCTTTTACGTTAACTACGGTTGCGGGCGTTAATAACTGCGACACAGTGTTACACTTCTGCAGTTGTTAACATTACAATTGTTTTGTATACAAATGTGGTTTTTAATAAATAAATAAATAAAAATAAATGCTGCCTGTGTTCTGGGGACTTTACCCGTTGACAGCGATGTAAACGAATTTTTCGATGCCCGATGATTTTTACGCCTCCTTTTTTTCCTCTTGTAGATATATATTTTTTTGTCTTAGCTTGTATATACTTTTTAATTTAATAGTACATACTTGACGGGTATTATATTAGAAACAAGTAACCTATGCACAAACAGCCAATCAAATAACTGGACTTGCGTTTAAGGCGCTATTAGCTGCTAATGACCTTGAGTGGTTAGCTTGCGTGTTCTGTGCTGAGCTCACGTAACGCGTCGAACGTCCACCCAGTAATAGGACTCGCCCATCAAGGAGCGCTGTTCGAAATTAGACGCATTTTTAATTTATTACACATAAAAGAACAGGTATTAAAATAAAACACTGAGACTAAATTATAAATAATTAAATGATCTTTAAAATGGTGAAGGTTTCATAAAAATACGCTTTATAGTTTTTGCGTTGATTCTCAATTGTTTATCCGAGTTAGACATAACTTTACAAATTAATTACATTGTGTTATAAAAATATAATTTCAAATATTCTGAGATCAAATTACGATGGAAATTGTCTAGAGTAACATATATTTTTTTCAAAGAAATAAGACAAGTCGTTTAGACGTAATGTTCAATTAAAAACCATTAAAGGCCGTTTAGCTGCGCCTTAAGTCGTGACGCGTCGGTAATTTTTTCACAGAAACCGGGTGTCATACAATCTGTTTATAGTCTCTGCAAATCAAAACCTACTTTTAACCTTGGCTTTAGCAATAACACAAGCAAGTCACAACCAGGTATTCAATGTTACAAATTATTTCACACGGAAATTAAGTCCCAAAAAACAAGTACCACAGAGTAATTAATTGGATGCACTTTTTTGGGAATGTTCAGTTGATAGCCGATGGCCTTTGCCGGTTCATCGGGCAGCGAGGAACAGAAATGAGTGGTCAAAATCTTCCGGTAACTTTATAAAAAACTAGCTTCTGCCTTGCCATGCCATGCCATGATATGAGAGAGCTGTTCCAAAAACTCGAGCTGGAAAGTGGGAATATTGGTCTCGCAGTGAACAGAGCGAAAACAAATGTGATGATAGTGGATCGAGCCAGAAAGCTAACACATATTACCTACAAAATTCCTAGCATTAATATCGTCAACCACTACATATACCTGGGCTCCCAAATTTGCAACGACGACAGCTCTGTCCCGAGATAAAAAGGCGAATCGGGATGGCAAAAGATGCTAAGACTTGTTTGCACAAAATCTGGAAGAGAGGAATTGGTATCAAAACCAAAAGCAGACTGATACGAGCCCTGGAATTCCCTATCTTCCTGTATGGGGTGGAAA
The DNA here is from genome assembly GCA_951329385.1 of Polia nebulosa. NCBI lineage: Eukaryota > Metazoa > Arthropoda > Insecta > Lepidoptera > Noctuidae > Polia > Polia nebulosa. Next base: position 23,008,872 of record OX589611.1, on the reverse strand, counting down.
CGTGGACCATCTTGGCACGAGAAAGGCAAAGGATTGATGCATTCGAGATGTGGTGCTGGAGACAAATGCTTAGAATACCGTGGACTGCAAAACGCACCAACGCATCGATCCTGACTCAGCTTCGAATAAAGACTCGCTTGTCCACCATATGCCAACAACGCATTCTTTCATATTTCAGCCACAATGCGCAGAGGTGACGAAAATCGTTGATTGTGGTTGGGAACACCGAAGGCAAAAGATCGCGCGGCCGGTCATCGACAAGATGTATCGATCAAGTCAAAGACACGTCCTTCTCCAAATTCTATACGGTCGTAAAAGACGCGCTAGACAGAAACCTGTAGAGGCAAATTATCCGCTCCAGATGCAATCCTGATGCTGACCACGACCTTCAGACATGAGGGACCACGACCTTCAGACATGAGGGACCAACCACAGAGAGAGAGCTTCTGCCAGCGGCTTCGCCCGCGTGGAATAAGTACTTCCCCCGTTATGAACTTTCAATGCCTTTTTCACCCCCTTAAGGGTTGAATTTCGAAAAACCCTTACTTAATGGATACCTATACTTCACAAAGAACACACCCTCCAAATTTCATGTCTCTATGGCCAGCGGTTTAGGCTGTGCGTTGATATATCGGTCAGGACTTTGAATTTTATATATACACAAGATACTCGAATTATAAAAATATTACGTCACTCTTTTTAAAGATGCATCGTCAATCAAACTGCCGAGCGCTCTTCCAGCTATATATGTTGGGTTTGGCTTCCAGTTTAACCAGATACCAGTGAGGATCAATATTTTACATGGAGCTACTGCCTAAAGCACTACTACTAAAAATACACGATCGAATTAAAGCTTATGGCGTATCAGAACATTCCGCGGGTCGCTGCGCAATAGTGAATTCATATGACAGCGGGATTAAGGGCCTTGTCGCGGTCCAGTGGCGCCCTCATTGAATAAAAAATCGTAGCTTATCACAGAAAATAAATGTTAAAAATCCAACTTCACGTTTGTTACAAAGAGGATAAAGAATTTTTACGTTGTTAAAACAGGTCTCAAAATGTTTCGTATCCAAAGTAGTAGGCAAAAGTGCCAAAAACGGCCGTTTCTGACACTTTTGCCTACTACTTTGGATACGAAACATTTTGAGGGGCCTTAAGGGGCGAGGTACTACGCAGCGAAACGCGAACTTGACACAAGGTGGATGCGCCATGGTAGCCCGCGAAATTCTTAAGTTTTTTGCAATTTGCAGGTCAGTGTCAGGTTGCAGCTAGGTCAAAATTTGATTCGCGGCTGTAGCAAGCCTGTATTTATAGAATTATAATAATTAAAATTATCAATACAACTCTTTCAGTTAGAATTGATGCCAAATGTAAGTATTTCATGAAATCATGACATTTGGCATCAATTCTAAGTGAGACAGTTGTATTGATGATTTTAATGATTACAGTTCTGTATATACGTACCTACTTGCTACGGTCGCGAATCAAATTTTGACCAAGATACAACCTGACACTGACCTGCAAATTGCAAAATACTCGTACGTAAGAAAATTTGAATTTCGCGGGCTACCCTGGCGCATCCACCTTAATGACTTGTGTGAAGTTCGCATTTCGCTGCGTAGTAAGTAACTCGCCATACACCGGGTCATAGAGACATGAAATTTGGAGAGTGTGTTCTTTGTGAAGTATAGGTATCCATTAAGTAAGAGTTTTTCGAAATTCAACTCTTAAGCCCTTAACTTTGAATTATTGAACTATACTGCTATTTCAAGATGCATCATACGATGCATGAGTGATTGAATAAACTACCTATTTACCTATATTGCTATTGTTTACCAGCTTTGTAAATATCTAGGTACAAAAAATAGTACCAATATCAGCTCTTTTTACAAGAGATAAATTAAATACCATTTCAGCGTCCTGTAGTGTACGGTCGGCAAAATAACACATAACTTATTCTAATTTCACAAACATCAAAGCAGTAAACTCTCTCTGTAATAATTATAATTAATCTGGTGATACGTAACAGTTAAATACTGTAATTTACTAAGACATAATCTTGTAGAAAGTGATAGCGTTTATTGCTAACCGTACATTACACCCACACCTCCGCTTCAGACGTTTTCGTCTGAACCTAAATAAACCGGAAAAGTCACACTAGCACTATTTGTGACTAACTCAATGAAAAAACGCACCCAGCGTTATAAAATCTAAAATTCCTCGCTCTGACGTCATTTCGGCTTTGTGAGTTGTGACCGAGACATTGGCGCGAATGTCGTACTACTCAATACTAACTATTACTCGCGACGCTGCCCGAGAAAGCCGTAGTGACTGCTTCAGTGAGAAAGTTATATTATAAGTCCCTTGGTATAATAGAGGTTTTATATCTATCTATGGTGAAGTATAGAGAGGAACGGTTTCTAAAAAAAATTGGCTATGGAAATAATTAAGACGCAGTTATACGACTTTTAAAGGTTTTTAATTGAACATCACGTCTAAACGACTAGTGTTATTTCTTTGAAAAAAATATATGTTACTCTAGATTATTTTCTTCGTAATTTTATCTGAGAATATTTGAAATAATATTTTTATAACATAGTGTAATTAATTTGTAAAGTTATGTCTAACGCGGATAAAAAATTGAGAATCACGCAAAAACCATAAAGCGTATTTTTTATGAAACTTTCACCATTTTAAAGATTATTTAATTATTTATAATTTTGTCTTAGTGTTTTAGTTTAATACTTGTTATTTTATGTGTAATAAATTAATAATGCGTTTAATTTCGGACAGCGCTCCTTGATGGGCGAGTCCTATTACTGGGTGGACATACGACACGTTACGTAAGCTCAGCGCAGAACACGCAAGCTAACCACTCAAGGTCGTTGGCAGCTAATAGCGCCTTAACAAAAATTTTAAAGTATTACTGTTTTCGAAAACAAAATCTACAACATTAATCTACTCGCTGAGGCGCTGGCATTAATATTTTAATATAAAACAGACATGTCTAAATTATGGTTACTGTCATAAAACTCGTAAAACACTAATTCCGCCATTAACTTGGCAAATAACAAGGACGTAGTTTTAAACAGCCTACGAATTAATGCTTAAAAATTCTCAAACAGAAATAAACACAAATGGCGAATAAATTTGGACCCAAATTCATGCAAATAAAAATTCTTGAACTTTGACCCTCGGCTCGTGTTCCACAGTTATTTGTAAACGACACCAGAATATTTTGTGATTTAACTTTATTGTTTTTAGTCTGTGGTCAATGTGTGACCAAACTTAAAATGCAAAATGATTATCTTTGCGTATTTTGAAAAATGTTTTTTTTTTTTCCTCTGCCAAACTCATCTTCATCAACTTTGACTAAAAATTAATATGTCACCAATTAATTCGTGTTTCTTTCTTTTCTAGGTACATTATGCTAAATGTGAGAACTTTTCGTGATTTGAGGAAGAATAAGAAGAAGACAATTCTACAGAGAGCTAAATATCGATATTCCAAAGACTGCTTGACATCCAAAGTTACTCCAAAATTATCACTATTATAAAACAAAAGTCCCCCGCCCTGTCTGCCAGTATGTTCTCGATAAACTAAAAAACTACTGAATGGATTTTCTTGCTGTTTTCACCAATATACAGAATGATTCATGAGGAAGGTATAAATGTATAATTTGTAGAAGCTGGGGCGGGTCGCTAGTAATCAATAATTTCCAACCGATCGTAATCGTATTGTCAAATTGTCAAAACAAAATTAATTGGTCACAAGTTGTCGAATACAGTTTGACGTATCGATTCAATTACTCCGCTTCAGTTGTGGATATGATATCGATTACTCGTAACTCTATACTAAATGAGTGCGATTAAGTCAACAGTACCTACTCGTAACTGTACAGACAACCAGACAATCTATGGTTTTTTTTTTTAATTGGGGCGTGTTAAAATCGTTAAGTACACAGTTGTGATGTAGAACTTTTCTGCAAAATAAAAATTAGTTTGAATGAAATAAAAACTGCATTAATACCTTACCAGACAGACCTATTATTATACTAGTCTAAAAAAGTACAACTGTATACCTATCCATTAATTTTAAATAAGTACCTAAACATGTTATAAATAAATATTAATGGTTATTTTATTGTTATTATTCCAAGAAACACCAAGGCACGGCCAAGTGCTAATTTATTGTAACGTAAGACTAACCTTTAAATAGTTGGTATTAAAAAAAAATATTAAGTCATCGAATACAGGAATAAATAGTCATAATTAATTATAATTAAAGAAAAGATGTCAATAAGACCATTGTTATATTCAAATATTTGTTTACAAACAAAGCGATTAATGTGATACTAGTCATAGAAACATTGTTATAAGTGCATTTTTATTATAAAATAAACATATTTTTACATTATCGTCGTATTATTTTTCAATGACTGGTTCGATCAACTTGATACTCTGTTCTCGACTTCAGACTAACGTCCCTACATACTCGTTAGTTACACAAAATTTGTAAGTCAATTTTGACTCGTCGATATTTCAGGGAAGATCAAAAAAAACTAGTAAAATTCAGCAAGCCAATATTTTAATCAACAGTTTAGTTCTACAGATTCACATACTTCTTCTACGTCAACAAATATATTCATATTGTCCATGTGCGGCTTGCGCTTTCATTTAAATGATATTTTAGGTAATAGTTAGAGTTGATGCATTAAAGTAAATATTAAGTTCGAACATCAAATATACTTTCAGTGACTTCAATAATGTCATCTGGTGCTTTCACTAAAGTTCACAAAATGTCAATCAATGTCGACGGCACATTCCCCTATCCACACAACGCAGACGTCCTCGTTTTCTGAATTTATTTACAAATAAAACATCGCGAATGCATTCCGCAATCAAATCATTCGCAGAAGAGATTCTCGATCCGTCACATACATCAAAACTGTTAGTTTTATACTTCCTATTCAAATCACACTGGGCACCGAGTAAATACCAGCAAATAGAATGAAATCTGTTATTTTATCTACTAACATATACGCAAAAGGCCTATTCACAAGAAATTCTATTGCTGTATCGTTCTTTATCAAGGAACTAGCGGATGCTGTTACCCCTCTTTCGTTAACTTCTATAGCAGTTATTTGCGTCATAAGAGATGTGTGCATATTAAATTTACTAATACCCTTAAACTCAGCCATGCTAGGATCGAATATCCTTCTAATACCCATATCGTGAACAAGTTCAGGTAAATTGTCAACCTCTGTTCGCTGCTTAAATCTAGGCATCGTTACATTGACTATCTTTTCCCCATCATGTTTGTACATATTGAATATTGACGTCAACCTAGTAGTCTGTAGATTGTAAAGTACCTCACTGGCCCAAACAAATTCTTTTGGCAAAAACACTAACATTGTTATTCTACGCGATGCACATGGAATCGCTAACACCGTAGCCCCTATGTGTGGGAAATCTCCAATATTGAATGATCCTACGAGGTTCATCATACTCACTTCACCGATTTTCACTCCTTTACGCGAGTAAAAGGGTTGTATCTCAGTGGCACTGTTAAAAGGGATTTTCCACTCACTTCTGAAATAGTTCGCATCACTCATTAGAAGCACTGAAGACATGAAGTCATCGTAATACACTATATGGTCGATAATTCCGCCGGTGCCGTCTTCAATGACCTGGTTCACTTCCCGCGCAGACTTCACAGGCTCGTTGAAATCAAGCAACAGAGCTTTGACCCCGTACAGCTTTTCTATCTGTCGCACGTAATATTTCTTCGCTGCCATCAGCTTGTCTATGGCAATCACGCTCTTTCTCTTACATTCATATCTTAAATCTTTGCTAATTTTACTTAAAATATTGCTCAACTGTTTCTTGAAGCATCTGTTCCTGTGATGCTTGGTGACTTTCCAGATTTCTTTGAAGGTGCGTCCATCTGCTCCTTCGGCGAGAGCTACCAGCTGCAGCCAGGTAGACATGGGGGAGTAAACGAAGTGCGAGTCTGTTTCTTGAGAGACCCTCTGCAACATTCTCAATGAAAAGTCGTACGCAGGTCTCTGTAGTAGCAGCAAAGCAGATCGTTTGCTGCAATGGTACTCGTATGCTAACACACCGTAAGTACACAGAGTCACTAAAGTGAACGTAAAAAGTTTAATCTCCATTTTCGCGCGCTTTGTTAGCGTGGTTACCGAGCAACTGTTTGGCGCGCGCGCTCCAAGTTGAATGAGTGAGCTAGTGCGCTGGAGCAGCCCGAGCCGTACACAGTTATAAATAATGATAAGTCTACATAATATATCTCCTATAGTACAATTTGTTTTGGAAACCAAGTTCCTGGGAAACTTCTGACATAGGTATTTTCTGTTTTGAATGGCCTGACGTGTTTGTTGTGTAGTCTGGTCTATACCTAGGCCAGCAAAACCGGCAACCTAATTATGCGCGCCCATAACGGTGACTGTCGTATGTAGAACGTTAGTGGCCAAACTAACTGGTCCTAGGGTCGCGTTTTAATTACGTTTAGGATAATGTTATCTCTTTTATCTTGTAGGCATAATTTACGTTTGACATGTGTTTTGTGTAATAGGAATCTACGAAATTGTGAATTAGAAATAAGGCCAACATTTTTGAGTTTACAAACGTGACATCACACCGCAACGCGCCAAGCGGGCTGTTGATAAATGTTAGAATTAATTTAATTAATGTAACTGAACGCGAACAGCCAATATAATTTTTTTTTCATTTTCTTTTTTTTTAACTGTCAGTGTCAAGATTCTACGGCTTTTTGCACAGATGCTCAAGTGTCATTACTGAAATTAAATGCAAATTTAAGAAAAATTTACAGAAACTGTAAAAGTTTGCATGGTTTGACTACAAATCGCTACCTACTGGATTTACCTCTCACTTTTTAAGTAAGTATAATTTGAGTTATTAAGCGCTGTTGTTCTATAGATTCTATAGTTTTTTAGGGTTCCGTACCCGAAAGGTCCAAACGTAGCCGTATTGCTGTCACTCACGTGTTCGTATGTCTGTTTGTCTGTCTGTCCGTCGTCTGTCACAAAATTTTGTTCCGCTGAATTTTTTAACTACTTACCAATTGACCTATGAACTTGAAATTTGGTGATAATGTTTATTATTACGTATATTTTAGTAACAAATACGATATTGATGAATCAGATTTTTTTTTTGATAATTCCCTCACTTGATACGGAACCCTAAATTTGCGTAGTCCGACACGCACTTGGCCGTTTTTTTAGATAAGTAAAGCAGACAAATGGCTAGAATATTTTTTGGTCTGATTTCGAATTAACCTGAATCAGACTGAATCATGTTGATGAAAAACAGTTCCAACAGACCACTAAATTGAGATAAAATGTGGCATTTTAAAGCCAAGAATTTCTCACTAGCAGACTGACGGATTTAAACTGATTTAAATCGATTAATGACCGCATAATAAGGATCAGTAAACAAAATAAATAAGGATAGTTAATTGTTCGAGTGAGTTCCAAAGGATTAAAATAAATAATCAAATTTTGTTGCTTTAGTTTTGTATCTCAAGTGTCTACGCAACAAGACAATGATACGGATTCTCTTGTTCAATATCTAATTCTAAACTAAAATAAGAGAATTGCTATCTTTTACTAAAAGGCAGTGCGAGAAAAGGACGGCTATAGCTATGCAGTAAGTTAGAGATGTCAAACTAGTTTACGCCTTGCGCTTCGCCGTGTTTTTAGACGACATGTTTTTACGTGTACCCTTAATTTGTATGGAAATATTAGTTCAAACTAAATTTGGCAGCTCTAATTTACGTCCGTCTCATTCTTGTTTTATTAGAGAAAAAAAGATAGCAATAGCCTAAATTAAGTTTAGTTTGTGCATAACAGAATCAACACCAATATGTGGTAAAAGTAAATTGAAGCTGAGAATTTCATTTTAATAATGACTACCAGCGAAGCTTGCCGAGAACTCGACTCATTTGCTGCCAAATACTGCAAAAATATTAGAATGTGTTACATCTACAATCTAATCAGTAGCGTATTTAAAAATTTGGCGCCCCGGGCCAAATATTTGTGCTGCCCCATAGTTAAGCAAAAAAGGGAATATTCTTTTTTGCTACTGCTTATTTAAAATTTGAGCTACACGATTCGGGTAGGTAAGATTTTCTTGTGATAGACAAGAAGTTCGGGGTGGCAAGAAAATTTGAAATAGTAGTGCTTATCCAACTTGAAAAAACTGCAGCAGGTAGCATTTGTCGGCCCTAGAGTCTGCCGCCCCGGGCCGTGGCCCTCTTGGCCTAAGGGTAAATACGCCACAGATTCTAATGGAACAAAAGTGACAGTATTCTGTATCTAAAAACTAAATATTTTTTAAACTTAACACTGGCTAAATGCACAAACCGTACGAAGCCAAAATAAAATTTAAAAAAATTGTGTGTGGCCATAACTTGTTATAAGAATAAAATTAGTTTTTTTCTCAAACGGCATCTTGACAAATGTTTTGTGGAGAGTTTGCCAGTACTTGGGTTTGATTAGTAAAACAGTTTTATTGATGTATTATTAAATTAAAACTTTGTTCACAAGTAAAAATTAATAATACGAAGGTGAACTTATTGCTATTGCCTTTATGCCAAAGGCTTCCCATCAGAATTACAGAACTAATTTAAACAAATGAATGCTGTTCGTTTTAACATGCATTACTTGACTCTTGAGAACTACTGGACTTTCTTTTTACTGTTCGTTATAGTTCGACGAAGGTTTTAGGGGAAAAAAATGGGAAAGATATGTACAACAAAACCAGCTAAGTGTGAGTCGGACTCGTACACGAAGGGTTCCGTACCAAAAACTGAAAAAAAAAACAAAAAAAAACACGTTTCAAAAACGTGTTTTTTTTTTAGGTAGAAAGTTGAAATTTTTACACAACGTGTATTTCTATAGCCATAGTTAGCAAGAAATAATGAAAATATAAATTAATTTTTAATAAATTAAAAATTAAGGGGGCTCTCTAGGGAACCCCCCTTAACTTTTAATTTATTTTTATTTATTTCTTAGAAAAACAAATTCTGTGAAATATTCATTTGTGTAGCTATTACGGATCGTGAGATACAGCCCGCTGACAGACAGACGGACAGCGGAGGCATAGTAATAGGGATCCGTTGGTTACCCTTCGGGTACGGAACCATAATAAAACGAACTTTCAGTTTTCCCCGAATGTGAAGAACTGAAAGTTCGTTTTTTTTGCGAGACTTTTTCATGAACACAAAGACGGTCGGGTCAGCTAGTCTTCTACATAAATTTAAAAAAAAGTGTGTGTGTAGGTACATATGTACGCACCACGTCAGAAGTTATACTACTTTGGCGTAACAAGATAAAAACCAAACTGTCACAATGTTTACAAAAGGAAAACAATCTTTCTTCATGAACCACAGACTATAGCTGACTTCAGGGTGTCGGTTCTAGCTAACTTCAAGCTAACTTGTGACGGTGTGCGCGCGCATCGTAAAAATTTTCTTTCATCATTTTTCATTAAGGCGCCAAAAGAAGTATAACTTCAAAAATGAATGGCTTTTGTTGGTAAGCGCAAAACTGGAAAACGGCTGGAGCAATACGGATGAGCTTTTTGTTGAAGTCTCAAGAAGGTTCAAAGGAAGAGGAAAATTGGAAAAAAAAATTAAAACTTGACTGAGTTTGTGGGACTGCCGTAGTCTAATAGATTTTGACAGAACGACGTTTGTCAGATCAGCTAGTTACCAATAAATTACATTAACTTCTCAGTTAATAACATTAAAAACCATAATAACGACGGAAATCCGTTGATGTCATTTGTGATCTCATTTTCTACGCTGCATTAGTTTCCAAAGGTCGTACCTGCCGCTCTATATACCAAGAATAATGATGATACAGTACTTAATAATAGCAATGTACTGGTGATCCGTGACGGGTAATGTTGCATTGGAAAATGTACTTGAAGAATTGTTGAAGCAGAAATAGCAATCAAGAGTGCGTTTTAACTCCAACTAGATAAATGTCGTATCAAAACAGACGGTAGCATTTTTCTTAACTTTTAGGTAAAAACATTTGTCTTATAATAAATTAACGCTTCTCTTAAACCCTTTATTTGACCAATATCACTATTACTACTTTGCTTACCTCAGTTGTAATTATCCCTTTGTGACTAATGACCTAGCTTTGTTCTGTCTCCTGCTTGATTAGGAGGTAAGTGGAAATTATGTTTTTCTTACTCCTCCGCCGTCTTTTCTGATTAATTTCGTTGCGGGACCTAGGACTCGTCGAGCTTCATTGCCTCGACGTTTTTTCTGGTGGTCGCCACTGATACGCATTCTGTTGTGCACAAACTAAACTGAATTTAGGCTATTCCTCTCTATATCTTTTTCTCTCTAATAAAACAAGAAAGAGACGGATGTAAATTAGAGCTGTCAAATTTAGTTGAACTAATATTGCCATACAAACTAAGGGTACACGTAAAAACATGTCGATTAAAAACACGGTAAAGCGCAAGGCGTAAACTAGTTTGATATCTCTAACTTAGTTCATAGCTATAGCCGTCCTTTTCTCTTTTAGTAAAATATAGCGATTCTCTAATTATAGTTAAGTTATTGAACAAGAGAATCGCCACCACCATCACCATTCTAGCTGACCGAAGTTACAGTGGTTTGGGAATAGTGTGGCGGGCCTGTCCCAAAACAAAAATCACTATCAATACATGCATAGATTTTGATGCGATTTTCACTAATAGAAATAGCGATAAATGACGAAAGTTTGTGTTTGTATTTCATTTTCAGCCGTGCGATGCCGAGGCGGGTCGCTAGGGTCGTATAAGGAGAACAGACAGAAGCATATAGTATATAGCATTTTTCTAGCTTTGGCTATCATAAATTAATTTGACAAATGACACTTTAAAATTATGGAGCCCAATCTCATCTTTCGCCACGTTTTAGGACACCATACTGTACTATCGATTCTCCATATTTTCGACAGGCTGGACACCATACTGTACTATCGATCCTCCATATTTTCGACAGGCTTGACACCATACTGTAGCATCGATCCTCCATAGTTTCGACAGGCTGGACACCATGCTGTAGCATCGATCCTCCATAGTTTCGACAGGCTGGACACCATACTGTAGCATCGATCATCCATAGTTTCGACAGGCTGGACACCATACTGTAGCATCGATCCTCCATAGTTTCGACAGGCTGGACACCTTACTGTAGCATCGATCCTCCATAGTTTCGACAGGCTGGACACCATACTGTAGCATCGATCCTCCATAGTTTCGACAGGCTGGACATCATACTGTAGCATCGATCCTCCATAGTTTCGACAGGCTGGACACCATACTGTAGCATCGATCCTCCATAGTTTCGACAGGCTGGACACCATACTGTAGCATCGATCCTCCATAGTTTCGACAGGCTGGACACCATACTGTAGCATCGATCCTCCATAGTTTCGACAGGCTGGACACCATACCGTAGCATCGATCCTCCATATTTTCGACAGGCTGGACACCATACTGTAGCATCGATCCTCCACAGTTTCGACAGGCTGGACACCATACTGTAGCATCGATCCTCCATAGTTTCGACAGGCTGGACACCATACTGTAGCATCGATCCTCCATAGTTCCGACAGGCTGGACATCATACTGTAGCATCGATCCTCCATAGTGTCGACAGGCTGGACACCATACTGTAGCATCGATCCTCCATCGTTTCGACAGGCTGGACACCATACTGTAGCATTGATCCTCCATAGTTTCGACAGGCTGGACACCATACTGTAGCATCGATCCTCCATAGTTTCGACAGGCTGGACACCATACCGTAGCATCGATCCTCCATATTTTTATTTTCGACAGGCTGAACACCATACTGTAGCATCGATCCTCCACAGTTTCGACAGGCTGGACACCATACTGTAGCATCGATCCTCCATAGTTTCGACAGGCTGGACACCATACTGTAGCATCGATCCTCCATAGTTCCGACAGGCTGGACATCATACTGTAGCATCGATCCTCCATAGTGTCGACAGGCTGGACACCATACTGTAGCATCGATCCTCCATCGTTTCGACAGGCTGGACACCATACTGTAGCATTGATCCTCCATAGTTTCGACAGGCTGGACACCATACTGTAGCATCGATCCTCCATAGTTTCGACAGGCTGGACACCATACCGTAGCATCGATCCTCCATATTTTCGACAGGCTGGACACCATACTGTAGCATCGATCCTCCATAGTTTCGACAGGCTGGACACCATACTGTAGCATCGATCCTCCATAGTTTCGACAGGCTGGACACCATACTGTAGCATCGATCCTCCATAGTTTCGACAGGCTGGACATCATACTGTAGCATCGATCCTCCATAGTGTCAACAGGCTGGACACCATACTGTAGCATCGATCCTCCATCGTTTCGACAGGCTGGACACCATACTGTAGCATCAATCCTCCATAGTTTCGACAGGCTGGACACCATACTGTAGCATCGATCCTCCATAGTGTCGACAGGCTGGACACCATACTGTAGCATCGATCCTCCATCGTTTCGACAGGCTGGACACCATACTGTAGCATTGATCCTCCATAGTTTCGACAGGCTGGACACCATACTGTAGCATCGATCCTCCATAGTTTCGACAGGCTGGACACCATACCGTAGCATCGATCCTCCATATTTTCGACAGGCTGGACACCATACTGTAGCATCGATCCTCCATAGTTTCGACAGGCTGGACACCATACTGTAGCATCGATCCTCCATAGTTTCGACAGGCTGGACACCATACTGTAGCATCGATCCTCCATAGTTTCGACAGGCTGGACATCATACTGTAGCATCGATCCTCCATAGTGTCAACAGGCTGGACACCATACTGTAGCATCGATCCTCCATCGTTTCGACAGGCTGGACACCATACTGTAGCATCGATCCTCCATAGTTTCGACAGGCTGGACACCATACTGTAGCATCGATCCTCCATCGTTTCGACAGGCTGGACACCATACTGTAGCATCGATCCTCCATAGTTTCGACAGGCTGGACACCATACCGTAGCATCGATCCTCCATATTTTCGACAGGCTGGACACCATACTGTAGCATCGATCCTCCATAGTTTCGACAGGCTGGACACCATACCGTAGCATCGATCCTCCATATTTTCGACAGGCTGGACACCATACTGTAGCATCGATCCTCCATAGTTTCGACAGGCTGGACACCATACTGTAGCATCGATCCTCCATAGTTTCGACAGGCTGGACACCATACTGTAGCATCGATCCTCCATAGTTTCGACAGGCTGGACATCATACTGTAGCATCGATCCTCCATAGTGTCAACAGGCTGGACACCATACTGTAGCATCGATCCTCCATCGTTTCGACAGGCTGGACACCATACTGTAGCATCGATCCTCCATAGTTTCGACAGGCTGGACACCATACTGTAGCATCGATCCTCCATCGTTTCGACAGGCTGGACACCATACTGTAGCATCGATCCTCCATAGTTTCGACAGACTGGTCAACACATTTGAAGAATCAGTTGAATTTAGAATAGGTTTATTTAAGAATAAAAGATTGTTTGAGATAAGCCGGTAGTTATTTATTAGAGAGTCCTATTCCCGCTGTGGTCTGTTGACTGCAGAAGTCTGAGTAGGTAAATACTGGCAACCGCGTACCGGAAAAAACAGCGTTGGAGGGTCTCCCACTAGGTGGACCTGGTGAGGGTCGAGGGAATTCGATGGATACGAGACGCACAGGACCGACGCGTGGAGGCCTATGTTCAACAGTGAACGTCTTCTGAAATGATGATGATGATGATGATGTTGAGTACATAGTGACGTTTAAAAGTCGGTCGTAGTATTGACTTTGATTTATAGGTCATTCTTTTAACAATAACTCGATAAAATTATCCAATGGTAAGTAATTTTAGTTGTGTACTGATGTTTTGCATGTTCATATTAATAACCGGCTTGTCATTACCGTAGTCAACGATACTCGATAGGCTTCTAAAGTAAACGTTACGAAATGTGATGACCACGCGAGATGACGACACCGGCCATGGACTAACGAAGTTATAATGTGAGGTTTGTCTTCTCTGAAGGACTTTTTGAGAATTCGGCTCATTAGAGATTAAAGACGCGAGCATTTGTTTTATAAGAACAAATAATTGTGTTGGTACGTTAAGGCGTAGACCCACCGCGATGCATGCTGTGCACGGGCACGCGGTACATTTTAGCTGCGTGGATTCATTTGTTTAAGAACGTGGGTCTACGTTTCCACTGCAGTACACACTACACATCCACAACTATGTACATTTGTAGCGTGGCCCACCGGGGCGCACGGAGAGGCTACCCACGTGTTGATATAGTTGGACATAATCGTGGGTTAATATTCGTGTATAGCGTGTACCGCATGCACAGCGTGCATGGCGTTAACAGCGTTGAGCTATGTGAGCGCCATATTCGAACAAGCTACGCATACATGTACCAATGACGGCAATAGGGAACATGCATGATATTTTTTTATTTGTTAAATTGAAGACTTATTAACTATAGTGAACAAATATGAACGAATTCTCAAAATATCTTCATCAGCGACGAAGATATAAAGCTTTAAAATTGATAATTAGAAAGAGAAGTCCGACGTGTTTTTTGACGTCAAAGGACATGACGCCCATACAACTGCCATAGAAAACAGTGTATTCGTGAGAGGGAAAGATATATTTGTTTATAATTGTTATATCTCGTTTAATTTTCGAACAATTTTGGTTCTGCTTTCACTATTCGTATTCTATGTTTGTATATTCATCGATAAACCGGTTAGATAACAGATATTTTTTTATGCATGTTCCCTATTGATGCGTAGCGTGTCTGTGGGCTGCAGTGGACACAAACACATAGAAGTTTCTTGCAAAGCGAAGCTTAAGCTTAACACACGTGCGTGGCTTCTACGTGCGCCGCGGTGGGTTTGCGCCTTTATTCAAAACTGTCATGGCCCTTCTAGGGGCTTTTTAGGTTAAAATAATCGTGCATAAGCAGCATTGAAAGTTTTTGGAACCGAGTTCCTTGTCACACGTTACACTTCGGACACTAGGCGAACGAATGCAAGGCCGAAAAAAGAAAAAGTGACTTATTTTTTATTTATTTTTGTTCCTTTTGGAACAGCGCTTATTTTACGGTACGCTTATTTTAAAATACTGATTAGCAGATTCTACCGAGATACAGCTATTTTACCGAGATCTCACCTGTTTCAATGATTCCACATATCGTCCAGTTGCGTAGACAATTGAGTGAGACACAAAACTACACCAATTTTACATCATAATATCCACTAGGAATCAATAAGCGAATAATTAAAACAGCCACTGAACTTCACTCGAAAATCCTGCCAAAAAACTCAAAAGTTACTTCTTTTGTGGTTGTTCGCTTTTTAAAAGTTTGAGTGCAGTATACACGTGGCCAAATTGTGTTTTAAAAATGTCTTAATAAACTCATGGCTGATATTCTCGTTCGTTTAACAATGTTGATTAGCCAGTTTTTTTTCCACGTTAATTTATTTAATTGTGATAGGATAGAATAGAATAGAATTAATGTACCTAAACAGTAGTAAGTTATCTATGTTATTTTAATAAAAAAATATCAATGTAGGTAGGTACTATTTATTTATTTACTAGAAAAAATTAAATGATTTATCATTTTGTTTTAATTTATTTTTATTGATAAAATAATAATATTTCGTTATTATTTTCGTTTGTGTGAAATATGTTAATATTCGAATATACCTTCCGTCTTCATAAATATCATCATTGATTTCGTAAGAAATATACAAATTAAATAAAACTAGGATAGACAGACAATGGTAAAGGTCAAGTCAATAAGATAAGTTGTTAAATATGGAACAATAATTATAATTTGGACTAATAATTATCATAATAAACGATCTAATCGAATATCTAACCATGCCACCAAACAAGTTTACACAGAGAAAAGCGGCAGACATTTAACATTTTTATTTATTAGCATTTTAATTTGTGCTATAACACGTGTGTTATTTTATGGTCATGTTATGTTTAAATGTGTTTCCAAGCGCAAAACTCGAGAATGGCTGGACTTTGGATGAACTTTATTTTTAAACTATTTGTTGTAGGTAGTCTCAGAGAGTTTCATAGGAAGAGAAAAAAAAATTGTGTGTACTTATGTACGCACGTAAGAAGTTACACTTCTTTGGCGTAACAAGATAAAAAACCAAACTGTCACAAAGTTTACAAAAGGAAAACAATAATTCTTCATGAACCACAGACCATAGCTGTATTGAGCTTGGATTCTAGACGTTTGCTGATCATGGTCATGATGCTGTACGGTATATGCAATAACAAATTTAATTGTACTGAGCTATCGAATAGATTGTGTTACGTAGTACCTAGAACTGTTTTTCGGCGGAGGGTGCGCGCACCTCAGCTTTTCTACACTGCGCGATGTAGAACGAATGCTGGGGAGCGTGCCCCTCTCCGCCGACTTTTAGAAACCTATAACTCACAATTCAGTGACTTTGATATTTTCGCGCTGTCGCAATCTAAATTTAAAAGATTGGTTTCACAATTTCTTGCAGGTTGCTCTTAGGACGGAGGCTCTTGTCATCCGCTTCCTTCGATTCATCAGTCTAAAATATATTGATTTTAACTCATTGAACATGCGTTCGTTATCATACTCCGATGTCACTTCGTGGACAATAGTGTGGGTCATACGTTTTTTTATTTTCGACTTTATTAAAACTACTTTTTGTAAATGCTGCAATGTATAACTGTTTTTTGTCCCAAATGAATAAAATAAAATAGCTAACTTCAGGGTGTCGGTTCTAGCTAACTTCAACCTGTGAATTTTGTGTGACAGTGATACTCTCATCATTTTTTCAATTATACGCGGTAGAAACCGTGAGGCAAGCTTTTGTCAAACTCTTTAGCCTGAAAACCTGACAAAATTTGACATCAAAGTACGGTTTGACACTTTCTGAACTACAATTTGCAATTAAATACGAGACCGATAGTACAAAAATATGGCCCTAATTTATAATACTCGCTAACCATTACGCTTAGTTTAAAATACTGATTAGTGGATTCTAACTTCGAATTCTCCATAGAACATTTTGAATTAAGAACCTACTAAGTGTTTAAACTAAAGAAATGGTTTTTTTTTATCATTTTGGTTTTTAACCAGTGTCAAGTTAAAGTTTTTATTTTTAAACTTAGATACAGAATACTGTCACTTTTCTCCATAAAATCCAGCCATTACGGTTAGTTTAAAATACTGATTGGCGGATTCTAAATTCAAATTCTCCATAGAACATTTTGAACTAAGAACCTACTTTATTATTGGTTATTTTTTTTATGAATCACATCTTTAATGTTAAGTCAACGCTTATGATCAGATAGTGTTGCCATTTTGATCCAACAAGTTTTCTAAAAACAGGGCTATGTAACATACGGAGGGTCGCGGATAAATTCAAAACAGAGTTACCGCGCCCCTGGGCATTTAGGCAAGGAAGGAACAGAGTTGGGTTTTAGGCAGTCAGTCAAAAGTCTGACTCGCCCTCCCGCTCCATGGAGTGGCAGAAGTCATGGGATGATTTCCCAAACCACAAAAAAAAGGCAACATACTTAACCTTATTCTGTGGAAGTCACCTTGAATCACAATTTCATGAATAAACATACAAACGTTTAATTAACATAATGGGAGCAGAACATAATAATATCAAACTTGAATGAGCTTATAAATCTAGGTTTTGTATAACAGCATTTTTCTGGGCGTTAGGTATTATTATCAATCGACTAGCTTGTGCCAGCGGCTTCGCCCGCGTGGAATTAGTACCTCCCCCGTCATAAACTTTCAACCCCTTTTTCACCCCTTTAAGGGTTGAATTTCGAAAAACTCTTTCTTAGTGGATACCTACTCTTCACAAAGAACACACCCTCCAAATTGCATGTCTCTAAGACCAGCGGTTTAGGCTGAGCGTTGATATATCAGTCAGTCAGAGCTTTAAATTTTATATAGGGTGACTGGTAATTAGTGACCGATACTTAAACACGTGATTGTACTCATGATTACAAACAACTTTCCCAAAGAAAGTTTTTTTTATACGTATTCACTTTTTTCACAATAACAACATTTTGAAATTCGGACGCGCGCGAGGGCAGTGACCACCGCGATCAGCTGCTTTGCTTGATGTATTTTTCGCTTGATGTTTTGAAAAGTTGAGAAAAAAAATAGTTTTATTGAAATACCCTCCATTAAATTAGTACCTACCTACGTATTATTATGAAAAGCCGAAAGAGTTAAAGTAGGTATCTTATGTTAAAATATAATAAGTACGTTTTTGATATTCTTAAGGTTTTATTGAAAAAAAAACATGAAATATATATACGGGCAAATTTTCTTGAAACTTTTGAATGAAACATTGAAAAAAAAAACAACGGAATCGGAAAGAAACGGGAATCATTCGAGACTGTAATCTCTGTGAAATAGATTCATCCCGACTTGTTCAGCCGTTCTGTCGTGATTGAGTAACAACAAGCATCCATCAAATTTTCGCATTTTTGTTATTAGTAGGAAGTAGAATATTAATTATATTTTACGCATCATAACGTAATGTATTCAAAGTTATAAATATCATCA
Source organism: Polia nebulosa (assembly GCA_951329385.1). Classification (NCBI taxonomy): domain Eukaryota; kingdom Metazoa; phylum Arthropoda; class Insecta; order Lepidoptera; family Noctuidae; genus Polia; species Polia nebulosa. The sequence goes on along the minus strand of OX589611.1, from coordinate 22,990,161 downwards.
CCGAGACCAGCAGAGCAAAGAATTCGACACTGAGTCGTCAAGGCGTTCGACGGTAAATACAGAATCTCGGCGACTTTAATGCCCACTGTGTCTAGGTCATCGGTGTTCAATACGCAGCTGCACAACAGGGCACTAATAAAATTCTAAATTACGATGTGATTTAATTGATGTATGAAGCCGAATCTGCTAGGCACAACTGTAAACTTCAAATAAATTCATCTGAAATTAAGAAATCCCTGGGTGAACCAAGGTAGCCCCACATAGGCATAGCTTAAGAGCCTATGTCATCTCAGCTCAAATTCTAATTTCGCCCCCACTTCCCCGCGTGCCACTGCACTCTTTATCTCGCTCGCACACTTTTGCTCGCAGAGACGCGACACGCGCGGCCTTGAGGTCGAAGCGATTTCGTTAGAGTAAACTACACTATTATCGGACGAGTACTAAGAAATAAAATTATCAATCTAATTTAATTTTAACTTGTCATTTTATGAATATAAAATTATATATTATATCGCAAATACAATTTCAATGTATCTATAAACGATACGTTTCCAGTATAAGCTGACCTCTCAGTGTGCGGAAAGCCTATAAAATGCGAGATCAGCTTATACTGGACGGTATAGGTGATGTCTAGCCGTGCACACTATTTTATTTTACCTACCTACTTCTATAAAATACTAGTCAAATGCGAGCCAACTTTGCACTGTGGGTTCCGCCAATTAGTTTTATAGTAAGTTTGCGTTTTATAGTTTTAGCCGTGTATGTATGTTATGTGACAGCCGTTTGCGCATGTAGGTAATTATGTAGGTTGTAGGTATATGCAAGTACCTAGGTATACATACATGTGGTATACATAGGTTAGAAAAATCGATTCTAAACCACTACATAAATTGTAGAATTTATGCAGTGGTTTAGAGTCGGTTTAGTAGCAGTAGAGCTACAAAAAACTAGTCAAGTGCGAGTCACCATTGCACTGAGGGTTCTGTAGGTACATTGGCTTGGTAGTAAGTTTACGCTGTGCCATTTTAAAATCTTATAATAGGTAGCTTTCTCCATGTATTACCACTTTCTTAGTTATTATGCATCTATATAAGAATGAATCGCCGAAATGTAGGTATGCGTATATCTTTCGAAGGACTTCACCAAATTGCATAATTCTTTTTTTGTTGTGTTCGTGATTCTCAGGACAAGGTTTGTATAAATATAAGATAGGTAGGTATAGGTAGGATAAGTAGGTAAGTATGCAGGTAGGTATGTAGGTAGGTATGATAAATACCATAAGTTTTTCTCAAAGTAATTAAAAATAGTCAAAATTAAATAACATTTATTTTTAATCGCTTAAATTTCTAATTTACATAGTTAGAACATGTCTGGAATTGCATAGCTCAGGTAACATGCATGTTTTATAAAAATGTTCTAATTTTAGTTCCATTTCAGAAATATTGGTCATCTTTCTATAATTTCGACTTTGATTTTTTTGTCGCATCCAGACCTTATTCCGAAAATACATTTTTTTTTGTACCGATGATATGTAATTGTCCTTGCACTTGTATATACCAAGGATGTTTTTTATTTACGACAAGTCCGTTTTGAGTTTTTCTCCAAAAATTTACTTCTATCTTATCTATATCTTAGCTTCGTCCAAAGATGTTTAGAATGCTGCAATGGGACGCTTGATTTCAATGATTGTGTATATTCAGTGAACAGCTCATGTTCTCAGGTGATCTGCAAGAAAATACAACATTCATTATAAAACACTTTTTTTGGGGTATGTTATGTTATCATTCAATGACTGGCGTGATGGGCGTTGGTGGCTGCGCCAAAGTTTTAAACTTTTGCAGCTACCATCGTTGTACATTGTTTTTTTATCTGCCTGTATTTGTTGTTCTGTTCCTAATAAACGATTATAATAAAAAAAAATATTAAAAAATGACCTCCCGCTCTGGGCGGAGCGGGAGGGCATCTCAGACTTTTACTAACTAAAACCCACCCCTGTTCCTTCAGTTGCCTGTGCCAATAGCCGCGGTAACTCTCTTTCAAATATACTCGCGACCCCGGCAGCATAATTTTGTCAACATGAATAAATAATACGGAACCCTAAAAAGTCCAACATTATGAAAATTTTATTATGAATTCGCCGATTTCGTGATAGTACCATTACGCGTTAGTACCAAGCGGTAGTGCCATGGGGGAACAGCAAATTTCGTGATTATCACACACGTATGATAGATAGGTACTTACAATTATATATTTTGTAACACATGAAGATTTGTTTCGTCCGAATTTATTTCTACAGTTTTCGGAGTTCATACCTCCGTCCGTCCGGTCCTGTAACAATCACACAGGACAAATAAATACCTACCTAGACCTCACATATTTTTATTTATGATTTGGCTATGGAACCCTAAAAATATACAAAAGAAGACTAAATCGTCCATAGAAGCAGACTTGCCCTATGAATAACAAATAACAATTACCCACCCTACATTTTTTATTGAAATACAAATTTGGTGAATTGGTATTTGATGGTGAGGGATAATTTTCCAGTACAAGCTGACCTCTCATTGTACGGAATTCCTATACAATGTGAGATCAGCTTATACTGGAAATTTATAGCTTGATAAAAAAAAAATGATTTTTGTTTGTCTTTTAAAAAAAATTTCCCCACACTAGGAATATTCCTGTATCGTGGGTGCGTTCACAAACATGTAATTCACATACACAAGACACCCAGACCCGGAACAACTATCTGCAGGTCATACAAATATTTGTTCCGTGCGGGGATCGAACCCGCGACACGCAGCGTAGCAGCCGAACGCTCAACCACTGCGCCAACCGTGCCGTCAAAATTATATAGCCATGTGTAGTAATAATAATAACAGATCAGTGTTTTATGGCCTACAGATAGTTGTGTCGGATCTGCGCGTTTGTGAATGTGAAGATTTGTGTTTGTAATCGCACCGTCTCCGATTCAGTTGAAATCCTGGAGTCGGCAACATTACAAAAAAAACAATTAGGTACTACATAGATACCTATTTGTTGTATATTGTCAAAACAACAACAAACCTATTTAGGGAACTTTTTAACTTTTTACAAAATTGGACACCCATTTTTCACATTTTTTATCAAAAAAAAAAGTGGACACCTGGATTTCGCCTGAATCGTGAAAGGTGCGTTTACAAACACAAATCTTCACATGCAGAAACACCTGCAACTCCTAACGCAGCAGCCAATCACCTGCCACTGCACCAAACGTGACATGTTTGTAATCACTAATACTGTAAGTAGATAGGTAGCTATATACTTACTTCATTACGTTTATCATGTTTTCCAGTTTCTTTGCGCCAACCCTTTCGTTTCTTATTTTTATTACGGTTATTTCCCATTGCACCAACACTATAAGTATAAGTACTACAAGATTTGTATTTTACGTAGTCTTGTTGCGTAATGTGTGCTCTGAGCGCAAGCGACACAGCCCTCCCGTTCGAAAGCCGCAGCGAGACTGAACGGGGGCGTCGGGCGCCAGGGAACAAGCTTCAAGACGGCATAGTTTAGGTGATAGTTTAGGTATTTTATTTTTACTGTGAAAATAATGGTAATTTAAAAATAAAAAAACTTGTAGGACCTGCTTTATAGTAAGTTCAGTTAGTATGCAAAGTTTCATGACCTAATTTTAAGCATTTTTTGAATGCTAGCGGTTTATTGTTTTCGGTTTAGAGGTAACTTTGGATTTTTTTTCTATCGAGAAAATTTTATGGAATCGTGTTTTTGAGGTTTATAATACTTAACATTGATCCTCAACCTTGCCATATATTTATTTCAAAATTAATGCTGCAGTATTATCGACATAACGGAGGATCATGCTAAGCCATTTGAGGTAACATAGACTCTTAAGTGACAGTGTGCATGCATGCAGGGCACATTCCTTAAGTAGCAGTGCGCACGGGCAGGACACATTATTTAAGTGGCAGTGTGCACGGGCAGGACACATTGCTTAAGTGTCAGACAGTGGCACGGATTCTTTTGTTCAATATCTAAACTAAAATTAGAGGATTGCTATCTTTTACTAAAAGGCAGTGCGAGAAAAGGACAGCTATAGCTATGCACTAAGTTAGAGCTGTCAAACTAGTTTACGCCTTGCGCTTCGCCGTGTTTTTAGACGACATGTTTTTACGTGTACCCTTAATTTGTATGGAAATATTAGTTCAAACTAAATTTGGCAGCTCTAATTTACGTCCGTCTTTTTCTTGTTTTATTAGAGAGAAAAAGATAGCAATAGCCTAAATTAAGTTTAGTTTGTGCATAACAGAATCAACACCAGTGTCAGACAGATTTTTCGATCCATCCAAAGGTTGTCTGGTAGATATCGCTGTCAGCGATAAGATCGCCATTGTACCCATAGATTTAAGTTAATTTATACAAGTTTGTTAATTGTTTTGGTGTACAATAAAGTATTATTCTATTCTATTCTCACAAACAAGACTTTTTTTTTGGGGGGGGGGTGGTGGTAAATCGCCCAATGACTTCTCCCGCTCTGGGTGGAGCGGGAGGGCATGTCAGACTCTTACTGACTAAAACGCACGCCTGTTCCTTCCCTGCCTGAGTGCCCAGGGGTGTGGTAACTCATTTTCAGAATTTATTTGCCATCCCTAGGCATGCAGGCACCGGCCACGATGGGCCCCGTCAGTGGTGGCTGACACTAATCTCTTTGAGGCGCGCGTGGAACACTACGCGCCGTCGACTCACGGGCCTGGTGCTGATCGGATGGCGAGCTACCCACTGCTCGTCGTCCGCAGGCCCGGGACAAACAAGACTTGTGAATATTATCACGTACCTGAGGGATCTAAATTATTATTTATATTTATTAAAATCTTATAATTTAATAAAGTTCATGTATCCAAAACGATATTTTGTCTCATCTCATGTCGTCTTGATTAGGTTAGCGCAGCTTTTATTACGATCATCCCCTGTAGCATTCCCATGGTTTTTCATTAAAGTAAAATATGATGCGACATAAACTACGAAAGATATGACTTACACATCGCCCATGGAAATAGGAATAGAAGCAAAATCTCGTGAAAAGGGAGAAAAAACAAAAAAATATGTTTTCTACATTTTAGTAAGTTATATTATTCAAATCGCCTCCTAGAACCCTTTATTTTGATACCCCACTTAATCTAGTCGACTTTAATTCTTTTCATTTTCACTATATGGCGTCTGGTGGTCGCCAAATTGTAAATGATAAATGTTAAATGAATGATAAATGATTTTATTTTTGTAAGTAACACTTTTACACGTCAACATTTTTTTTTGTCAGTTTTAGCTAGATGAGGCCGGTGTTTCCTAGCTGTCTACCCTGAGAAGAAACACCGAAACAAACTCAGAGGTCAAAGTCTCTTTTAAAGTGTTCAAATCCATACAATATGTACTGGTCAAATCATGTGAGAACCATGTACGTTTATGTCTGGGGTGAGCTTTTGAGGAAAGCATCACGCAAATTCGAGTGGACCTGTCTAGACAATGCAAGCATTTGTCAGTGTGCTCAACTCAGAACTTTGAGGAGCTCAACGAACCGACGAACAATACCAAAGTAAGGACATTTGGGTACGCCGCAAAAATACTCAAACTGCCAGACAATCATAAAATCTACATGAATACGAATATAACGCCATATACATAGTTCTCGCATTCTCATTATACTATATGAGGACCATGCAGCTTAGTGTCTGAAATTGTCTTTTGAAGAAAGAACCCCACATAATTATTTGGGTGGACCTGTCCAGTCAGTGCAAGCATTTGTATTTTGATTGCTGTCATGTCTTTAGTAGCACTCACAAGCTTAACACAGTTCGATTGACGTAAGAATTATCAAAATCCGCCACGCGTTTGGTCTCTGAAGCGCCACAAAGGAACAAACATACATAGACTGATAAACAGATTACACTGGTTAAAAAGAGAGTCTCCGCAATAAGAACCAAACATTGAGACCATCTGGAGGCCTAGTCAAAGTCATTGGTGAGCTTTAGGTCAAATTGTATCGTATTTTTTGCGCTCAATCTAATTTACAAGCAACTGGTGTGCGACATTCCTGTATGTTATCTGACCTTAATCACGCATGCGCCATAAATTAATTACTTTAATAGGTATGGAAATAACGTACAAACTACGTAAGGTCTTTAAATCAATTCATCATACGAGTCTATAGCAACTGTCTGGATTTGTGACGTTCTTCACTTAAACCACAATAAAGTAGGTGTACAAGCATAATCAGCCTTGTAATGATCCCACTGTTGGGACTCAGGCCTCCTCTCTAAGAGTGGGAATGGGTCGTAAGGCTGTAAGCCACCACGCGGGCCCAGATTTTTTTTTTTTTGTGCGGTGGGAAATCGTCCAATAACATCTCCCGCTCTGGGGTGGAGCGGGAGGGCGTGTCAGACTCTTACTGACTAAAACTCACCCCTGTTCCTTCCCTGCCCTAAGTGCCCAGGGGCGAAGTAACTTTGTTTCGAATTTATCCTCAACCCCTGGGCAGGCATCGGACATGACGAGCCCCGTCATGAATGCTGACAACTCTTTGAGGCGCGCGTGAAACACTACGCGCCGTAGACTCTCGGGCCTGGTGCTGATCGGACAGTGAGCTACCCATTAAGGCTCAATTACACCATCCGATTTCAAGTGACCCAATTTAGGAACAAACTTTAATTTTTTTTTTTTATGTATGTTCGGGCATAACTTCGCCGTTTAAAGACAGAATTTGCATAATTACTTTCTTTGTTTGAAAGGGGTTTATTACGAAATGGTCCCATTTAAATTTCATATAGATCTGATGATGAATTTCGGAGACAGATCACGGTACTCTTCAAAAAATGACAGCAAATCCACCGCGATTGCTGCTATTGCATAAATATGCATTGTTAACACAATTTAATGCAAGACAAGCGCATAGTTGGTAATCCCGAAAGTAAATCCCCCTTACACTCTTTCTATTTGAGGAAAACTACAGAGGAAGAGGTAGCTAGTCACATAAATAACCTTAAGACTGAATGTTCGGTTGGCTGGGACAACATCTCTAACAAACTATTAAAACAATTCAAGGACTTCATTGTTCCGCCACTAACATTTATTTTTAACCTATGTCTTGAGACAGGCACCTTTCCTCAAGCACTTAAGAAATCTGTGGTCCGTCCGATAGACAAAGGTGGTGATAAGAAAAGGTTTAGCAATTACAGACCCATATCGATCCTGCCATCCTTGTCCAAAATTTTAGAAAAGGTTATTAACACGAGACTTCTCAACTACCTCGAGAGGAACAAACTACTCTCAGAAAATCAATTTGGTTTTCGAGCGGGCAATTCAACTGATCAGGCTGTACTTAAACTTATCACACATCTTAGCACAAAATTAGATAAGGGACAGAAGTGTCTATCGGTCTTTTTAGACCTCGCGAAAGCCTTCGACACTATTTCTGTTCCGATTCTAATACAGAAGCTAGAAAACCTTGGTGTACGTGGTACACAGCTTAAGCTTTTTGAAAGTTACCTATCCGAGCGTTACCAGTGTGTACGAGTCGATAACTATCGCAGCAATGAACTCCCTATATCATTTGGAATTCCACAGGACAGTATTTTGGGACCTACATTGTTTCTCGTATACATCAATGACCTCACAAACTTAAGTATACCAAATTGTGAAGTAATCTCCTACGCTGTTGACACCGCTCTACTTTTCTCAGCTACTACTTGGAATGAGGTCTTTGATGTTGCACAAAATGGTTTTGATGTGGTAAATTGGCTGCTTAAACATTTTTTGACTTTAAACACTGAGAAAACGAAATATCTAACTTTTTCTATTCGAAACAACCCGGATGTTGACGCTTCACTTCAAATCATTCCTCATAAGTGTAACAGTAGAAACAACTGCAGATGTGAACCGCTAGAATGCGTGAAAACCATAAAATATCTCGGTATTACAGTGGACAGTCATCTTAGTTTTAGGCAACATATAACATTGCTATCATCCAGGGTTCGCAAACTCATTTATATATTTAAAAACCTAAGACACATAACAGATGCGAGTCTCTTAAAACAAATTTAATGTGTCAATCTATCATCTCTTACTGTATCTCCTCATGGGGGGGCGCCCCAAAAACTACTTTAAAGAGTTTAGAAATCGCACAACGTGCCGTTCTAAAAGTCTCTACTTTTAAGCCTATACTATTTCCAACAAGAGAACTTTATCAGTACTGTCAAGTGACAACCGTAAGACAAATATTCGTAGAAGCAATTCTCATTAGGCAACACTGCTTACTAGTATACGATCCTAGTAAAATAAATAAGCGTAGGAAACATGAAGTGTGCTCCCGGTCGTACAAACCCAAAACAGCGTTCATTAAAAGATTCTTTACTTTTATTGCCCCCCTCATGTACAATAAAATAAACAAAATTTTAAACATCTATCCACTGAATAAAATGCATTGTAAGAATAAAATTCATTATTATCTCCTTAGTCTTTCTTATGAGGAAACTGAAGACCTTCTAAAAACTCAAAATTAGTTGACGCTTAACAAACACTCTTTTTGTTTTTCGGTTACGCGCGTAATATATATATATATATATATAATTATTATGTAATTATTATCTGTTTATACTGAATCGTTAAGATTAATTAATGAAATTAATAAATGATTTTTGTAACAAACTTATTTTCCTAGAAGTCAAAGACTGATATGACTCAACTGTCACTTATTTATTTTTTTTATGTTTGATGGGCTCGCGTTTGACCACTATCTCACCTGATGGTAAGCGATGATGTGGTCGAAGATGGAGCACGCTTGCCTAGAAGTAACCTAAGTACTTGTGAATCATACTTGTTTGTTAACGGGTATAAAAGAGCGGGGCCTCAGTGGAGCGGCTCAGTTGCTGTTCGGCTTTCAAGGCGTTAACATCTAAGGTATAATATTATTCTGACTATTGTTGATTTATTAATGATGTTGATGTATATTTATATCATATTTATCAACGATGAAATCTCTGAAAATCATAACGCAAAATATTCGCAGTATTTATAAGAATCTCGATAATTTTCAAGCACAACTAGCCAGATTCACTTTCAACATCGACATTATAATACTCACAGAATGCTGGCTAAATGAACATAAACCTGTCCCTATTCTTGAGAACTACGAAGCTTTCTCCTCTAAAACCAGACTTAATCAATATGGTGGCATCGTAATTTATGTTAGGAAAAATATAAAATGTACTGTTGTCTGTTGTGGATAGATCTCCATCAACACATTGTACTAGTAGTTTTCTGAACTCACTAGAAGTGATCATACGTCCAATAAAAACCAAACACATAATTAAACCTAGCAATACTTTCGATAGACTTTCGATAGACTTTCAATAGACTTTCGATAGACTTTCGATAGACTTTCGATAGACTTTCAACAGATTTTCAATAGATTTTCAATAGATTTTCAATAGATTTTCAATAGACTTTCGATAGACTTTCAACAGATTTTCAATAGATTTTCAATAGATTTTCAATAGATTTTCAATAGATTTTCAATAGACTTTCAATAGACTTTCAATAGTATTTCAACAGACTTTCGATAGACTTTCAACAGAGTTTCAATAGACTTTCAATAGACTTTCAATAGACTTTCAACAGATTTTCAATAGACTTTCAATAGACTCAACAGATTTTCAATACACTTTCAATAGACTTTTAACAGATTTTCAATAGACTCTCAATAGATTTTCAATAGACTTTCAATAGATTTTCAATAGATTTTCAATGGACTTTCAATAGACTTTCGATAGACTTTCGATAGACTTTCGATAGACTTTCAACAGATTTTCAATAGATTTTCAATAGATTTTCAATAGACTTTCGATAGACTTTCGATAGACTTTCAACAGATTTTCAATAGACTTTCAATAGACTCAATAGATTTTCAATAGACTTTCAATAGACTTTCGATAGACTTTCAATAGACTTTCGATAGACTTTCGATAGATTTTCAATAGATTTTCAATAGACTTTCAATAGATTTTCAATAGATTTTCCATAGACTTTCAATAGACTTTCGATAGACTTTCGATAGACTTTCAACAGATTTTCAATAGATTTTCAAAAGATTTTCAATAGATTTTCAATAGATTTTCAATAGATTTTCAATAGACTTTCGATAGACTTTCGATAGACTTTCAACAGATTTTCAATAGATTTTCAATATATTTTCAATAGATTTTCAATAGACTTTCAATAGACTTTCGATAGACTATCAATAGACTTTCAATAGACTTTCGATAGACTTTCGATAGACTTTCAATAGATTTTCAATAGACTTTCAATAGACTTTCAATAGACTTTCGATAGACTTTATATAGACTTTCGATAGACTTTCGATAGACTTTCGATAGACTTTCAACAGATTTTCAATAGATTTTCAATAGATTTTCAATAGACTTTCGATAGACTTTTGATAGACTTTCAACAGATTTTCAATAGATTTTCAATAGATTTTCAATAGACTTTCAATAGACTTTCAATAGACTTTCAGTAGACTTTCAACAGATTTTCAATAGACTTTCAATAGACTCAATAGATTTTCAATAGACTTTCAATAGATTTTCAATAGATTTTTAATAGACTTTCGATAGACTATCAATAGATTTTCAATAGATTTTCAATAGATTTTCAATAGACTTTCGATAGACTTTCAATAGATTTTCAATAGATTTTCAATAGATTTTCAATAGACTTTCAATAGACTTTCAATAGATTTTCAATAGACTTTCAATAGACTTTCAATAGACTCTCAATAGATTTTCAATAGACTTTCAATATATTTTCAATAGATTTTCAATAGACTTTCAATAGATTTTCAATAGATTTTTAATAGACTTTCAATAGACTTTCAATAGACTTTCGATAGACTTTCGATAGACTTTCGATAGACTTTCGATAGACTTTCAATAGATTTTCAATAGACTTTCAATAGATTTTCAATAGATTTTCCATAGACTTTCAATAGACTTTCGATAGACTTTCGATAGACTTTCAACAGATTTTCAATAGATTTTTAATAGACTTTCAATAGACTTTCAATAGACTTTCAATAGACTTTCGATAGACTTTCGATAGACTTTCAATAGACTTTCGATAGACTTTCAACAGATTTTCAATAGATTTTCAATAGATTTTCAATAGATTTTCAATAGACTTTCGATAGACTTTCGATAGACTTTCAACAGATTTTCAATAGATTTTCAATATATTTTCAATAGATTTTCAATAGACTTTCAATAGACTTTCGATAGACTATCAATAGACTTTCGATAGACTTTCGATAGACTTTCAATAGATTTTCAATAGACTTTCAATAGATTTTCAATAGATTTTCCATAGACTTTCAATAGATTTTCAATAGATTTTCAATAGATTTTCAATAGACTTTCAATAGACTTTCGATAGACTTTCAATAGACTTTCGATAGACTTTCGATAGACTTTCGATAGACTTTCAACAGATTTTCAATAGATTTTCAATAGATTTTCAATAGACTTTCGATAGACTTTTGATAGACTTTCAACAGATTTTCAATAGATTTTCAATAGATTTTCAATAGACTTTCAATAGACTTTCAATAGACTTTCAGTAGACTTTCAACAGATTTTCAATAGACTTTCAATAGATTTTCAATAGACTTTCAATAGACTTTCAATAGATTTTCAATAGACTTTCAATAGACTCTCAATAGATTTTCAATAGACTTTCAATAGATTTTCAATAGATTTTCAATAGACTTTCAATAGATTTTCAATAGACTTTCAATAGACTTTCAATAGACTTTCGATAGACTTTCGATAGACTTTCGATAGACTTTCAATAGACTTTCAATAGACTCTCAATAGACTTTCAATAGACTTTCAATAGATTTTCAATAGATTTTCAATAGACTCAATAGATTTTCAATAGATTTTTAATAGACTTTCAATAGACTTTCAATAGACTTTCGATAGACTTTCGATAGACTTTCAATAGACTTTCAATAGACTTTCGATAGACTTTCAACAGAGTTTCAATAGACTCTCAATAGACTTTCAATAGACTTTCAATAGATTTTCAATAGATTTTCAATAGATTTTCAATAGACTTTCAATAGACTTTCAATAGTATTTCAATAGACTTTCGATAGACTTTCAACAGAGTTTCAATAGACTCTCAATAGACTTTCAATAGACTTTCGATAGACTTTCAACAGATTTTCAATAGACTCAATAGATTTTCAATAGACTTTCAATAGACTTTCAATAGACTTTCGATAGACTTTCAATAGACTTTCAATAGACTCAACAGATTTTCAATAGACTTTCAATAGACTTTTAACAGATTTTCAATAGACTCTCAATAGATTTTCAATAGACTTTCAATTGATTTTCAATAGATTTTCAATGGACTTTCAATAGACTTTCGATAGACTTTCGATAGACTTTCGATAGACTTTCAACAGATTTTCAATAGATTTTCAATAGATTTTCAATAGACTTTCGATAGACTTTCGATAGACTTTCAACAGATTTTCAATAGACTTTCAATAGACTCAATAGATTTTCAATAGACTTTCAATAGACTTTCGATAGACTTTCAATAGACTTTCGATAGACTTTCGATAGATTTTCAATAGATTTTCAATAGACTTTCAATAGATTTTCAATAGATTTTCCATAGACTTTCAATAGACTTTCGATAGACTTTCGATAGACTTTCAACAGATTTTCAATAGATTTTCAAAAGATTTTCAATAGATTTTCAATAGATTTTCAATAGATTTTCAATAGACTTTCGATAGACTTTATATAGACTTTCGATAGACTTTCGATAGACTTTCGATAGACTTTCAACAGATTTTCAATAGATTTTCAATAGATTTTCAATAGACTTTCGATAGACTTTTGATAGACTTTCAACAGATTTTCAATAGATTTTCAATAGATTTTCAATAGACTTTCAATAGACTTTCGATAGACTTTCAATAGACTTTCGATAGACTTTCGATAGATTTTCAATAGATTTTCAATAGACTTTCAATAGATTTTCAATAGATTTTCCATAGACTTTCAATAGACTTTCGATAGACTTTCGATAGACTTTCAACAGATTTTCAATAGATTTTCAAAAGATTTTCAATAGATTTTCAATAGATTTTCAATAGATTTTCAATAGACTTTCGATAGACTTTATATAGACTTTCGATAGACTTTCGATAGACTTTCGATAGACTTTCAACAGATTTTCAATAGATTTTCAATAGATTTTCAATAGACTTTCGATAGACTTTTGATAGACTTTCAACAGATTTTCAATAGATTTTCAATAGATTTTCAATAGACTTTCAATAGACTTTCAATAGACTTTCAGTAGACTTTCAACAGATTTTCAATAGACTTTCAATCGACTCAATAGATTTTCAATAGACTTTCAATAGATTTTCAATAGATTTTTAATAGACTTTCGATAGACTATCAATAGATTTTCAATAGATTTTCAATAGATTTTCAATAGACTTTCGATAGACTTTCAATAGATTTTCAATAGATTTTCAATAGATTTTCAATAGACTTTCAATAGACTTTCAATAGATTTTCAATAGACTTTCAATAGACTTTCAATAGACTCTCAATAGATTTTCAATAGACTTTCAAAATATTTTCAATAGATTTTCAATAGACTTTCAATAGATTTTCAATAGATTTTTAATAGACTTTCAATAGACTTTCAATAGACTTTCGATAGACTTTCGATAGACTTTCGATAGACTTTCAATAGATTTTCAATAGACTTTCAATAGATTTTCAATAGATTTTCCATAGACTTTCAATAGACTTTCGATAGACTTTCGATAGACTTTCAACAGATTTTCAATAGATTTTTAATAGACTTTCAATAGACTTTCAATAGACTTTCAATAGACTTTCGATAGACTTTCGATAGACTTTCGATAGACTTTCGATAGACTTTCAACAGATTTTCAATAGATTTTCAATAGATTTTCAATAGATTTTCAATAGACTTTCGATAGACTTTCGATAGACTTTCAACAGATTTTCAATAGATTTTCAATATATTTTCAATAGATTTTCAATAGACTTTCAATAGACTTTCGATAGACTATCAATAGACTTTCGATAGACTTTCGATAGACTTTCAATAGATTTTCAATAGACTTTCAATAGATTTTCAATAGATTTTCCATAGACTTTCAATAGATTTTCAATAGATTTTCAATAGATTTTCAATAGACTTTCAATAGACTTTCGATAGACTTTCAATAGACTTTCGATAGACTTTCGATAGACTTTCGATAGACTTTCAACAGATTTTCAATAGATTTTCAATAGATTTTCAATAGACTTTCGATAGACTTTTGATAGACTTTCAACAGATTTTCAATAGATTTTCAATAGATTTTCAATAGACTTTCAATAGACTTTCAATAGACTTTCAGTAGACTTTCAACAGATTTTCAATAGACTTTCAATAGATTTTCAATAGACTTTCAATAGACTTTCAATAGATTTTCAATAGACTTTCAATAGACTCTCAATAGATTTTCAATAGACTTTCAATAGATTTTCAATAGATTTTCAATAGACTTTCAATAGATTTTCAATAGACTTTCAATAGACTTTCAATAGACTTTCGATAGACTTTCGATAGACTTTCGATAGACTTTCAATAGACTTTCAATAGACTCTCAATAGACTTTCAATAGACTTTCAATAGATTTTCAATAGATTTTCAATAGACTCAATAGATTTTCAATAGATTTTTAATAGACTTTCAATAGACTTTCAATAGACTTTCGATAGACTTTCGATAGACTTTCAATAGACTTTCGATAGACTTTCGATAGATTTTCAATAGATTTTCAATAGACTTTCAATAGATTTTCAATAGATTTTCAATAGACTTTCAATAGATTTTCAATAGACTTTCAATAGACTTTCAATAGATTTTCAATAGATTTTTAATAGACTTTCAATAGACTTTCAATAGACTTTCGATAGACTTTCGATAGACTTTCAATAGACTTTCGATAGACTTTCGATAGATTTTCAATAGATTTTCAATAGACTTTCAATAGATTTTCAATAGATTTTCCATAGACTTTCAATAGATTTTCAATAGACTTTCAATAGACTTTCAATAGATTTTCAATAGATTTTTAATAGACTTTCAATAGACTTTCAATAGACTTTCGATAGACTATCAATAGACTTTCAATAGACTTTCGATAGACTTTCGATAGACTTTCAATAGATTTTCAATAGACTTTCAATAGATTTTCAATAGATTTTCCATAGACTTTCAATAGACTTTCGATAGACAGAAAAATGCGAGTTGGTTGGTTGGTTGGTTGGCGGTTCTAGGACATGCCGGTTTCCTCACGATGTTTTTCCTTCGCCGTTTCGAGAGCAGTGGCGATGAAATAATTTACACAAAGTAAAGCGCCTGTCTGGGTTTGAACACACGACCTACAACTTGTAAGTCGCGGCCAATACCACTAAGCCACCACTGCACTCACAACAGCCACAATGCTCTGCAGCTAGATTAGTAAACAATAATATTAATCAGCAATCGCAGACATTATTTTAAATCATTGTGTCACTTTAACATAAGATTTTGCAGTCATCATATCCATGACTCTATAGATCTCTGGCTATTTATTTTCTGAATTCTGCGAACTGTGTACATCAAACCGCACTTCTTCCGTGTAATCATAGCTCTGATCAAATCTTTGTTTTTGTGCGACTATTTGCATTCAAACAAAGCTCTATACACATTGGATCGAGCAGAATCGAGCTATAGGGTCAGCTCACACAGCGACGCGACGACATTTTTTAACACAGCTACAAAATATAAAACTTTATTTACTACACAGTAAGGTACATATTTCAGTAAAAGAATGATGACGTTGGTTTTATTTTCAGTCAGGCTTTTGTTATATTTTTTTGATTGTCTTCTCGAGCTCTTTATTTTGATACCCTATGTCTAGACCATGTCACAAAATAAATAACTTTAATTTCGGAAGTCGGTGTTTGTATTATGTTTCTTCATTATTTGACATTAAAGTTATATTGTAATTTTTAAACGACTTCCAAAAGCAGGACGTTACAACAACTAAAACGTTAAAAATAAAAAGATAGTTTTTATTTTTACGTATTAGTTGTATCCAAAAACTAAAACTAAATAAGTACCTGTGAAGCCCCGCGACTCACTGGTGAGTCGGACAAAAAAAAAAATTAAAGAGAAAAAAAAAAAAAATCGGCTGTCAACCCGGATTGTCGTCGGGGTTCAATTTGACAACCCGGATTTGGCCGCGGGGGTTGAAGGGTTTTATGCCTGACTTGATAATCGCAATAATATGGAATTTGAACATAACTGGAGCAAACCAAAACATCTCTGTATAGGTACATTTTTTTGTTTAATTTTATATAAAGTGTTGAATCATTTTCGATAAAATTTATATAGTACCACCTCTGAAGTATGACCTTTTTGGGGGCCGAGTCACCCGCGTCCGTAGGAGTATACCCATTGAGTCCCTACACGTGGTCCCCGGGTGGTGCTAATCAGGTGACAAACTGGTGGTAGGTTTCGACCGATGGCTTGCGACCACCCACTGGGCAAAGACGTACCGCCAAGCGGCCTGGCCGTGTTCCGGTACGATGCTCAGTGTAGCCAATCCAGAGGAGTTGGGTCGAAATAGTTGTTCCATTGCAGGCAGACCAACCGGGCTCGCGCTGATATGAATGTATCGGGAGACTAGTCGCGGAGGGTAGCGGGATCCGAGGCACGGTGCGCCGCTGGCCGACCGCAGTTAGTTGGGGGCCCAAGTAGTGTACTAGCCACACACGAAAGGCTGCCCCGCCAACTGACGAAAAATCCCGGAATGCACCATCGTGCTGGTTGGCGACCAGATGAGAGGGCCCGATGGACATTCCCGGGGGGGCTCGGGCGTCCCCGCAGTCTCCAGACTAGTCCCCCAATGATACCGTCCTGTCAGTGCGTGCCTGAAGGTAGTCAGCATGGAACCTCATTTCACTTCCTTCTCCTCTCCTTCCTTCCTTCACTCTTTTATTAATGAAAAAAGGAACTAAAAAGAAAAAAGCTGTACAGCGGCAGCACTCCCTCTCACATAAAGTGCACCTCTCTAACATTCGAGGTCTGCACTCAAATCTCGCCGCAGTCCACCACCACCTAGAGACTGAGAAACCAGCTCTCTTATTCCTTTCGGAGACGCAGATCGGATGTCCGTCTGACGTGGCGTACCTATCTTACCCAGGGTTTACCCTGGAGCACAATTTTAAGCCACGCGCTGGTATATGCATGTACGCCCGGGACGACATCTGCTATCGGCGTCTCCGTAACCTTGAGGACTCCAGGTTCTCAACTCTTTGGGTCCTAGTGGACACAGGCCTAGATAAAATTGTCTACGCCTGTGTCTACCGTTCGCACAGCGGTGATCTGGAGACAACTGGGCTCACACAACACCTGAGTAAAGCGGCGGATGTGGCTCAGCAACGGTACCCTTCTGCCCAATTGGTGTTACTGGGGGACTTCAACGCCCACCATCAGGAGTGGCTCTTCCCATACCAGTACACAGACCATGCTGGACAAGAGACGTATAAGCTAGCGCTGGCGTTAAATCTTACCCAGCTGGTCCAGGGGGCAACGAGGGTGCCGGATGTTGATTCGCACACAGCCAATTGCTTGGACCTTCTGCTGACAACAGATCCAGACCGTTACTCAGTGTCGATTTCTTCACCATTAGGTACTTCCGACCACTGTCTGGTGAAATCTGTATCCGTCTACTCCCCGCCCGATCCTAGCCCTAGAGGCACCAGGCGGGTTTGGCGATACAGGTCAGCAGATTGGGATGGCATGCGATCTTTCTTCGCATGTTATCCTTGGGGGCCCACTTGCTTTTCTTCGACTGATGTTTCGTCGTGCGCGGACGCCGTGACGGATGTGTTGCGGCGGGGAATGGAGTACTACATTCCATTCTCTGACGTAACAATGTCTGGCGGGGCTCGACCATGGTTTGGTGCCGAGTGCAATCGCGCTGATGCGCTTAAACACGCGGCCTACCTAGCATGGGTCGACGCTCGGACGCGTAAAGCGAGTGACGTGAGTCAGAAGAAGAGAGCCTTCAACAGGGCTGCCAAGTTCTGCAAGAAGGTGTTGCGGAAGGCTCGGTTTGACCACATTGGCCGAATTGGGAACAAACTTGCTTCTTACCCAGCTGGTAGTAAGGCGTTTTGGTCCCTGGCTAAGTCGGTTGAATCGAACTTCTGCCGCCCCTCACTACCTCCACTGCTGAAACCCGACGGGTCGCTGGCCCACTCCGCTGAGGAGAAAGCAAGCTTGTTTGCCTCTCTGTTTGCGGAATCTTCGCGTCTAGATCCTGGTGGCGCGAGGCCCCCTGGTACTCTTGGTGGATGCGAGTCGATTATGTCAGACATTCGCATTCATCAGAAGGATGTCCGGAGGGTACTGCGTAACCTGGACGTGAACAAGGCTAGTGGTCCCGACGGGATACCGGCAATTGTACTGAGGACTTGTGCGCCTGAGTTGTCTCCGATCTTGACACGCCTATATCGCCTTTCGTTTGAGACTGGAAAAGTGCCGATGGCTTGGAAGCAAGCTAACGTGCAACCCGTACCCAAGAAGGGTAGTCGAGCTGACCCAGCAAATTATAGGCCCATCTCGGTAACTTCCGTTCTCTGTAAGAGTATGGAACGTATACTGAATGGTAAGCTCCTAGCATACCTAGAAGCTAACGATATCCTAAGTGACCGACAATACGGCTTCCGCCGAAATCGGTCAACAGGAGATCTTCTAGCGTATGCCATTCACATCTGGAGTGAGGCCATCGACAAACAAGGGGAAGCCCTTGCGGTCTCCCTTGATATCTCGAAGGCCTTCGACCGGGTCTGGCACGACAGCTTAATTGGCAAGCTTCCTTCCTTCGGTCTGCCCGCTGGATTGTGTGATTGGATAGCAGATTTCCTGAGGGATCGGTCTATCCGAGTAGTCATAGATGGCTGCTCGTCCGGACTGCTGGCTATTAATGCCGGTGTTCCTCAGGGGTCGGTGCTCTCGGCAACATTGTTTTTGCTGCATATTAACGATCTGCTAAAACCCGGTACCTTTGGGTATGCAGACGACAGCACTGTTGCCGAGAGATACGTGCCGGACGCACGAGTTAGTGGGTCTCAGGTCCGGTCTCTCCGAGAGGATATGGTTGGGCGCTTGAACTTGTCCTTGCAGGCTGTCTCAGAATGGGGCGATGCCAATCTGGTTAAGTTCAATGCTGCTAAGACCCAGGCGTGTCTTTTTTCTGCTAAAAGGAGCCAATTTCACCCGGCTCCATGTTTCCGAGGTGTAACCGTGCCGATAACCGACCGACTTGATCTTCTTGGTGTTACTTTAACATCTACCCTCAATTTTGGTCCCTTCATAGAGGCTAAGGCTCAAGTGGCTGCCAAAAAGTTGGGGGTCCTCGCAAAGGTGAGACGATACTTCACGCCGGAACAACTGCTCCAACTCTATCAAGCGCAAGTCCGATCGTGTATGGAGTACTGCTCTCATCTTTGGGACGGATCTGCAAGATACCAGCTTGATGCCCTTGAGTCAATTGAGAAACGAGCCAAGCGGATCATCGGCAATGATAGACTCGTTGAGTCAAAACTCCAAAGTCTTGAACATAGACGCCGAGTTGCTAGCCTGTCGGTTTTCTATCGATTACATTTTGGGGAGTGTTCGACGGAATTGCATGATCTGATTCCGCCAAGCCCGTTTCATCTAAGGACCACAAGACGTACGGCGAAGTGCCATCGGTTCATGGTGGACATCCCATCCATACGCACAAAGCGTTTTGAGAAAACATTCATTGCACGTACAGCTAGAGAGTGGAATTCTCTACCGGAGTCTGTGTTTCCTGTAAGATACAACCTGGGAGTCTTTAAGTCAAGAGTGAATAGGTTACTTCTAGGCAAGCATGCTCCATCTTCGACCACATCATCGCTTAACATCAGGTGAGATAGTGGTCAAACGCGAGCCTATCAAACATAAAAAAAAAAAAAAAAAAAAAAAAAACCTACTAAACAAAAAAAGAGACATCAAAATCTATTTACAAGTGGTGGAGTAAACCCGTAAAAAACATTAAAAAAAAACATACAGATGAAGTCGGTAAAACACAATATAAATTAAACTAATGGCAGTCGCCATATTATTTTTTTTAATTCATATGGGTATCTACCCTATGCTACTTCGGGGGTCGAAACCAATTTTATGACAACTTTTTTTTTGTGGGTTGGGTAATCTTCCAATGACATCTCCCGCTCTAGGAGTGGAAGGGCGTGTCAGACTCTTACTGACTAAAACCCACCCCTGTTCCTCCCTGCACTGAATGCCCTGGGGCGAGGTAACTTTTTCGAATTTATCCTCAACCCCCGGGCAGGCATCGGCCATGATGGGCCCCGTCGTGTTTGCTGACAACTGTTTGAGAAGTGCGTGGAACACTACGCGCCGTCGACTCTCGATCGGACGGCGAGTTACCCACTATTCGCCGTTCGCAGGCCCGGGTATCATTTGTTAAAATCCATAGCCGTTTAAAGAAATGGACGTTTTTTTATTATTACCCACCTTCTGGGGCAGTTGGGTAAAATATACGTGCAGTATCGTGTTGCGTCGCGTGTACATGTGAGCAGACCCTTAAGCTTCGTTCCTAACCCCTTATCTAGGTACATATAGTGTAGTTTTCCTTACATGCCTCATTTGGTAAACAAATATAAGTTTTCGTACTAATCACAAAAAAATACCAAATAATTAACTAATTGAAACTTATGGTATTTATTTTAAGTTAGTTAGAAACACATGTGAAACGAAAACAGCAAAAACTCCCAAAAATAAACCATTTAAGGCGCTATTAACTGCCAATGACCTTAAGTGGTTAGCTTGCGTGTTCTGAGCTCACGTAACGCGTCGTACGTCCACCCAGTAATAGGACTCGCCCATCAAGGAGCGCTGTCCGAAATTAAATGCATTCTTCATTTATTATACATAAAAAATAGGTATTATGCTAATACACGTTTACAATGTAAATAATTAAATTATCTTTAAAATGGTGAAGGTTTTTTAAAAATACGCTTAATAATTTATGCGTGATTATTAATTTTTTGAGCCGCGTTAGATTTAACTTTACAAATTAATTACACTATGTTATAAAAATATAACTTCAAATATTCACATATCAAATTACGACAGAAATTGTGTAGAGTAACATATTTTTTATTTTCAACGAAATAGAAGTAGTTGTTGTGAAATAAAAGTAGATGTTAAATTAAAAACCTTTAAAAGTCGAATAACTGCGCCTTAAGTGGTTAGCTTGCGTGTTCTGTGCTGAGCTCACGTAACGCGTCGTACGTCCACCCAGTAATAGGACTCGCCCATCAAGGAGCGCTGTCCGAAATTAAATGCATTATTCATTTATTATACATAAAAAACAAGTATTATACTAAAACACGTATATTAAAATATAAATAATTAAATTATCTTTGAAATAGTGAATTTTTCATAAAAATACGTTTTATAGTTTTTGCGTGATTCTCAATGTTTATTTACGGCGTTAGACATAACTTTACAAATTAATTACACTTTGTTACAAAAATATAATTTCAAATATTCACATATCAAATTACGACGAAAATTGAGTAGATTATTTTTTTTTTTCAACCAAATAAAAGTAGTCGTTTAGACGTAATGTTCAATTAAAAACCATTAGAAATTACGACTTCTAATGTTTTAACTGTGCCTTAAATACAGTTATCATGATTTTATTTTTCTCAATATCGGAGTCTATTGTACCTATTTGTTTACCAAAAGAGACAAATACACTGAAGCAAATACACTGTACCTAAAATTTATTGTTTGTTTTGGTCACAAAAAATCTTTTGAAGTGATTATAAAGTGTTGATTGATCAAAGATCAAATATATCAGTTGACTGTGAACTTTAGATAGACAGACAGACAGACACTTGAGGTCTAACACTAGATGACCTTAAATTGTCTGGTGCTAATGCAACAGACTGTAAGTAACTATTGTGGAAAGAATCTGTTTTTTAGCACTTAGAAATGTCTTAATAGGTATTGATAACTTTTTTTTTCAGAGTTCTATAATTATAGTTATCAATGAACAATACTTTTTAAGGGTTCTGTACTCAAATACCAACGGGACCCTATTACTATACCTCCGCTGTCCGTCTGTCTGTCAGCGGGCTGTATCTCACGATCCGTAATAGCTACACAGTTGAAATTTTCACAGAATGTGTATTTCTGTTGTCGCTATAACAACGTATCATAAAAATTAAAATAAATTAATAATTATTTAATTTATTTTAATTTGCTATACATGCTCTAAAATAACGTGTTTTTTTTTCAGTTTATGGTACGGAACCCGTCGTGTGCGAGTCCGACTCGCACTTGGCCGGCGTTTTTTAAACTTTACCCCTCATTAGGAATTATTCCTGGAGGCATTCACAAACAAAATAATCAACAACTAGATAGTTGTTCCGTGATTGTTTTGTGTGTTGTGAGTTTACATGGCATACAAAAAAACCGTGAGGGAATCGAACCTGCGACACGCAGCGCTGCAGCTGCGTGTCGCAGTCACGGAACAACTATCTATATGTTGAAAAAAATAGAACAGACTTCCAAAAAAAGTGCAAAATAACTTTAATTTCGGAAGTCGGTGTCAAAAACGAAGACACAAAAAACTTTTTGGAAGTCGGTTGTTTTTTTTTGTAAAAAAGTTTTTTATTTTTCACTTTTTAGTTGTTATACCCCAGAACTAAAAACCCCAATATAATGGAACGTGGAATTTAAACATTTGGAAAACACCAAAACGTCATCGAGGTACACGTATTTTCCGTTTTTGTTCAGTTTCTCAAAAAGCGCTGAAGCAATTACGATAAAATTTATGTGGGACCACCTCGGGAGTATATTCTTTCAGATGAAAAAAGAATTTTGAAAATTGGTTCACAACTGACGGAGAAATCGGGTAACATACATACAAAAAAAAAAAAAAAAAACATACAGACGAATTGAGAACCTCCTCTTTTTGGAAGTCGGTTAAAAAAAAAAATGCTGAGCGCTCAACCACTGCGCCATCCAAGTCGTCACACACAATAAGAACAACGATAAGGAAATAACTATTGTTTTCCGTTATGAAAACACTGAAAAAAAACCCAGCTGAGATACGACGCAAACATCCAGATAACTCAGGTCACAGGATCACAGCCTATAAAATCAATTTAACCAACCGGTCGCACACGTGCCCCTCGAGTGCACGGACGTCGCCAACATTCGAATCTTACGATCACCAAATTCCCTCAAAGACGCCCTGGAGAGGTGGCCTGGTTGGAGTAAAGGTTGCTACGGCCCACGCACACTGGTCCACCATGGACTGAGTGCGGTAACCATATTATCACCAGCAGGTGTATTCGCTAACTCAGTTGACATCAATTTGATAGTCACTTGATAGTACATTGCTGCTGTGACGTATGAGAAAACAAAAATATACTACGTAGTGCCTATTATAATCGATGTCCACTGAGCAAAGCAGCAATGTACAGCAGAGTGCCTATCAAATTGATGTCAACTGAGTTAGCGAATACACCAGCTGTAGATCAATTTACTTTTAACTATAGACTAACTATTAGGTAGATAAGTACATACATTTATGGCTCATTTTCATTGGTCGATAACTCGATCGAAGTCATGCGGGGACGACGGGCTACCACACATTTCATCATCATCCTGCCCTTATCCCAAGTTACTTGGGGTCGGCCCAACACGTTTTTTTCTTCCATTCTGTCCTGTCAGCCGTCACGCTATCACTAACTCCCTTTTCTTTCATATCACTCCTCACACAATTCATCCATCTTTTCTTTGGCCTCCCTCTCCCATTCCATCCATCCACATTTATATTCATTACTCTTTTAGTTAGGTACATGTGTTTCATCCCAAGATAAGCGGCCCTTTCAACTTTTCTGTGACTGGCGCCACTTTTAAACTACCTCTTTTTTTTTTGTGGGGTGGGAAATCATCCAATGACTTCTCCCGCTCTGGGTGGAGCGGGAGGGCGTGTCAAACTCTTACTAACTAAAATCCACCCCTGTTTCTTCCCTGCCTGAGTGCCCAGGGGTGCGGTAACTCATTTTCAGAATTTATCCGCTACCCCTAGGCATGCAGGCACCGGCCACGATGGGCCCCGTCAGTGGTGGCTGACACTAAGCTCTTTGAGGCGCGCGTGGAACACTACGCGCCGTCGACTCACGGGCCTGGTGCTGATCGGACGGCGAGCTACCCACTGCTCGCCGTCCGCAGGCCCGGGTCTACGGTGGCCGGAGATCGTCTCGAGACGTCCTACGCCCAGTACCTCTCCTGCAGTGGTAGCGGCCGGAGCCGTGAGGGCCACTCCATTGAGCTTCCCTCACGCGTCCCGCCTCCGCCTTCGCGAGCATTACTGCTTCGCAGAAGGCGGAGACTGCTTCCCATTCCCTCTCGCTCCGTACCATGGCCTGAACCAGGGTCGAGCGCGAGAGGTCGCCGCCACCTATCGCATCCACGAGGACACGGCGGTACTCCGCCCAAATCTAGTTAGTGCTAAAGGCTCACTTTCATTGGCCAATAGGGCTCGCATGCCGATTGCAGAAGATTTCTGTAACGCATGTCCTAAGGCTCGCATTTGAGGAACTTTGTGTGAATCTCCGCTCGCTGTATACCTTTTTTTTCCATTTTAGTGGGAAACCTTCGAAAAGCCCCTGGACTTTTGGCGAAAAGACCAGGAGTGTGGGCTTTTTACCTCACTAAAACCATTCCGGCGATCATCATCCACACATGGATGTGGCTCCGTTACCTCTTGAAGACCACCCCGGAACCCCCTCTGACCAATGCATATTCGGGTACATCCCTGGGTAGACCGTAAAATTGTCTCCCCTGAGCCTCGCTGTGCACGGGAGCACGTGATATCGATGAACACTCGACTCGTCGACGGCGCGTCGTGTTCCACGCGCGCCTCAAAGAGATGTTGTCAGCCACCACTGACGGGGCCCATCGTGGCCGGTGCCTGCATGCCTAGGGGTAGCGGATAAATTCTGAAAATGAGTTACCGCACCCTTGGGCACTCAGGCAGGGAAGAAACAGGGGTGGATTTTAGTTAGTAAGAGTCTGACACGCCCTCCCGCTCCACCCAGAGCGGGAGAAGTCATTGGATGATTTCCCACACCCCCAAAAAAAAAAAAGCACCAACTAGATACGGTTGTTATATCGGTTTTGGCGGAGGTAGGTGTACCTCTGTACCACAAGTACAACATAAGTAGGAACGAAATCATAAATTAAAAGCGTGGAAATTGGAATTGCTGGTCGTCAGTAATTTTATCTCAAAAAAGAGAAACTTTTTATCTTTATGCACATGCGGAGAACCATGCATTTATGGACATAAAATAATTAATTGACAATTTTCGTTTATGTAAAATTGCAATGCGGTCCGTACGCTTGTACAATATTTTTACAATGGCATTGCAGACATTAACATAGCTCATAATGTTTGCATTTGGCCTGACTTACTGAGCACACAAGACATGAGGTCACGAGCTGAAATCACTGTTATTGATCATTGTGTGATTAATTGCAGTATTATCTTAAATGGTATCTGTTCAACCGCATCTGATAAGCTTGTTAAGAAGCTGACCTCAACATAGATTGCTTAATTTTTGAAGTTACTTCTTTAGACGCGTTATGAAAAAATGATAAGAGTGAAGTTATAAGATGCGCGCGCGCATCACTGTCACACAAAATTCACAGGTTGAAGTTAGCTAGAACCGACACCCTGAAATTAGCTATGGTCTATGGTTCATGAAGAATGATTGTTTCCTTTAGTAAACTTTGTGAGAGTTTGGTTTTTTATCTTGTTACGCCAAAGAAGTATAACTTCTTACGTGCGTACATAAAGCACACACACTTTTTTTTATTTTATAGGACACTCGTTTCCGACTGTTTATCTGTCTTTCTACTTATTATACAGGGAGTAACTAACTTAATGGTCATATTTTAAACCGACAGTGTGTCTGTCTGTCTATTATACAGGATGTAACTAAATGAATGGTCATATTTTAAAGGACACTCGTTTCCTACAATTTTTCTGTCTGTCTATTATACAGGGTGTAACTAAATGGGTGGTCATATTTTAAAGGACACTCGTTTCCGACAGTTTGTGTGTCTGTCTATTATACACGGAGTAACTAAATGGGGCGGTCATATTTTAAAGGACACTCGTTTCCGACAGTTTGTCTGTCTGTCTATTATACAGGGTGTAACTAAATGAGGGTCATATTTTAAAGGACACTCGTTTCCGACAGTTTGTCTGTCTGTGTATTATACAGGGTTTAACTAAATGAGGGTCATATTTTAAAGGACACTCGTTTCCGACAGTTTGTGTGTCTGTCTATTATACAGGGTGTAACTAAATGGGTGGTCATATTTCGAATACTGCTTCTGCCTTTATAAATGAACCACTTTCTTCAAGAACGTCAAAGACAATAGGGAATATGATTTTTTTTTTTTTTTCTATTGAATACTTATTAATGTTATAGTGAGCACATATGAAGGAATTTTCAAAATATCATCATCGTCGAACATAAAGCTTTTAAATTAATGATTAGATAGAGAAGTCCGACGTGTTTTTTGACGTCAAAGGACATAACGCCCATACAACTGCCATAGAAAACAACGTTTTCGAGAGAGGGACAGATATATTTGTTTAAATTGTTATAACTCGTTTAATTTTCCATCAATTTTGATTCTGCTTTCACTGTTCGTACCTACTCTGTTTTTGTATATTCATCGATAAACTGGTTAGATAACAAATAAACTTTACACACTTATCTGACCTTTTTTTTTTTGTGGGGTGGGAAATCATGCAATGACTTCTCCCGCTCTAAGTGGAGCGGGAGGGCGTGTCAGACTCTTACTGACTAAAACCCACCCCTGTTCCTTCCCTGCCTGAGTGCTCAGGGGTGCGGTAACTCATTTTCAGAATTTATCCGCTACCCCTAGGCATGCAGGCACCGGCCACGATGGGCCCCATCAGTGGTGGCTGACTACATCTCTTTGAGGCGCGCGTGGAACACTACGCGCCGTCGACTCACGGGCCTGGTGCTGATCGGACGGCGAGCTACCCACTGCTCGCCGTCCGCAGGCCCGGGTCTACGGTGGCCGGAAATCGTCTCGCGACGTCCTACTCCCAGTACGCCCAGTACCTCTCCTGCGGTGGTAGCAGCCGGGGCCGCGAGGTCCACTCCGTTGAGCTTCCCTCACGCGTCCCGCCTCCGCCTTCACGAGCATTACTGCTTCGCAGAAGGCGGAGACTGCCTCCCATTCCCTCTCGCTCCGTACCATGGCCTGAACCAAGGCCGGGCGCGAGAGGTCACCGCCACCTATCGCATCCACGAGGACACGGCGGTGTTACGCCCAAGCGGGGCAGACCTCCACCGTATGCTCCACCGTGTCCTCTGGGCGATGCGCGCAGCTGGCGAAGCTCGACGGGTCTGCCCTACCTTTCCTTCTTCAATTTCAAAACGTTAAGGCGCCCTCATTGAATAAAAAATCGTAGCATAACATAGAAAATAAATAGAATAAAGTATTTTTACGTTGTTAAAGCAGGTCTCAGAATTTTTCGTATCCAAAGCAGCTTTGGATACGAAACATTCTGAGATTTTACCAGAATGAGAAGACGGCTTGTACGAGTATCTATACACGCGAAATAAGCTCACACAGACAAAATGAGAAGCCGTTTCCGGCTTCTCATTTTGTCTGTGTGAGCTCTGTTGTCATCGTTATGTTCGTCGAGGTCACTCACACATTTTAAAGATCCTGCTTCATTTGATGTCCAATGACGTTGCGTCTATAGCCTTTCATAGTCTAAGGCTAGGCCCATGATAATGATCATGTCTGGAACAGAAAAGGAAGTTTCTCCTAGAAACATCATACCTAAGACAAGAAAATCTGAAATATTTATGATGACCACAGATTAAAATAAAAATCTATTTCTGTGAATCGGTCGCAATGAAATGACAAAACTTTAGTACTGTGTCAAGGCATTAGGTATTTAAACAAAAGTCTATTTTCTCAGAATTGTTCGTTATCCTGCATATGTCATAAGTACCAAAAACGGCCGTTTCTGACACTTTTGCCTACTACTTTGGATACGAAACATTCTGAGACCTGTTTTAACAACGTAAAAATACTTTATCCTCTTTGTAACAAACGTGACGTTGGATTCTTTAATATTTATTTTCTGAGCTATGCTACAATTTTTTATTAAATGAGGGCGCCACTTGGCCGGTAGTAGGGCCTTAAGTGCGTATGGGTGGAATGCCTACCATCTAACTGTGACAATGACCAGGGGTTCTGGTGCTTTGATTCGACCCATCCAGGATGGGCTGGGTCAAATCAATCTTCCATATTTATGGAAAGTAATACAAAGTCAGATCAGCCCGTTAGCTGGTAATTCAAAATTAAAATCAAAAGAAATTTATTCAAACTTTGCTGAGAGCCATCACTTTTTGAACGTCAAAGTTCTACATAAAGACAGTCCCCCAAAAACACCCGCCCGTTAACACTTCCTAGTGTTTTAGAGCTGTTCCTAGTGTTTTAATTGCACTCAGATCTGTGAGTGGCTAAAACATCACATCACCCGGCACCACGAAAGGCAAAACTAGTCATTCAAGTATCATCATCATCATTCTCCTGCCCTTATCCCAATTTATTTGGGGTCGGCGCAACATGTCTTTTTCTTCCATACTCCTCTATTAGTCGTCATCTCTGTAGTCACCCCTTTTTTACCCATATCCTCTTTCACACAGTCCAACCATCGTTTCTTTGGCCTTCCCCTACTCTTATAGCCGCCACATCCATACACAAGACTTTCCTCAGGACATTTTCTTCATTCCTCCGCATCACATGCCCATACCACGACAACCGATTTCCACACAACTTTTCAGTCAGCGGTGCCACTTTCAGACTTCCTCTTATATACTCATTCCTAATTCTATCCATGCGCGTAACACCACACATCGCTCTTAGCATTCTCATCTCAGCTACATGCAATTGCTTTTCAAGTCATTCAAGTATATTCGCATTAATAGTAATAATAAATAATAAATTAATTTACTTCCCATTTTACAATTTTTACATGATTATTGCATTAGTGGCAGCAAGCGTGGCTGCTGAGCGTGTTCTATCGGATCGGATAAAACGTGCTACCTACTGGGTATTTCTTCAAGAAATTACTCTGTAGGAGCCCGGAGTTTGGAAGTTGGTGCTCGTCAAGCCGTTAGTTCTGCGCCTGATCTCTCCCCGGTCGTGTCGGATTGCCATCCCATCGGACTATGAGAGTGAAGGAACAGAGAGGGCACCTATGTTTGCGCACACGCTTGTGCACAATAATATCTCCTGCGTACTTGGCTGATATCCATTGAGAAGCTTGTGGCTAAAGTAATAACAGCCGCACGGGTCGATCCATCCCCCCCGAGGACACGGTGGAGCATACGGTGGAGGTCTGCCCCGCTTGGGCGGAGCAACGCCGTGTCCTCGTGGATGCGATAGGCGGCAGCGACCTCTCGCGCCCTGCCCTGGTTCAGGCCATGGTACGGAGCGAGAGGGAATGGGAAGCCGTCTCCTCCTTCTGCGAAGCAGTAATGCTCGCGAAGGCGGAGGCGGGACGCGTGAGAGAGCACCAACAACGGAGTCGCCCTCACGCCCTCAGCAGCAGCCGCCTCAGGAGACGCCGGGGACTTCCGGCGCCGCGAGACGATCTCCGGCCACCGTAGACCCGGGCCTGCGGACGGCGAGTAGTGGGTAACTCGCCGTCCGATCAGCACCAGGCCCGAGAGTCGACGGCGCGTAGTGTTCCACGCGCGCCTCAAAGAGTTGTCAGCAAGAGGCCTGCCCGGGGGTTGAGGATAAATTCGAAACAGAGTTACCACGCCCCTGGGCACTCAAAGGCAGGAAGGAACAGGGGTGGGGTTTAGTCAGTAAGAGTCTGACACGCCCTCCCGCTCCGCCCAGAGCGGGAGAAGTCATAGGATGATTTCCCAACCCACAAAAAAAAAAAAAAAAAAAAACGGGTCGATCCATCATCTTGCTCAACGGAGTGCCCCTTCACGGAACCGGCCGCTACCACTGCAGGAGAGGTACTGGGCGTACTGGGCGTAGGACGTCGCGAGACGATCTCCGGCCACCGTAGACCCGGGCCTGCGGACCGCGAGCAGTGGGTAGCTCGCCGTCCGATCAGCACCAGGCCCGTAGTGTTCCACGCGCGCCTCAAAGAGATTAGTGTCAGCCACCACTGACGGGGCCCATCGTGGCCGGTGCCTACATGCCTAGGGGTAGCGGATAAATTCTGAAAATGAGTTACCGCACCCCTGGACACTCGGACAGGGAAGGAACAGGGGTGAGCGTTAGTCAGTAAGAGTCTGACACGCCCTCCCGCTCCACCCAGAGCGGGAGAAGTCATTGGATGATTTCCCAACACGCAAAAAAAAAAAAAGGTAACGCTTGCCAGGGTTGCTCCATAAATGGCTGACCACCTTTACATACCGAGACTCCTCCGTGCCTCGGAAAGCACGTCAAGCCGTTGGTCCCGGCTTTCAATCGTGGATCTTTGACAGTCGTTACAGGTTGTCAGAAGCCTGAAAGTCTGACAACCAGTCTTACCAAGGTGCATCGTATTACCCAATAACTGGGTTGTGGAGGTCAGATAGGCAGTCGCTCCATGTAAAATACTGGTATTCAGCTGCATCCAGTTAGACTGGAAGCCGACCCCAAGATAGTTGGAAAAAGGCTAGGCAGATTTCCATTGAGATTAGCCCCCGTGGTGGTGAAGATTATTTACTTATCAATTTCCTTGTTATACAATACCTCTGTAAGTAACACCGGTAGTTTGTTTTTGTAATCATGTGTTCGTTATTATGAGAGCAGACAGTCTCTATTCATACCTATCAGTAGCTATATTTATACTAGTAACTTAGTGTTTTGGTATTAACTTAGAATGAAATCAAATCTTGATTTGAAAAGACCTGTGAGCCAGCAGTCACCCCTGCCATGTTTCTCGATCACTGCTTATTATTTCTACCACGCGATAAGAGGGAACAGGGCCTGCGAGGAATTTACAAAATAAGTATTTGAAGAAACTATTGCCATCGTGCTCCCTCAAGCCTGCCCCTGTAGAGTGCGATAGGGACAGCTGCAACTCAGACCGATTTTATCACATTTTTGACGAGATCGACGTTTTGTATTCCCCTTTTTTCTCCTCGAAAACTGAGCCGTTTCAATTATTTTTGACACCGATTTTTTAAAAAAGGGTATGTCTTGGTCCAAATGAGTGAAATTTTTAAGAAAGAGTATGTCTAGGTCCCTATTAAATGTTTTATGTTAAAACTTTTCGAATTTGTCTGGTAGTCTTCTAAGAACGGCGGTAAAAATAGGGCCATTTTTTTTTTTTCATTTTTGGAGGGTCATATTTTCTATACATATTAGTTGCTGAAAAAAGGGAAATGACAGGGACGTGTCAACAACAGACCTTGACTTTATGAAAAAAAAAATGATTGCTCTAGAGGCATTATTCAGGAAGAAAAAAGGGGAATACATTTGTATGGAGAGTCGCAGCCCCTGTTCCCTCTTAATCACTAGCATTTTTTAAGTTCATCACTGATATCCTGAGAAAACTCTGAAATTGCCAACCTGCTTTGAGTAAGTGTAATGTATTCTGTATAAGAAGAGGTCTTCGAACGTTTCAGGCTGAACTTAACCTATCGTAACTTAGAAGTTTGTTTGGTTTTTTTAAATTTTGCTACAATTTATTTGCAGTGGAGCAGTGGTGGCCCATGGTAACTGCCCCGATTTACGAGTTATACATCGTAGGTTAAAACCCAGGCAGGTGTTTTACTTTGTGTAATTTATTTCATAACCACAGCTCTCAAAACCGGAAAAACACCGCTCGGAAAAACGGTGATGGAAAACATCGTGAGGAAACCGGCATGTCATAGAATCAAAAATTTGAAAACAAGTGGCACTGGGCCCGCGTGGAGTATGACGGTCCATTCCCTCTCAAGGAGAGGAGGCCGGCGTCCCAGCAGTGCAGGTGCACGATTTTCTGCGGGCTAAAAGTAAGTCAAGAACGAGTCAGTTAACTAAAAATAATAAATCCCTGACAAAATACTATTGGTGACTATTATTGACTATTTATTGCAGCAATTGCGTAGTTTATTAGTCAGTAATTAACTTGTTAGTTTCTGTACATAAAATTTAATTGAAACGTCGTGAGTACCAGGCACTTACCGACACTTCACATAGGTACTAGGTATCAATTAGGTACCTTTAATGGCAATCTTAAACAGTATTTTGTTTTGCATAATAGTATTGTCAGCCTTTTGATGTTCTGCCCAGGGGTTGAGGATCTGCCCAGGGGTTGAGGATCTGCCCAGGGATTGAGGATAAATTCGAAACAGAGTTACCTCGCCCCTGAGCACTCAGGGCAAGGAAGTTACTGGGGTGGGTTTTAGTCAGTAAGAGTCTGACACGTCCTCCCGCTCCACCCTAGAGCGAGAGATGTCATTGGATGATTTCCCACCCCACAAAAAAAAAGCCATTTGATGTTCCCACTGCTGGTACACAGGCCTCCTCTCTGCGAGAGGGCCGTAATCCACCACGCGTGAAGAAAAACACAGTATGATAAAAGTTTCATCCTATAATCCAATGCGGGCCCAATGCGGGTTGGTTGATGTCATATTTCTCCGAAGTTTTTGGGTCTAGGACATCCCAGTTTCCTCACGATGTTTTCCTTCACCGTTTTGGAAGCAGTGGTGAAGAAGTAATTTACACAAAGTAAAGCGCCTGACTGGGTTTGAACCCACGGCCTACAATTTGTAAATCGCAGCCGTTACCACTGCGCTACCACTGATCTATCATTTTACATTTTACTATTTTGTTTCAGTCATGTCAAATCCGTAGAGATCAAACCTTCTTCTAGGGATACGCTGGCATACGGATTGGCATCGTATTTTTTTGTTATAAGTAAGACTTCTAGTGGTTTCGACTCTACTGCATGTCATAAATTTCATTTTACACCCGACGAGTTACTTAACGACAAAGTGGACCGATGACCAGCAGGCCACGTGAGTACGGTGTGGATGCGAGAACCAAAGGACGGGTCTATATGACAATGGTTTTGCGGCTGGAAATATGGTGACGACTATAATAATCCGCCCGACCGAATTTCGATCACCGTACCCAGAAGCAAGCGTGTGCACCGACCAACGATCGTGGTCGTTGGCGCCGACACTGGTACAGACTGTTGTCAACATTACCTGACCCACCCTAAAATCAAACGACTTTGGACCCTCTGCTTGTAACATTAAGGTTTATTTAATTTATATGAGCTTATCACACCAGTGCACGAGGACTCGATGAACAAAAATACAATAATAACACAGACACTCAAATTTGATCTTTAACACGTAACGTTAAGGTAAACCCACCCAACATCACCGGCATTATATATGTTTTTGTTAAGCTGTTTTAATCATTATCTCGTTAACATTAAAGTTGAAAAGCTTTTAAGTCACACTACATAATTACAACCCAATCTTTAGTTTCGCGTATTCTCAACAAGTTCTTGTGGCTTAGCGGTTTGATGCTGGATTGACGAAGAACAGTATGTGGGTTCGAAACCACAGTCCACGTATACATCAGTTTCTTTTTAATTTGTTTTCATTTCTACAATATTGCTTGCAATATTAAAGAACGACCAATATGATTTTCGCCTAATAACTTATCTTGTAAACGGGTGGGTAATTTAAAAAACTTTAAGTTCACAGTTCTTTATAATGAATACGAATATTTATTTTTCAACTACCCACTTATTACAAGTTATGTGAAAATATTACCATTTTAAAAAGTTTATGTATAGTCTGTAGTTCTTTACAATAATGCAAGAAATAGTTTTGGAATATAAATTCTATATTGAAAGCAAAACAATATATTTGTCGCCGGATTTGATCTCGACCCTTGTTTTTCTCAGTCTTACACACGGACCACGAGACCAGAATTACTTGAACTCAATTATTAAAATAAGCTATTACACTTATCATATTATAACAAATAGTTATAAAATATAACCTAATGCTAACGTTTTAAAGATCAAATTTGCGTGTCTATATTATTATTGTATTTGTTCATCAAATCCTCGAGCAGTTGTCTGATAAGCTCATATAAATTAAATAAACCTTAATGTTACACGCAGAGGGTCCAAAGTCGTTTGATTTTAGGGTGGGTCAGGTAATGTTGACAACAGTCTGTACATTCTCTGTTTCTTCACTCTCATAGTCCGATGGGACGGCAATCCGACACGACCGGGGAGAGATCAGGCGTAGGACCAACAGCTTTACGTGCTTTCCGGGGCAAGGGGGTTACACCACCAACTTCCAAACTTCGAGCTGCTACTGAGTCATACCTAATGGAAAAACCCAATAACACTTTTTGACTGCTCTGGGAATCGAATACAGGCTCAGCAGTCACGCTTGCGACCCCGAGACCAACGAGGCAGTTTGGTGATGAGATGCCAGTATGAAGAAGAATATAGGCAAAAAAAAGACTAAGAAGAAATTATACCAAGATCGACAATGGTGCCGATTCTCTTGTTCAGTAACTTAACTAAAATTAGAGAATCGCTATCTTTTACTAAAAGGCAGTGCGAGAACGGCTATAGCTATGTACTAAGTTAAAGATGTCAAACTAGTTTATGCCTAGCGCTTTGCGCTTCACCGTGTTTTTAACCGACTTTCGAAAAAAGGAGGAGGTTCTATGTTCGACTGTGTATGTCCGCCGATTTCTCCGTCAGTTGAGGAACGACTTTCAAAATTCTTTTTTTATCCGAAAGAATATACTCCCGAGGTGGTCCCATATATATTTTTTATCGAAATTGCTTCCGCACTTTTTGAGAAACTGAACTAAAACGACAAATACGTATACCTCGATGACGTTTTTGTTTTCTCCAATTGCGAGTATGTTTAAATTCCACGTTCCATGTTATTGGGGTTTGTAATTCTGGGGTACAGCAACTAAAAAGTGAAAAATAAAAACTTTTTACAAAAATAAACAACCGACTTCCAAAAAAGGTACTTTTATTAAACTAAAAATTAAAAAATAACTTTAATTTTGGAAGTCGGTGTTAAATAACGAAGAAATAAAATAAAATACGTAATAAAAGTACTTAGCTTTTTTGGAAGTTGGTTGTTTTTTTTGTAAAAAGTTTTTAATCGACATTTTTTTACGTGTAAGTACCCTTAATTTGTATGGAAATATTAGTTCAACTAAATTTGACAGCTCTAATTTCTCTCGTCTCTTTCTTGTTTTATTAGAAAGAAAAAGATAGGAATAGCCTAAATTAGGTTTAGTTTGTGCATAACAGAATCCGCACCAATACCTAAATCAAAAGGAGAGGGATAATTTGATTAAAAGCAGTCAAAACATAACCTACGTGGACAGCACTTAGGTTTTGTCATTACCAAGATTACAAATAATACTTACCAGTTACATTTTTTATTTATTGTTATTATTTAACATAGACATGCTAGAAAAAAGTTAATAAAATATGTACAAGTGGCATAAAAATGGAGGCATAAAACTCATCGGGCATCGAAAAAGTCGTCCACAACACTGTCAATGGCAAACGTACCCAGACCCAGAACACTGACAGCATTGCCACGTTAAACGGACAACTTGTCTGATTCAAAGAAACTGGACTAACGCATAACATTGTTTCAACGAATTTCCACTCGTCAAATTTAATGCACGTAGGGAAACAGAAAACGCGCGAACACAGTAAGAATTGATTGAGTCAATTCGTACGATTACCTCATCTCAGACAACAGTACTGGTTGCGAAAGTAAGCATGCACTCGGAATAATTAGTGAGGCCTTCATTAATGTTGGTACAGTCGACGAAAGAGCTGGTTTGCGGACGGTAATATTTTTTTTTTTAATACGTATCTAGTTACACGCTGTTGCTATGGCAAAACAACTTAGTTACGCGGTTTTACTGAAGCTTTTCTGCACAACACTGACATTTTTTTTTTTTGTGGGGTTGGGAAATCATCCAATTACTTCTCCCGCTCTGGGTGGAGCGGGAGGGCGTGTCAGACTCTTACTGACTAAAACCCACCCCTGTTCCTTCCCTGCCTGAGTGCCCAGGGGTGCGGTAACTCATTTTCAGAATTTATCCGCTACCCCTAGGCATACAACACTGACATTGTACGTATTGTTTTGGCGTAAAATACGCGTCACCATTGCATTGGTTCAAATCCTCGTGTTTGATTTGTAAAACGCTGCGTCGTTCGATTCCCCATCAAATGATTTAATAAACGTAACGCTTTTTATCAAAAAAATTACTTACGTGGTGTTAAAAGTTATGTGATATTAAGCAACTTTTCATTCCTAAAAGATACATTGATTCTGTATCTAAGTTATGACAAGGGAGCGAAATCCTAAATTCTCAAGACAAAAAGCCTATCAAGCAGCGTTGGATAGCCCATATTTTGTAGTCGACCAATTTATAAGAATGGCAAAAGAAAAATCTTAGAAATTTGGTAAGCCACGAAACAAGCAATAAAAAAACTTTTTTACAAAAAAAACAACCGACTTCCAAAAAAAAAATACACTAAAAATTAAAAAATAACTTTAATTTCGGAAGTCAGTTGTTTTTTTTTGTAAAAAAGTTTTTATTTTTCCCTTTTTAGTTGTTATACCCCAGGACTAAAAACCCCAATAACACACAACGTGGAATTTAAACATTTGGAGAACACGAAAACGTCATCGAGGTATGCGTATTTTTCGTTTTTGTTCAATTTCTCAAAAAGTGCTGAAGCAATTTCGATAAAATTTATATGGGACCACCTCGGAAGTATATTCTTTCGGATAATAATAATAAATAGAATTTTGAAAATCGGTCCACAATTGACCGAGAAATCGGCGGCCATACATAAAAAAAAAAAAACATACAGTCGAACATAGAACCTCCTCCTTTTACGAAATAATTTATTTTCAAAAATCCCGTCTGTCATAAGCGACTAAAAAGTTCCAAACCAGTCACTTTTCAAGCAACCCTAGTAGTTATTTTAGTTCAATTATTGATTTCATGCCACCAACTGCATCAGACTGCTTGATAAGTGACTTGTTTGGAACTTTTTAGTTGTTTTTTACAGTCGGGTTTTTTTTAAATATTAAATTTTGTTTTTTTTTTTACATTTTAGTGAATTATTGGAATCACCTCCTCGAACCCTTTATTTTGATACCCCATTTAATATAGTTCGTCGACTTTTATTTTATTATTTTTCACAATATGGCGTCTAGTTGTTGCCATATTGTATTTTGATTACTGTCATGTCTTTGGTAGCAGTCGCAATCAATTGACGTAAGAATTATCAAAATCGGCTCACGCGTTTAGTCCCTATAGTGCCACAAAAGAACAAACATACATACATACATATATAGGGTGACTGGTAATTAGTGACCGATACTTAAACACGTGATTGTACTCATGATTATAAACAACTTTCCCAAAGACACTTTATTTTATACTTATTCACTTTTATCACAATAACAACAGTTTGAAATATGCGCGCGCGCAAAGGCAGTGACCGAATTTCAAACTGTTGTTATTGTAAAAAAAGTGAATACGTATAAAAAAAAAGTTTCTTTGGGAAAGCTGTTTGTAATCATGAGTACAATCACGTGTTTAAGTATCTGTCACTAATTACCAGTCACCCTATATACATACATAGGCTGATAAACACATTACCCTCCCTGCGTCGCCCAGTCGGGTAAAAAGGCAGGATGTATGTAGTAGGTACCATTCATTACCTACACCCAATTGCACACTTATTCATTTTGTGCACCACACTTTTTGTAAGAAACCTAGGTTTGGAAGCCTTCATCCATTTACCTCAACGCAGTTCAGACATGCTAATTCAAGGTGTTACCTTAATTAGTACCTAATTTATTAATGAGTTTTGATCGCTAGACTATACGTATGTTCTGAAATTAGATGGTGTCATCATAGTCAATAAGAGAAGCATTTGGTGCCAATTCTGTTGTGCACAAACTAAACTTAATTTAGGCTATTCCTATCTGTTTCTCTCTAATAAAACAAGAAAGAGACGGACGTAAATTAAGTTGATCCAATATTTTGATACTTACAAATTAAGGGTAGGTACACGTAAAAACATGTCGACTAAAACCACGGTAAAGCGCAAGGCGTAAACTAGTTTCACATCTCTAACTTAAGGCGCAGTTATACGACTTTTAATGGTTTTTAATTTAACATCACGTCTAAACTACTAGTCTTATTTCGTTGAAAATTTTAAGTTACTCTAAACAAATTCTGTCGTAATTTGATACTTACGTGAATGTTTGAAATTATATTTTTATAACATAGTGTAAATAATTTGTAAAGTTTTATCTAATGCGGATAAAAAATTGAGAATCACGCAAAAACTATAAAACGTATTTTTTATGAAATCTGCACGATTTTAAAGATAACTTAATTATTTATATTTTTGTATACCTACGTGGTTTAGTATAATACTTGCTGTTTTACGTATAATAAATGAATAGTGCGTTTAATTTCGGACAGCGCTCCTTGATAGGTGGACGTACGACGCGTTACGTGAGCTCAGTACAGAACACGCAAGCTAACCACTCAAGGTCATTGGCAGTTAATAGTACCTTAAATCATAGTTATAGCCGTCCTTTTCTCGCACTGTCTTTTAATAAAAGATTCTCTAATTTTAGTTAAGTTATTGAACAAGAGAATCGGCACCATTTTGTGTCAATTATTTATTTAAAAGCTGGAGAAGGCTGCCTGTTTCTGTTCCTGGTGGCAAATCGATGTCAAAAGGTGAATCATTGCAGCAACCTTTAATCCGGAATCCCGAATGAATAAGCATAATCAGCCTAATAATATGCCCACTGCTGGGAATCAAGCTAGGAGAGGCAATGAGTCGATCCACCACGCGGGCCCTGTGCGGGTTGGTGGATGTCACATCTCTTCTAATTGTTAGCTCTAGGATATGCCGGTTTCCTCACGATGTTTTTCTTTACCATTTTGAGAGTAGTAGTGTTTTTTTTTTCATTTATAGGCTCTCGTTTGAACTTTATCTCACCAATTGTAAGCGATAGTGTGGTCACAGATGAAGCACGCTTGCCTAAAAGTAACCTATTCAGTCCTGACATAAGGACTCTCAGAAAAAACAAACATAAAATAAACCGCTTGCCTGTGTGAACCCACGTCGTACAACTCGTAAGCTGGGCCACCGCTGCTCAACCATACCTTCCATCCAGCCAGTCGCAAAATTCTTGGAAGACTACTCCTAACCTGGATATCCGTCGATTAACAACGGCCTGAAGCCAGCAAACTTAAATATAGAATAGAAACTGTATAAGTTTCATTACGATCCAGCACAGACATGTCTGACTCAAATTATCCGATAAGGCTAGGCAAAAAGACAGACGCCCAAACTTGTGTTGGGCGAAAATAATATCAACACTAGTGGAGGATCTTATCTTCCATCCCTTCCCCCATTGCTGAAGATCATGACTTTTTTTAATCGACTTCAAAAAAAGGAGGAGGCTCTCAATTTGACTGTATTTTTTTTATGTGTGTTACCTCATAACTTTTTACTAGGTGAACCGATTTTGATGATTTTTATTTTATTGGAAAGCTGGTACTTCACATGTGGCCCCATTTTAATCTGGTGAAGATCTGATAAAGAACTTCGGAGATACACAATGGAACTCTTCAATAAAAAATAGCAAACCTTCCAGAATGGCTGCAATCGCATGTCTGTATATTGTTTTCGCCACTTCACAACATTACATCACGCTGATACGCTCTAAAGGGGTATACAGATTCGTACAGTTCACCCTGATACACCTTAATTTCACCAACTGTGTTCAAATTCCCTATTTTTGGGGCTATCAAATCGGGCATAATTTTACTATTAATTCAGTTTTCTAATGGGGTACAACAACTAAAAAGTGAAAAATAAAAAACTTTTTACAAAAAAAAAATACAACCGACTTCCATAGATAATACAAAAAAATGCAAAATTACTTTAATTTCAGAAGTCGGTGTCAAATAACGAAGAAACCAAACTAGAAACACCGACTTCCGAAATTAAAGTTATATTATTATTTAAGGAAGTCGGTTGTATTTTTTTTTGTAAAAAGTTTTGTCGACTATCTTTTCGACTATTATTTTCGACGTCTGCCTCTAACTGATCCGGTACGTCACCCGGTGGAGGGCGGCGCCGACAAATAATTCCAGCTGTATCTAACCAAAAAACTGGCTAGCAACAGACACGCAGGTCAATCAACTCACAATTTTACTCATCTGTTACCAAACCAAGCAAAAAGCTCTCGAAACTGTTCCCCAGAAGATGACTCACATCAACATTACTCGGATGAGTCACTACAAATCAATTACCACTTGATATCCACTACCGGAACAGAAGCAAATTACAACGTACAAGGTACCTCTGCTACAGTATATGGAATAAACAGCAGGACAACTACGATTCATTCATATACTCGTAACATAAATTATGAGTATATTTCTGTAGATATCATGATTGTCTGGCAGTTTGAGTACTTTATGCGGCCGATCTAAAGTTCTGAGTTGAGCAACACAATAACTGACAAATGCTTAATGTTTGGAGAGGTCCACTCAAATCGACGTCGTGCTTTCCTCAAAAGCTCATCTCGGACATGGTTCTCGTACAATTTGAACAGTACGGATTGTATGGACTTTAAAAGAGACTTTAACCTCTGAGTTTGTTTCAGTGTTTCTTCTCAGGGTTAGGTCAGCTAGGAAATGGGTCTTTATAGAAGAACTTTTTATGTTATAATATTATTTTGCATAACAGCGGATAGCTGCATAAATACATAACTTTAAGTCGGTGTCAAATAACAAAGACAAACAAACTACAAACACTGACTTCCGAAATTAAAGTTACTTGGAATTTTTAGAAGTCAGTTGTATTTTTTGTATTTTATTTTTCATTTTTTATTGTTGTATCCCCATAACTACAACTTAATAGTAAGGTTATGCTCGAATTGATAGCCCCAAAAACATGGAATTTGAACATAATTTCAGAGCGTATCAGCATTATGTTATATTATGAAGTGGTATAAACAATAACAGACGTGCAATCGCAGCAATTCCGGAAGGATTAATTTATTGAAGAGTTCCATTGTCTATCTCCGAAGTTCTTCATCAGATCTTCACCAAATTTAAACGGCACCACCTCAGAAGTATTTACTCTTTTGAATAAAACAAGAATTTTGTAAATCGGTCGACAATTGGCGGAGAAAAGGGTGAACATACATAATAAAAAACTTACAGTCGAACATAGAACCTCCTCCTTTTTCTGAAGTCGGTTAAAAACTAAGCGAATACACGCTAAGGCCCTGTGGGGCTTAGGGCGTCGCTGGGGGGAGCTCAGCAAGGAACTGGCTGGATCGAACTCGCTGCATGCAGTTGATATACTGTTCTATATTTCTACTGTGGCTGTACCGCACAAGTTGTGACTACACACAGGTTAGTTGCGATACCCTCTGGAGATAGTGACTACCTGCCACCGACTGCCACTTACCTACGCGATCTTGATTGTAGCAGCGAGTGAGCTGTAATCTTTTTCGTTTCAAGTCATTGGGCATCTATTAGTTGGTTGTAAAGGAAAATGGCGTCTTTAGTTGTACCTATAGCTGCGATCTTGAATAATATAATATTATGTATATTGGGATGGCCGGGCATCATGATCCTCTTGACTGTATAATTATGTATGTATATAGGCAGGCCCCGCCGCCTGAGTTCGGTCGCTTCGCTCGCTCACTAGACCCCGCCATCCCCTTCGAACCTTGGCTATCCGAGTCGGGGTGCCCCAAGTCCCCAGCTCGCATCACTTGATTTTTATCTGATTTGAGGTAAAGTGGTATAGCGTTATAATCGGGGACCCTACTCCTACCAAATTTAGCCCCTTTTACCCCCAAACTCCTGGTAAACGATACTAGATCCAACCCCACCTAAGTTTATCCAACTGCTACCGGCCACATCTAGTTGTAGCCGGCTAAAACTAGGTTTAGCCGCACTTCGGGTTTTAGCCGAAACAGATATAAAGCACGACGATTTAGTTGGAACTTCACTTCGGCTAGCAAAATGTTTTTGACTGGATCGGAACACTCATTCTAAATTCGCATGAATTTAGAATCGGTTTAAATTCGTAGAACATATATGTTCTAAATTTAATTACTACTACGAATTTAACAAACAATATGCATTCTATAGAATGCATATTGTTTGTCTATAATTGTTTTAGATCGGAGCGGTCAACTGCGTGGTTGGCTACGCGTACACACTCACACACAAAGTGCAGAATGGTGGTCCTCGCCACCAGGTTGCAGGCAGTCCAAGGAGCCCGACCATTCCTGAACAGAAATCTAACCAGAAACCTTCTGCGACTGGACAGAGGCAGTCTGCGCCTGGTGGCGGAGACCATCACCGGGCACTGCTCCCTTAATAAACACTTCCACACAATAGGCGTAACGGATAGTCTCCAGTGCAGGACATGCATGGAGACGAAGTTAACGGACGAGCACGTGCTCCTTGAGGATGTCGACGATTTACGCATACGAACCTTGATAAACAGTACAAGAATTCCCTTATAGACGCACTGAATAAACTGGGCAGCCTAATCCGCTTCTGGAGAGAGGTGGGTTGGTTTGAATAAAGGCCACTACGGCCCACGCGAAAGGTCCACCATGCACTGAGTGCGGAAACCGTAGCACCAGATAGATAGACATAAAAATCTCGTGTCATGGTGTTTGTGGTTGCACTCCTCCGAAACGCCTTGACCGATTTCAAACTTTTTTTTTTTTGTAAATTTGGTAGATATGATCCCTCCCCCCCGCCACACCAAATTTTTTAATCACAGAACAACGTTTGCTAGGTCAGCTAGTATCACCCGGGCCTGCGGACGGCGAGTAGTGGGTACCTCGCCGTCCGATCAGCACCAGGCCCGAGAGTCGACGGCCACGCGCGCCTTAAAGAGTTGTCAGCAAATGGCCGATGCCGCCCAGGGGTTGTGGATAAATTCGAAACAGAGTTACCGCACCCCTGGGCACTCAGGGCAGGGAAGAAACAGGGGTGGGTTTTAGTCAGTAAGAGTCTGACACGCCCTCCCGCTCCACCAAGAATGGAAGATGTCATTGGATGATTTCTCACCCCCAAAAAAAAT
The DNA here is from genome assembly GCA_951329385.1 of Polia nebulosa. NCBI lineage: Eukaryota > Metazoa > Arthropoda > Insecta > Lepidoptera > Noctuidae > Polia > Polia nebulosa. The sequence goes on along the minus strand of OX589611.1, from coordinate 22,946,681 downwards.
AAAAAAGACCTAGTATTATTGTTATATCTATGAAGTCAGTAGTATTTTTTTTTGTTTTTTCTTACCTGAAGAACCCACACTAAAAGATTTGCTTAATAAATAAGGATAAGCTAAATCACAGGATACGAAAAATCAAGGCATTTATCTTATTTATAACATGATTTGCCTCGTGTCCTAACCATAGACTAGGACACGAGGCAAATAAAATTAATAGTAAATAATACAACAAAAGACCCACATTTAGTTATTTCGGTCATAAATAATAGCGCGTTTGGACAAACCTTGACAATTCTTATCACTTATCAACTTCCCTACATGAATTCATTAATGAATTTGGCATAATCTGCGTTTGAAAATATACGAGACACATTTAGATGTTAATTTAATCTGTGCTCGTGACGCCTATTAAAATAACTATAAATCCCGTTTAATTACCATTTTACGATCCGATAGTTGTGGACACATTATTATAATTAAATGATTGTCAAACGCTACAGGTGACTATGGAGATGACCTTCGGAATGGCGCATCATGGCGTCCCCATTGACCTCCATCATCCATCATTATTAGATATAGAACTCCTCGTTTGTCTCGTGGTCGTAAGCGAGACTGCTGAGCGTGGGTGCTGGGTTCGATTCGGGCAAAAAGTGCTATTGTATTATTATTTCCATTAGGAATTACTCTGTAGCAGCCCGGTGTTTAGGAGTTGGTGGTATGATACCCCCGTGACTCGAATAACACTGATCTCTCCCCGGTCGTGTCGGAGGGACGGCAATCCAAATATGAGAGTAAAGGAACAGAAAGTGCACCTGCGTTTGCGCACACGCTTGTGGACAATAGTAATACAATAGTAATTTAATTGTTTTTCTTTGACTTTTGTAATTATTTTTTAGGTAGATAATTTTTTAATTTGGTACTTTTTTATATCTTGGCATGGGATTTTAATTGATTTGTTAAAATTGAATCAATCATTATTATTGTCACAAGAATTTGCATGCCGAATTTAGTAGGCGGAATATGAAGAACTATTGTGTGAGTGTTATAAAATCTGTAAAATACCATATTTCAAGCAAATAAATGAAATCTGAATAATATCTCCTTCGTACTTGGCTAATCTCCGTTGAAATTGGCCTCACAAGGTCCTCGGGCTCTAAGGCTCAATTATTATTATCACAGGGTTCTCGGGCTCTAAGGCTTAATTATTATTATCACAGGGTCCTCGGGCTATAGGGCTCAATTATTATTATCACAGGGTCCTCGGGCTGTACCTGGGACTCGTCCTCGACAGCCGGTGGAACTTCGTCGAGCATTTCCGACGTTTGGCTCCCAGATTGGAGCGGGCCAGTGCTGCTCTGAAGCGGCTTCAGCCCAATCTGGGGGGTCCAAACGCCTCCTACCGGAGGCTCTACGCGGGGATCGTGCGGTCCATGGCCCTTTACGGAGCACCGGTCTGAGGAAGCGACCAGCTCGCCGGTTGAACGCGTCCCGAAGGGTCATGGCCATTCGCCTCATCCACGGATACCGCACGGTCTCCTGTGAGACGGCGAGCCTCCTTGCCGGACTGTCGCCATGGGATCTAGAGGCCAAGGTCCTCGCGCTGCTCTGGGAGTGGCGCGAGGAGACCAAACGCCGGGGCGAAACTCTGCTGCCGCGACACCTCGCGGCTCGGCGGACGGAGCTCCGGCAGGATCTCATGGCGACATGGAGACAGCGACTGTCGCAACCCAGCGCTGGGCACGCCACCATTGCGGCGGTAGTGCCGCTCTTTGAGGAGTGGCTGGAGAGGCGTCACGGCGTCCTCACCTTCCGCCTGACGCAGGTCCTCACCGGACACGGATCTTTCGGGAGGTTCCTGCATCAGATCGGGCGGGAGAAAACGCCCGGGTGTTACCACTGCGCGGATCGCCCAGAGGACACGGTGGAGCATACGGTGGAGGTCTGCCCCGCTTGGGCGGAACACCGCCGTGTCCTCGTGGATGCGATAGGTGGCGGCGACATCTCGCGCCCGGCCCTGGTTCAGGCCATGGTACGGAGCGAGAGGGAATGGGAGGCAGTCTCCGCCTTCTGTGAAGCAGTAATGCTCGTGAAGGCGGAGGCGGGACGCGTGAGGAAAGCTCAACGGAGTGGCCCTCGCGGCCCAGGCCGCTACCACCGCAGGAGAGGTACTGGGCGTACTAGGCGTAGGACATCACGAGACGATTTCCGGCCACCGTTTTTTTTTTTTTTTTTGGGGGGTGGGAAATCATCTAATGACTCTTTCCGCTCTGGGGTGGAGCGGAAGGGCGTGTCAGACTCTTACTGACTAAAACCCACCCCTGTTCCTCCCTGCCCTACGCGCCCGGGGGCGAGGTAACTCTTTCGAATTTATCCTCCACCCCCGGGCAGGCACTGGCCGTGGCAGGCCCCGTCCATTGCTGACAACTCTTTGAGGCGCGCGTGGAACACTACGCGCCGTCGACTCTCGGGCCTGGTGCTGATCGGACGGCGAGTTACCCGCTACTCGCCGTCCGCAGGCCCGGGTCTACGGTGGCCGGAGATCGTCTCGCAGCCCCCGGCGTCTCCTGCGACGGCTGCTGCTGGGGGCGCTAGGGCGACTCGGTCTCTGTTGAGTCTCCCTAACGTGTAACGTAGTGGCGTTACAATCTTAATTGAAACATAAACATACGGAAAAATCCAGAGACCAAAAGCCACAAAGCAAGCATAGACAATTTTAGTGACTGACAACACTATTGTCTTTGGTTTCTATGACATCTGTCAATGACGGCGTAGATATAAAAACCCGATAAACGACATCGTGGGCCCTTTTTTATCTTAATCCAGCTGTTGGCGTGGAGACTCACGCTCACTTTGTTCTGTCGAACACCCTTGAGCCGTGAAGCGATCGCCAAGTCCTAGCAGCTGTAGTTTGCATTGGCAAATATTTGCCAACTTATTACGCGATTTCAACCCCTGTAATTGGGTGAGTGTTTGAACAGCATACAGGTAGCTTTGTGCATTCTGTGTTCCTAATCTTGTGTATAAATTCTTTCCAGAACATGTCTTCCTTAATTTTATTTCCTAGCATTGTATAATCAAGGCTCATAACCTACAAAAGATATGTCGCACATTGTAATTACGCCTTCCGCGTGATTAGCTTTACTATGCACATACATATAGCCTTAGCTATGTACATGCTGACTTGCGCGTGGCTGCTGCTGCTCTTGAATGTGTATGTTTTCATGCTTTTCCACCTCACTTTTGTAAACTCCGTCTGATTTTGACAACCACACTTGTTAGCGCACGTACAGCCGCTTTGCTCATGCCAAGGTGTCAAAATCAGCGGAGAAGCTTATCTTCCACCTCTGACACGCTGGACATTGTTCCCAGGGTCCTAGATCCGGATTACCGGCTCCTGATTTCCTGACCCGGCTTCTCGAATTCTTGAAATGGAGGGAGAGGACTTGGAGCCCTGCACTCTGGGCACGCACCTGCATCGTCCTCCATCGCGGCCATCCTGCCGCAGTGCCTCGTGGCGCGGCCACTAGGCCACTCACCACGGCGGCTCGCTCCACGCCGGGTGTATATTTACCCGCGTGGCCTCAGCAGGCCGTCTCCGAGCCGGCTAGACCACCTGCCGGCCGATCATCCTGGCTCCTGTCGACCCTGCGAGCCGGCGCTGCCGCCTGCCGGCCAACACCTCCGGGGGGCAAACGCAACGTGGCTTCCCCTAGACACCAAGGCTGAGTCAGGGCAGTAGCGTGCTATCTCCCAGGGAATAGTGAAAATTGTGATTGCAGACCTACCCACACCCTTTCTCTATTTTTAATATATTTTTAACGTTGACCGACCTACGTGTTGTTATTTTCTATCCCAAGTAGGCTCCTACGTCACAAACGTGTGCCGCCTCCCTCGCGAGCATTACTGCTTCGCAGAAGTTGGAGACGGCCCCCCATTCTCTCTCACTCCGTACCATGGCCTGAACCAGGGCACGGCGCGAGAGGTCGCTGCCGCCTATCGCATCCACGAGGACACGGCGGTGTTCTGCCCAGGCGGGGCAAACCTCCACCGTATGCTCCACCGTGTCCACGGGGCGATCCTCGCAGTGGATCCACGGGGCGATCCTCGCAGTGGATTCCGGCCACCGTAGACCCGGACCTGCGGACGGCGAGCAGTGGGTAGCTCACCGTCCGATCAGCACCAGGCCCGTGAGTCGACGGCACGTAGTGTTCCACGCGCGCCTCAAAGAGATGTAGTCAGCCACCACTGACGGGGCCCATCGTGGCCGGTGCCTGCATGCCTAGGGGTAGCGGATAAATTCTGAAAAAGAGTTACCGCACCCCTGGGCACTCAGGCAGGGAAGGAACAGGGGTGGGTTTTAGTCAGTAAGAGTCTGACACGCCCTCCCGCTCCACCCAGAGCGGGAGAAGTCATAGGATGATTTCCCACCCCACAAAATAAAAGGGTCCTCGGGCTCTAAGGCTCAATTATTATTATCACAGGGTTCTCGGGCTCTAAGGTTCAATTATTATTATCAGAGGGTCCTCGGGCTCTAAGGCTCAATTATTATTATCATAGGGTCCTCGGGCTCTAAGGCTCAATTATTATTATCATAGGGTCCTCGGGCTCTAAAACTCAATTATTATTATCACAGGGTCCTCGGGCTCTAAGGCTCAATTATTATTATCATAGAACCTCGGGCTCTAAGGCTCAATTATTATTATCACAGGGTCCTCGGGCTCTTAGGCTCAATTATTATTATCATAGGGTCCTCGGGCTCTAAGGCTCAATTATTATTATCACAGGGTCCTCGGGTTCTAAGGCTCAATTATTATTATCACAGGGTCCTCGGGTTATAAGGCTCTTTTATTATTATCACAGGGTCCTAGGGTTCTAAGGCTCAATTATAATTATCACAACCCTCGGGTTCTAAGGCTCAATTTACGGAATAGAACGAAGTGTCAATTTCGCCTCAATGCGCGAGAAGGCCTGTGAATCCGCCAGAATGCTCTGCCCTTTAGTTAAGTAGTCTACTATCGGCCGACTCGACTCCCCCTTCGCGCCACTTCCCGCGGATTCCACAGACGGCACCGACAATAGCTACGTGAATTCTCGAGAATTTGCGAGGATGCCCCGTAAGACGCGCGACGTTTTTATTGGCTCGAATTTAGTTTGTACGTTACGCAATTCACATAAAGTTCATTATGCTTTGTACAATTTAGTTGCAAAAATTCGCTTCCATTCCTTTCGGCGGCAATACAAATTGAGCCTAAGCAAACCGCTATTCGGAATTGTGGGATCACGTGACATTTTGATAGCGCATGCCAATCCCATACATTTTTTACTTTTCGACTTCCGTAATCGTTGATACAATGTCAAATTATCTAGGTCTAAAGGCTCGTTATATTTTATATACCGCTTCTGTCCACGGAAATGAACAACTTTCTTCAAGAATGACGCAGTCAATTCCAAAAAAAAATTGGACTTACCTTATCATCAGCCTTTTAAGATCACAGCACACATATCAACTCGGAAAGGGATCGTCACCGTATCGCCTTTCAACTCGTCGTCAAACAGGTGTCAACCTAAGGTAAGCACGTAACCAAACCCGGCCTGCGGACGGCGAGCAGTGGGTAGCTCGCCGTCCGATCAGCACCAGGCCCGTGAGTCGAGGGCGCGTAGTGTTCCACGCGCGCCTCTAAGAGATGTTGTCAGCCACCACTGACGGGGCCCATCGTGGCCGGTGCCAGTATGCCTAGGGGTAGCGGATAAATTCTGAAAATGAGTTACCGCACCCCTGGTTACTCAGGCAGGGAAGGAACAGGGGTGGGTTTTAGTCCGCTGCTGGTTGATCTGGCTGGCACACAGTTTGAACCTGTTTCGTTAGTTTGTTTTAAATCTATAAACCTACAAATTCAATAAAACACGCACGCAATACGACTGAAAGTTGCCTTGTGATTGATATGACAGCACGTTTGGCAACAGTAGTGTGCTGCAGGCAAGCCGCGGGAGGGGTGAGACTGAGAGGGCACGGAGAGACGTAAGCGCGGGAACGACGAGCCGTAAGCGCGGGGACGACAAGCCGTAAGCGTAGGAACCGCAAGTTAACCACGAACCGGTGCACGGTGTTCGCGAGATTGTTCCGAGGGGAGGCGATTACGTTACAATCTCGATTAGTGTGCGTTGCAGTACTGTAGGGAGTTTCAAAGAATACTGCATACGGCGACGATCCCTTTCCGAGTTGATACGAGTATGTGTACTATGACCTTAAATGGACTGCTGGGGCACAGGCTTCCTCTCCGTTCTTATAAGCAGCTAATCAAAATCTGTATGTGAAGTCCAACTTTTTTTTTTCAATTTTTAGAATAGAATAGAATAGAAGTTATCATTTGTGTGGGCAGCAGCAGTATTTAAAATATAACTCCGCATTTCCGTTACACCCTGTATACCTTCACCGATATGTCATTATACAGCGTGGTTTTTTTTTTTTAATTACTTATTCGAGTTCTCTCACTAGCTCTTTATGCGTATTTATTTTTCTTTGTTTAAAAATAGACTTTATGATATTAAAAGGGGTCGTGATATATAGGTTATTGGCGATGATGAGGTAAAATTGAAAACATACAGCTCAATAGAAAGCAACTATCGTCTCGCTGGATAAACCAAGGGGCGTAACTATTCATATTTGTTGAGATAAGAAAGTAAAAACACACAATAAGCAATTACTTATGTCTTTATCTCAGAGTGAATGGACAGACAGAAAGCATCAGTTTGTTCTAGTCGCCAGTGAGCACTAGATACACCGCCAAGTCATTGTGCCTGATAAGTTATCTAATAGTAGTATTGTTGTAGTAGGTTTGTAGCAAACAATGCGGACTTTCACTTGTGTTTCCTAGAATTAATGCGCCTTTCAAATGATTAATAGCAATTACGTCTGATCGATCATTGACACAATCACACAAAATTTGTACACATCGGGTGTAAAAAGACAGTTTCCGAAGCCGAAAGCCACATATTCTACCCATTATTTGGATCATTTTTTTCCACTAGACCATGAATCCACTGGTTCTGGAGATATTGTATGTCAAAGTAGATTTTTTTTTTAACTTTTTACGAAAATGAATTCCAAGTGTTATTTACAAACAAATATTACCTGAATTTTCGAGTTTTTTTTTTTTAATTTCGAAATTACGCATTTGCAGTTACAAAAACGCAATGAATATTAAACGTACCTGACAAGTACCTACGTGGCTTAGAGTGAAGGGTGGGGTTTAACACCGCGTTACATTCGCGTTACATTGCGCGGAATAAAAAATAGTGTAATTTTTCATACCTAAAAATAAAAGTCGTTTCCCAGCAATAATTTTTGCGCAAAACTATTTTGTTACACGTACAGTATGCGTAGTTAACGGCTCTGTGATGTGTCTTTTTAACTAAAACAAAATCACAAGTATCGATATCGTATAATGTACTGCGAGATAATTGAGACCAATGTTCATCGTAGAACTTGATGTGGTCGGGATTGTTCCTCTAATAATATCGGGTTATCGTTGCAAGCTGCAATCTTTTATTACCACATCACGTCTAGACATTCTTACTTGGGATAATGCCACACTGGGAACTGAGTGATCGACCTTACTAAGATGTGTTGTATTGTTCGTCTTTGCATATGGAAGGATCTTCATGTATAACAAAAAAAGTGTGTGTACTTTTGTACGCACGTAAGAAGTTATACTTCTTTATTATTATTATTATCAAAATCATAATCATAATCTTAATGGTAATCGTATTAGTAATCGTAATCGAAATCAAAATCGTAAACGTAATCGTAATCATAATAATAATCATAATAAATCTGTGGTCCGGCTGTCAACTTGAAAGCATCAATTTTTTTCACTCAAAATTTTTTCAATAATTTTATTAATCAACAATTCAACAAAATGTATTTCAAACGTAAATCAGCAAGAAAAAAGAACCCAACAATTTAACAAAAAGAAAAAGTACCTACATCAAGAATTAATTTTGACCGACGAAATGCATGCAAGATGCAAGTTTTATCTGACTGATGACTAAATAAAATGCTGACAAGAAGCCGGGCACGTTGCCAAAAAGCACAACCAACATCTTCGGGTTCGTCGCTCAGCTCCGCCTCGCAGCCGCCGGGACCCGCGCCTGCCGTGAGTCCAGTGATTCCGCCGAGCGGCTTAGGACCTCGAGGCCCACCGGCCTCTGATAGGGTCCCAGCTCCCGGCGGAAGTATGCAGCGCATGCGATGGACGCAATCCATAAATGAAAACGTCATGCGCTCATACTATGGGGCTACAGAGGGAGGAATTAACCTGACTGCGTACCGTGGTCGGATGCTCTCTCTGTTTCAGGTGCTTGAGCCAGCTGTCAACGTTTCGGCCAAGCGACTGTCGGATCAAGTGCGGGTTATCCAGCGTAACCGTATGTTGGATGACGCCGTACTTGATAGACTACGCCTTGAATCACGGAGTAGCCGTGTCTCACCTGTTTCGCCACCGGCCGCGGTGCAACTGCAACCCAGTGCTCCACCGCGACCCGACCACGTTGGTGAGGATGATGATGACGCAGCTATATCCGTGAGTACTCAATGCAATGAACGATTGAGGAGCGCTTTGGAGGATGCATTCCGGGAGCACCGCTCCACACCGCCTGGGCTTAGACCTCGTCTACCTCGTTTGCCCATGCATAAGAAAAATAAAGCGCTGGTGTGTGCTCTAGATTCGCAGCTATCGAATTGTTTTGATAGCAGCAAAGACCTTGCCGATACCCACTCAATCTTATACTGCGCAGCTGCAGCGGCATGTCGTGTAGCTCACGTCAAGTTCACAAATTGTGACAGAGCTACACGACCTGCTGTACCAGCTTGGCAGTGTAGGATTGAGCGTCGTATTGGTGAGGCTAGAGCACTCATCGGCAAGCTTATCTGCTTCAGGGAGGGCAACATTCGCCCTAGGGTGATGCGTTTCGTGAGGCGGGCGTTCTCGGGGACTGATATTAGTTCCCGAGATTATCTGAACCGCGTCACAGAGCGTATTGACTTCCTGAAGCAGAAGGTCTATGCATGGGCAAATCGTATTCGTCGGTACAAGCGGCGAGTGGAGCGGTGCACTCAGAATCGCACTTTCCAAAGCAACGAAAGGTGGGTTTATAGGGCTTGGGAGCGACCGGACCAAGGTGTGTCCGATAGACATCTACCGGATGATGACGCTATGAGTTCATTCTGGCGCAGCATCTGGTCGGTGCCTGTCAGGCACACCGAGGGTGATTGGACTCGAGAGGTCGAGCGCGCGTGCGACCTTATACCAGAAATGGGGGCAATTACTATCAGCCCCCAAGATGTAACTCGTGCAGTCCGTCCGTTGCCTAACTGGAAATCTCCAGGGCCGGACGGGCTGCACAATTTCTGGATCAAATGGTTTCAAAGGTCGCACGCTCGCTTGGCAGCTCAGTTCCAGTCTGCCTTAGAGTCAGGGTCGCTGCCCCAGTTTCTTACGACAGGAATAACCCACCTGCTCCATAAATCAGGTAGTACTGCGGAACCTAAGAATTATAGACCGATCACGTGTTTACCGACGGTCTATAAAGTTCTTACATCCATTCTGAGAGCTAAAATTAACACCCATATTGATAAAAATCGTATCATGTCAGCCTCCCAGAATGGATGTAGGAATGGGTCCCGTGGTACTAAGGAGCTGCTCCTCATCGATATTGCTATTAGCCAACAGGTTCGTCGTTCTCGAAGAGATCTGTCGACATGTTGGATAGATTACAAGAAGGCCTATGACTCGGTGCCACATACATGGCTCATGAGGGTGCTGGAGTTGTACAAAGTTGATGCAACTCTGCGCACCTTCCTGATGTCGTGTATGAGGCAGTGGAGTACAGTCCTTCACTATCCAGGATGTCGTCAGATACAGGAGAACAGCGAACCGATAAGGATCGAGCGCGGCATATTCCAGGGCGACAGTCTGAGTCCACTGTGGTTTTGTCTGGCCCTCAACCCTCTCAGTACACTACTGGAGGGTTCGGGACAGGGCTATCGGTTGAGAAGAGGTGGTCAGGTCATATCACACCTCCTTTACATGGATGATCTGAAACTCTTTGCCCCCAACAACTTGCAACTGATGAAGCTACTGAAGGTAACAGAAACCTTCAGTAGCGCCATCAGAATGGAATTTGGTGTGGACAAATGTGCAGTCATGCATGTAAAGCGAGGGGAGATTATGGAATCCGTGGGAACTCAACTCTCGGATTCCATACAACTTAGATCCCTCTCCTCAACCGAAACCTACAAGTATTTGGGTATGTCGGAAGCGTTAGGCATCAATACTGCTGACGTGAAACAGTCGCTGAAGGAGCGCTTCTTTGGCCGCCTGAATAAAGTACTAAATAGTCTTTTATCAGGCGGGAACAAGGTGCGCGCCTTCAACGGTTGGGTCATGCCGGTATTGATGTACTCTTTCGGCATACTCAAATGGACTCAGACGGAACTTGACGCCCTGGATAGGAGGGTCCGCACACTGCTGACCGCAAATCGGATGCATCACCCACGATCATCGGTGATGAGGCTGTATATCCCGCGGAAATGTGGGGGTCGTGGTTTCTTAAATGCTAAGACCCTACACAACCGCGAGGTATGCAGCCTTAGGGAATATTTCCAAGAAACCGACGTGGGTATGCATCGAGATGTGGTCGCTGTGGACAAGGGCCTCACCCCGCTCTCCTTGGCAAACGAGAACTGGCGCAAACTTAAAGTACTGGATACTAATGACCGCAGGGAAGTATGGCAGAGCAAGGAGCTTCACGGACGCTTTTACCGGGTCCTACATGGACCCGATGTAGATTTCTTAGCGTCCGTATCCTGGCTGCGCTGTGGTGACCTATTCGGGGAAACCGAAGGTTTTGTCTGTGCGATTATGGACGAAGTTATGATGACGAATAACTACCGGAAATATATTGTGAAGGACGGTACGGTTGACATCTGTCGGGCATGCCACCGGCCCGGGGAATCAATCCGACACATTATTTCTGGTTGTTCTCGTCTAGCTAACGGAGACTATTTGCACAGACACAACCTTGTAGCCAGGATTATCCACCAGCAACTTGCTCTTAAATACAATCTTGTGGAATCTGAAGTACCGTACTATAGGTATGAGCCCGACCCAGTTCTCGAAAATAGCAATATCACGTTGTATTGGGATCGATCTATCATCACTGATAGGACTATTGTTGCCAATAAGCCTGACATAGTGGTGATAGATCGACAAGAGCGTCGCACAATGATTGTTGATATAGCTGTCCCTCATGACGAGAACCTCGTGAAGGCTGAGAAAGATAAAAAAACAAAGTATCTTGATCTGGCTCGCGAGATTGTCGACATGTGGGAGGTGGATACAGCAGTCATTGTGCCGATAGTCGTGACGGCCAATGGCTTAATAGCCAAGAGCCTCGACCAACATCTCAGAAGGCTCTCGTTGGGCAGTTGGATCAAGGGCTTGATCCAGAAAGCAGTACTCCTGGACACGGCGCGTATTGTTAGGAGATTCCTTTCTCAGGAGCCCTGACCACCGGTAGCTTGGACCCTATTCCCGATACCGGTGGGCAACTACTTTTTATATTTTTAAATGTTTTTGTATTTATTTATGTTTTTCTAAGTACCTAAATATTTAAAAATTTAAAATTGTATGTACATAAAATTGAATAAATGGAATCATAATAATGTTATAATATTATTACATTCTCTCGCATTCACTCTCGCTCTGTCTCTTTCTATTCCCCCTCCCCAGGAGCGTTAAACGTTTAACGCATCCTTGTTGCAAGTCGCATAAGAAGTATAACTTCAAAAGAATATTAGTGATTAATATGAGTGTTGGGAACTGAGCTTACCCCAGGTGTGAATGTCCCTTCTTTGTACCTATTGGCTTAGCTTTGTCCTGTCTCAGGCTTGATAAGGAAGGAAGTGTAATGTTTTTTTCCTTACTCCGATGTTCTTTCTAATTAATTTCGTTGCGTCGAACTTCCAGGAGTTGCAGTGGTTTGGAATAGTGTGGTGGGCTTTTCTCAATAAAAAAGTCATAAAAGAAGTTCTTTCTCGTTTTGTTCTCTCTTCTCGTTGTTCGTTATTACATAACATCACGCATACGAGTACGTACTCTTAGTAAGTAAATCAACGCGAAGAGACAAACATCTGAATAAAACACCCACTTTCGGAAGATTATTTATTAAAGTCACACCTACTTAATAAAGGTCGAGGCGACGAACATTTTGGCATTTCGTGGGTCTTAGGGCTTCAGACATTGTGACAATCTATCGGTGATAACCATTGTAGTAATTTCCCAAATGTTTTGGGCAATTACTTTACTTTTGAAGGGTCCTAACGGAGCCCTATTGCTGTCACTCACGAATCAATCAACAATCTTAAATGTATGAAATTTTATATGTATGAAATGAAGAAGGCTCTACGTAGGTAATTAATTATTTTATTATTTGGCGCCGACTCAAAGTTAATTTATATAAAATTTGATATTTTATGTAAATAAGCTCAATACGCAAGACTTAAAGGTTTATTTATTTTTTGCTTTTCTGTTCTTTTTAGTCGGTTAATTTTTTGATAAAAAGTTTTTTTTGTTATGATTTTTTGTGGTTCGCATCATCTTTTATAATGGTGGCAGCGACCTCTCGCGCTGTGCCCTGGTTCAGGCCATGGTACGGAGCGAGAGGGAATGGGGAGCCGCGCGTCTCCTCCGGGTGGAGGATAAATTCGAAAAAGTTACCTCGCCCATGGGCATTCTGGGCAGGAAGGAACAGGGGTGGATTTTAGTCAGTAAGAGTCTGACACGCCCTTCCGCTCCACCCTAGAGCGGAAGAAGTCATAGGATGATTTCCCACCCCCAAAAAAAAAAAAAACATCTTTTATAATACTCTGAGGCTAATTTCTAATCCTTAATCATTTCTCTTGTCACTGAGCTGATGATGTAACCATCCTTCCTTGAGGTTCCCAGGATATTTACCAGTTGAGGTTACCTCCAATACTGTAAAGATGTCTTTTTTTCAAAGCATATTAAGTAGTTTCTGTCATTAAAACCAGTTTTTATATCTAACTTCTATTATTTAGGAAAGGTATGGTTTTCATCATCAAGCTCAGTTTCATGATGTGATGATTCCTAAATGCTAATACCTGAATAAGTTATGAAAAGTAAACAGAAACACTATTCGTGCCCACAATTTTCGAGGTTTTTTTCTAACTTTTGTTAGGATATCATCATCAGATCCTGAGTTCCTTGGCGTGGGACCACCATTGCGGTATAAGTACCCTATCTAACAAAAAAAAACTTGAGAGGTGTCAAGGGAGACCCGGATGGAACGAAGTTCCTTTCGATTATATATATATATCAAAAAGTGTCGTTACAACTTTTGGTCTTAATTTTTTCCATCTAGCCCCCTTTCGCAACGCGCGATATGGAACTTGGTTCCAAAAAGAATCAACAAGATCGGTTCATAAATGACGGAGTGAGGACTGAACATACACAAATATATATATATATATACATATATATACGGTCGAATTGAGTACCTCCACCTTTTGTTTTCGTCGGTTAATAACAGGTCTGTCTGATTTGTAGCCGAAATTATCGGTCGGAATGAATGCAAACCGTTTTTTTTCTACTGTAAGCATACAAAAGAAGAATGCATTTATTTTAAATCAATAAAGCGATAAGCTTTTCCTTCAATTACTTAAACATTTTTTATCTCTCGTCAAAACATCTTTTTTCTCTGTTACCATCATCTCTTGCGCCTGCAGTCAACGACCCAGGTTCACGGTCGAGTGTCGACTTTTTGCTATTTCTTAAATCAACATTTTTTTTATGTCTTGTTGCTTTACTGCGTGTTTCCTGCTGTTATTCAATATGATCTTGGCTCGCTACATGTATGATGAAGAGTCTGTCTGTCTCTTTGTTATGCGAAGGAATGATATCTTGTCTTAAGGTGGAAGCTCCAGGGTAGCCCGCGAAATACAAATTTTCTTACGTTTTTTGCAATTTGCAGGTCAGTGTCAGGCAGGTGGTATCTTGGTCAACATTTAATTAGCGGCCGTAGCAAGTATGCATATATAGAATTATAATCATTCAAATCATCAATACATCTCTCTCAGTCAGAATTGATGCCAAATGTCATGATTTCATGAAATACTTACATTTGGAATCAATTCTAACTGAGAGAGTAGTATTGATGATTTTAATTATTATCTATACATATAAAATGCTTTGTCCTGAATGACTGACTGACGGATCAGCGCACAGCCTAAACCGCTGATCGCAGAGACCTGAAACTTGGAGGGTGTGTTCTTTGTATGATATAGGCATCCGATAAGAAAGGATTTTCCGAAAATCTGCCCTTAAGGGGGTGAAAAAGTGGGGCAAAGTTTGTATGGGACAACGTGATTCCTTGGTCCAATCTACTTCAACTTTTGCATAAACCTTTTTAACAGAAATGGATGGACTCATTCCCTAACGAGGTTAAAAAAGAGTAGAAAGTAATTTTAGCGGTGATTTGCTTCGAAGTTGATATCCGTACTCTTTAGTGCTTTTGATTTAAATTACATTTTATTTTGACACGTATTTGAAAACTCAATCCGTTTTTATTCAAAAAAGGTTGAATTTAATGTGCATATAAAATGCTTTGTCCTGAATGACTAACTGACTAATCAACGCACAGCCTAAACCGCTGATCGTGGAGACCTGAAACTTGGAGGGTATGTTTTTTGTATGATGTAGGAAGCCGATAAGAAAGGATTTTCCGAAATTCTTCCCTTAAGGTGGTTAAAAAGGGGGGCAAAGTTTGTATGGGACAACGTGATTCCTTGGTCCAATCTAACTTTTACCCGCGAATTCGAGTCCGCGTAGAAGTCGAAAATGGTTCCAATATGATTTTTATTTGGTTTTTTACGTTTTTAATTTTGTTATAACATATAAAATATTATGTTCAAATATTTGACGAGAGACGAGAGAAGAAGAGGAAGAGAGTTCACGAAAAGCTCGTTTCGTCCTTTATCCAAAGTGACAGCAAGACGAACCAAGGTATAAGTATGTTTATATGTAGATTTAGGTACACTATCTCGGGAATGGCCGAGTTAATTGTGATGAAGCTCCGGTTGAGACTGATTGAACCCAGATACGTCTGCCTACCGTTATAAAAAGAGATTTAGTTTGTTTGTATTGTGTTACGGTTATTTTAGAAACTGTCTGAGTCTGACTAATTTTAATGTTGTTCACCTATATAAGAGTTCTTGGATGTTATTATTAGATAAATTTATAGTTTTTTTTCCTTCAAAATGCTGAGCTGAGTGATGCTGATTCACGCGTCATGTTCGTGAACGGGCGCCGTCAGCTGAGACTGGTCATCTCTTGCCACAGGCTTTTTTTAATATTTTTTATTGTTTTTGTGTGTTTTGAAATGGTTTTATTTTTGTTTTACATTGTTCTCGCATAATAGAAGCAACAAGAATAATGTAACCAAAATTTTTGTACACATAACATGGTTAAAAAATTAATATTCAGTTGCTATAATATTCAAAATCTATAAATAACGTTTAATATAATTTGGAAATGTGTACTTTTATTTTTGCAAAATCTGATTAGATTTTAAATGCCTGCCACTTTCGTGCTAGCAAAAACAAGTAAATTCTACGATACGACAACAAAATTATACACCGGCTTGTAGTTAAAAGGTTGAATCTGTTCCAAAACCGAATCGGGGCACCCCGACTTTACGTAGTCTTTTGGCTCCTACCCTAGAATGTATATAAAAACCGGATGCACGGAGGGAGAGCGACCCCCACCCGCCGGAGACGATGCAGAAGCAACTTTAATGTCTCAAGAATATCTCAAAACCGATGCGTTACCTTAGAAAGTTGGTTAATATGAAAGTTAGGTCAAATGAAAATTATACGAAAAGAGCATTATACAATTCGAAAATTATATAATATGAACGTTATACTAAATGAAATTAGAGAAAATGAAAATTATATCAAATATAACATTAGATCACAATTACGAAATTAGGCTAAATGTTTTCATAGCATATTAAATTATATCTTATGAAAGTTATGTCAAATTTAATTACACTATCTGTTATTATACCAAACATTACACACCCCATAATGACATAACAATGCTTTCCGAGACTCGGAATGTCACAGCAACAACTTCAAAACTTCGGACTGTTACCGAGAAATTCAAAACACCTTGCCCGCTGGCATCGTAGTCACAAGACAGGCGGTACAGTCAGCTGTATACATGGTCCCCAAGCAAATATGAAAGACATACGACCAACAGGAAACTGCTAGATATTTGACTTGAATGACACATCCTCAAATAGTCGAAGTTGGCACTCGACCCCACAAACAGTTTATGAAAAGACTAAATTTTGCCCAGAGCTTGAGATAACAGAAACTCTCAGGACTAAAGGTATGTCCACACGACACAGGCTTAATTTAGACTAACGAAGATTTCTATAGAATTTTGTCTGTGCAACATAACAATGCAGAAAAATGTCGGTGTATAACTACGTGAGTCTGTATCGTGTGTTACGATGATACCTGTTATGGAATGAAAAACCCTTTTTAAGCTGCCGATTGGCAGCTTAAAAATTGGCCTAGAATTTTCCCAACTATCTTGGGGTCGGCTTCCAGTCTAACCGGATGCAGCTGAATACCAGTATTTTACATGGAGCGATTGCATATCTGACCTCCACAACCTAGTAACTAGGTAATACGATACTAAGACTGGTTGTCAGACTTGCAAGCTTCTGACGACTCGTAACGTCTGTCAAAGATCCAGGATTAACAGCCGGGACCAACGGCTTAACGTGCTTTCCGAGGCACGGAGGAGTCTCTGTACGTTAAGATAGTCACCCATCCATGGTCCAACCCCGGCAAGCGTAGCTTAACCTGATGGATCGACCCGTGCGGCTGTTATTATTTTTATAGCCAGTTTAGAGCTCTTTTTTAAGCTGCCAATACAATGCTAAATTCCAATCTCAATAGAAAGTCGACAAAACTCTTCACAACGAAGAAAATGTAGGTACCAACTCAAGCTGATGAATCACTAATCAATAACTGTGCCACCACTCTTTCAGTAAAAAACAAGTATCAATGTATGCACCCACGTTACACCTGCTAGGAAGAACAGCAAACAGTTGTTAGAAACAAATCTTCAAACATTGGCAGCTGGCGAGTGAAAATAAACAAACTTTCATAATTAGTTAGCACCTCAGGTCAGCAACCTGGCGGAAAACATTTGGATTGCCTCAATAGATTTGCACTAGGCTTAGCACATAGTTTTACCTGGGAAATTATTTCTGTGAAAAATCTGGCGATTCTCATGAGAACCAACGGACGACATACGAGTATGTAAGCAGCCTAAAGGATGCAAGGCACGTTTATCACAGAACGGATATGACAGGGACATAATTATACACTAATGGTGTCACTATCTGTTTTTGAAGTTATACTATATCTTTTGGCGCATTAGGGAAAAATGATGAGAGTAAATTATTACGATGCGCGCGCACACCGTCACAAAAACCTACAGCCTGAAGTTAGCTAGAACCGACACCCTGAAGTTAGTTATGGTCTGTGGTTCATGAAGAAACATTGTTTTCCTTTTGTAAACTTTGTGACAGTTTGGTTTTTTATCTTGTTACGCCAAAGAAGTATAACTTCTTACGTGCATACGTAAATACACACACACTTTTTTTTTAATGTTAGTGTTCTGTATTGTTCTATATTTTTCCGTATTGTTCTGTATTTTTTGTATTGTTCTGTACTGTTCTGTATTGTTCTTTATTGTTCTATTCTTAATACAATGATAATAAGACTCAGTTAAAGTTTTGAAAAGTCTCCAAAAGGAGAACCGACTACCGGTGACTCCACACAAGTAAAATTCTATCAGCATGTGAATCCCATAATTATGTACTTTGTACTTTTAACAAGATTGTCAACTTTTTTTTTGGGTGTGGGTAATCATTCAATGACATCTCCCGCTCTGG
The DNA here is from genome assembly GCA_951329385.1 of Polia nebulosa. NCBI lineage: Eukaryota > Metazoa > Arthropoda > Insecta > Lepidoptera > Noctuidae > Polia > Polia nebulosa. The sequence continues at coordinate 22,928,630 of OX589611.1, read as the reverse complement.
ATGAAGCGGGAGGGCGTGTCAGACTCTTACTGACTAAAACCCCACCCCTGTTCCTTCCCTGCCCTGAGTGTTCAGAGGCGCGGTAACTCTGTTTCGAATTTATCCACGACCCCTGGGCAGGCATCGGCCATGACGGGCTCCGTCATGTATTGCTGACAACTCTTTGAGGCGCGCGTGGAACACTACGCGCCGTCAACTCTTAGGCCTGATCCTGATCGGACGGTGAGCTTCCCATTACTCGCCGTCCATAGGCCCACGTCTACAGTGGCCGTCGTCTCGCGACCTCCAACGTCCAGGGCGTCTCCTGCTGCAGCTGGGGGCGTGAGGGTGACTCTGTTGAGTCTCCCTCACCTGTTTGGCCTCTTCTTTCGCGAGCATTACTGCTTCGCAGAAGGAGGCGATTGCTTCCCATTCCCTCTCACTCCGTACCATGGCCTGGACCAGGGTCGGGCGCAGAGGTTGCTGCCGGCGATCTTCTCCACGAGGACATGGCGGGGTTCCGCCCAAGCGGGGCAGATATCCACCGTATCCTCTGGGCGATCCTCACAGTGGTGACACCCGGGCGTTTCCCTCCGCCTTATCCTATACAGGAACCTCCCGAAACTTCGTGTCCGGTGACGACCTGCGTCAGGCGGTAGGTGAGGACTCCGTGGCGCTCCTCAAAGAGTGGCCTTATCGCCTTAATTGCGGCGTGCCCAGCACATAATTTTACCTGGGAAATTATTTATGAGAAATCTGGCGATCAGCATGACGAACGTCATCTACGTACCTACATATGTAAGCAGCCCGAAGGAACGGTGGAATGTGCAAACCACGTTGCTCGCAGAACGAATTTAACAGCCTGTCCTTACAGTAGTGGTGTGTCTATCTGTTTTTACCAGACTCCCCCCGAAGGAGTATAATGTTTTTCGAGAATATGTATTGTATATTATGTATGTATTATATGTGTGTGCCTGTGTCTATTTCTTTAGCACGCGCTGTAGCCTAAACGGGTTGATAGATTTTACTAAATGAGTACTTCATTTAGTATATTACTCGTACTATTATTAGATTGGTCTTGACCGCCTTAATAGTGACATAGGCTATATGAATTTAAAAAAAAAAAACAAAATGGTGATCGCCATTAGGTAAGTAAGAGAGGTAGTTAGATAAGAGACGATTCCAAAAATATAACTCACTAAAATTTAAGAAATTAAAAATATCAAAAAACCCGACTAATAAAAAACAACTAAAAAATTCTCTTTTGCCTAGCCTTTTCCCAACTACCTTGGGGTCGGCTTCCAGTCTAACCTGACGCAGCTGAATACAAGTACTTTCATGGAGCGACTGCCTATCTGACCTCAACAACCCAGTTACTGGGTAATACGATACCCCTTGGTAAGACTGGTTCTCAGACTTTCGGGCTTCTGACGACCCGCAACTACTGTCAAAGATCCACGTTTGGCAGCCGAGATCAACGGCTTAACGTGCTTTCCGAGGCACGGAGGAGTCTCGGTATGTAAAGACGGTCACCCATCCATGGATCAACCTCGGCAAGCGTAGCTTAACCTGATGGATCGACCCGTGCGGCTGTTATTACTTTAGCCACGAGCTCCGCCACGACAACAAAGTGATAATAACCTTAGGTAGGTATGTAACCCAGCCAACGGTGAACGCTTACTGTCAAAAATGATAATGATGCAGTGTAGCATGCGCATGCGCATGCGATCGCAGAATTGTTGGAGGTGGTGCTGATTTGGTCTTGAAGGGAGACCAGGTATCGTCAAACATTTAAGTAGAGCGAAGATCTTTACGAGGTGGCTGGTAGGATAGGATAGAATGGGAATAGCTGATGATAAAGTAAAAAGAATACGACTAACCTATTTCCTGCAGTAGTTTTCTGTAAGTAATTACGATTAGAGAATGGTAACACACGTAAAGTATTCATTAAACTCATTCAAGTCCATTTACCTGGCTATCTGACTCAGATTCTGGAAACTGAAAAGTAAATATTTTGAACAATAAAATCTACAGAGAAAGCTTTGTTATAAACAAAGCTCAACTATCGGTCTGCTGTCTGTCGTTGAAATCCAGCGCTGGGGCTCTGTCTCGCATAGGGTCACAGCACTAAGCTGAGCGATGGCCGTTTTGCGTGAATGTGACGCATGTTTTCTTTTATGTTGTGTTTTTCTGTCTTTTGCGTCACGTTTAACGTAAATAAACGTATTTTCTTTCTTTCTTACATTAAATATAAGCTGTTGACCCCAAGAAATTGTGATAAAACTAGCTTGAACTACCAGCGGCTTCGCACAAGTGACAGTCGAAAATTATCCCAAAGGAACACGGTACTATCGGGATGAAAATGTTTCCTACCCGTATGACAAGTTTCATCCAAATCCAATCTGTCGTTGGAATACTATCTTACAATTGCTATAATTATATTTTTTTACTTAAGGCGCAGTTATACGACCTCTAATGGTTTTTAATTGAAAATCACGTCTAAACAACTAGACTTATTTCTTTGAAAAAAATATATGTTGTGTCGGACAATTTTCTTCGTAATTTGATGAATATTTGAAATATTATTTTTATGATATAGTTTTTAATTAATTTGTAAAGTTAGGTCTAACGCGGATAAAAAAAATACTTCTCCGCATCATTGTCGACTGGTAATATGCCCAAAAGACTGGCAGCGTTGCCTCTGTTCAAGGACAGATAATACACTTCTGGACACATCTATTGGCCCACCTTAGAGTTTAGGTTTCGATGGCCCCTACCGAAATATGATTGCTAGATTGAACAAAAACTGTTGATGCAGTTTTAAACCTGATACATTTTACCATCTTTTTCGATCGTATTGTTTTAAATTTGAATTCAGAATACCATACGACATGGAGCTACGCCTAACAAGTCGGATATGCGCCTTGTTAAAGGCAATTGATTTTTGAATAAAAAACATGTTTTATCAAATAAAGGTTTAATTTAATAACGCGTGTTGCCTCCATGGGCATCTACCACAGCTCTCATACGATTAGGCATAGAGTTTATCAACCGCTCTATGAAATTTTGAGGGATCATCTCCCATTCCTCTTCTATGGCAGTTTTCAACTCCTATACCGCCCCAGACAGTCCATGAGCCACCGCCATAAGCAACCCTCTCTTCAAAGCAGCATTGTGCGAAACGCTCTCCCTTACGTCGGTAGACCTTCTTCCTTCCATCATTGCCATGTAACACAATTTTAGACTCATCAGAAAAGAGTACACGGCTCCAATCTTGCTGTGTCCAATTTAAATGACTGCGTGCTAAATGAAGGCGCGCTGTTCGGTGGGCTCGCGTTAGTTTGGACCCATTAGCTGCCTTGTGTGGTACCATATCGCGTTCTTTTAACCTTCTCCGAACAGTTCGAGCGCTCACAGATACTCCGTGGAAGTCGCGAAGTTGGTTTTGTATCTCAATGGAGGTAAGGTGACGATTTCTCAAGCTGGTCGTCACGATGAATCGATCCTGCCTTTCAGTTGTGACCCGAGATCGTGGCCTTCCTTGGCGACGAACAAAGCCGCCAGTCTCTAGGTACCTCCGATAAACATTTTGGACCGCAGATCGACTTAAATTAAGTTGTGCACTCACGTTTCTTTGGCTGTGTCCGGCCTGAATAAGTGCCACAGCTTGGGCGGCGACTTCAGGTGAAGTATCCATAGATTATTGATAGAACCTCACCTTAATGTTAAGAATAAGTAATGTTTGTTGCAAAACCAAAGATATCAATCACTTTTTCAAGAATTAAATCCAAGTAAACCAATAAAACCAAGTTTTCTTAGTATTCGATTGTTTGATATCAACAAACAGGCTCCAAATTGTCTTTTGTTTCTTTAAATTCTGTGTTCGAAATTCAAAAAAAGACTATTGAATGAAATTGTGAATGTGCCAGGTTCAAAACTGCATAAAAACTTTTTGCTCGACCTAATATAAAATTTTAGCTAGGACCAAACGAAACTGAAAATACAAGGTGGGCCAATAGATGTGTCCAGAAGTGTAATTTATAGAAAACTAGAATTAATGACTGTCCAGAAGTGTATAATGTTCAAGGTAAAAACTTTTACAAAAAAAATACAACCGACTTCCATAAATAATACTAAAAAATGCAAAATAACTTTAATTTCGGAAGTCGGTGTTTCTAGTTTAGTTTCTTCGTTATTTGACACCGACTTCCGAAATTAAAGTTATTTTGCATTTTTTAGTATTATTTATGGAAGTCGGTTGTATTTTTTTTTGTAAAAAGTTTTTTTATTTTTCACTTTTTAGTTGTTGTACCCCATTCTAAAACTAAATTAATCGTAAAGCTATGCCCGAATTGATAGCCCCAAAAATAGGGAATTTGAACATAGTTGGTGAAATTAGGTTGTATCAGGGTGAACTGTACAAATCTGTATACCCCTTCAGAGCGTATCAGCGTGATGTAATGTTGTGAAGTGGTGAAAACAATATATAGACATGCCATTGCAGCAATTCTGGAAGGTTTGCTATGATTTATTGAAGAGTTCCATTGTGTATCTCCGAAGTTCTTTATCAGATCTTAACCAAATTAAAATGGAAACACATGCGAAGCAACAGCTCAGCTTCAAATAAAAAAAATCTTCAAAATCGGTTCACGTAGTAAAAAGTTATGAGGTAACACACATTAAAAAAAAAAAAAATACAGTCGAATTGAGAACCTCCTCCTTTTTTTGAAGTCGGTTAAAAAGATAGCCCATAGTTCACTCGGACCCAACGTTAAGTCGTTGAGGCGTTGATTCCGGAAACAACAATTACCTACATAAACTGGTAAAAAACCGCCAGGTGAGTCAGTAATTTTGAGAGAATTTAGAGCCTTCAAAAAAAAGTGGCCAAGTGCGTGTCGTATTTCGCACATTAAGGGTTCCGTACCAAATATTGATATTTGTTAGTAAAGTGTACGTAATAATAAACATTATCACCCCAAGTTCTTAAGTCAAAGATAAAAAATTCATCGTAAAAAAAAAATATAATAGACGACGGATGCACAGACAGACGGACGGATGAGTGACAACAATAGGGTTCCGTTGGATCCTTCGTGTACGGAAACCTTAAAAACAATAATTCCAGTTTGCTGCAAACAAAACACATCAAATCTTGGGTTTTCCCGTAGTCATGCAAGTAGTTAGATGGTAACAGGAAGACATGAATGAAATTCTCGAATTCCGGACACATGGAAGATTTATGTGTCTGCTGCGAAAATTATTTTTACACGACGGCCCAAAAAAAGGAGTGTTATGTTTTTAGGGTTCATGTATGTTTGTGAGTTTCTTTATTCCACCATAACTTCTAAACAGCTTAACCGATATCAATGTATGTGGTATCAGGCTAGTGAAAATCTAAAAAAATGTAATGGGGAACCAACACACACATATTTTGACTACGTGTATTATCATCGTCTAGTTTGCTTAGTACATAACAAAAATATATAACAGTAGTATTAAATACCTATATACATTCGGTCACTATTTCACTAATAACTTTTTGATAAGGCGCCTCATGTTTTTTTTTTATATAGCTTGTTAAAACACTAATATAAACAAGCTTATACTGAAATGTTAAATGCAGATCTGAAGACATCTAGGAAACATAAAGCAAGCTATTCAAAGAAAGTAAAAAAATAACAGTGGCTCTCCGGCAGAAGTGAAAACTTGAACAGAAATACCCATCGCGACTCGCGAACGCGTCGTAGCACTCTCGTAGCGGTCTCTCTCATCAATCTCGAAAACGGTAAGTCCAAACGCAAAAATAACCAAAATTTGGGCTCCAAAAAATTAGGCCTTTATAAAACCCCGTAGAAAGATCCATAAGGCCTAAAAAAAAGAATGCCCAATGCGCCTCGCGATCCGTCGTAGCACGGACAGCGATACGGATAGCGGTCGGACGGACCGTGACGGTGTTGCTCGAGTTCAATAGTTTTTTCCGATCTCAAAAATGCCCAACGCGCCTTAAGAAGTTTTCACTTCAAAAAATTTATTCTTTCATGTACTCGTAAGTAGGTAAGATCATATTTGAAAAACCAAAAGGCATTTAACACCCTCCCAAATCAGCGCTGACTTTATTTATTTTTTTATTTATTTATTTAATCATTTATGTACACACAGAGACACAGTAACAATAAACATAATTATAAATACAGTACAAAGGAACTGCTTATTTCTTAAGAAATTTCTACCAGCAGACCTGCGATAGGAGAAGTGAAAAAGAAATGTAGACAAAAGTGTGTAAGAAACAGAAAAAAGAATACGAGATGTCCTATACTAAGGTATCAAATAAACCTACACATATATTGTAAATATATATATATATATACTTACATAAATATATACCTAATACTGTAAATATATATAGATACATGACATACAAATACATAAAAAATATTATAATAGAGAGGAAAGGTAGTGCTCTTTAACACGATTTTTGAAGAGAGAAATTGACTTCAAGTCTCGAATGCTAGGCGGAAGCGTGTTCCACAATCTTACTGCATGGACAGAGAAAGAGTAGGAATAGTAACTGGATTTATGAGGATGGGTTTTGAGGAGGGATCTAAGGTGAGATCTGCACGGCGCGTCACCAGGGCGAGCGTAAGAAATTCGCTCACGCAGGTAGGAGGGAGAAGACGGATTGTGTAGAATGTTGAAAAGGAGACAAAGAATCCGAGTGTTCCTGCGAAGTCGGATTGGGAGCCACTTGAGCTCCTTGCGAAGGTGAGAGACATGGTCATACTTACGCAGACCAAAAATAAACCGGATACCTAAGTTTTGCAGACGCTCAAGCTTGCTTAGTAGCTCCTCAGTAGCATCCAGGTAGCAGGCATCGGCATAGTCTATAATCGGCTGAATAAGAGTTTGGGCTAAAGAGATTTTTGTTTTTAAAGGCAATAGACCCTGAAGGCATTTAAGCGAATGGAAAGAATAGTTTACCTTTCGACTGACCTCATTGACCTGCGCACGCCACGATAGATTGGAGTCAATAATAACACCCAGATCTTTGGCAGTATCGGAATATTCAATAAGAACACCATCGAGATATAAAGGTGACAGGGACGAGACAACAGCCGCAGTACGCACAAACCTGCTGCCTATGATCATGGCCTGAGATTTAGTTGGGTTGATCTGTAAGCCAAATGACTTGGCCCAGGCGCTGATACAAGCCAGGTCATGATTCACAGCGGCGATAGCAGCATCCGCATCAGCTACAGTAAAATGTCGATAAAGCTGCAAGTCATCTGCGTAAAGATGGAAACTGGAAGAGATGACTCTTGTAACAAAGTTAATAAAAATGGAAAATAGAAGAGGAGAGAGAACGCTACCCTGAGGAACACCCTCAGTGAGGCTACACCAATCAGAGAAGGATTCTTCAAGACGGACACACTGAGAGCGTCCCCGAAGATACGAATTGAACCAGTCTAACGCAGAAGAAGAGAAATTAATAGCTTTAAGGATTCCTAGTAAGATGTCGAAATCTACTGAGTTGAAGGCACTGCTAAAGTCAAGTAACACAAGGACAGTAAGGGACTTATTCTCCATAGCCCAGTGGATATCGTCAGTCACTTTTAAAAGCACAGTAACCGTACTGTGACCTGCGCGAAACCCGGATTGGAAGGGAGATATTATCGAGTTCGACGCCAAGAAAGAAGATAGTTGTCTATGAACTATGTGCTCAAAAACTTTAGAGAGAAATGGAAGAATAGAAATAGGTCTAAAGTGAGTTAATAATGAAGGATTGTTCGTTTTAGGCAGCGGTATAATGTGCGCCTGCTTCCAGACTGACGGAAAGGAGCAAGAGGTAAATGAGTGATTAAATATATGAGTGAGAATAGGAAGTAATGAGGGAAGGATGAGAGTTATCATTCTGGAACACAACTTATCATTACCAACTGCAGAAGAAGTAATAGCGAGAACAGATTTCTTAACGTCAACCTCAGTAAAATCTTTAAGGTTAAAATGAGAACAATGAAGCAAAGGCAAACTAGCAAGACTCTCTAATGTCGCAGCTTTGACACAAGGATCAAGAGAAAAGGGAAGGTGAGAGAAATGCTTATTTAGATCGTTAAGGTTCACATCCTTACACTGGCTGGTAGATGATTTGCCTATGCCAACAGACTTAAGAAATTTCCAAATGTCGGAGGAACTGCGGTTATCAACTTGTTCGTGGAAATAGCGTCTCTTAGCATCTTGACACAGACGCCTGCAGCGACTACGTAGCGATTTGTAATAATTGAGATTCAGCTCTGAGGGTCTGCGCTTATATCTCCTCTTAGCTTTATCCCTGTAGGCCATAAGTTCTTTAATTTCCTGTGTTATCCATGGAGCAGGGTTATATTTTACCTTGACACGTCGAATAGGGGCGTGTTGGTCATACAAGTCGAGAACAGTCGAGTTAAAGGAATTCACCTTTCCATCGATGTCATTGATCTCAACCAGCCGAGACCAGTCGACATCCTCGGCATCACGTTGTAACGCCTCCAGGTCCATGCCCTTATAATTACGGAGATACAGGAACTGAGACTTGCGCTTGGGAACACGGATACGGTACGACAGGTAAATAAGGTCGTGGTAAGAAAAGTTGGCAGTGAGTTGACCATGATAAGAGACATTACTAGGAGAAGAAACAATCATAAGATCTAGTAAAGAGGGTGTACAGTTAGGGGAATAGTGAGTTGCAGAAAGTGGCAAGACTTGAAGATTAAAAGAAGATAGGAGCGAAAGGAGTTTATGAGAGCGAGTGTCATTTTTAATCAGGCAAGTGTTAAAATCGCCCATCAAAATAACGTGTTCATACAAAGGGCAAAGATTACTGAGAGTGCAGTCAAGAGAATCAAAGTAGTCAATGTGAAGGTTAGGGCTGTACAGCACTGCAAGCAAGACTTTTGTGTGATGTACAGAAATTTCAAGAAACAAGTATTCAGCCGACTCAGAGTACAGAGAAGGAGATGAGCTGACTACCTTGTAGGGTAGGTCAGCGCGTAAGTACATAGCTACACCTCCTCCACCTTTACCAGTCCTATCGTTGCGGATCAAGACGAAGCCAGGAAGTGTAAATTGCGTAGAGAGAAGAGAAGGCTTCAGATAAGATTCCGAGATCAATAGGGCATCAAGGTGGGCACTGCTAAAGGATGCCAGAAGATCAGAATAGTGACCAGGAACACTCTGGGCATTTATGTGCGCCATATGCAGATTTTCAGGATCAGTAGAGAAAAGAGATGAGAGTTTACTATGTAAAGTGAGCGGAAAGGAAGAGTCACTGTCCGCACTAGCAAAACTATCAGAAGAAGAGCAAGAGAAAAAGCTGTCGTTAAAGTCAGCTACATTGTTCATATTAAACAAATAATAATATTATAAATTAATATATAAATAATGTAATAATATACAATATTAACCTAGCTAAAATGCAAACCCTAAAATAGATTTTCTTTCAAAAAGAAAAGAAAACCACCCCACCTCGCTGGTATATTGACAGAAATCGCACAATAATAGTTGTAGCTTTAAACAAGAAACGCAAAAGAGACATAAAAAATACGTAAAACGAAAACAAAACGAGAACAACGATTCACACATATAATAAAACGCAACACGATCACGGCTAGCTAGCTACATATTAGTAATCTGTGATCACGGCCACCATACACATGGAGCGGTGACACCGTCATCTGACAGATGACAAGTTTGACAACGCCACCATCTGACAGATGACAACTGTCACATTCATACAGATAGTGGGACACCGGCATCATCATCATTCTCCTGCCCTTATAACCGGCATAAGGCAAATAAATTAAAATAAAAAATTTAACGGGGAGACAGGTAAAAATAATATTAAGAACTACCGGCCCAACAATTGATATGGTGAAAGCAATCGTGCGAAGCGGCCAAATTTAGAAGGACTAATGTAAATGGACCGACAATAACAACAACAATGATTGCACTACTTGCGCAGACGCGTCTTCCTTAAGTTCTTAGCAGGCGTACCCGAAGATGAGACCACAGGAGCTCCAGGTTCTTCAGATTGTGCAGAATCGCCGGCGTCGACTGAGCAGCACGGGAATTTGGCAATCAGATCGAGAAGCTCGCCTACCGTTTCTATTTTCTTTCGGGATTTGTCTGGGCAAATGACAACAATCCTGCCTTCCGTAGACCAGCAGTTTGACATGCCGAAATGCTTACGAGCTGCTGCAAAGACACGGTGTCTTACTTGTGTCAGAAACTCGGAGATTGTAGTCCCGGTACCCTTGAGAGTTTTCTTGCTTTCCCAAACAAGTTGTCGGTTCTCCAATTTGAAGAAGCGTACCAGTATAGGACGGGCCTTCTGTTGTGAAAATCCGAGTCTATGACAGACATGGATGACATTCTTGTCCCTGCTCAGTTCTGTCAGTTTCATTTGGTTGGATAATATGTTGTGGACCACATCGCTTAACTTCTCATTATCCTTCTCCGGAACACCATGGAACAACAGGACCTTTCTTCGCATGATAGTTTCATGCCTGTCGAACCCAGCAGCGAGCAACTCAATCTGACTCTTTAATTTGGAGAGTGCTTGACAGACAAAATTCTTAAACTCTGAGAACTCACATGCGATTGATGAAATATCAGCTGAAGCAGAAACGGTGCCAGTAGCCTTTTGCAATTTGGCTTCGTACTCTTGCATGCGGGAGCCAAACAACTTCTCCAGGTCCTCTAGGCTGGCAGCAAGCTTCGTGTCCATGTTCAGTGTAGTAATTTGTAATAAACTGATCAGGTTGCAGGTATGTACAAGTGCTACAGTCTTGATAGTAATAGATAGCGGGTGTGGGGTGATTTAATACAAAATGAACTGGTTTAATACATTAAATATAGGTATAAAATAATATTAAGATTTAATTTAACTAAGAGCACTCAAAACGAATTGTTAATACTTTGTCTACCCACAATGATAGTCAAGACTTTAATTATTTACTCTTGTTTATTTAATAGGAGTAAATAATTAAAGTGTGTGTGTGTGTGTGTGTATTTAACTATACCATTTCGGCCTTGTGAATGCCCTTAGACTATTATAATTCCTAAGAAGTTAGGTGTTAAAATATAATTAATTATGAATTAGTTAACAATATTCTGCATAACAGATATGAAAACTACTACTACGTACGAAGTCTGTATTAAGTCTGTATCAAGTGGACATACCTGTATACAGTAAAAATTTTTTACAAAAAATACAACCGACTTCTAAAAATTACAAAATAACTTTATTTTCGGAAGTCGGTGTTTATATTTTGTTTCTTCGTTATTTGACACCGACTTCCGAAAATAAAGTTATTTTGTAATTTTTAGAAGTCGGTTGTATTTTTTGTAAAAAGTTTTTTATTTTTCACTTTTTAGTTGTTGTACCCCAGAAGTAAAATTAAATATTAAAGTTATGCCCGAGTGGATAACCCCAATAACATGGAATTTGAACATTTGGAGAAAACCAAAACGTCATGTGTGTACCTATACATATTTTTTATTTATGTTGATTTTTTCAAAAATCGATTTCGATAAAATTTATATGGGACCACCTCAGAAGTATGACCTACCAAACAAAAAGAGGACCTCCTCTTTTTTGAAGTCGGTTAAAAAGACAAATCATAAATGAGTCATCTATGGAATTGATAGCGTAATATAAAATGAAAAATATGTAGTAAAATGTTTCATGGACATTTTTAATATGATCATCCATCAATATTTTTATGTAGACATTTACTCTTACATTTTTTTAAACTTACATCAAAAAGAAAAGAGTACCTAATATTAAACTACAATAAAATTATTTATAAGTCCCTTCTGGAAATATATCGCTACTCAGCTCTTCAACTGTATCATAGTCCAGTGAAAATAGACATTCAAGGTTACAAGAATTCGCATAGAGCTGAATATTTGTACGAACATTCAGAACACCAATCTAAATTAAATGTGAAAAGTCCCCATCGAACCCACACTTGCAAAAAAAAATTCAAGGTCAGGTTCGCAAAATTGGGTTTTTGCATTTTTCAGAGTTTTATCATTAGATTAGATCAGACAAAAATTGTAGAACATGGAATTGCTTGTAAAAATTAATCTTACTTTTTTTTCCTAAGAATAATTATGTTCTGAAGATTCGTAGAAATTTTCAGCATAGGGCTCAAAATTTCTACGTACCCCTATTTTTCGAGCCAACGTAACCGGACTAGTACTTATTTGTAATACAAATATCTAATAATTCAGAAAAATTCATAGAGAGATTGTTTAACAGTAATAAGAAATAATATAATCGCTCTTTATTGCATGTTTACATGATACTTGACACCTGGTTTATTAATAACATCTACTTACTAATTACTTACTTACACGCGTTCATTACAAGTCCCTACTAATTATGTCAACGGGTGCTTCAGTGAAACAAGTCACAACATTCAACAATTTAATCGGATCTCAAACATAGATACACAATGGGCCATAAAAAAAAAACACTAATTTGCTGGTTCTTAATTCAAAATTTTATATTGAGAATTTGAATAAAGAATCTATCTACCTACGGTTAGAGTTTTATAGATAAGGCTGGATATATTTCACAAATTAATTTATAGTAATTGGTTTAAAAGATGCTGGGTTTTGAATAAGCTCCAGTGAATATTGGAACATGTAGAATTCTGTCAACAATCATAACCAAGAAGGGTTTGTTGGCCACGAACTGTGCCGGCATCATTCTAGACTCGAACAACGCCACGGTGGCCGCGGCAGCTATCGTGCCATCCTCAGTAACTTCTATGTCAGCCTTCTGGATAAAGTTTGACAGGTACAACTGATAGTCAGATATACCAGGGAAATTAGCCAGTTGTTGGTCAAAAATAGTCTTTATTCCCATATCAATAAGGAGCTCCTTCAAATTATCAATATCGGAAGATATCTTGAATCTTGGAATCTGCACGTCGACAGTCGTCTCACCGTTTTGTTTGAACAAAATGAAAATGGAGCTAATACTGATGGTCTTCATTAAATCCACCACGGTTGTGACGGAGACACCCTGGTTTGGCAGGAATATCAACATGGAGTATCTGCTGTCATCTCCGTACGGTAACTCTAAGACATGAGCCCTTATCTGGGGTACCGTCGTGACGTTGAATGATCCGCTCACGTACATCAGGGAGACGTCACCGATTTGTTGCTCTTTATTGTTATAGAACGCACTGGATTCAGTATCTTCGTAGGGGAAAGGTACTTTCCAAGCACCTTTAAAGTACAAAGCATCTATCATAACTGTCAGAATACCTTCCAGATCATTTGCCGTGACGATTTCGTCGATAGCTTCATTCGTAACACTTCGCACATGTTCGTTAATAATCGCGGCGGTTTCTACAGAGTCTGCGAAGGACACGATCCTGGCGTCACAGATACCAACCTTAGACACGTCGTCAAAGAAACTTTGTTTGACGAACACTGAGTCGTCGAAGAATATTGTGGAGCTCCGTTCCAGCATAGACGCAGTTGGATTGCTTGGTTTCTGGGTCACTTGGTTCACGAGTTCGAAGTACAAGTTGTTGAAGCACCTGTGAGGGTGCAGTTGGAGCACATCTTTTAGTTCTTGGAGTGTGTCGTCAGAGGCTCCCAGAGAGAGCGCCGATAGCAGCGTCCATGGTGACAGTGCGGACGCCACAAAGTGACTCTCTGTTTCTAGGTTAATCTTCTCCGCTAACTTCAACGAAAACTCGTAGACGGATCTCTTGAAATATGGCGTCGCCGTCCTATAATTGCACTGTGCCGAAATTAAGGGCAGTAACACCGTTAAAAATAGTAATATTATTCCGTGTCTCGCCATTTCGCTGGCGATGTAAAAGGAATACTAATCTATTTGGAGTTGTTTTACTGTCGTTTTAAGAGTCAAGTTATCGAGCATGACCCGACGATAACACCGCCCCAGCCCAGAGTTTGGCATGATTTTGATTGTGGTCGTTGCTCAAATTATATAATGCATTTAGTCTTACTTGATTACTTACGTATGTATGTACATGAACCTTGTTTTTTACGAGAAATGTTTTTGCTCATTTAAGTGCCTACATGTGCCTAATTATTAATAATGTTGTGCCACAATTCTAGAAGAAATATCATATGTTATCTTTTTCTTTTCTATCAGAGTTCGTTTGTTTTTGTTTTGTTTCTAGTTTGTCTATCTTTATCTAAGGTTAATGAACTCATAGGCTTGTAAATAGTTACTTCGCAGATTATTGTAATTGTTTGCCTCATATGGGCTAATTAAAATTGTGACTTGCTATTTTGATGAGAGCAAGTTGCACTTAGAAATGCTAAGTAATTATGTTATTTTTATGCAAAAGACAGACTCATTAATATTATTGTGCTTCAAATAATATTTTTGACTAAAATAACATCAAACACATCGAAATAAATTCATAAGTAATCTAATTTGAGACTAATGAAATGCAATGCTTGTAAAAAAGGTTTAATGGGCAGTGCCTGGAAAGTATCAAAAGCAAAGTGTAGTCTTCTAAACCAGTTTCACACGTAATATGTATTATCCTTTTCTTTTTAAGGCCGTTCTTGTGGGATTACATTTTATGCTATTGGAGTGAACTCCCAAGGTTCCTTAGTGTACAAAATCACATTAAACAACATATGATTAGGTAATAATACATACTACCATCAGCATCACAACGTAGGTACTCCGCGCTCGGCCCTACTATGATCATAAAATTCTTGATAACATGCGTTATACGACAGTAAAAACACTCACTCACAATATTAGCAATCGTTTACTTAGCCAGCGAAATGGTGACGTTCACAACAATATTTCTATTTTTAACGGTGATAAGAACTTCAATTTCGGTGGAGTGTGACTATGGGAGAACAAGACCGAATTTTCAGAAATCCGTCTACGACTTCACATTGGAGTTAATAAGGAGGATTGAAGAAGAGACAGAGAGTCACTTCGTGACGTCAGTGCTGTCTCCGTGGACGCTACTGGTGGTAATGACACTCGGTGGGTCAGACACGATGCGTCAACAAATACAAGAAGTGCTCAAACTGCACCCTCACAGTTGCTTCGTCTACTTATACTTAGAACTCGTGAACCAAGTGACCATGAGACCCGACCACCTAGACTCCTCAGTGCTCGAACGGAGCACCACAATCTTCTTCAACGCTTCAGAGAAAACGAATCAAAGATTCTTCGATACTCTAGTTAGGGGTGGTATTTACAGTTCCAGGATCATGTACTTCGTAAACCGTAACGAGACAGCCCGCAGTATCAACGATCATGTACATAGTTTAACGGACGGATTTATTAACCACATCGTCACACCAGGTTATTTAGACGGCATTTCGACTCTTACGATAGATGTTTTGACCTTTAAAGGTGTTTTGGAGGTTCCGTTCCCTTACGAAGACACTGATGCTGACGTTTTCTATAACGATGAAGGTGATCCCATCGGTCACGTCTCTCTAATGTACCTGTGTGCCA